>OY751536.1:3358170-4039529 GCA_963570955.1 Caenorhabditis afra | reverse complement strand
AGTCTGGGGACTTTGACTTCTGCTCGGCATGATTCGGAGTGGAGTATGACTGCAAAAATGCTTGATTCTTTAAAAGAAATATAGACATATCACGGGCAAGGCCGATGAGCCATCTTTCACCAGCCTGGCCCGACCGATTTTCGGAAAGTCTGAAGAAATTAAAAGCTTGGTATTGCTCACCTCGAGAGATTGCGGCGGCGTGAAAGAGCCGACACTGATAATGCTGTCGTTGCTGGAGCACGGCAATGTATTTTGGTAGTTCATCATTAGTGGGGAAACGCACGGAGTGGGGAAATAGACAAGCGAACCGGTCGGAGAACTGAAGATCATCTGCAAAATGGAAAAGTTGGCTTGTCAAGAAATGAGAGTCACTTTACCGGTTGTGGTGCGAGGATCGGGAGCAAACTTGGCAATGTCGTTGGCGGAATAGCATTTGGCAGTTTAGAAGACGGGAAAGGGGTCAGCGGAAGTGGAAACTAGAGAAATTATCAGGACGGAAACCAGATAACAATTACCTGGAATTGACTTGGTTGCATGTACATCATGAACTATTGGAAACCCTGTGACGAAATCCAAATTGCTTTGCTTGAAAAAATATTTGAAAAATTTGAGGAGAAACTTTCTGAAAACAAAAAAGACGCAGCTGCTCGTTTGGCGCGCCGGATCTCGCCACGAACAGTGGTCTTTTATGTATGCGCCTTTAATATAGAATACAGTTAATTTCAACATCCCAATTTATTTTTCCAATTTTTTCCATAAATCGATTAAATATAAACAGCCCGTATAACAAATGAGTCGTCAAATTTGGATGTTCACATGAAATCTAATAAATTAATGTTAATATGCAAAAAAGTTTAAAAAACTGCTGGAAACCCGGTGAAAAGAAACAAAAATTCGGGGACAATTAAATACTGTAAGTAAAAGAAACATAATAACAAGGGAGTGTTCAAAGTAATAACAAAAAATCACTTTGTTCGCGGCTTCTCCGGGAGCTTCTGTCCTCCTCATACGCCTCATCCGCCACGTCCGCCACGTCTCCCACGTTTTCCACGTCCTCCACGTCCTCGCTGTTGGCTGAGCCTGTGGAGCTCCATCGGCGATGGCTGTAACACAAACCACTTGCTAACTGTCCTCCTAATCAGGTTCCGAACCCCCAGCAAAAAATCTTCGTAAGTCGAGGTGGGATCCGATTCCAGACGATCCTCGTCGTCGTCTTCGTCGCTCATCTCCAGCCCCAGTAGCTCCTGCAGTTTCAAAACTTAGTCATCATGGCTCGGGGCACTTGGCCGACATACCGCTTCCATTTTTCTTTTCAGATGGGTCTCTGCCACTTGTTCGGCACGCCTGCAGAGATCCTGGGCCTGGTTCTTCGGAAGGAGACCATCGACTTCCTTTCGAAGCGTCTCAAATTTCTTCTTCCAGAGCCACTCTCGCTTCTCGAACTGTTCCTTGGCGAGCTCGAACTCTTCCGTTTCTTTTTTGATCAGCTGTTCGAGTTCCTTTTCTTTCTCCTTCATGTGAAGCATCTCTTCGGCTCTGTTCGAGACACTGCTCTTTGCCATTTCGACGAGGGCCTTGAGCTCGGCTATTTCGTTCTCCTCCACCTGCTTCAACTGTTTAAACTGTTCCTTCATCTCGTCGATCTCGCTTCTCATCTCCGATTTCTCGTTCTCCATTTCGGCAATGCTGCTTCGGCAACGCTGGAGCTCGTTTTCATTCTTGGCCTTGATCGCTTCAGTAATGCGCTCGTATTCTTTTTGTACCTTTTCCCTTTCCTCAGACAAGAAGACTTTGCACTTGGTGTCCATTTCCTCTTCCAGCTCCTTGATTTCCTTCTCCATGTGATCGTGCATCGTTCGGACCTTCGAGCAGACCTGTTTCATTCCATAATCCGTGATCGCACCACTCGACGCAATTACAAAGTCTTCGACGAACGTCTCCGTGGTTCCACCGACCGCTGAAATAAGTTACCGTAAAACCTGTATTACAGAACGGCATGTCGGTCTAATTTTCAACCCTCTAATTCTAAAATGCAATTTCGAAAACCCGTAGGGGGGACCCTTACGATTTCGGGGTTTTGGGTGCCGTTCAAACAGAGGTGCCGGTCTAATACAGGTTTTACGGTTCTTCCAGGACCCTCGAATCGTTATTTACCCAATGCAGGAACCGCTTCTTGCAGTGCCTCGACCTCTCTTCTGATTTCTTCCTCCGTCAGAACAGTGTCCACATCCACGTCATCCTCCTCCTCCTCGTCGCTCATCTCTTCTTGTTCTTCGTCCGCTTGCACAGTTCCATCCACAATCTCCTCGTTCTGAAATCTTTCCGTTGTTTTCCCTATTACTATCGAGTGCTCAGAATACGTACCACGACAATCAAAAAGTCTCCGTTCGTGAAAGTGTTCATTGCTTTTTGCGATTGGGGGAGGGCGCTGAAATTTTATTTATTTTAGTCAATTAAAGCGGGAAAATAGAAGAGAGTACGGAAGTGGAAACGAAACGCAACGATCTGGGAAGATTTGAGGAGCAAAATCTTTAAAGAAGAAGGAATGAAGTGGGAACGGAGAGAAATTGGGTTTTCAGAGAGGAAAAATAAGAAGAATGCGTCTTTCAGGGGGGTACTGTAGGGAATCAGAAGAAATATTGAAAAAAGAATGGGAGTCGGAAAAGCTGTGAGAAGAATGCGGAATCTCGAAGAAGAAGAAGTAGTTTCTGTGGAAAAGTGGGGGGGGGGGGGCGGTCAGGGAACGGAAAGGGAGCTGGAGAAGAGCAGAGAAAGAGTTAAATTTCGGGACTGTGTCCGGCCGAGTCGAGAATTGTTCCGTCCACGAGCGGCACCCCCCACCCCTCATCGTCCGTTTTGGCGCGAGTGGAGGTCGACGGCCCTTCTTCCGGTTCGATCGTCACCATCTCGTCTTCTCTGGAGTCGTCGACGTCCTGCGCGTTCTGGTGTCGTTCGGCCTCCCTTTTCTTGCGCTCCTCCTTCTCATCCTTCTTCTTCGCTTTGGCTTCCGCCGCCTCCGCGGCTGCTTCTTCTCTTCTCCTTTTTCTCTGTCCGGCGATCCGATTCGGGTTTTTGACGTCTTGGAGAGACACCGCTTTGGTGCCGCCCTGGACGCTGCGGGTGATGCGACGGGCTCCCGAGCTCGCCGCAGCCCCATTCGCAGAAACGGCGGCTGGAGTCGACACCTGGAAACATCAACATGAGTAGATCAATGAAGACGCTTCAATCCTACCATTTTCCGATTCTCCCATGGTCCCGGCACGTACTCCTCCTCCTCCTCCTCGTCTTCTTCCTTATCCTCTCCCGAGTGATCGAGAAGAGTCTTCGACTCGCCGACCTTCGGAGGCAACATCTTCTCGGATGCCAGAGATCCCAAGGATCCCTGTCGGCCACGAGGAGTTCCGCCTTCGCCACCGTCCGGGACAACCTGGAAATAGTTGAGTGGGAACTGTATAAGACTTCGTTTCGTACCTGGGCGATGGAGGTTTGCAGCTTGGCCATGAACTGCGGCGCGAGCTTCCGAATCCTTTCATCGTCGACCGCACCTCTTATGGTCCATCGGAAGATGCTCTCCGCGTGCTCGGTGATCTTTCCGATGGCCTCTTGCCACTTCTTTCTCTCCTCGTCCGCCGCTCTTTTCCCTTCGTTCCTGATGATGTTGGCGGTGGCTACGACGGTGTCGAGGAATCCCGGCACATCGTCGGAACCGAGAAGCTGAAAACGAAACATTGACTTCTGGATGAAATTGCAGCTAACGGCTACCGCAAGTGCTCCTTTCAAGTTGGCAGCGTTCATGTTGTCGATTTCTTGAAGAACTTGGTGTTGGGGCCTGTTCTGAAATAAAGAGTTGCATCATATGAAGAGAGAGAGAGAGAGAGAGAGAGAGAGAGAGAGAGAGAGAGAGAGAGAGAGAGAGAGGGGGGGGGGGTGCAAGAAAAGGGTATGAAAATGGAAGTCGGTGTTGAAACGAAGGCGATGTGGGATTGCCCGAGGATCCATTCTGCAAGAAGCATCTTCTAAGAAACTGCTCAATTTCCTCATCAAACTCATCTTTTCCACCAGTGTCCAACTGCCGCGAAGCCACTCGATCAGCTACAAGCGACGGCTACAAAAATCGAGAACAAGCGACAGAGATATCGAACCGAATATCACGGATATGAAACGAAACGAAAACACGGGACGACGACGGAATCTTCACACTCGTTTACATCATTATATCACAATTTGAACAATTTGAACAATTTGAACAGCGTTATAGAGGAAATAAAGAACAGTAACAGATTCGATCGTTCTGGGAGGGGTTCTTCGCTTTGCTCTCGCTTCGATAGATCGTCCGATCCCGTCTCGTTCTCCGACCGTCTGCTCACTTTCCGTTGAGCCATCTTCTGTGGTCCTTCTATTCTGTGCTCGCTTCTTCTTATTCGATTCGAGCTCTCTTCGCGGCGGGCTCTCCTTCTCGCTCCTCCTCCTGTAAACTTTGAAATCAGTTCTCACTCTCTCTCTTTTAGGATTATGTTCTAGACCTCTTCAGTGGGCTCCCTGTTGTCTTCCCGAGCCAAGATCCGTTTGAAATCTTCGAAGAACGCCATCGCTTTTCGGCGTACGGCTTCGGCGACCTCCTCCTGTAAACTTGAAAATCAGTTCTCTCTCTCTTTTAGGATCTTGAGCTAGACCTCTTCGATGGGCTTCGTGCCATCGTTCCGACCGAAGATCCGTGTCATGTCTTCGAAGCACGCCGTCGTCTTCTGGCGTTCCGCTTTGTCGAGGGCCTCTTTTTCGACGGCTTTTGCCTGAAGCTCCTCCTCCTTCTTCTTGATCTCTTCTTCTTTTTCCTTCATCGACGCCTCTTTTTCGAAGAGCTGCTCCTCCCTTGCCTTGAAAAGGCTCTCCTTCTCAGCGAGATCGACCTCCTTCTTCTTGATCTCTTCTTCTTTTTCTTTCATCGACGCCTCTTTTTCGAAGAGCTGCTCTTCTCTTGCCTTGAAAAGGCTCTCCTTCTCAGCGAAGTCGACCTCCTTCTTCTTGATCTCTTCTTCTTTTTCTTTCATCGACGCCTCTTTTTCGAAGAGCTGCTCCTCCCTTGCCTTGAAAAGGCTCTCCTTTTCAGCGAGATCGACCTCCTTCTTCTTGATCTCTTCTTCTTTTTCTTTCATCGACGCCTCTTTTTCGAAGAGCTGCTCCTCCCTTGCCTTGAAAAGGCTCTCCTTCTCAGCGAGATCGACCTCCTTCTTCTTGATCTCTTCTGCTTTTTCTTTCATCGACGCCTCTTTTTCGAAGAGCTGCTCCTCCCTTGCCTTGAAAAGGCTCTCCTTCTCAGCGAGATCGACCTCCTTCTTCTTGATCTTTTCTTCTTTTTCTTTCATCGACGCCTCTTTTTCGAAGAGCTGCTCCTCCCTTGCCTTGAAAAGGCTCTCCTTCTCAGCGAGATCGACCTCCTTCTTCTTGATCTTTTCTTCTTTTTCTTTCATCGACGCCTCTTTTTCGAAGAGCTGCTCCTCCCTTGCCTTGAAAAGGCTCTCCTTCTCAGCGAGATCGACCTCCTTCTTCTTGATCTCTTCTTCTTTTTCTTCCATCGACGCCTCTTTTTCGAAGAGCTGCTCCTCTCTTGCCTTGAAAAGGCTCTCCTTCTCAGCGAGATCGACCTCCTTCTTCTTGATCTCTTCTTCTTTTTCTTTCATCGACGCCTCTTTTTCGAAGAGCTGCTCCTCCCTTGCCTTGAAAAGGCTCTCCTTCTCAGCGAGATCGACTTCCTTCTTCTTCATCTCTTCTTCTTTTTCTTTCATCGACGCCTCTTTTCCTGAGAGCTGTTCCTCTCTTGCCTTGAAAAGGCTCTCCTTCTCAGCGAGATCGACCTCCTTCTTCTTCATCTCTTCTTCTTTTCGGCCCAATTCACTCCGAACCTCCATTTCCCGTTCGATATTCAAATTGCTTCTTCGAGTTGCCGAAAGGCAATCCTTCACCAATTGCTTCATCTCGTCCAAATTCTCCATTCTTTCTTCCTTCAAGTGTACCGTTCGAAGTGTGCAGATGTCTGAAATGAAACAAACGACTAATAGTAAATTGAGACCAATGGAAAGAGAGAGAGAGAGAAGGAGAAAATGCAAGATCGGAGGAGGAGGCAGGAACGAACGATGAATCGTCCTCACTTCACTTGGCTCACTTCATCTTCGGTGCTATAAACGGAAAGAGGAAGCAGAGAAGAAGCCGAATGACAGCCGAAAAGGAGTGGATCGTCAATGAATATCAAGGGAATGTGATCAGTTTATATTTACTCTAATATGACGGCATGCCGTTAAGTTTATCAAAGGCCCCTTCAGGGTGCCGTTATATTAGAGTAAATACGGTAGGTAAGTTCGAAAACGGGCCGGAAGATAGAAAAGGTCAGGGGAATGTAGAAAAGAGGAGCTGTCGAGAAGAGGGAAGAGCCGTCGTGAAGACCTGAAAAGAAAACTTTCGTTACTCGAGGATCTCGCTGGAGGAAACTCATCTTTTCCATTCGAATGCAATCCAGAGGGCCAATGAGCAGACTGGAAGTGTGCAAGTTTGACTGAAACCAATCTGAAACTTTCAAGTTTTCCTTCTTTTTTTCTGTCCTTTTGCAAACTCATCTTTTTCACCATTTCCCCATTGTAGAAGACGCATTCCACTGCCATTGTATGACCAGGCGATTGTTAAAAACACTGCTACATCGTTTTAATCTAGGAAAATTTATAGAAAAGATCATTCACAAGTTTTGATTAACAATTTCACAAGGTGAGATATTGCACAGTAAAACAGAATGAGAAAAATGAAAAGGGGGTGGGGGATAGATGAAACGGGCGGACTAAATACATTCAGAATCGACTAAAGGACTAAATGGAATCAGGTGAGTTGATATAAAACTGTTGGGGAAAGATACGATAAAATCACATGAAAAATAAGGGGGGGGGGTAATGATTATATGGTTATCAGGCAGGCATGTTCTTCAGAAGGAAGCGCCTATTGCCCACCGAGAATCTGAGCTCTGTCACTTTCTGGAACGGCGGGTCTTCCGGATCTTCGCTCCGTATGCGCTTGCTTCGGAGGTGCGCTGGGGCTTCTGAAGACTGAATGAAGGAGTTAGAGCACTATTTGGGGGATTACGATACCTCTCTCTTCATGGCACGACCTCTCTTCCCATCATTCTTCTTCGTCGGTCTGATGATGTTCATCGTCAAGAGAGCTTCCACCGCGATCAGCTCGTCCGGCATGCACTCCGAGAGAGTGCCGAGGAGCATCGGCTGAAAGACACAGAAAGACATTTTGTGGCACCTGTGATGATGTCTTGGTTCTTACCACTTGCGCACTCTCCTCCTTTTTCTCGGTGCTGACGAGATTCTTCATCCCGTCGACAACGGCTCCCAAGCACTCGGCGAACTCCGCGTTCGGAGTCGCGCCCGCAGAGAGAGCACCGAATGTGGAGGGGGGCGACGTGGTGGACGGTGGTGTGAACATCTCATTCTGAAATGATGACCGGTACAACCGGAAAGAGCTGGACGAAGGGATCTTACCAGTGCGGCCGCCGTCGGCGACTCCGGAACTTTCTCGGAAACTACCGGCTCGTCCTTCTGCAGAAGCTTCTCGATCATGAAGCTCATTTTCTCTTCCTGAAACATATGATTTTGATGTGATAGTGAGAAAGAAAGTTGAAAGGTTAAAACAAAAAGGAAATGAACCGATGAGAAAACGGGTTAGAGTTAGCAAATCAAGTGCAAGCAAACGAAAGAAGTTGAACTTTATAAAAATGTGAATTGTTGTGTAGCGGGTGCTGATTGGATTGAACTATGAAATCGCGAAAGAGGTTTCCGAGGTTTTGATTTCGTGTTTCGAGATATTAGATTGAGATTAATGGAAAGAAATCTACTAGAAATGAAATCGAATGTGAGGATGCAATACAATTTGTGATGCAGCAGGAAGAGTTTCGTGCCAAACGGTACATCGAAAACGGGGTTATTATCAGAAAAGAATGGCTGTTTCAGGTGAGTGTGAGCGATAGGTGAGTCGGTTCAGTTCTTCTCTTCCTCTTCTTCATCCTCTTCGACGTCTTCTTCGGCCCCGTTCGAGCGAGGAAGGGCTCCGCTCTGCGAGTCGGACACTTCGATCGGAACATCATCGCGCGCCTGAAGCACCTCTAGATCTCTCACTTTTTCAACCTCGGCCTTCTCACCATCTCGTACAATTGCTTGAAGTAACGCAGTTCCGTTTTCAACAGATTATTCTCTCTCTTCAGCTTGCGATTCTCATTTCGCAGGTAATTTTGCGCTTTCTCACGATTTTTGCGTTCTTTCTCGCGGTCTGAGATGGATTGTTTTTCTTGGGCTTTAAAGGCCAATAGAGTCATCGCACCCTCCCAGCAATGCGGAGAGATGCACATTGCAGCAGGCGAGTTGTTGATTCCGAGAGTGGAGACAGTGGTGGTGGCGACCGGCTGTGGACGGGCCGGGAACGTGTTCATAGTGACGGTGGAGGGAAACGCTGTAGTTGTCGCTTGCGAGTTCAACTGACCGTTTTGAGCCATCGAACACTGCTGGAACTGAAGAAAAGACGCATTTAGAGGATGACACACCGTAAACCCACCCAGAAATCAGGGCGAAGAATGTCGGAATAAGCAGCGCTCAGTTGTTCAGCAGTCAGTGCGAACGGTGGCAGACCGGAAGTGGCAGCAGTGGCGGCGACGGCGGCGGCGGCACGAGCGGCAGGCGAAGGAGTCGTGTGTGGAGTCAGCTGCGGAGCAGGAGTGATCGGCTCTCCGATGCTCTGGAAGTGTGTCAGAGGTTTTAGCTCTCGCCCTCTCGCTTATTACCGTTGTAACCGGGGTCCCCTTTTCGATCAAGCCAGCACTCTGCATTTTTCGCTCTCGTGTCGAGAAAAGACTGGAGAAATGGGTTAAATTAGGGGGAAAATCCGTTTCCGGACAAGATATGGTAAACCGCTTGGGAACGGACTGAGTTTCAGAGGGACGGGCAAATATGGCAAGCAATGGTTTCTTTTTGAACGGAGCAAATGAATTATATCACGAATTCGACGGATTCGACGCTTTCCCACGAGAACCTGAAAATGAGATTCTTTCGATACTCTCCGTACGGGCTTGTTATATCTCAAAGCAGTTCTACTCGAACTACGCGCATTTGAAGTCAGCACTACATTTTGTCGGTTTAATTCGATTCTTTTGTTTGTCGGATACCAGCGGTTAAACGGTTTATTGCACTTTTCACGAGACAATGTACAAAAAAAAGTCATCTGACAAGAAAGGGATGGATATCCCCACACAATGAGTTCAGTCTTGGATGAGTCAAGAGTATGTTACAAGATATGAGGTACATGAGTGATCGTGGTTAATTATCGAGGTTGCATTCCGGCATCGTTCAAACGAGTCATTAGAAAGAAACGGAGACTGCATAGAAGAAGGATGAACTGGTTACGTCCATCGGATGATTGTGTGAAATGGGCTCTGTCCGACAATCCTCGCATCTACGCAGCGCTGTCATCCGGCTTTCGCTTAGGGTTATCGTCCTCTTCGTCGCGGCATCCAAATTCGTTTGGAGCTGAGCGTTTTCCGCCGATTTTTTGTTGCGCTTCCCGGTTCCCGGCGGGGGACTCGGGCGCTTCTCGTTTCCCGACGGCGGTGGAACAACGTTCACTGAAGTAGGACTAAAAGATTCATAGAAGTTGGGAAACGAACCTCTGTCTGAAACATTAGCTATGTCTTCGATAATGTTGCCAATAACGAAGTCCTCGTTGTCTTCGATTTCAGCGTTGTCAGCGTTGTCTTCTATGTCAGCGTGTGCACCATTGTCACCATTATCACGAGGGAGTACGTTGAAGGCATGAATGGCGTTGACAGCATTGACAGCGTGGAAAGCGTTGATAGCGTGGATAGCGTTAATATCGTAGTTAGGATAGCCAGGAATGCCGACGCCACCGTTGATGCGACCATTGACGCCGCCATTGACGCGACCATTGATGCGACCATTGACGCCACCACCGTTGTGATCGCCGTTTACGTTTACTCGTTCGGCTTGCTCCATTGGTGGTTGGTCTCGGCGGACTACTCTGCTGGGGTCTGGAATTGGACGTGCAAATGATCATATGGTGCAAATAATTACCAAAATTGTACTCAGCATTGGCATTGCGGAGCACGTCTATGAAACTATTTGGCTCTGTTGGAACGTTCTGATCATCAGGTGGTGGTTGCCCACCGTCTTCACCATCCATTTTCTCTGAAAGGATATTTTTTTGTGAAAGTAATATACGAAAAAAAAACAAAACAGGCAGAAGTGAAAAAACGAACGAAAAATAATCAGGAATAGCCGAGAAACAGTGGCAAATCGCGGCGAAATTACAATTCAAGTTTAGGCGCTCTACCGTACTTTAAAGGTACGTAGCCCAATTCATTTAATCGTTGCGAAACCAGCAACTACTTCAAGGCATGCGCCTTGAATAACGTTGATACATTTTTTATGAGCTGAAAAAATACCTGAATTTCCACATTTCCGAGTGCAGTGCTGCGATAATGAGTGACCGTTTTCCTGAAATAAAAATTTTTACACATGCCGGCCTTCGAGTCAAACTCATCTTTCATAGTCCGCTTGAAATTCCGCTGAGCATGATGATTTTAAAAAATTGATCGGGAAATCAGTATACTGACCGTTATAACGGTAAATACTTATTAGTGGGAACAAACCACAAACAAAACAAAAAAAAACACATGCTAACTCATTAGCTCAGTAAGTTTTTGAAAAATGACAAGTATTAGGGTTTAGTAACCAGTTATTCACAAGGAAGACATGACAACGAGCGCTAGACGGAAGCAACGGATATGGAAATCTAAATATGTAGATATCGGGGGGAAACGGGACAATCACTGGCTAAATGCAAACTCTCTGGTTTGAATGGAGAACGTCTCTAGTGAGCTGCTGAGCTGCTCCGACGGCGGGTGCGGAAGGAGGTCACTGCAAAGAGAACAATTAGGTCCCGTAATCTGGTTACGAGGAGGCGTCGAAAGGGAAAACAGGCACACCTGTTGTGGAGTCATTACTGAATCAGGTCGGCGCGGCAAACGAGCGAGGAGCCAAATCCGAAAATTGAGTTGCGCCTACCTTCTTTGAAGTGCTCGCGAGCAGCTGCTTCGGGAAGATCGGCGAGAGGGGAAATGATCCGAGGGGATCCTTTGCGCAGAACTAGAAAAAGTGGTTGAAGACGTGCGGGGAAGAGGGAGTTACCGAAGAGCTCGTGCACGTCGCAACCGTACTCCTCGTCGGCTTTGAAGTTTGCTGTCAGCTTCAGCTTCAACGTCTTCATCAACTTCGTCTCGAACTCCTTCTCGAAATAGGTGAGAGTGCATCGCGAGGAGCTCTTCTTCAGCCTTGGAAGTCTCTTCCTGAAGGCCCGTCGGAGCATCTTCAGGATCTTCCCGAGCAGCATCACCCAGTCTGCAAGAAGAACATTGACGTGGATGGGACAGAAGACGTGAGCGGCAAAGAAGAGAAGAAGGGTTCGAAAGGGAGGGAAGGAAAGAGTGGAGAAGTGGAAGAACAGATAGAAGAAGAAGTGGTGTGGAGTGGGATGGATCAGAAGACGTGCCGCGGAGATTCTGAAAGTAAAACGTGCCGATCGATATTTTCGGTGGGGGAAACTCATCTGAATCTTTCGATTCCATCGTCCTCCTGTCGAACGTCTTCTTTCTTCCTTTCTCTCTCTCTCTCTCTCAACACTCACTCCAATTTGGCTCAGAAAAGGCTTCTAGGCTCTTTTTATTCATTTTTTTTTTAAATTCATTTTTACTAATTCAACATCGTCGAACAACTAAATCAAAAAGGAGAAATCAGTTCCTCGTCCCGTTTCGTCGTCCTCGTTCCAAACGCCTACAACAATTTGAACTTTCTTCCGTGATTCCCCCCTGCAGATCACCTCTAGTTGCGCCTCGGCGGCGGTGGCGGCGGCTTCGTCTTGAGAGTTTTCGGGGGCGGACCCTTGTCGCGACTGGGAGCCCGATCCTGGCGACTCGGAGGTTTCTCCTTGCAGCAGGGCGACATCCATCCGTCGTAGGCCGACTTTCGGCTCTTCGGAGCTGGAGTGTCGAGCCACGGACGGGGCTGCAAGACGGAAACATCAGAGGGGGAAGAAGAAGACGGATGTTTCTTACTGCTCGGTCCTCTACCAACTCCTTCATATCGATCGGCACCTCGACTGCCGGATCTTCCATATCCGAACGGTTCGTCGAGGAGGTTCCCAGAGTGTTGTTCATCTGAGCCACGTTGGAAACAAAACGGAGATGAGGATAATAATGATAGATATTCAAGGAACCGCTCGAGAACAGATGCCAACGGGGGGAAACTGGAAGGGGGAAAACAACCGAATTCTTCATTTTGGTTCTCAGTTCAAAGTGAAAAGTCGTTTGGTAAATGCAGTCTCGCTCAAAAGAAGTCGTCTAGATTTTCGAAGTTTGTTTGTGTCCGGATTCACCCATCTAGACGGTGTTGTTGTTCTCATCCACCGCCTGAAATCACCGCCATCACCCATCGCACCGCCCGTTCCACAGTACAACGTCGCGAGTCGAGAGACAGAAGGCCGATGCTTACCGCTGCACCCACTATCTCCGCCAGCATCTGCTCGGAAGTCTCGAGAACGTCGCGCAGCTGACGGAGCAGCTTCACGATGTCGTCGAGCGCCTCCTGAAGCTCCGCAACGGCACGAACTCCGCACGGAGTCTCCAGAACTGGAAACAAGGCTGTTTGGGTGGAAACGGAGGTGTCCCACTCACCCTCGGCCCACTCGAGAAGCGTCGTGATTCTCGAGGTCTGGCCGTCCAGTTGCTCAGGAAGCTTCATTCTGGAATCGGAGTTGAGAAGAGGGAAACGGAGAAAACAAAGAAGAGATAGATGGAATCCTGCGTTGAACAGGTTAGAGAGAAAATGGAAAAAAGGGAGGGAAGGGAGACCGAAAGAACAAGTTTAACATCAATGTTAACAAAAACAAAGAGTCTCTTCCTAGTTATCGAACGGGATCAGATCCTCGCAGTACTCGACTTCCAAGTCCTGCAGCAGCTTCTGAATCTCCTCTTGAATCTCCTCTCCTCGGCCACGTAGAAACCATCGTCTTCGGGTGGCTCGTCAGAAAAGACGACGACCTCCGTTTGAAGAACATCGTACTCAAATATCATCTCGACAAATAGCTCACTGTTGTCGGCGACGTCCTGAAAAAGTCAGTCAACTTCTGCGAAGACGTCGGGATCCTGTTTACCACCGGAAGAATGTTGTAGATGTCGTACTCCTCGTACGGATCGTCCATTTGCCCGTTGAGCTCTCCGATGTACCTGAAATGTTTTATTTCAGTTATGATGATCACACAGAGAAAAGAGATTAAGATAATTGAACGAGGAATCACGAGACAAAAGAGAGAAGAAGGAAGAAAAAGGGGAAAAGGGGACGAAAAGAATAGAAAAATCCATCGAGCAGTTGGCAGACGAGGCGTCGGAAAGTGGCGGAGAACCAACGATCCACCACTTCATTGGCCCTCTGGATCGCTGAAAATCGGAACTTTGTGTCCGTTCATCCCTTCACAAAGCCCACGTCTTCTTGATGAGACGACTTCCGACGTAGGCGTTGATGATCTTGGTGAGGATGCTCATCGTGATGATGAGCATGAGCAAGTAAGTGTGCGGGATGGGCGGCAGGAACGCGAGCAGGCCACGTGGCTGGACGAGCACCTCTTCTTCCTCTTCTTCCTCTTCTCCGCGCTCTTCTTCTGCTCTTCTCTCCGCCCGCTGCTCCTCTTTCTTCGATCGAATCGACTGCTTCTTCTTCAGATCGTGCTTTCTGCGTGGCATCGCTCTTCTGAAGCTGTAAGTGAGGAAGGGGAAAGTAATGTGAGAATGAAAGTAGGTGAACTCCCGACGCGAGAACGGGACAAACAAGAAAGAGAGACGAAAAAGGGGTGAACGAGAGGGAAGCAACATGTTATTAAAGGGACGAGAGACATGGAGAGAACGAGCGATAGAGATACGTGTAATCTAGAAGTTTCGACGGAGAATGCTTGTTAGTAGTAATCAGTAGACGTAGATGTGACGTTCCGTCTCTCTGAAAACCCTCCTTCGTTCTTGTCGAGCATAACGATTTCGTACAGGGCCTTCCACGTCTTCACGGCGATCGAGTTGGAGATGAACTCGATGAACTGACGACTGCTCCAGGCGACGGCCCAGAAGAGGATCGAGAAGAGGAGGAGAGCGCGAACGAGGTACGTCTGAGAAGAGGATTGGAAGGTGTTGTGTGGTCACGTCTTCTGAAGACTCACGACAACTTGTTGTCCGGGAGCCACCGGATGGAGCGCTGGGTTCGCAGGGATCATTTCGGCTGAAACGCTGAAAGTCATGCATGGAAGTGCGAAAAAGAAATATTTCGAGAGAGAGATAGTTCAACTGGATGGGTACCAGGATAGTTGAAAAACAAAAAGAAACCACATTCGGAACACAACTGAGTCACGAGTTCATTAAGTTAAATGCAAGAGATCATGCGGTCGGCGGTCGAGGATCCTCTGAACACTTTCAGCCGTATCTGAAAGTCGGAACGCATTCGGGACTCTTCTTCTGAGTGGGGAATTACACAATGAACGAGTAGAGGTCTCGGAAGAATCGGAGCAACGAAACGACGAAGACGAGCGCCACGAAGATGGTGTAGAGCGAGATGTGGATGCGAATGTAGTAATCGGTGGGATTACGGTAGTTGTAGTGGTTGACGTGCATTCTGGACACACCGGGGGGTTTCAGAGCCTGGAAGAAGGCGTTAGCGGCTGGAACGGGTAGAGAGGCAAAGGTATCAGACCGTCGGAAACGGGTCAGAACAGGAAATGAGAGGGAAATGTGGTGTTTTGCAGGTTAACTATGTTTTCTTTTCCGATAAATGCAAGGCATGCAGATGATAAGGGCCGAGCAGGAGATCCAATTGAACTTCTGACGGGAGGGAAAGATCTCTTGCTCTTCCCTGATGATGATTACCATGGAAACCTGGACACTCAGAAGAGCCTCCAGACTTTCATGGTTATCCGAAACTATTGAAAATGAAGGGAGAAGAAGGTGAATGAGGTCCGGGGACCACAGAATTTGAAAGAGTTGCAGTTTCGGGCGAAGAGGTTTTGAAGGGAAGGCTAACGAATGTCGTTGGAAGGAGGGAGTGAGGATTACGGTAGCTGACCCCTATGTCCTTGAAGACTTTCGCCGCCAAATCAAAAGAGCTTCGCCCGAACACTGAGGGACAACTTCTGCAGAAGCCGTGAGAGAATGAAGTTTGGTTGTCAGGCGTCTGCAGAAGTTCTCGAGGAATAAGAGAGTATGTTAAGAATTGGGAGGTTAATGTGTTATGAAGATGTGAGAAGAAGAAGACGACGACGATCCAGAAGCCGTCGGGAGAATTTCAGAGTCTTGTGTCAGATGTTAGGAAGTGTCTGAAACTGCGGACTTTTTTGGAAGAAGCACTGAAAACGGTTCAGAACCTTTCAACCGAGTCCATGGAAGTTTCATCTCAAATGGGATCTTCCCGAAGAGGAATCAACTTTTTACGTTTTCGCTTTTTCGCCATCTCACTCTCGGTTCGAGAAGATCAGAAGAAAGGCTGAAACTGATCAAGATTAGCTTTTGCTGGAACTGGGGGAGAGCGAGGAAAGGACACGAGAGAGAGATTTGAGAGATTGAGAAGAGGTAAGTGAAGAGAAGAGTTCAAGTCGGAAAAAGAGAAAGAGAAAGAAGAAAAAGGAATCGAGTTCAAAGTATAAATGGTAGTTTGAAAAAGAAGTCCATAAGTGTGAAATAGTCCAGAAATAAGGTACCGAGAAATAATGGAAAGCGGAGCGCCCGTTCTTTCCAATTACAGCTGTTCAGCTTCTTCTTCCTCCCCCGCCTTCCTGCTCGCTTTTTTTATTTATTCTCATTCCACTATTCTCATTTTCTTTCGCCGCGAATCTAGAGACGCCCTAGCAACGACCGCTGCTGTATCTACTGGCAACCCTCTCGATCCCTTTTCTTCCCCTCCACATTTCACCCACCCATTTTTATTGCAATTTCTCTTTTATGTAATGGAAGCAACATCGGGAGGAGGAGGAGAATGGAAACGCTGTTCGAGAGCGTGTGGAAAGATCCTGGGGCAGTCGGGGGCTCCGTTCCTGCAATCGGTACGGGCTCCGGAAGCGAGTGGGAGTGCACAGACAGGAACGACCGAAACAGAGTTCGGATCGGACCCTCTCCCGCCTCGACAACGATCCGTCCAGGCAATCCGACTTCCCCCCGAATGCATCGTGAAACCTATAATCGAGGAGCAACTTTTGTATTCTCAGAATTGATTCCGTTGGCTATAAAACTGTTTTGTAGTTTTTGTACTCGAGAATACAAGAAATAGGTTCTTATTGTTTTCTTTTTCAATACAAAAGAAGTACGATCAACTATCAATGTCGGTAAAGAAAAGAAAATATTGTTTGAAAACGAAATGATTTGAGATAGTTACCGAAGTCTGAAGCCTCACTCTATAACAGATTTCACGATGATCCGGATGGAAATAAACCCCGATATGTCCCGAAAAATGAAGAAAATATGATAAAATTAAACTGAAAAGTGAACTGAAGAGTGCAGAGTGCGGCAAGCAAAAGGGTGGAACCAAATAAAAGAAAACAGTATTGAAATACAAAAACAATCCCACTTTTTTGAGCCACATTTGACAAACTCACTACTGAACCCGGAAATCTTACAGTATCCCTTATTCGTATCCCTCGTTCTGCTCACAGTGTTCCCCACCTCGTCTAATTCTCATTTCCCGAAGGCGTCCGCTCCGTTCGCATTCCAGTCATCCTTTCTCTCTCTCTCTCTCTCTCTCTCTCTCTCTCTCTCTCTCTCTCTCTCTCTCTCTCCCTCTCTCTCTCTTTCTCTTGTTTTATTTACAATTTCTTTGCAAATTTAACCTGAATCAAACAAAAATGAAACTGACTGAAGTCCGTATTTCTCGTTCGACTTGCACTTTCCCTCCACACCCCATCTCACCTTCTCGTTGTAGTGCCATCTCCACGTGGAACCTAAAACGAAAACGTTTTTTTTCCTTCTTAAAGAGAACGGAAAGGGACGACGAGAGAGAAGAGCACCGACTAATTTGGTTGCCGCCAGATGGGTGGCACTCATTTCAAATAAGCTAATCACATTCTTCCTCTCGCCCTCTCCCTCTTTTTTTGACTCTGAATGTATTCCGTTTCACATTCGACAGAGTGGCACTTTCAGGACATCATAGTTGTCCCGTGACTCACCTGATCGAATCCTTCGAGTCTTGATGGCCGGAAGCAGAGTGAGAGTTTCAGTTGGAATCTGAAACGAGACAAGTGAACATTGCCTCTCTTCTCCGCCGCTTTCCCACACGCTTCTCCCTCCATTCTCACCTCTTTCCGTTGCTCTGCTCTCGCACGTCGCCGCCCATGGAGATGAACAAAAACCGAAAGGGGGGCTCGACGACGTTTCGCCCACATCTGAGTACTCGGTTTCCAAAAGGGAAACTACTCTCACCTGGTTTCTTACCTTCCTTAAACCGTAACATTATAAACATTGTCACAAATTCGAAATGGAAAACGAGGGACATGAAAATAAACAAAAACGGAAATAAACGGCGACTCGATGCAATAGAAAAACTGCATTCGGGTTCAAATGGCCGCTATCAACTGCACTTAAAACTCATCCTAGTTTTTCGATTCCAAATCCGTTAATAAACTAGAAGAGGGGGTTATGAATCAGTACTTCTGTTCAGAGAATATGATCAAAGAGAGTTAGACTTCCGCTCCTTCTTTTCTTTGTGTCGTCATTTCGAATAACAAAAAAGAGGGCGGCTAGTAGTGTAGAAAGGTGCAAAAAGAGAAGAAGCTTCCACATGCGATCATCATCATTCTCAAATTAAAACAACAATTCGTTTCATTTCCCATTCTTCCTTCTCGGCTCGCCTGTCAATCATCTTGTCCCCCCTCTCATCCTATTCTTCTTTTTGCCCCCATTACTCCCCTCTATCTACATCTATCTCCTTTTTTTTTCATTCCTTCCCTTTCCAACCACACATTGTCATATCAAACACGGAAACTAAACTAACTCGACTCCTCTTCTCGTTTCGATTCTCACGACGACGACGTCGAACGATTCGGCGGTTCTCCGCTCCTTCATCTCGTTATTTCTGAAAGCAATTGATCAGTGACACTTTGAAAACGAATGTAGCGGAGTGAAAATGAGAGAACGAAAGAGAAAAGTGTAGATTCATTCATTCTCCCCGGGCCAGCCTCTTTTATCAATCCGAATCGTGTTCGTGTCCAGTTTTTTGCTACCCGGTGGCCTCGAACTGTGATAAGCGAGGATCGTATCTCAAATGGCAGGTGCCTTCTTTCTCCCATCCATCTCAGACGACGTCGTCCACAGGTGGACGGACTACTTTTTATTCGCGCTAACGCCTTCTGTCAGCGTCGCGATTCCACGGATCTCACACTTTGCTATGATATGATAGAGTGTAAGGCCAAAAGGGGGCATGTTCTACGAAACACACACAGTCAACCAGAAGAAAGGGACCTTTTCTAGACATGTCTCTATATTTATCCCCCACATAAATACGTATCTCTTGAGGGAATGAATTCAAAAATAAACTCACTTGGTTTCTCGATTCGCCGTTGGAAAGTGCTGTTTCTCGTTCGCTCTCTCGAGGCACGAATCTGCAAAACCGTCGTTTTCGTCAAAGAACGGAGAGAAGAACTAATTGGCCGAGAGTCCGTCGGATGGGTGGCACTCAATTCAAACACGCTAATCACACACTCTCTCTCTCTTTTGTGTCCGAAAGGACTTTCCGATTCTCCACGTCTTCTCCAATTCTAGTACTAACCTGCTCTGACGAGTTTCCAAAATCTGCCCATCATTCCGAATTCTTTGCTCACTTCAACCCGATCGTTGTCGTTTTCGATGTTCCCGCTTCCGTTCCGACGTCTTCTTCTTCTTCCTGAAATGTTTTATTTTATAGTCACCGGTTACATTTTAAAAAAACGAGAGAGATCACAACGATAAACCAAAATAGAAACGGGGGGAATGCGGAGGAGAGGGGTGAAAGTGTAGTGAAAAAGAAAAAAAAGAAAAAAGGAAAAAAAGAAGACGTCCGTTGGTACCATTACATTCTCTGCTCGATCAGCTGCCAGGCGACGATGTCGTCGTGAACATCGAAAAAGATGTTCATTTGGATGAACGCCATCTGAAAGGAGAGAAGGATTAGAGAAGACGTCACTCACCCCTTCAACCCCTACCCAGCTCTGATGTGCTTCTTCCTCTTCGAAGATCTCCTCCGCCTCCGCGACACTAGCTGGCATTCTGAAGAGGTGATTAGATGGGGGTTCGAGGAAGTAGGGACGCAAGGTACAAGAAGAAGCCAATTGAGAAATGGCTGTTAGTGAAGAAAAGGAGATGGACCGATGTGATATGGAACTAATTCATTTCGGGAGGGAAACTAAACAGGAAGACTCTACTTTCCAACGTTGCCATTCTCGTCGCGTGGACGACGTTCTTTCTGGAAACCGAGACTAGGGCACTTTCCCTCCGATTCTCAACACTACCAGTTGCTGGAGGTACTTGGTGAAATCCAAGTCCTCCTCATTGTTGGTGCGACGCGGGCGACGAACCGGTGGAGACGGAGTGCGAGGTGGCGGCGGGGCTTCAACGAGTACCATAGCGACTGAAACAAGACAAGACCGATTGGGGGAACCGTGTGAGGAAAGAGCCAGTTATTGCACCGTTTCAGAGAACGGGTTCGGAATGAGAAAGAGATAGCGAAAAGACGAAACAAATGAAGTTATTAAACCACGAGTATAGTGAATCTACGATCGCTACGAAGAAAAGGGGCAAGATAGAGAAAGAGAGAGAGCGAAGTTATCTGAGCATCCGTGCGGGTGCGGATGACCAGACTGGGGGGGGGGGGGGGGGGGGGATATGAAAGGAAGGAAAGCGCTTACAGTAACCGGGATGACTGCGCGACCATTGCGGGACAGAACGAAAAGCTAATGGAGGGGTGCTCAGGGAATCAAAGGGACCAAACACATCACGATATACGAATGAATGAAACCGAATATAAAACTTTAAAAGGCACATCTAAGAGTGGCGGAGAGGGTCAGAAAAGGATGTTGTATGACTTAGTGACATGAGAAGAAATAGGAAAAGAAAGAGGAAAGAGGGAAACAGAAAGGTGTGGATAGCTAGAGTAATCCCCCCGACTACACAATGGTAATGAATTGAACGGCTCGGTTCATGGTCGCTTGAACGGACTCTCCGAAACGGACCATTCGCTCTCGGACTAGGCGGTAGAACCTCTGAAATTCCGAATCTGAGCGCTCTTCACGTCGGGCATCCGCTTACCGCCACTAGTCTCTCATACGTGGCTCCCTCGGTGTCGGTGTCGTTTCCAATGACTACCTTTTTGAAACGATCCGAGTGAGATTGCTTCTAGAAGAGGTTCCCTAGACTTCCGAACACTTCCAACATGTACTTACAGAAACCTGATTCATTTCTGACGATCCCGCCGTTATGATGTGAAGAAGGGCCTTGCGAAAGAGAAAAGTGAGTTTTAATTGAAATGAAACAAACGAAAAAGGTATTATACAAAAAACGGACATGCAAATCGGGAAAATAAATGAAAAAAAAAGTTGAAAAAAGCAAGCGACATGCTTTATAAAAGCGAAATGTGTCGGTGAGTGACCATACTTGTTTCACTTTCAGTGGTTTTTAGCTCTCCTTCTCCTTCTACCCTAGCTGCGAGTGAATCATTAAAAACTTGTATTTCCGTGCTCTGTGGCTGGCCGCTATTTCGAGGAATGCCCTTGAGAGAGAGAAAACGGACTGCTTTCCCCCTTGTGCTCCTCTCTTTTTGTTAGCTAATCTGCTCGCTAATTGGAAGACGGCGAACGAAGAAGCGAACTGAGAAAACGCGAACCGAACTTCCCCTCTCACAATCAAGAGCGTGCAAAGTAAGCCCCCCTTTCCTTTCTCAACTTGACTAGTCCCTAATGCGCTTTCCTTCCGCTCAGATGTTCTTCTTCTACTTCTACGAACCTTCTTCTGCTTTTGAAATACCTCAATTATTCTTGCTTCATGTATCACCCCGCTAGTCTAGTTCTACTTTTGAAACTATCTGCCCGACTTTTGCTGAACCAAACGAGACTAAACTAACCGAGCTCCCTCTCCTCTGAGCCTTTCGTTCCTTCTCGCCGGTCGTTCGACATCATCTTCAGACGACTTCTGAAATGATTGGGACGTTATCCGAAGCGACGTCTTTTTTGAGTGGTGAGCGGAATTCGAAGAGACACATAGGTAAGAGCAAGCAGACATGAATCTCAGGAGGAACCTAATGAGAAGTGAAGGGGACGGGGGTCGGAAATGAAGGGGAAAACTGATGAATGCGACGTCTCCTTGCTCGTTGTTTCCCTGAAAACGAGGGTGCATTTGGGTTGGTCATACACGGAACGAGCACTACTTATCTTCTTCGTCAACGCCTTCGTCCTTATGGTTCTCTTCTCTTCCTTGTCGCGAATCCGGTGGCACATGCAGATGGAGAGCGGGAACTAGGGACACAGACATGTTCATTTCGAACTCAAAACATCACATACAAAAAAGAGGTGGGGGAATGGTTTGGGAAGATTATGAGATCTGATAAACTAAACAAATGTCACAATGAAGGCACGGAAAGATGTATTTGGAATATCAAAGGGGGGGGGGCAGGTGATGGCGAAGACGGACATTGCTGCAAAGAAGAATGCGTGCAAGACATGCCGTTCGGAACAACTGTCCCCTCCCGATGTTCGCCGACCCCTACTCACCTTCTTCACTTCTTCGCTTCCGCCTCGCACTTCGAGGCGATGAGGGCGGCCACCATGGGTGTCACCCGGAGCCTCGACGACGGGGTGAACGTGGTCGACGAGACGCCGTTCTCGTCCTCCTCCACCACTCTTGGAGTGAACGCCTTCAAGATAAGGATGGGAAATCTACTTGAGGGTATACAAGTTACCTTGGATGGCTCCACCGACGGCGAGATCTTCGGCGGTCTAGATGGTTCCATCGCTGGAAGAAAAGAAGCGTTTGGGTACAAGAAGAGAATTGGATTCGAGTAGTCGACGAAGGTCTCCAGTAGCAAAGAAACCGGATTAAAGGGAGCGGGAGGGCAACGTTTTCAGGCGACGAACGACGGAACAAGAGAGCATTCATCAGGCGGAAATAGCGCGCGAGGAGGAGAGACGCAGACAGCCTCTCATTTCTAATTTGGCTCACTTCAGACACCCGCCCCAGTGCCTTCCACACAAAAAAGTGTGTGCGTGCTCTCTCTCTCTCGCTCTTTTAATCAAGTCTGAAACGAGCGAATAATGGTGGCCTTAACCGAACATATGAAAAAAGGCCTCTCGTGACTTGCACGGAATTGAAATGAGAATGAGTTAAAGGGGGTGGGTGTTGTAATGAAAAAACGGAGCTCCCTCTCTCCATCCATCGCATCGGACGGACGGTGCAAAACAAAACGGGCGAGCCAAAAAAGGTCACCGCTCTTTGTTTTATCAATTTGCTTCCTGTGAAGCATGAAACTAATTGGTTTTTTTTGCCCAAGAGTATATAACATTCAGACAGATGTTACTGGCCCCCAAAAAACGCCGCGTTTCTTCTGACTTGGCCGCGTTAGAGTTGACTATACATATATTCGTGAATGTGTGCAACTGAATCCCCCGGCGGGTGTTCAACGGCACAATTGACGTCTTCTCGAACGTCTTCCACTGATAGTCATCAAAAGATCGGAAGGAGTAGAAGCGAGAGGAGGCACGCATTGTTTGACTACCATCAGATGACTCATGCACAAACGACGTTTCCCTTCCCCCTTAACATTTGTGTTCGTCATCAGGGAAGTTCATTGGAAACGAAATCTTTCGATATTCAAATGACTGGAACTGCATGAGACATTACTACTCGGAGCAGAGCAGGTGTCTTTTCAGAAGACGTTCTCTCCGAAGGCGCGGACGAATTCATCGTCCGATTGATACGGGGCCGCTTGATTCTTGATCCCTGCCGCCAATAGCTGGGGAAAAAGGGGAGACATGTTTCATTTCGAAGGAAGCATAACATAACAGGCGTCTTCAGACACTGAGCGAATTCAGTTATTAGAATGTGTTGAGTGGAATACTGGAGGTAACGGGCTTCTCTCCGAGAGAGATCCCAAAAAGATAACCATGACTTGCAACACTGGACAACTTTCGAAGGCTATTATCATTGTTCGAGAGAGACAGATGAAGTAAACGAAAATGGGTTACAGTAGGAGAAAAACGGAATGCATTGAAAGCAGGAGCGAGCAAATCGAAGAAACATTTCTTTATGTGTTGGCGAAGAGAAAGGAAGTCAATGCAAGAAGACGCGCGAATGATGAACTGCCACGTCATCCACTTCTCCTTCTTCTTCTTCCAAAATTGTTGGAATGAAATTCATTTCAATGCCACGTCACGTCACTGCAAGGGCGTGACGTGGCAGTGGGCACAGAAGAAAGTGTGAGAAGGGTGACGTGACAGACGTGACAAATTTCGAAATTCAGACGATATGGAGAATGAGAATGCAAAAAGAGAGTGATAAACTTGGGATGAAATTTGTTGATTCAATGGTGGAACGAAGTCTACTGGGAGAGGAAATGGATGAAGCAGTGATAACAAGAATTGATGTTAAAACAACAATTAGGATGAGAGAACGTGACAAGAAATGGATGGACAACCAATCGGAGTTCAAGATGAGACGAGATGGAAATGGAATGCGTCGTTTCGATTCACACTAACCTTTCTTCCTTTTCGTGCCAGCAGTCGGAGTCGAGGACCGGAGAGGAGGGGAGCAGGCCGCCGCCGCCGGGACAAGAATGATAGAGAAATGCGGGGAGGCGGGCCATGCGAGGAGGTCGGCACGAGAGGGGCGTGGCTTCCCAAGACTGCATGCGGCCGCCTGGCCGGGGTTACGGTGATGGAGAGAAGCAGCGAGACGCGAGACGAGAGAGTGTGCGAATCGAGAGGGTGCTCGACACTGATCAGAGACCACCGGCCACGAAAACGCGGCTCTCCTCGTCCCAATCAGGTACAGTCCTGTGACTCGTCAGGACCCCCTCCGCACCTCCGTATCTCGTTCAGTATGCCACACAGAGCATGTGAGGATATCCCGTGCCTTCGCCGACTAATAAGCCCGCTGATGAGAGAGCCAGAAGCGAGAGGTAACACCAATTCCCAACGGATGGACCAAGGGTGCCTTTTCAGCTTCAATGCGACGGGATGCTCTGAATGTGATAGCAAGGAAGTGGAGGAGAAGAGCAAGGTTTGAGCTCGAAATGAAATTAGAAGATTGAGAAGAAAGGTGGCAGAGGCAAGGAAATAGAACTGATTCGATGTCTGATACTTACCTGACCACTACCAATCGGTTTTTTGTTCGTCCCTCCATAAAGTCCCAGGGACAGCTTTCCATTGTCCCCAACACTGTCAACAATCCTCCACAGGACAGTCTCCGCCCACTGTTCTCAGCGACTTTCTCGGCGTCTCGTCACATCGCCACACTATTTCGTCGCTTTCAAAATGGCGACCTCGTCCCTCGAATGGCGGCGACACAAGTGAGATGGAAGGGGAGAAAAAAGATGACAAAGAGCTGATGATGAGGTGTCGGCGAGGCGTCGAAAAGGGCAGATTAGTGGACAGGCGACGAGAGGAAAGTGCAAGAAATTCAAATCTTCTGTTTGGATAGGCGAGTGGAGAGTGCGATTGGAATCAGGATTCTTTTAGGGTTACTGTTGGGATCGTGCTCGCTATCAAGGGGAAACATGGGACCGATTTGCAACTCAATCAATTCTATACCAGGGAAGGCGCAAAGAAGTTAAGGTTGATGTTCTTTTTTGAATTCTTTCTATTTAAATATCGGATAGAAGTATCTAAAAGTAAATTTCAGATAAGATCTTTCCACCAATTTCCACCAATTCCCTTTTGCTCTCTCAATTCAAAATGAGGTGAAGAGAGACAATTTCGGCGTCGTGCTCACCTGTTTCCCTGCCGTATTTAGCTGTTGCGCACGGCCATTTAATCCTGATAAATTGGAGGTGCCAAACGGAAAACAGACTCATTAGGGACCCGTGAGCTCATCTGTGGATATGCAAACGAATAAGGGGTGCTCTCTGCCTCGCCGCTGTTTTGACACCTTCTAATTGGCAGGTGAAAAGCACGACGACGACGGGGCGACGGTTCGGTTTGAATTCGTAGGTTTGTATTAGGAGGGCAGAAGGCACAGTGTTCGTACAGCTGGAAAGTGTAGCCGTGGGAGGCAAGGCTATAATTTCTGGGTCCCTCCTTTTTTGGGAGCTCGCGGCGACGACTACACGGCGGCGGCGTCGCTCCATTAAATCTTGTACATTCTCGGAAAGTCGTAAAAACCAACAGCCGGCCTCTTTGCGCCGCGCCGGGTCATTTGGCGAGGCGGCTCGGGAAATGAGCGCGGTTAATAGTTAGTAGAAGGCAATGAAAAGTGAGAGGGCCAAAAGGGTGCTCGACTGGTTTTATGAGCGGCCCAACGAAGGAGAAGAAGCAGAAGACGTCGTGCAGTCGGGCCCCGAAGAGCCAATTCGACAAATTGTGGGGTTTTCGCGGATTCGCGGATTCGTCTTTTTTCTTCGTTTCGTCACATGCCACCCTCCTCCTCCTCGTTTCCTCCTTCCCATTCATCTTCTCGGGAAATCGAACTAAAAGAAGAGCTCGAAAGTGTGTTCAAACATTGCGCAAAAGTTGCTACGAACGAACGTCTTGGATGGAATCTTACTTAGTTAGAAGAACAACGGAGATCAAAACGGGCTCCCTCAAAAAAGGAAATAAAGTGGAAAAAAAGGGAAATGAAGAAGGAGCCAGAAGGGAGGAAGAGGGATGAGATTCCTCCGGAGCAGATCTATCAAGGATTACTCTCTCGGCTCCCGCGGACGCCTTCCTCCCTGCCGGAAACGAACAGGAAGCGAGTCGAGTATCTTCGTTTCCCCTCGACTGTCAAAAACGCGAGGTGCGGCTCTGTGCGGCGCCACGGATCCATCAAACTGTTAACGACCCGAAGAGGGGACGATAACATCGTCGACTGCGAGCGGCAAACAATGCACTCGTTCGAATTTATCACCCTTCAATTGTCCCCCTGTATGTATATATAAAACATTGTAAATATTCAGGCACTGGTTGATTGCTCAATCGGTACTTATTCTGGGAAAACGAAAAGTTTATAGCCGTCGTCCAATCAGGCTTTCCAATCAGAAAATTCATTCGGAGCAGGGGCACGGAAAGCGAAAAAAAACGCTTTCAGTTTCTCAAGAACCCAATTTCATCGAGACAACTTCTCACCGCCGCCGCCGCCGCCTTTTGGCCAAATTAAAAGAACACTAGGGCGCACTGAAAAACTTCTCTGAGTCTCGATCTCTCTCTTTGGTTCTCCCTCTCTCTCGTGATATTCGGCCCGCCAACTTCATTTTCCCAGGGCGCTAAAGTTCTGGCGGAAAGGGGTTGCGTCGCCAGCGCCGCCAAAGGTTGTGGCGCAATCGTCGTTATGAGCCACACCTGTGTGGGAATGAAGACATCAGCATCAAATGGATGATTCTCCTCTCTTTCTCTCTCTCTTGTTTTCAAATTTTAGACGGAATGCAAAATGGCAGAAAACGTTGTCATGCGCACAGCAAAGGGGCTGCTCTTGCATCGAGACGGCAGGGACTGGAGGCAAGGGGGAATGTGCATGTCGAGGGACGCGAATGTCGAATCTACTGTAGTTTGTCGTCGAGTGCGTTTTTATCTTCCTTTTCTATGATGGGAATCGGCGAAAAACGGCCAGGGAAACGGAAAAGAAGAGGAGAGGGACAGGGAAGGGAGAAGAAGGCAGCCGGTGTGATTCACACGCAGGAGCAGAAGAGATACGAAGCGAGGCGAACGACCCGACAAACCATTCGGAAGGAGGGGGGCCAAAAACATTCCGGAGGCCCGAGAGAGTTTCCTGCCCTCAACTGATAGTCCAACACAAACGATTGAAGACACTGGACCAACACCTTTTAGTCGATTGACACGTGGATGGGGGAAAAGATAATCATTCTGTTCTGAAGAGTACAACCCCAAGTTATTCGGATCGAATTCAAAAAATAAATTGAAGTGGGAAAGCAATGCGAAATATCTGACTAATAGCCTTGAAAACGTCCAATGCTATCGTGAAAATTTTGAATGAATTCAGTCACTAATGCGTTTTTGTTTTGTTTCGTGGATTCCGAATCGGACAAGCCCTGTTTCCTTTCTTCGAACATTTCGTGTGTGTGCATGACGAGCGAGCCAGAAGTGCGCCTCCCATCGCAAGTAACGACAGTACCACGTCTTTCTCTGCTTCTCTCACTTCCACACACTCTCTCTGTCTGTGTCAAGTGACGCAATGTGTCCTCTCCTTCTCCTTCTCTCCCCAATTCGCTCGAAAGAAACGAATGGAGGTCTATGCGGGGACCGTCGTGTAAAGCGAAAAAGGGACAATTTCATAAGAATCGCCTCCCTTCGAGTTCCCACGACAAATTGGTAATCGCCCGCGGGACGACGCGATTGTTTGCGGGTTGCCATTCAGGGTTACGGTAGGCAAAGTCCCGGTGGCTCTTGTTTTCGTCGCTTTACGAACTACATTCGAACCGGAGACAAAACGGAAGAGGACGAAAAAAGTGTGTTTCGTACTACATCTTGCGGATGATTTATTCACCCTCGCTCGCCGGCTCTGAATCTGAGGATACAAAACACTGAAGCCTCGCCCCTTCCCTCCTTTCATTTCCATATTAGTCAACTGGTTGGACCGCGAGCAGCACTGCTTGATTGATGAAGATGAAGGGCGAGGAGGGCAGAGAACGTCGAAAACGACACAAAAAAAGGGGGAGAGAAATGAAAACGGGAGGCTAGGAAGCGAGAGAAGGGGGGACCTTCTTGCCATTTCGAGACGAGAGCAGACGAGGTTTTGATTAATGAAGAGGCGTCCCGGACGGAAGACAGAGCGGCAAGGGGACGCGCGTAACGAGTAAATCTCAATTTCGAAGCGCTGCATTGATGTGACGTCTTCTGCCGGAGATCCGGAAGAAGGAGAGAAAAGAGCACCAGTTGTCATGTTCGACGTTTTCCCGGATTCGATGTGTGTATGTTGGCGGGACACTGGTTAAATTGGAATTGGCAGTCAAACGTGGGAACTGTCCCCCGTGCGCGAAGGGATCGAAGACCGTCCGACTCCATTGAAACAGTCGGTCCCTCGTTTCTCCGTCGCTCGCTCGTGTTACCTGCTCCTCCTGCTCCCTCCTTATCCCTCCTTTCCTGCATGACCCCTCCCTTGCGACCGACGCACGATTGCGCAACAAAGTTACTTAGCAGACGCCTCGGATACGGCCGATCATTGGACTATTATGTTTTGGTACAGAAGCGGAGACCTCGAACGTTTGTTTGTTGTCAATGTTTTGAAACGACCAGACCACCCGCGTGCTTCAAATTCGACCTCGGGTGTTCTGGAAGGACTGTAAGATCACGAGACCAAATCAAGAGAGACACACACACACATCCCTTTTGGAAAGAATGTCTCGTGCCGGTTGCTATAGCCGACACATTTTCGTGTTTTAATTTCGGTGTGTGTGTCTGACCAGAGAGAGAGAGAGCCATTTATTCGCGGAATGCAATAAGTGTGCCCCCATAAACGTCGTCGTACCTGATACGACGAGGGGACGGGAAATAAAACAAACGAGCGCCTTCGCTTCCTCTCGTCGATTCGAGCCAGGCAGAACCGAGAGGGGGGACGGCTCCTCTCTCTCTCTCTCTCTCTCTCTCTCTCTCTCTCTCTCTCTCTCTCTCTCTCTCTCTCTCTCTCTCTCTCTCTCTCTCTCTCTCTCTCTCTCTCTCTCTCTCTCTCTCTCTCTCTCTCTCTCTCTCTCTTTTGTTGGGACAACGATGAGTGCGGACAGTTTGCTATTGTTTATTTGTCACACTACACTGAAAACAGAATTCGGGGGTTAGAATGCATTCGAAAAAAAATGAAGAGAATTACTACAAAGTCTTGGAATACAAAAGTGGTCACATCATAATGGAGAAGGGGCGTAAAAAAGGGCGGGGAACAGATGAAAGGGGGAAAAAGATCGGTGAGAATTGAAGAGAAATGAAGAAGTGTGGAAGATCGGGGCGAGAACGGTTCGATTTGGAAAACAGTGAGGGGACTGAGTGACCGGTAGAAGAAGGGAGGTAAAGTGAAAATTATCCGATGAACATTCTGGATTCAGATCCCTTTTTTTCAACGTCTTCGTTTCGGGTCGCCGTGAGTCGCGTGTCCGTCGGCACGACGCTTCTCACCGCGTCGCGGGCTCTCCCTGCGACGCTCCTCATTTTGGCGACGGTCTGAAAAGCACGCGATTAGTGTCAAAAGTAACAAAGAGTAGAACTCACCTTCTCGTCTTTCCGAGGGCTCGTTTGGCCGATCGGAGCGGCTCTGCCGGTGGCGCTCGTCCGTCGGACGCCTTGTGAGGCGAGACGAAGGCTTGCTTCGTTTGTCCCGATCGCACAAGTCTCGCGTTATATCCATCATCTTTGTAACTTCTTCCATTCGTTCGTACCCATAGGTTTGTTTCATCTCCACGATCCATTTCTGCAGGATTTCGGCCATGCTGCGGATCTCATCGGTCATTTCTTCATGGGTTTTCGGCCGGATCCTGACGACTTCTCCATTCTTCTTCTCTTCATTCTTCTCCTTTTCATCCGCCCTTCTAGAATCATTTTCAGTTTCTTCTTCCGTCTCGTCATCTTCCTTTTCTTCTTCTTTCTTCTTCTCATCGTCTTTATCTGCAACAACTACATTCAGTGTCGTTCTTCTTTCTCCTAAGCGCCGCCCTCTTTTTTCCCCATTGGCCGCGCGAATTGCGCAGCAGACACAACAAGCAAACAACACATAACGGAGAGAAAGAACGCGAAGAGTTAAACGTACCGATGTTCGCGGGTTCCGGATCCTTTTTTTGCTCTCCCTCCTCCGTCTTCACGATTTGTCTCGGAGCTCCTGAAAGCAATCAGTTTTGATGAAGAAATGGATATTCACATTAACTCACGGAAAATATACTCGATAAGACCCTGTCCCTGGAATATAACTTCCAGGTCCTCTTCTTCTTCCGCTCGCACCTCCTCTTCACTCATCATCCTGTCCTGACGGACGAACTCCTCGACGGTGCGAGTGTCGATGCATCCAAGAGTGAACGTATTTCTCATTGTGATCTGTGAAGGAGGACGAAACGTTGGAGATCAGAACGAAAAAGAGAGCGTCAGAAAGTGTGTGTAATGATAGATTTGATAGACTCTTTCCCCTCTCCAAAGTAAGGGGGAGTTTCCACCGACGCGACAAAAAAATGGGAGGGAGGGAGGGAGGGAGGAAAGACGGGAGAGGGCAATGAAGAGAAGAGAGCAGGGGGAGAAGATGTGGTGGTGGGGGTAGGGGTGGGCAGCTTGAAGAGTAAGAAGAGCTGCCCTCCTCGCCCGCCCGCTTAGTCACAGATCAACACGAATCGAAAGGATGTGTAGCAGGGGGGAGAGGTGTGACAGACTCACTCCGTATGATAGTCTCCGTGGGGAATGCTCGTTAGCAAAGGTGACGGCGTGAATTGAAGACAAACTCGGAGAAGGGAACAACATTTGGAGTTTTTTCAGCCTGTTTGAAAGGCAGAAGACACTTTCGGATTGAAAACTACAAAACAAACGAAAGCCGTGGAAAGTAGTAGGTGCATCTCCTTCATTGCGTCAAAGTCTATGTTCATAGACACGCAAAACGGATGTTCTGGCGATTTTCGAATGAATGCAAGGGGAGTTTCTTGTAGCATGTTTTCAAGTTGACCGGCGAGTTCACATGGGCGATGTTTACAATCAGCTCCGCCGACATTCTTTCCGATTGCAGGGGGACGGCTTCCGCTGGCCCGTGATGAACAGTGACCTTGGTAATGTGTCACATCTCATTTCATGCAGGAAAAAATGGATCTGCGGCATCGAGTCGGGCGCTCTCTTACCCTCCCAGACTCTTCCGGAGCGCATTCCTTCTTCTTCTCGCAGCTGAACTTTGAGCTCTTCTTTCCCATCCATCTTGAGACTGAACTGACTGAAGCAACAGCAGAGGCAAACGACAGTGTGGGAACTTTATGGAGATCGTTTATCGAAATCAGTCATTGTGATGAATATTCATGCATTTGGGGGAACAGGAGGCGAGGGCGCAAACACTGATGGGAACCTATTCCAGAGTCGCCTGGTTATGTTCTATCAATGTTAATTTATATTTCGGGAGAAGGGGAAGTTGAGGGAGCGAAACGGGGTGGGAAAATACGTAGAAGGTGTGCACTGGATGATGTCTAAGTCAGAAGCAAGGAGACTAGAAAGGTGAGCTGAGAAAGCGAGTGTGATTAGAATACGGGAGCAAAAGCGATTCATTGAAAAAGGTTCGACGACGTTGCGGAGCTGTCTAGTCCTTCTTCTTCTTCTTCTTCGCCCCAACCGCCTTGATGTCTGAACACATCTTCTTCTTCTTCTTCGTCGGAATCTTCACGTAGCCAATGTAGCAGTCTGAAATTGGTTCGGTTATTATAATCCCCTCAAAGCCGCCAATCACCGTCGTCCTCTTCAATCTCTACATAGACGTTCTCGGGCAATTTGGATTTGCAGGCTCTTCCTCGAACGACCCATTCTTTCTCGCACTCCGCGTAGCACTGCTCACGCGCATAACGGTTGACTGCCGTCTCGAGAGCAATGTATTCTGGAACAAGGGGACTTCTGGAGAAGTGGCATACAGAGGAAAGTGCTCACTGCAAGGAGCGTTACGCTTGAACTTTGCCGGAACGCCTTCCAGAATTTCTTTCATCTGCTCTTCGGCAACTCTTTCGATCCACTCCCGCTGATCTGGCTCGTGCATGGCGGAAAGAAAAGAACGATTGCTTCTCGAAACTATATCCCCTTTCGATTACCTACGATAGCCTTCTCGTGGGCCAACTCAGCTTTCAGCTCACGTCTTCTGTTCTCGAGAAACACCGCTTCCGACACGTCGCACATCTCCATTTGAGCGAACTCATTGTTGAGCTGGTGCGTAGGCGAGCACGTCTCCTGTTTGATCCACCACAGCGACGAGCTTTGCGAAGTTTGCGCCATGACAGAAAACGTCGAAAGTGGGAGCAGAGAGTCTCGAAATGAAGGCTCGTTTATTCCGGGGGGCGGCCTTTTGAGCAGCATATCCGCGCCCTCGAAAAGGGCGGAGTCGCTTTCTTGGTCGCGAGCGACTACACGGCGCGATGACGAAAAGAAATAAAGGGGGTCGACATGCGAATGTGAGTGTGTGAGAGCGGGCGAGAGTGTATAATTGGACATCAAGATTTATTAGTCGAATTGCACATATTCGTAAAGTTGGATTCGAAAATGGAGGAAGGAAATAAAAACACAACGAGGCATTATTAGACAGCTAAAACGAATATCTAGGCGGACTGCTTGAAGGCGAAACACGTGGTTCCGTCCTTCTCGGTCTCGCAGTAGAGCTCCGTGTTGACGATGTACGAGAACGTGCCCTTCGAGCAGATGACGTCGACGCGTCCTCCGATCGCATCGGCCGCTGCCGACTGGATCTGGCGCTTCGAGACGGCAGTGCTCTCATTGATGTTCTGCAACAGGTGTTTAACAGGGGGTTTTGAAACATAGGGGACGAACCGCCAGAATGATGGCCTTGAGATCCTCAGAGTTGCATTTTGGATCGAACACGGTCTCGTCGTCTCTCTTCACGCGTCTCACGTATCCCTCCGACTGATCGACTCCGGTGTACTCATCGGCCAATTCAGTCTGCTGAACGTGTCGCTTGCGGGGTGCCGCGTAGGCCTGTGGTGGCGGCGGGGCGACAATCGGCTGTGGAGGTGGCTGTGGCATGAAAGGAGCCGGTGCGGCGTACGAGGAGCCGTAGGAGGCCGGTGCGGCTGGCAGGAACGACGGTTGGTGCGGTGCTGAAAGAGAAACAAATGAAATGGAAGGAAAGAGGAAGAGAGATTCTCACGCTGATAGAGTGGTGCCTGCTGGTATCCTCCTCCCGCTGCAAAAGTCGGTGCCGAGAGGGCTCTGGCGTAGCCGCCGCCGCCGCCGCCTCCACACGGAGCAGGTGGCGGTGGAGGAGGGCACGCCGGCGGAGCAGAACATCCACACGAGGCGCCGCCGCCGAAGAAGAACGCCTTCAATCAGTTGGTGTCAAGAAGAAAAAGGAAGGGGGCGAACGAAAGAAAGAGGGTTACCTGTGACGTGGCAGCAAGTGTTGCCAACAAGATGAACGATGTCCGAGTCATGATGTGATTCTGTCTCTCTCTTCTCAGCGAGGATCGGCTTGCAATTTATAGCAGAGGTGTGTTATATCCTTGCGGTATCAACGCGCCCGCCTTGTTGCGAGGAGGAGGGGGACGAGAAGAACAGGTTTGTGTTTCGGATCATATGGAGAAAAAGAAGCGAGGCGAGGAAGAAGACGGGATCCATCCCGTCTTAACATTTTTTGGTGATGTGAAGGCGAAGATATCAAGAATGAGGGGAGGAGGAGGAGGGGGCGAGGCACGTTAGCGTTTCAATGTCTCTCACACCTCCCCTCATAAGAACCAGGAACAATTCCAATTTCCAATTAAAGTTCTCATTTCTCCCGCGCTGCATCCGTCTTCACTCCATTATCACGAAAGCGCAGTTTTTGTCGTTTCTTCCCATCGAAAAGAGATCGAATCGGATAAGGCGGGGAGGAGGATTGCGTAAGGCTTTTTGCCGTCCGTCCGCGTAATAACGGGATTTCGTGAGAGAGAAAGATGCCATAAACAGTTCTTGGATGCGACGATGGCATCTTGTGGGAATACAGGGAGCGTCCCCCCGAAAACAGAAACGAGGAAGAAGCAGTGCAAGAGTTCACTTCTCATTGTTTTTGTTACAACCGCCCGGAGGTACTCGATTACTCTCACTTGATGTACTCCTTCTCCTTCTTCCTCTTCCCTAGCGTTCTTTGTTCACCCCAATTTGTGTTCATTGTGGTGATTTGGTGGGCGACATAAGCCGGGTAGTAGTCGCTTTTTATTGCCCACACACACACACACATACGCAAACGCGCGCGCGCGCAAACGCATTCAGAGGCTCGGCTGACATCATCGAGGTGACTCCTGCTGCTGCTGATGTCGTTGTGTTCGTCGTGTCTCGATTGCGCAACATGGGGATGCTCCCGCGAGAGGTGTCGAGTTTCGTTATGATACACCTGCATCCGGAGGACGGGGTCAACTGCGAACGGTCACTCAGAGAGCGGTCATCGTCCTGATCGGGAAGGGGGGCTCGCTGCGGTCAAATGTGCACGATATCGAGGGACCGGGGGACCGACGGGACATTCTTTCTTCCAGTAATCTCGTTTCCGTTTCCAGCCTCGTCAATCAATCTCCAGGAGATTCCGTTTTATGAGTCACGCGGGTTCATTTCCGATGCTACTCATTCTCTCTCTCTCGGCACCCAATCCCATTTCCTTCATGGCGCCGTTTCCTTCCTTCCTCTCTCCATAAGCAGTGTCGCACTGGCTCGTCCGACGTCTTCTTTCTCGCTTTCTTTTTGCTCCTCTTGTCCCGTCGCCGTGTGCCATTTCCACTTTGACGAAACGAGAGAAGAGGAAACGAATGTGCTTTTGGACGGACGGACAGCGAGCAGCCAGTCGAGAAAAAGAAGAAGAAGAAGAAGAAGACAGACGTATAATTAAATGAATCTTGGTGGCTGGGGAGAGGCCGAGAGCACTTCTTTTTTTGTTTCTCCCTCCATTTTCGAGCGAACACGAGGGACCTTCTGGGGATCAAATGGAGGGGAACGGGGCAGATGGCAATCGAGACGTTAACTGGTTCATTTCGAAAAGAGACTAAACAAGGGATCAGTGGAGTATGAGCACATAGATGAAAGAGTAGCGGGATATCACAGAATCAGAGATTGTTTACTGCTTCTTCTGCTGGAAGCGACGGATCGGCTGCAGAGCGCGACGTTGGAATTGACGGTTGTGGGTGGTGCGGGCCTTGGCGCGCTGGCGGACTGAAAATTGGAATTGTCAGGAGGAGCAGAAGTTTTACGAGTTCTTACAAGTTCCCGAAGAGGCACTGTAGTCGATTGGAGATCCACCGGCAGTGGCAGACGGAGAGTAGCTGGCCTCGGAAGCTGGTGCAGCGTCTTCACTCTCACCGAAGCTGGACGAACTGTATCCGGACGGAGAGGGAGCTGGCGGAGGTGGAGGAGCCGAGTAGGACGGCTTCTGGGCGTAGTCGGACGGGGGAGGAGCAGCGTAGGAAGGCGCCACTGGATACGATTTCTTTGGGACGGCGTAGGATGGAGGCGTCGGGTAGGCAGGCGGGGGCGTCGGGTAGGTGTTCTCGGCCACCGGGTATCCGCATTGGACGAGGACGACGAGGAGAGCGGAGGCGAGGAGGAAGGAGCGCATTTCGAGGAGTGGATGCGGGGAGACGGGGCACCGACACTTTTATACTCCACGCCAGGGTTCACCTGTGACCAGTTGAAACTAGAAATGCAGGAAGGTACAATCGGAGGTCATAACGATAGCTATTCCGTTACGGGAAATGCGATGGGCACCTCCCGGGAAGCAAACGACACCGGGGTTACTGGTTTCAGAAGAGAAGGAGAAGAGGTCGTAGGTTCCAAACGCTTCCAATTTAACGACCTCCAGTGTAAAGATTCAAGGTTCAAAGTTTCGGTGGAAGACGAAGATCATACTACAATTGGTAATGTGTGATTTCCATTCCGATAGCATTGCACTTCATGTTCTATGTTCACACCGATTCAATCCACCCGGGATGAGAGATGAGTCACCACAATCCTCACGTTTCAAATCACATTAAGGCTCATGAAACCTTGTTTTCCACTCAATTGTCCAGTAAATCCACGTATCCTTTTATTTTTCCAGAAATGAAACAAAACTCGATAAGATACAACCAAAACTTGAAACTCGGAACTTTGTAATTGCCACTTCACGCCACCGCATCAGGACGTCGTCGTCGGCTTTTCCCTCTCCGAACCCTTTCATTACTGCTTCTCTTTTCTCGATTTATGGTTATCCACGCCACAAAAACAACTTGTCTTGCCTACGCATGTACACTTCGTCAAACATTTGGGCTCTCCTATAATTTTCAAATAATCTCTGACTCTTTTCGGGCGGCCTTTTCTCGACAGCCATTCCGACTCTTTTTCTTTTTTGTGTCTGTCTGCCTGGGACACCGCCGGCACTCTTCACGACGCATTTTTATGGGAGGCTGTGACCGGGAGACGAAAAGAGAAAACCGAAAAGGAATGAGCGAGAGTCGGATTGCTTTTTCTGCTTTTGGCGGAGGAGATGCAAGTTTGTCGAGGGGTTTTCGAGTAAGCGGGTTTATTTCGATTGAAAGAATAGGGCATCGTTTCATATCACTATATCACAGAATCAGAGAATGTCTATTGCTTCTTCTGCTGGAAGCGACGAATCGGCTGGAGAGCGCGACGTTGGAATTGACGGTTGTGGGCGGTGCGGGCCTTGGCGCGCTTGCGGTCTGAAAGAGATTCGGTTTTACTGGAAAGCTGCAAGAGGCTCACATTCGGTGGCAGCAGTGGAGTCGTCGACCGAAGAATCCGTGGCCGAATCGACGCCGTTGTCAGAGAACGTGTATCCGGACGGAGAGGGAGCTGGCGGAGGTGGAGGAGCCGAGTAGGACGGCTTCTGGGCGTAGTCAGCAGGAGCAGCAGCATAGGAAGGCTTAGTCGGATAGGCGGGAGCCACTGGATACGACTTCTTTGGGACGGCGTAGGATGGAGGCGTCGGGTAGGCAGGCGGGGGCGTCGGGTAGGTGTTCTCGGCCACCGGGTATCCGCATTGGACGAGGACGACGAGGAGAGCGGAGGCGAGGAAGAAGGAGCGCATTTCGAGGAGTGGATGTGGGGAGACGGGGCACCGACACTTTTATACTCTGCGCCACGGTTCACCTGTGACCATTGGAATCGCGAAAAAGGGAGTGGGCAGCAGAGTAACGGGCGTTTTGATGAGTTTCTGCTACGTTTCGGGGAATGGCATCTAGTTCCAACGATCTTTACAGTTGTCAGCGCCTTCTTGGTTTCTTGACCTCTTCTAGTTAGTAGTATTCTTCTCGCTGTAAATGGATCTCGGAGTCATCATTGATTCTCTTCTGTTTCTTCGAGTTTCTCGCTTCGTTTCTCTCTGTGTTTGGACCGCCTTATCGATGTTTGTTCCGTTCCACGAGGCTTGCAACTGTGTGAAGTAGATGTCGGTGTGTCGAGTGTCGACGACGAAGCAATTGTTTCCGAACGTGTCCTGCACACGCGTCAACGGCACCTCCCCATTTGCATTCAAATTCGGAATGACACGATTCGAAAAGTAAAGCCCACACCCGAACTGAAATATAAATAGCCGTCGATACTTCTTCCACTCAATCCCAGTCTGACCTTCCGCGCGAGTCGTCTCAGCTCCTTCTGCCACAACGAATTATAAGCGAGCACGAAGAAGGGAACGAATGCGCCGTACGTCCAGCAGCTGAAGTTGAACGCCGTGTAGACCCAGTTTTTGATGGATTGCGACTCGGTTCGCTCGTCCAAATGGAGCAGCAATGTGCACAGACAGGCGCAGAGAGCTATCGAGAAGCACATCGCTTTGAATGGCTGCAAGAGCAAATGAGAAGTGACGTAAATGATTGCGAAACGAATTGGCATGAAATGGCACGTTCATTTCTGACGTGGAATGGAATGGCATTCGCGAAACCACTCATTTCCGATTGTTTTCCATTCTCTCAGTGTGGAGCGCTTCTGACTCACCACAATGCTGCTAATGTTCTCTGCGAGCTGTGCTCGAGCTCTCAACGTGTATCCACAGTCGACGCCCTTCCGTAGCCGGCCGTACTCGACTCGCATGTATCGTTCCAAAATGAATGTCAACTGAAATTCTACCCTCTAATTTCATCTTCCTCCCTCGGTTTTGTTGTCAGTCTCACTCCGAAAGCGAGCAAATTGAACCCGCTGATCACATAGATTTGTATCGCTCTGTTGAGCGGAGAGCCGAAAATGAACAACTGCGCCGAGCACAAAGCAATCGCATAATGGGCTCCGCTCAGCGAGTAGGAGATCCAACGACGCTTCTTGGTTTCGTAATCCTGAAGGGAGCGGAGGCGATGAAATCATGCGAGACGGAACACTCACATTCAGGAAGAGGGTGGCGAAACAACGCTCGAAGACCGGGAACGGAGAGAAATAGAAGGCGACGAAGAGCAGCGAGTTGCGGAGCCAGACAGCGAACACGAAATACGGGTCGTCGAGGAGCTCGGCTGAAAATGAAAAGTGAGCACAGACCGAAGAGCTGGCTCATGACGGGCGTACTTGTGTCGAGGATCGTCAGCTGCTTGTATATCATGAACATTCTGGCGAGTAGCGACACGAAGTACTGGTTGGGCATCTGCTCCATGATCATCGACAGGTTCCGATGGTACTGGTTCGTGAACCTCAGCAGATACCAGAGGACGGCTGTTTCGATGAATCCGAGCGATATCAGAGCCCATTCGAGAATGAGGGCGTCGTGGAAAACGCTGTCTTCGAAGGAGCCGCCCGAAATGTTCATGACGGTGAGTTTGTACATTTCGTGAGCGTTTAGCGGCAGCATAATAGGAATCGAGTGGTAAGAATGATGAGGAAAGAGAATAGAGGACGGTGTACGTCCCTCAAGGAACAATTTAGTACGTCTCCAGAGAGAGCGGGGGGTAAACAGGCAAAGAGCAGCTGAGGTCCTCTAGAAATTATGTAGTTTGTTAAGAAGGCGATGTGCTTGAATAGTGGTGTTGATTAGAAGAGGTTCATTCGGAGCAGTAAAGACCAAAAATTGAAAGAGAATCAGAGATTGTTTATTGCTTCTTCTGCTGGAAGCGACGAATCGGCTGGAGAGCGCGACGTTGGAATTGACGGTTGTGGGCGGTGCGGGCCTTGGCGCGCTTGCGGTCTGAAAGAGATTCGGTTTTACTGGAAAGCTGCAAGAGGCTCACATTCGGTGGCAGCAGTGGAGTCGTCGACCGAAGAATCCGTGGCCGAATCGACGCCGTTGTCAGAGAACGTGTATCCGGACGGAGAGGGAGCTGGCGGAGGTGGAGGAGCCGAGTAGGACGGCTTCTGGGCGTAGTCAGCAGGAGCAGCAGCATAGGAAGGCTTAGTCGGATAGGCGGGAGCCACTGGATACGACTTCTTTGGGACGACGTACGATGGTGGAGTTGGGTAGGCAGGCGGGGGCGTCGGGTAGGTGTTCTCGGCCACCGGGTATCCGCATTGGACGAGGACGACGAGGAGAGCGGAGGCGAGGAAGAAGGAGCGCATTTCGAGGAGTGGATGTGGGGAGACGGGGCACCGACACTTTTATACTCTGCGCCACGGTTCACCTGTGACCATTGGAATCGCGAAAAAGGGAGTGGGCAGCAGAGTAACGGGCGTTTTGATGAGTTTCTGCTACGTTTCGGGGAATGGCATCTAGTTTGGAGGTTCGTACGAACGAATTCGTTCTGAACTCGCTATTTGATTGCGAATTCCCGCTCTCCGCCTTGACCAGAGATGCCCGGAAGCAAAAATTTGAAAGACGGAAGTCGGAAGTCGAAAATCGGAATCAGTTTTTGAAAAATGGAAGTCGGAAGTTGTGAGGCGGGTTTTAAAGGGCGAAAAATTTCATATTTGATTGTCCTTAAAAGATGGACCTAAAAAACCACAAAATTACTGAAAATTGCAAACTACGATAATATTTCTTTTTTTCGTATAATACTGTTTTCCAAAAGCTCATGCACAGATGACTCGCGCCGGAAGCGTAACGGACACGTTCTCGGGTCCGCGCGACTATGCTTACATAATCACGGTGACTTTTTCGGAACATGCAGTAGAAAAGCGCGGCCGACCGTCGACCAATCGGCGTGCGCGACTCCGCCTACCGCAACAATGCGGCGCGCGAATGCGCAAGGGTGCGGCGTGATGAAAAAGGCGTGGCCGACCAATGAGAGATTGCAAGCGGTGCATGCGAGTTTGCAAGACCCCCGCGCGGCAATTTTCGTCATTTTTATACATTTTTAATATATTTTCCTGCGATAGCAGGCAGAAAGTCAGAACAAAAAAGTAGAAACAATTAAAAGTGCTATTTGGAAAAAAACTCTGGTGCTCTGAAGATCGTTATGCAAATAGTTCGGTCACCAGTTTTTTAGGCCGCATCTCCCAAGGAAGATAACTCTCTCAAAACTGAATATTTTTTGGCGCTCTTTTTTTTAATCGACGCGTATTGATGCTGCGCACAATTTGATCAGTTAAATTTTTGAATTTCGATCTGTAACTAAAGTTATTGTCGAAAAACCTACGATGGAAGAGCGAAACGCAGTTCGGCCACGCATTTTCCAAGGAAGTAAACTCTTTCAAATTTGAATATTTTTTGGCGTTCTTTTTTTTTAAAGATGCGTATGGACCGTGCGAACAGTTTGATCAGATAAATTTTTGAATTTCGACCTATGAAGCGAGAAAAGTCCAAAAAACCGGCCAAAAATTGGGTTGGTGGCCTAGAAATCGAACGAGATGGCCGGACTTTCTCCGCGGCATGTCCCAAAAAATTCACCGTGATAATGCTCGCATATTCCATCCGCGTGCTAAATAGCGGACGCGCCCGCGCGGGTCCAATACGGGAGTGTCCGCGCGGATCCGCGTCGACGCGGATGCCATTTAGTGTGGGCGCGGATGCAATACGGGAGCCGTTCGCGGAAGCATAACGGGTCCGTTATGCTTCGCCCGCAATTCTTCTGTGTGGTGCCAAATTTTTCTTAAAAAATAGTTTTATTCCGGCGATTGCCAAAACGGGGTTTGACGGAGTTTTGCAGATCAAACCAAAAGTGTTTTTTAAAAATTGTCAATGGAGCGCGTTTGCACCATCTTCTTGAGCGGTTCAAATATTGTTCGTGATTCTTCGCTTCTCAACACAAATCTTTTTGTTACTTTCATCGCTTTTACAGTTGATTTCCGTTCTGAATTATTGGAATTTTTCGCGAAAATTTATTTGTTCCAGACTTTTCCAAGAAGTTGCTTTTTTCCTTTATAAAGTGTGTTTCATAAACAATTGGCCAAATGCAGGCAGTTTTATTGAAAGAAGTTAAGCACAAAATGTTTGGAAGCAAAACATGAGTATTTCAGTTCATTGCTTGGCCTTCTTCTGGAATCGACGAATCGGCTGCAGCGGGCGGCGTTGGAAACGACGGTTCGGGCGAGTCGGAGCCCGAGCACGAGCGCGGGCCTTGGCCTTGGCCCGGCGGCGGTCTGAAAGAAAGGTGAGTGTGACTATTGGAGCTAGACATTCTGAAAACTAACAGGCTGGAGCGGCAGTGTTGTAGTTGAGGGCGGATCCTCCAGCGATGCTTCCCGCAGAGACAGACCCTCCGTAGGTCGGAGCAGCCGGGGCAACAGCTAGAGTGGAGTCGGCGATCGGAGTGGCAGGAGGAGCAGACTGCACTGACGAGACAGAGACGTCGTTGTCCGAGTATCCAGTGGCGGCGAGAGACGGGTTTGGTGGCGGAGGTGGCGGCGGAACTGGAGCCGAGTTGAACTTCTGTCCGTATTGCGGCTTAGTTGCGTAGGCGGCAGGAGCCGTCGGATACGATTGCTTTGGAACGACGTAGGAGTCCGAGGGAGGGGGAGTCGGGTAGCTTCCCTGGGGAGCAACCGGATATCCGCATTGGGAGATGGCGAGAAGACTGGTGAAGAGGAGGATGAACCGCATTTCGAAGGTTGAGACGACGGGGAGTTTGTACTGTTTCGACTGGCCGAGCGGTGCATTTTATACTTTTTTGGTGGAAAAACCGGAAGAGAGAGAGAGAGAGAAGGAGAGGTTGAGAGAAGAAAAGGCAATTGAATGGCCATTCTATTTCTCGCTCCTCCTTGTTCGGAACCACAAGAGGGCACCGCCTCGAAACGACCTCTAGTTAGTGGTTAGTCGCCACCTGCCTTCTCTTTTTTATTGGTTTCCGAAGGGCAAGGAGTAGAGGAAGGAACCCGCCAATTTGCACGAATTGCCTTTTTGAGTCGAATGGATTCCTGTTCCAGTAACTCGGGACGTTCAGAAATCAAAGTAATGCCAAAAAATGTTTGAGTTTCCTGTTAGTTTCGAACCGAAAAGTGAGAAGTGGCACTCGAGAAAACAAAAAAAAAACTTCAAAGTTGCGTGTTTCAAGAACGAACGGAAAATTACAAAATAGGCAAAACGTATGTAGTTTGATGTCTATTGCAAAGCCGGCTCAGGCTCGGAACGGAGAGTTCCATTTTAATTCTGTTCCAGTGCCAAGTAGCTCGTAGCATTCCTCGGGATTCCTTTCCCCATAGCAAATTTCATTTTGACCACAGATCATTCCTGGCAGCGGATGATTTTTTAATTGTCAACTAGCAAATCTCGGGTGCACTTGAGTTGTGGAATTCGTGCCCGATGATCATCGGTTTCTTCTTCCCATCGAAGTGACCTTACATTCCGCCACGTGTACCCCCTTCAACCCACTCACACACTTGTTGCTTGGTTAGTCGCTGTTTTTTGTTTGTTTGTGTGGGAATTAGAGAACCTTGAAAGACTTCATTGCTATTCAAAAAGAAACTTCTGATGGACACTATGAAAAATGGATAAGAAGAAACAAAATGAGGAATGTACAGACAAGTTAGGTCGGCTAGCCCAGTGGTCGCTAGCTTAGGCCTTCGAGAAGTGTCTGCGGTATCCGCTGGAAGCTGGGGCAGACGCTTCGACGACTTGTTCGGTGGCCTGTGCGCCGTACTCCTGTAACACTTTCACTGTTACTCTCTTCTTTCTACCCTCCCGACTCACCTGAGTTTGAGCTGGAGCTGACTCGAACGTCTGCTGCTGAACGACCTGGGTCTCGACGACCTGAGCTGGAGCCTGCTCACTGTACGAGGCGACTGGGGCTGGAGCGGCAACGGCGACAGGAGCAGAGACAATCGATGCCTGCTGCTGGTATCCGGCTTGTCCTCCAGAGATCACGGCGGCTGGTCCCTGTTGATATCCGGCTCCTCCGAGAGCTGGGGCGGCTTGCGAGGCGATGGATTGGGCAACGGCACCTCCGTATCCGATGGCTGGGGCTTGTTGGACGGCGGCTCCGGCGTATCCTCCGGCTCCTCCAGCAGAAGCTCCTCCGAATCCTCTCTGTCCGGCTCCGGCATATCCTCCGGCTCCACCGGCTGGAGCTCCTCCGAATCCTCCCTGTCCGGCTCCGGCGTATCCACCGGCTCCTCCAGCAGAAGCTCCTCCAAATCCTCCCTGTCCGGCTCCGGCATATCCTCCGGCTCCACCGGCTGGAGCTCCTCCGAATCCTCCTTGTCCGGCACCGGCGTATCCTCCGGCTCCTCCAGCAGAAGCTCCTCCAAATCCTCCCTGTCCGGCTCCGGCGTATCCTCCGGCTCCTCCAGCAGAAGCTCCTCCGAATCCTCCCTGTCCGGCTCCGGCGTATCCTCCGGCTCCACCAGCAGAAGCTCCTCCGAATCCTCCCTGTCCGGCTCCGGCGTATCCTCCGGCTCCACCGGCTGGGGCTCCTCCGAATCCACCTCCAAATCCAGCAGCTGGAGCGGATTGATAAGCTCCTCCGGCGCCACCGAATCCACCAGCTGGTGCACCTCCGAATCCACCGGCCTGAGCGTATCCTCCTCCGATTGGCGCTGGTGGCGGTGGCGGTGGCGGTGGTGGAAGTGGTGGCGGGGCAGGAGCAACCGCATAGCCTCCGGCGGCTGGAGCACCACCTCCACATCCTCCTCCGCACGCCGGCTTCGGAGCACAGCAGCCGCCACCGCCGCCACCTCCTCCGAGACCGAGAAGTGAGAAGAGGAAGGCGTTGGAGCAGCCGAACAAGGCGAGAAGGACCACGGTCTTCATCATTACTAAAAGAACAGAGAGGAAAGTTCAAACTTGAGAATGTTGAAAGAAGGAAGAGAGAACTGAAACTGATGCCTTCTCCTCCCTCTCCACTCCTTTTATAGTAGAAACTTTTTTGAACGCGCGCACCTTTATGATTGAGTGTAAAACCGTCTGTCGTCGCTTCCTCCTCTTCTTCCCGTATCCACTCCGATTTGTGGACGCGATAAGTCTCTTCTACCAATTGATCATTAACCTGGCGGCGACAAAAACAGGATTGCGTCATCAGACCGACCCGCAATATTCGCAGGCAGCGAGGAAGAAGCTGTTACATTGTGCTGCGTCCTCCTCCTCTCTTTCTGTCTTCTGGCATGCCACCGATGCAAAATCGTTCAATGTAACATGTTTTATTGACATGACAATGTGGACGAGATGTTTGTCAATGCGGCAGAAGAGTGTAAAACTATCTGGAGAAGGTGTAACAAGGAAATTATATTGCACTAGGTGGCGCCTTTAAAAGAGTCCGGAAGTTGAGGATATCCTATAAAATGGGAATGAAGCGGGCATATAATAGCGTTTCCTCCCTTTGTCGTTTTTTTTTGCCACAGTTGACCCTATTATTTCAAATAGGCCCACGGTCCAAAGTTCTCTCGGATCAGCGCTTACGAATAGTTTACGTTAACTTGTAGTGGTTTTTTAATGAATGTTTAGGAAGATCGCAACTTGCCAACGCCGTGATCTTCGAAAAACTTGCTAAGGTTTGAGGATCGGGCGGCAACTAATAAACGAGGCAATTAATAAAACAATCTGAATATCGCCGTAATGATAATATAATTCATGTGTTGTTTATCGTGTTGTCTCTTTTGGTGTTTGGAATAGAGCGGGATCGAATGTTGTCGAGCGAAGGTAAATGTCAAAGTGACGAGGCTTTGAAAAAGAGCGATAACAAGCACTTTACTCTCGTTTCGGCGGCATCTGAATAGACTTCACCGTGCCTCCCTCCACCACATAAATGACGTTGGGACCGATGCCGACGGCGTTCTGCGCTTGTTCGTGGATCTGTCGCAGGAGCTCCTCTTCGGCGAGTCGTTTCTTCTCGCGCTGCTTTCGGACGCCGTACCAAATGGACCATCCGACGCAGCAGTTCATGAGAACGACGCTTGCGCACAGGACCCACTTGCCGAGGTTCGGCGGTGAGCACTTTAGACCGTCGCACGACCACATGCCGGAACACTCGTAGAAAAGAGATTCGGGTTGGGAGCCGTCTTTGAAGTAGGTCTGAACGAGGGATAGCTGCGACTTTTCATCGATATCCGGGCGTTACCTCCTTCAAGTAGTGAAGATCCTTTGAGGTGATTCGGTACTCGCATATCTTGCCGACATCCGTTAGATTCATGAACGCGTCATTCCAGTAAAACACCTGCTTTGCCACTCTAAAACATAAATACTCTATTTTCACACTCTCCAGTATCACTCACGAAATCGGAAACCGTTGGTTCTTGACGACATGCTGCGATTTCACAGTGATTGAGGGTGGTTCATTGAAGAAGGTCTTCACTTGGAAACTCGTGTATTTAACATGCGGACTGTTTTCGTGGTAGATCGAGTCCATTACTTCCGTGTAGTACTTGTAGGTGTCGTCTCTGAACGTCGTCTTCTATATTTCTTTTTTTTTTAATTCGCGAACTCACGACCATTTTGTTACTGACACTTCTGTCGCCTCAGTGCTTGACAAAAGCACGTAACTTAACAAAGTGAGCTCAAGAAGGAGCATCAGAACGTGCAGAGGAATGTTTTTAGTTGAATTGCTCTGTGCGCACACGTGTGAATTTCCGTTTCCATGGTGATTCTGACTCCCCGGAGTATGTCAAAACGAGGACGCATTTCAAGTCAACAAGTTTATTGAGAAAAAGAGAAAAACGTCATGGAATAATCTTCCGGACCGCCATTCTTCTCGACTTGGTGTACTTTGCCCAGATGATCCAGACGACAGAGATGACCACTAGAATGAGGAAAGATAATGTTCTGGAAAGAAGGAAGCGATATCAGAAGAAAAAGATGTGACTCAACACGAAGAGGACTGCGTTCTTTGAAAAACTACGCAGTAGATCTGTTGCCGTGCTCTCGCACTTCAGTCCAACGCAGTTGTCTCCCTTCGCGCATCTGTAGAACAGAGCAGTGAGCGTTGATTCGTTTTGGAAACGAGTCTGGAATTCGGCAATTTTTAAGGAGACTAACTAGTATTCTACATTTGCAAGGCGGTCTCCACTTGCGAGCGAATCCGTTCTTAGTTCACAGATGACATCGTCAGGATTCCGATCCACGAGTTTATCACTCCAATAAAATGTGCTCCCGTCCCGCAATCTCAAAAAAACATTTTGAGATTCGTGTTTCTATTGGTAACGCCTAACTGAATCGTAGCCGAAGCATTCGTGATGTAGAACGCTTGGCACTTTAGGCGCGTGCTTATGTCACCTGTTCCGCCTATTGCATTCACAGTTATGTTCAAAGAAGTCGGTTTGACATAGGGACTCTCTTCTGAGTACAGCTCATGAATCACATTCAAGTAGTAGTCGTCGTTGATTTTTCTGGAAGGAATCCTCGAACAGGAGAAATTTAAATTGACTCTTACTCCCAACGAACGACTTTTCGCTCCGAGAACGAGGAGTTGATGGAAATTAAAAGCAAGAAGGCAAGTAGCATGCTCGAATGACGAATGGCGACTGGAAACTTGAAGAGGGAGAGCCAGTGTAGTTTGACCATTTTCCACCTGCTGATCGAAATGTCGATAAAGAGTGAGAAACCGATTGGAAAACTGAGAATTCATTGAAAGATCGGAAAGACTCATCAACGAGAAATATACAGAAAGACGAAAAGAAAAAAGAAAAGTTAGAGCATCTAAGCCTTGGCGGCCTTCTTGAGGTGGTACTTCTGGCGGTATCCAGAAGCGGCGACTGGAGCGGAGGTCTCGACGACCTGCTCGGCGACCTGCGAGGTGTACTCGGCGGCGGCTGGGGCAGCTGGAGCTGGGGCGGCCTCGAACGTCTGTTGGACGGTCTCGACAACCTGGGCTGGGGCCTGCTCTCCGTACGAGGCGACTGGAGCTGGCTGAGCGACTGGAGCCTGCTCTCCGTACGAGGCGACTGGGGCTGGCTGAGCGACTGGGGCCTGCTCTCCGTAGGAAGCGACCGGAGCTGGCTGAGCGACGGCTGGGGCAGCTGGTGCCTCCTGTCCGTACGATGCAACTGGGGCTGGTCCTGGGGCTGGTCCCTGCTGGTATCCGGCTCCTCCTCCGATGGCTGGGGCGGCTTGTCCGTATCCGGCTCCTCCTCCGACGGCTGGAGCAGCTCCGGCGTATCCGGCTCCTCCTCCGATTGGTCCAGCTCCGGCTCCGGCGTATCCGGCTCCTCCTCCGATTGGTCCAGCTCCGGCTCCGGCGTATCCGGCTCCTCCTCCAATTGGTCCAGCTCCGGCGTATCCGGCTCCTCCTCCGATTGGTCCAGCTCCGGCGTATCCGGCTCCTCCTCCAATCGGTCCAGCTCCGGCTCCAGCGTATCCGGCTCCTCCTCCGATCGGTCCGGCTCCAGCGTACGAGCCACCTCCTCCGATTGGTCCAGCTCCGGCGTATCCACCGGCTGGGGCTCCTCCGTATCCACCAGCTGGGGCTCCTCCGAACCCTCCGGCCTGAGCGTATCCTCCTCCGATCGGGGCCGGTGGTGGGGCGGCGTATCCGGCGGGGGCAACAGCGTAGCCAGATGGTGGTGGTGGGGGCGGTGGTGGAGCACCTCCTCCGCATCCTCCTCCGCACGGTGGTGGTGGTGGTGGGGCACAGCAGCCGCCTCCGCCGCCTCCTCCGAGACCGAGAAGGTTGAAGAGGAAGGCGTGCGAGCTGCCGACGAGGGCAAGAAGGACCACGGTCTTCATCATTACTGAAAGAACAATGGATGAAAATGTGGAAGAAAAAGAGGAAGAAGAAGAAGCTTCAGAAGTAGTGCGAGGAGAAGAGGAAGCTTGAGATATGGAATCCCCAGCAAATTTGTCGCCTTTATATATGGTGCCATCGGATCAACAAACCTTGCGTAACGCCTTACTGCCGAGAGAGCGTTCCGAAACGAGAGACGCCGATCATTTTGTTGGTCACGCCCCCGCCCCCATAGGCTTCTGCCAAAAACGGCCGAAGGCGTACCGTCGCGGGGCGGGTACTTCCTTTTCGGATCACAAAAAGGAGATAACCCAACAACGAAGGGCTTACCGGTTTTCGATTCGGCCTTCACTTTTCAGTTGATTCAATTGTCTTCTAGAGCGAATAAAATAATTCGAGAAGGCGAGTCTATCAAGTGTAAAAAGACAATAGAGAATCATGAAAAAGTTGGTCGGGAGGTGAGAGAAGAGGTGTAAAACGGTACTTGATGAGGAGGTTTACGCCAAAGTTAAACAAAACTTGAACGAAACTTGAACAACAGCGAATGCAAGAATGGAACATATTGGCCGGGTTCATCAATCGGCTTCAGTGGAGTTGGGGTAGAAGGCAAGAAAGTTGAATAGTTTCATTTGGAAGCCATTAATCCGGCATTTCCAGGCCTTTTCGTGCCAGAGTCCTCAAGTTTTTCCCACTATTATCATCGTCGTCGTATATCAAACCTCTCCCTCCAGATTTCCTTTCGCCGTTCCTTTCACCAGTGTGTCCAGCAAATCGAAAGTGTCTCCTCCGTTACGCAGTTTTCCGATTGCGTAACCCTCGCAAACCCGCTTCTTCATACGTCTGACGCAATCGTTCACCTCTTCTAGGCGCCCCGTTTCTGGGTGAAAAAGCCTTCCGTGTGTCTCCTTTAAAAAATCCAGTTCTCCATTTTTTTTCGCTTCAAGGAAATCCCCAGATCATAATCTCAGCGCTGGGGGATATTTTTTTCGTAAGTGACCATCTTCTCCCGCTTTCCAAATCAAATTCAAATCTTGATCCGCTTCTCCTTCCGCTTTCTGCTGCCCGGCCGTGAAAGCGGTTTGCGAAGAACCTTCAAGAACACTCCCTCCTTCGGAAACAGTGTAAAGAAGTCGCTCCGGCGAAAAAGAAGAAGAAGCAGAATACGTCACTCTCCTTGCTTCTTGCTTCTCTGGTGATTGACCTTTCAAGTGTCATCAAACGGGGAGGTGACAATGGAAGGAGATGTTACGACTGGATAACAATGCGTAAATAGCCGACAAGTTCAGCGATTTCTGTTGTAATGCTGAAATTGTACCTTCTGCATCCGATGTGACACTGTTTCAAAGATCCTTTCTTCATTGTCTCGCAATCGGTGATTCTCATTTCGGTTTCAGCATTTCCCAGCCAAACATCAAATAACCAAAGACCTTCTCTCGCCTCTCCTCATCTTTGTTTTTGGCTGCAAAAGATGCATACATCGCATCTAAATCACTCCGTTCGCCTTCCGAATCTCACAAAAACGAGAGAGGGAGAGAATCAGAGTGAAACCGAAAACTTGCTAAAGACGAAGGCCGGAGGGCATGGGAAACAGACGAAAAAAAGAGAAAAATGTGTACACAGCTGAAAAATAGAGTAGTTTACAGTTGATTGGAGACGGAGAAAAGTGAAACTGATTGGGTTAGGAGAGTGAGATTCATTGACGGAAGTGAAAACATTATGGAAATGAGAGAGAGGACGGGCGGCACGAGGGAGCTGAATGGAACAGCTTCCACGTGTTCACGAGAGGGAACATGACTGCAGAGCCGGTGAATGAGCCGATCTGGATGAAGGCTCCGCACCAGAAGAGCCGCGACTCGCGGTGGTTGCCCTCGCGTAGCAGCGCGGCGAACATGACACGGAGGTACGAGTGCAGACCCGCTGCTATGAGACAACTAACAATCTGAAACGGTTTTAGACGAGTTTCGGAATGAAACGAAAGCTTACTGAAATGACACTTCCAGCAGATTCCGATCCGAACAGCCAGTTCGGAGAAAGAGCCGCGAGATAGACGATGACCGCAGTGGCTAGTGAAGAGCAGACCGTCAGAGTGGCAAGAACGGGAAGGTTGCGGATCTTGACGAAGAACTGGATATAGGAAGCCAGCGGAGATACAACGTTGGAAAACGTGACTGCGTAGTGGTAGGTGCTCTGGAAGGAGAGGCTAGAAGAGAAGTCGCCCCTTCATGGGAACTGACTTGCGAGTAGGGAAGTGTCGCGTAGCTTTGCACACTCGTCACAATACCGTTCATCTGAGCGTTGACGAGGGCAGTCGCCACGAGCAGAAACACGAGTCTCGGCCCGTTGTAGGTGTGCTCAGAGTCTCCCTGGAAACTGAAACCTTTTCAGTGAGACGATTCAAGTATGCGACCTGTTCGCTGCATTCTGCACTTTTTTCACTCAACTCCAGCTCGTCTGAAACCACGTCCGGCTCCACTTTTGACCTGGAAACGAACACAAGTTCCAGTTAAACCGTATTGTTTGTGGGTTACGAATGAGTGTGGGCGCCAGTCTTGTAGAGGATGACGAAGGAAGCAACGGCGGCGCATGTGAAGAAGAAGTTGATGAGGAAAAAAACGGAAACGGAGAAGCGAGGTGGATAGTAGTGCGGTTGCGAATTGTCGTCGCACCAATAGTTGGAAGTTCCTGCAGAGAAATTCTGTTGGAAGAGACGAAGGAAACGAACGGAGGCACCTTGAATAATGGAGAGGAGGCTTGGAATGAGGGCACTCAGACCCATTCCGACAAAGTAAGCGTTCAGGAAGGCCGGATGGAACTGGGCCATGAACGGCAGAAAAAGAACGCTCGAGATGGCGTCCACAATGGCCAGACCGAAGAGAAGAAGATAGAGCGGCCACGATCTTTCCGTTCCGAACACCTTCCCCGTGTCTTTCCAGAAGAAACAGAGGCCTGCAATCGGAAGGACTCGAACACTCGGAGCACGACTAGCCGCTGCTTATCAGTTTCAGTTTTTTGAGTTGTATACCTAACTGGCAGATGCACGCAAGGATCATGAACACAAAGATCAGCGGCACCGTCGGAATGTTCACTTTCACGCCTTTGTGCACAATCGAGTAGATCAAAGGACCAAGGCATGCAATCTGGAAGTGGAAACCATTCACAAAGCGTACAAACCGCCGGCTGACCTGAACGATGGCCGACAAGTAGCTGGGAAGGTTCCATCCCTCTGGCAACTGAGCTGTCAATAGGGACAACTCCATCCAGACGCTGTTCGTACCGATCCATGAGCTCGATCCGAAAACGGCCACCAGACAGAACGTGATTATCGAAATTTCCATACTCTGCTGGGCGCGAAAAAATGAGAGACTGTTCTAAAGGAGGAGAGAGAAAGAGACGGAAAGAGTTAAACTGTGATAACGCAGAGTTGGAAACGGAGAATTTCCATTTCGCACCGGAAAAGAGAAACGGGCGTTATGATGCAAAAAATGATGATGGAGGGAGAAGAGGACAAAAGAAGAGAGATTATGATGACTCGATTCGGCGTTTCATTCCCTTGTTGCCACTCTTGTTTTGAATTTGATCTACCAAAGTTTACTCGCCATCGTTTGTGTTTCACGTGAACGCGGGAAATAAAATACGAAAGTGAGCCATCCGTCTTTTTATAATCGCTAGTGTCACGTCACGGTAAGAATCAATTTGAGAATGATAACATCGTGTAGTCGCCCTCCACATCGGCCCGAACACATTCAAACAGGGCTCGCCTGTTTGATCTGGCCAATCAAACAATCAGCCAGTTATTCGCGTGAGAACGGGACCCTTTCGTCACCTGGCCCGCCAGTTTCCCACGCAATCTCGCACTGCCATATGCCGTACCCCCGATTACACAACAACGGCCCCATTCAGTCGTCGTCGTCTTCATATCGTGTGTGTGTGTGTGACCGTCTCCTGACCTCCATTCGCCCCGACTATGCGCCTTCCGCTGCAGCAACGACCGAAGCGGCTCTCGTATCCGAACCAGTTGGCAGTCTTCCAATACCTCTCCTTCGGAAATCGGTTCGTCCTGTCCCCATCTTTTCGTTGCAATAACCGACTCTTCGTTCAGATTGTCACTGACTCCGTTTAAGAACTCACTCCCGAAGGCACTCCAGCAGATTACCAGCTCGAAGGCGACGAGCTCGATGAAAGTCCAACTGACGGCTTCTTACGAAGACTTCAACGACATCTACACGGGAAGCATCCACGTGGACACTGTCGAGTACACCTTCCGATACGTGGCGAGCAGCGGAGAAGTGGAGATACGGTGCTCATTGAAACCGGAAAACGCGGTGTTCTCGTCTGAATGGATGGCCGCCAAATACTACTTCGGGTACTTCGTGAGACATCTGAATGTCAGCCATCTCGAGATTGGATACTGTCCGTTCCATTTTTACGGAATCAGGAATCTCAAGATCCCGTTTCTGAAGTGGACGACTCCACGCCTCAAATATCCGCCCAGTTTCCTGACTCACTTCTCGAGAAGCCACGTGTTCGAACGACTCGAACTGTGTGGCCAGGACTTTGAGTCGCTGATCAACAGACATCAATTGAGCAGAGCGAAGCACCTCGTGCTCGGAAGAACCATCATCTCGGTGGCTGAAGAGACGGCGGTCGCCGAGTACCTCCTCTGGAATCCGCCCATCGAAACGCTGCAATTCACACAGAGCTTGTGTTCTGTCGCCACTTTTTTGAAGTGTTGCGAGGTGAGAAACGCGATCGCGATCGAACCATTCATATTCTTTTCCAGATAATTCTGAGGCGGAACTTGAAGATCGGATCGTTCATCACTGGAATCTTCGACAGTGTGACATCGATGAGAGACGACGTGTTCAGGGAAGTGGCGGAAAGGTTCATGAGCTGTGCAGTGATCGACACTTTCGAAAACAAGAAATGTGTCGTTTTGGCGAAGGAAAACGACTACATCACCGCCGTTTTCCATAACTATAACGAGCCCAAAAGCGAGACGAAAGAGAGTTTCACTGTCATCAAGTTGGCTCTTCTAGCAGTGTAAGATAAATTTTTACTATTATGATTTCTATCGACTAAAATATTACAATTTCAACGTCACACATAATATAGTACAAAATCACAGACAAACAAAAGGGAAGGCACGGTTGAGAGAGATGTAAAGTGGAGTTCGGAGGGAGGAGGAGGTAATAATAAATTAATTGGAAAACCTAAACGAAAATGTTAGAAAGTGAATGAAATTAGAGAGTAGGTCGACATTGTGGGGCCGACTGGAAGAGATGAGCTATGTTCACCAGTGGGAACATGACAGCCGAGCCGATGAACGATCCGATCTGCAAAAAAGTTGGACTCGTGTGAAATCGGAAAGCTTCCGTGAGAAAATTTTTGGTTGTCTGCGAATGTTTTGTGCTTGGTCGAGGAACTGCACGAACCTGAATGCAGAATCCGCACCAGAAGAGCCTCGACTCGCTCTGATGGCCTTCTCGGAGGAGTGAGGCGAATACAACCCGGAGGTACGAGTGCAGGCCGGCCGCCACTAAAGATCCGCCAATCTGAGACGATTTTTGTTACACCGATGCTTTTTTTCAATGATTTGTTACCGATAGCGCACTTCCTATGACTGCCGAATCAAAAATTAGATTCGGAGAGAGCGAGGCGAGGTAGACGATGAACGCGGTCATGACAGTCGAACAGGCTGTGAGTGCACCGAGCACCGGGAAACTGCGAACGGTGACGAAGAAGGGCAGGAACGAAGAGAGTGGTGAGACGACGTTGGAGAGAGTGACGGCAAAGTGGTACGTCGCCTGCGAGTACGGGAGCGTCGCGTAGCTTTGCACACTCGTGATGATTCCGTTCATTTGGGCGTTGACGAGGGCTGTTGTGAAGAGCAGGAACGCGAATTTGAACCCGGTGATGTAGTCAATCGGGTGAGGATTCGAATTATGGCAAATGGAGGAGCGCTTAAACTGACGAGAGGTTGGAAAGGCTCGATGAGAAGCAAAACTCACCTCTCTGTAAGTCTCGTCCAACTCCGAGACAATCCCATCGATGGCCGGTGCTCCCGTTTCGTGCAAATCGATACTCGCCGGTTCTTGATCTTCTTCTCCAGAAGTCTGATTGCTTTTTTTCAGTGGAGTCCCTTCGTGCGGCGCTGCATTCCGCTCACTTCCGCTCGAGGAATTGTGAGTGTGCGCTCCTGATATGTAGAGCTTTACGAATGCGATCAACGCAACGCAGGTGAACGAAAAGATCAGGAAGAAGAAGATGGCGACTGAAAAGTTCGGCGGGAATCGATTCACGACGCCGTGCTCGTCGCACGTATACTTCGAAGTTCCTTGGGCCAGAGAGAGAAGACTCGGCACGAGAGAACTCAGTCCCATTCCGACAAAGTAGGCGTTCAGGTAGGCAGGATGGAACTGGGCCATGAACGGCATGAACAGGACGTTCGACATTGCATTGACGATGGCAAGGCCGAAGAGAAGAGTGTAGAGAGGCCACGAACGGTCGGTGCCGAGCACCTCGGAGTACTCGTTCCAGAAAAAGCAGAGGCCCAATTGGCATACGCACGCCAGCGAGAGCAATCCGATGATCAGAGGAGGCGTCGGGATCGTGAATGACTTCACTCCTTTGTGAAGGATCGTGTAGATCAAAGGAACGATGCACGCCACCTATAGGAGGAGATGATTACCGAATAGGTCATTCTGTATTCCCCACCTGTACGACTCCTGCGAGATAGCTGGGAAGACTCCATTGTTCCGGCAGCTCGGAAGTGAGAAGAGGCAACTGCATCCACACGCTATTCGTTCCCATCCATGAGCTCGAGCCAAAAAGTGCCACCAAAATGAACGTCGTCGGCGAGCATTTCATTGTTTGCTGCGAAAATCAACATGGTTTTGTATTTCAAAGTTTAAATCGCGAATTATGATGCAATGTACACGACGACTGTCTTGAACGTTGCGAAAAAGAGCAAAAGAGCAAAACGTCAGCTTAACATTTTAAAAATAAATAAACAAAGATGTGGTGCAAGCGCGCTCCATCGCGCACAGCGTTCATCAAGAATTCGTTCTCGCCGAAAAATCTCAAATTCGAGATAAAAGCAGAATTTCAACAAAATCGGCCTTAGAAGCCCAGAAGAACTGTCTATTTTTGTGTATTTTGTGAGCGCAACACCGCATTGCGTCCAGCTGAAACGTCTGTTGATAAGAAACGACGGTTATCAATACTGAAGATTAATCGATTTTTTGCATTGGTTATTTAAAAATGCGTTCTCTTTTCAATTTGAAAAGATATTCGCATCTTTTTTCACTTCCCTCGCAAAATTTGACGAATGGTTTGTTTTTCAGGCAAGATACATACCCACTTCTGGTGATGACACCTGTAACAAAAAAGAAGCCGTTCAGTTATCCCGTTCTGGAAATTCTTCTTCCGGTTCTTCCGTTAGAAATGAGGTCAGGAGTCCAGTTTTCAGTTGTAGAAACGAGTGTTCCATTTTCAGAATAAAAGTGGCCAGGAGGTGTCCGGAACTCCGAAGCCTCGATAAAAGACTACCGTTCAAGATCCGCACTCTCAGATGTCCTTATGATGGCGCTGTCGAACTAGACGAAGTTCGCTTCTTTGCCGCCAAAAGCTTGAATTCGGTCTTCGATCTCAAAATTTGGCTCGCAGACGGACGTGTGGGAAGACGGCTCGTAGACATGGATGAACCGCCGCCGACTCAAGTGACCACATTGAAGTCTGAACTGACGGTGTCGGAAGTGATCAAGAGCATTTGCACCTTCTTCTTGGAACGTCCCGGATCCGCTGTCGACCGTCTCGTTTGGGGCCCTACCGATTCGACGCCCGAAAGTGTGGGAATCCCGTTGAAAGCCAAAATTGTCGAGTTGCGAGGCCGCAGGAACTCCATGCAGAACATTACCGATTCCCTGCGAGCCGAGGCGCGTATGCTAAAACTGAACTTCAGCATCACCTTTCTCCAGATGAGAGATGTCTTACGAGTGAGCAAAAACGACGTGCGTCTCAATTACTTCGTTTTCTATTTCAGCTTGTCGACTCTTCCAAAAGACCCATCGGCAGCACAATTCAGTTTTCCGGCGATGGAAACGTTTACAAGTTCCCCGTATACTTCCTTCTCGACGCGCTCAAACTGAAAAAGACGGGGGCCAAGAGAGGACTGGATGTCAGCGAGGGGGTTGAAAGCCCGAAGCCGTGCGTCTTCTTCGAGATGGAGCACGCCGACTTCGTCGTCTACCTCCCGATCCACATTCACCGATTCAACTACCCAATTAGAGAGATTGTAACTTTTAAAGTCGTCGCGAAAAATTTGATCAAAAAGTGCGCACAGGAGGACTGGCCGCAACTTGTAGGATACCCGTGATTCTACTCATTTCAAGACTACTACTAGCCGTTACTTGCTTTTTGTTCTTGTGATTCTTCTTTATATTTCGAAAACATTCCTGTACATTTTTAAATGGTCATTGTCAATAAAGTCATGAAATTTTTACGAATGTGTATTGGATCCATCTTTGTTTCGTTCCATTTTCGCGAAGCGCAAGTTGCCCTATTTTTTAATCGCTAAACAACTCGTAGTACGACGCTCCGCAATACATTCTTTCCCTGCCAGGTTTCCAACTGAGCTTTCTAGACGAACTTTCTCGGCGTCTCTCATTCCCCAGAACTCTTTCGAATTTCGCCTTCCTTCATTCTTTTTTCAAAAAAGGAAACACTGGTAGTCAAAGAAACCTTTAAAAATGGATTCTCTTTCAATTCAAAAGCAAGCCTATGAAATCTCATGTTTTTAACTTCAAGCAATTTGCAGGCACCAGGAGGCAAGAGGTCATGGATCCGCCTCTGATAGGACTACAGGAACCTCCGTCGATTGGATTAGGCAACAATGATCTCTCGAACCACCAATACCTGTTCAATGAGGCTCTGAGTCGATACGACTTGTTGGAAGCACTAAAGCAACTCGAGGAGGTGTACAAAACGTGTCTATGTAATTAGTTTCCGCTCTACCTGGGAAGGTTCCATTCTTATTCCAGTCGAAGAACGAGACGAGCCTATCGTGGAAATGTGCACGACGCTCATGAATGTGGTCGATGAAGAATCGGAGTATGCGAACGTTGTTTTTCAGTACGAGGTGAGTCAGACTTCTGGAGCCTCGAGAAGGACTTCTCCATGTTATCAGGCTCGGCATTACCCCGACGGTCTCCTGTTCTTGTTTTTCGACGTCACACGCAAGACGTCGAACTTCAAGAAATGGTCTTACAACCGGACTCTTCTGACCCCCCATCGGAAGCGACAGCTAGCGAAATCCATGAGTTCGTGACTTGGAAATGTAGGAGTCCCAAATCTTCTGTTGTTGCAGATCCCGAGCCACGTGTAATGGCACTAGGCTCTCCGGCTTATCCGAACCTCGGTTTGCCTGGAAAGAACAATGTTGTCGTCAACTCGTTTACATCTGTGAAAGTGCCGCCGGTCTATGAAATTAGCTGTTCAGAGGCACACACGGTATTCTGGTGCCATAGCGGGCGCTTCTACGGAGCTGGCCTCGCCAGAAACATGTTCGTGAGCTCTGTTGCTCATCACTATCCAGAGCCTAAGGAGCTGGACATCTGGTTCCGAAGCGATGAGGTAGAAATGAAAAGTTCAAGACTCACCTCAATGTGCCCTTATCCAGAAAGTGACAGGAGTCCGTGCGCTCGAGTGTGGAACCCTGTTCGAGACGGACCGTCGTTGGTACCTTGTCGGCAACCTCCAGTCTTGCCACCCCTACTTGGATGCCATTCATCCCGCATGTATTTTCGAGTCTGTCGTCGATACCACAGCCTCGAACTTCTGGGTCTGTCACACGAGGCCCGCCAAAAGCATAATGGATGCCCAGTGGAACGACCCTAATAATGTGATGCAGCTCAAGTTCAGAAGCTCGATAAGGATGGTGAGAAGAAAATGATTTCAAGTCAGCAGCTTTTTTTCCAGATTCGACTCAATCCGCTGTACTGGTCGCTTCTCGGCCCGTGGCACCTCGTCAGGCGACCGATTGTCTACCTTCTGAACGGAGTGCAAGTCTTCAACTTGAGGATCCAGAATGCGCGAGGAGGTTCGTTTTTGCAACGATGACACTAGTCTAAGGGCCTGAAACGCTTGGTTTTCTGATGAAGTGTGCGTGTAACCTTCCAATTTCAAACAATTTCTGTTCAGAATCTATCTGGGTGGTCTACGAAAAAACGCTGTACCAGGGAACGATGAATTTGGTCATGAAGGAAAAGAGCAACGGCGATGAGGAAAATATCGACAACTACATTCTATTTATTGAGCTCCATGAGTACCCGCACCCATCTCCGATTGTTTGCAAAGCCGTTACCTGCTTCGACAGATCTGTTCTCATCAATGTCCGTACTTTTTTCTGCTACCTCTCATAACTCTTTTTTTTGTAGTGCGGAGACTATCCGTGCTGCAGTTTCGACCATCTTGCGGATCGAGAGGAGCGCATGCGTGGAAACGTGCATCTTTTCATGTTCGAGTCGATCGAAGACTTTTTGGTACACGCCCATGATGAGAAGACCGAATATACCATCGATCTTCTGATTGAAGAAACCGAGAAAGCCCTCAAAAATCGACAGCTCAAATCGAAAATCATCCTGGATCGGTTAGGGAGTGAGTCGTATTCTATCCTCTGCAACCTTCTCCCACTCTTTTCAGAACTAGAAGAACAATGCCGCTACTTGAACTACTACGGGTTCTTGTGCTATCTGACATATCCGCGACTTCCTTCTAGACCGATGAAATGTTTCGATTCCGATGTCAACGAGCTGTACCCTCCGGAATCTGAGAAAAAGCAAGCGTCTAACCGGTTTCGGGAGTTGTTCGCCGAGTTCGAGAGAGTCAACTATCCAGGCACGGACTTGTGGAAGCCACCAGACTTTCTGAGACGTGAATGGGATCCTCAAGAGGATGAAAGGAGCGAGTGAGTTGCGAATGCACTTCGAGGGCTCAGTTGAAGATTTTCAGAGAGAAATATCGATACGACGTCATGATGTTTCATTTGACGAGATTCTTACGAAGCTTCAAACAAAAGTGTCTGATGTCCCGTGAACCGATTCCACTTCTTCCCCATATCATCCGATAGTGAGTCAATATTCCTCGTTTCCCCGGATCAGTTGACCGTTTTCCAGTCTCGTGAACATCCTCCGCTACACTGAGGCTTTGTACACGTACCATTTTGACGCCACAGATGATATGCAGGTGGCGTTGGTCGGCCATTATTTCGAAATCCGCAAGAATGTCATACCTGATAATAGGATGCTCTTCTTCACGTACGATCCGTACAAGTTGCTCCAGAGACGCATTGAGAACAAACAGATCACCATGAAGGATCTAGACGATCCGATGAATGTGCTTCTGAAGTTCCGATTGAAGCACGAGGATCCACGTGTGAAAGATTCACTCTTCCGAAAATACACGTGCCGAATGCTCATCAAAGCGGAGAATCCGATTTTCCTCGATTTAATCGATGAAAATGGCGTATTGGATTTGAACGAAATTTATCCGAAAGATCGGAGACTCCATCGGATCATCGCACAGACCCACTTCATTGGACACGGAGTTACCGATCTGGAGGGAGCACTGTTTTACGAACACACGAAGCTTCGGAAGTTGGGATGGGAGGTCGTGCGAACCGAGAAATACATGTAAGTGACTGATGACGTACTGAAATTGAACCGATTTACTAAATTTTTTCTTTTTTATTTCAGTAAAGACGGAGTGACCAGATTTCGAGGATATCTTCGCGATTCGATTCGCTACGAAGGAGACAATATCTTCGAAATGGACCGAAACAATCCGTGTGCCGCAGCCGTTCTCTGTTCTGACAATACCACGATGTATGTGCATCGTCAACTTTTCCGCATGTTTTCGAATGTGGAACCAGCCGACATTCCACAGCCATCGCTGAACTCGGAACTCATGCGCGTCGCGCTTCGAGGACTGTTTGACAGGCAGGCTTACGACGAGGTACCGATGCCCATCAAGTTCGTCATCGCGGACTGGTATGCCGAGGTCGGAATGCACGAGGCACTTGTCGATCTTCTTCGTCAGATCGTTATCGACTGTGAGTTAGCATACCGTTTCCATTCTTCGAATCTCTTTTCCAGGCGCACCAAAACGGTATGACTGGCTCCGTGAAATCTTTATCAGAAGCGAAACACTGGTACGACGGTTCATTGCTGAGCATCGTCCAGGGATCCTTTTTTGGAATCACCTTCCGCTTCCATCGCCTCAGATCTCCCACATAAAATAGTGAGTGTTTACTGATTAAAATTTATTTATTTGCCATCCATTTTAGCATAACCGACATGTGGCCTAAAAACGAGTTCAACCGAATGACACGTTTTCCACGGCGAAAGTTGGTAGGCGACGTTGAGAAGAACGTATTCCATCAGATGGGCTCTAGACAACTCCGCAGGTGGTACATGACGCCGGGTGATCGGACGGACCCATTCCTGACGTCATTTTATGATGTGAGTTAGCTGGGAAAACTAAGGACTGACTTAAACAAACGAAACATTTTCAGAAGGACTTCCCACTTGCCAAGCCTTTGGAAATTTCAAAGGAGGTGGAGGACGCAATGGACGAAGAATATGTGGAATATCAGAAGTACGAAAAATATGTGGAATATCAGAAGTACGAAGAAGATGTAGAATATCAGAAGTACGAAGAAGATATGGAGAGTGAGGACTACGAGGATGAAGAGTATGATGATGAAGACTACGAGGACGAAGAGTATGATGAAGAAGAGTATGAGGAAGAAGAGTATGAGGATGGAGAGGATGAGGGGGATACTGATGACGAAATCCGCGAACCAAGCTTCTTACCCGATCCAAACGCGCCGCAGGGTCTTAGCAGGACGCCGCAGTGGAACATCAAGGAATACTTGGTGCAGGATGAGGAGAGAGACATGGAAGTTGCAATTGTGGAGCAGCTCAGGACTGCCGAAACTAATACGTATCACATCTGCACGGAATTACTCGGAGCTATGAAAGACGCATCCTTCAGCGGGAAGCGCGAATATCCGGAGGGGCTGATAGAACAATACCCGATACTGAACGACCCGACTGCTCCTCCTCCAGTACAACCCATAAGACCTGCCGATCAGTTGAGAAGACCAAAGGAACCGTCCGATTCCAGCACCAAGAACTAACTCACGTGATGAAACACTACTAATCATTAATACTCGCCAGTCATCTGATACATAGATACTAACTTATTTCTTTAATGTTTAAGCCTACATTTGTTTTCTGTTTTATTTTGCCGCCCTTTTCCTTTCTTTCATTCTCTTTCGCTATCCCGATCACTCATCCCCATTTCCTGTTAAATACAAATCGAAACTTTCCCAGCGTTCCCATTTTCACACGATTGCTCGGTGTTTCAAAGTGTTTCTTTAAATATGTGAATTGCAGAAAAAGTTTTCATTATGTTTGAAAGAAAATCACAATGTAAGAAACCCCTGAAAGTTTGGAAATTGACAGAAAAACGAAAGGAAACGAGGAAAGATCACAAAACGGAAAAGAGGTTTTTAATCAAAAAGTGGAAACTCGTAATTGGAAAACATGTCAATTCGATGTAAATCAAATCAGAAACCGATGGAAACTTCACTTTTTCTTCTGGGCGAAAACGCCGTAAATGATCGGATTGACGACGGTGTTGACGCAGATGGCGGCGTTGAGAAAGCTGAGGAAGTGGCGCAGCTCCTCCATGATGGGCACTCCGAACAGGTTGAGGACGGTGAAGAAGTTGTAGGGACTCCAGATGCACAGGTAGGCGACGATGATGAGCGCCGCCTGTCGCTTCGCGTGCTGCTTCGCCTTGTGGATCGTGCTCACCGCCATCGCGCCGAACTTGGTGCCGCCGCCGTTGGACATCTTGCTGCGGATGGAGCCCTGCCGGTGGTGGTGGTGGTGCTCGCACTCGTAGTGCTGCGACGCCGAGATGTTCTCCTTGCTGTTGTTGCTCCGCAACGCGTACGACTCCTCCTGCTGCAGGAGGTACGTGGATCGGGTCGGAGAGCGCGTCGTCGTCGACTCGTGTGAATCATCGAGTGCCGACGGAGAGTCCGACGACTTCACGCGGAATTTGAAGCACGTGCGAGGACTTCGCTCTGAAAGAGGGAAGGAATGAATGATGGTGGCAATTAGGCGCGAAGGGCAGACTGCCGACGCGACGGAAGTGCCCCCGCATCTCAATTCGTGCGAATATTCAGATTCCCAAGAGAAAGAGAGAGAGAGAGAGACGCAGAGAAGTGGCATTCCGGAATAAATATGCGAATCTCACGGAGAATCCATGGAAACCTTTGCTCTCTTTTGTTTTCGAAACCTCCCTCCACCGACCAACGAACGTCATCTTGTTCCCACGAATTCAGAAAGTTCGCTCACCTTGCTTCAGATGGCCCTGAAGAATGAGAAGCACGACGACGTAGCTGCACACGATGACGATGCACGGGATCCAGAAGACGAAGAGGAAGTGGTTGATGGCGTACATCTTCTCCCATCGCTGCATCGTCATCGCCTCGGCGTCGATCTCGATGCGACGATCGTCCGTCGTCAGCGGGTCCTGGTACTCTTGCCGCTTCTCGTGCAGAAAGATCATGAAGATGGTCGCGCATTGTCTGTAAATCGGACGTCTCGGAAGGTTCGGACGATCCGAGGGCTCACTTGAAATCAATGTTCTCGTAGGGACTCGTGGTTGTGAAGACGACGGCTTGCGGCAGCGACAGGACGAACGCCATGACCCATCCGACTCCGAGAAGATTGCGACACCTGATGTAAGCCTTGCGGTGCGCGTTCAGTGAGCTGATGTTGTAGGCGCCGAAGACGCGATCGATGGCGATGCACGCGATGACGAACGAGTTGAGGTAGAAGGAGAAGGTGGAGAAGAAGGCGCACGCGCGGCACAGAAACTCGCCGCCGTACCACTGATAGGTGATGAGCCAGATGACCTGCTTCGGCACGTAGAGGAAGAGCGTCATCAGGTCGGCGAGGTTCAGAGTGATCCGCAGCAACAGGATCTGACTCTTCGCCTTGTGCGCCCTCGAGAAGGCTCGGAGAGAGCGCGTGAGCGCCAGAATGTTGAGGGGACCGCCGACCAGGAAGACGACGATGTAGATGCACACCTCGATCTGGAACACGAACAGATCAGTTCGAGAACGGAGGGACTCCAGATGCTGCCTACCAGAGAAGACGTGGAGAGCTCGCTTTCGCTGTTCGAAATCATTGCGAGAGAAGTGGAAGAGCGCAACGAAAGAAGAAAGAAACGCGCGCACGGAGCTCGTCGCTCGGGGCTCCTCCGAAATGAGAAAGGAGCGAGCGTGACGGGCGGGACGCGGGCAACAGCAGCAGCAGCAAAAGGGAGAAGAAGGGGAAGGAGAAGAAGAAGAAGAAGCAGGCGAGTAATAATTGGGCGGCGGGCGGTCCGTCGTCTCTGCCTTGCCAGCGCGCGAGCACGCCTTTTTCGAGCCTCAAGATCTAATCAAGCCAATTTCCGGTTGTTTTCCCATATTCATATCGGCCCGAGACAGTGCCAAGACGATGTTTATGAGGGGATTAAGGTCGACGGGAAATTGAGTTAGGTTCAGTCCTTCCTTAGGACCGGCCCTCGAATCTAATCACCTGTAAGCCTTGACCTTTTCTAGTCCGAGCGGTGCCGGACTGATAAGTTACTATCAGATAACAACTGGTAATTGGATAGACTCGGCATAGACAGGACGTCATCTGGTTTTAGGAGCCGAAAAGTCAATAAGGGGGCGAGATCAAGGTGGAATTCAGAAAAGTGCTCGTGTGCTCTGTGCTCGCCGAGCAAGAGTCCATTTCGACCGACTCCGCGTCACTTTCGCTCTCCGGACGCTTCCGGCGGAAATTTAAATAAGTTCTCATTCTCCTTCTTCTTCTTCATTTTGCGCGGCGCTCTTTTCGATTCTGCATGTTTCATGGATGCAGCGCCACCGTCTCGGCTCACGTCTTCTCTCCCAGAAGAAGAAGAAGAAGACGATGACACGCGTCTCTTCCGGTTGGAATTATGATCCCTAATTCCGATCTGCGACGGACGAGGGGGAAAACACGAGTCTTCGCTCACCTTGATCCTCAGAATCTCCGACATCTCCTCGGCGTCTTTGATTGCGGCCGCGTGCGCTTCGATCTCTTCCACTGTCAAATTGGGCGACGTCGTCGGATAACTCATTCAGAGTTCTGCAAAAGCAAAGAAGGTGTGGGAGGAGGACGGGAAGATGAGGAGAGAAGAGGTAATCGAGTTAACGAGTGTGCGACAAAAACGGGAAGAAGAGGAGGAAGAAGACGTCACACTTTTGTTCTTGGAGCCGCCGCCACCGAAAATGGGCTGCGTAAGGAGCGAGCAACGGGGGAACTTCATGACGGGATGTTGTTGGTGTCAGCTAGTAGAAGGCGTCGAATGCAAATCTGAATTAGGGGGCGGGGCCAAGAAAGTGGGCGGAGTCAAGAGCAATTGCACTGCCCAAAGAGCCACACGACTACTGTAGACGTGGCTCGAGAGATTCATTATCTTATCTTTGTTTTCCTTCTCGAAAAGAGACGAGGGCGGCGATTTGTGATCGTGCGGAGTACGAGCAAGCATCCATTTCTTGCCCGATGAAATATTCAAGAACACTACAGAAGAATGTGAAACTTCGCACGTCTTCTCTCTTCACGTCTTCTTCTTCTTCCTCTCCTGATCCTCCTTTTTCCTAATTGGGGACACACGCGAAACGGGTCGTTTGTCTTTTGCAAAAAGTGTCACTTTGACCACTACGTGCTCTTCGCGAACCTCACTTTCCCTTTCTGACTACGAACTCTTTGCGCGGACGGGCGACGACCAGGAACGGCGGAGACACGAGACTAGAAGCAGCTACGAAAACAAGAATCGAGAGGGACGAGTACGATCTCGTGGGAGGCAGGGGCGCCGTGTTTCTGTTATGAGTGTCTCCTACACGAGCAGCTGGGAACAGAGTTGGCCTAGAAAACACAGGTGTTTCTAGGTCACGAGCTAGAAATGATTCAGATGGGCGTGTTGCGGAGAACAAGCTGCCCGGAAGAACGACCGAAGTTCCATGCCCTGAGAAGACTGGAAGACCGGAGGCGCACGTCTTCAGGCTCGGGAAAGGACTGAAGAACACGCGTGACAGCCACTCGCTTACCAGGCTCAGTTCTCACACTTTCGACACCGAAATCCGCCTTAGCACACCTTTGCTGTGGGTGCTGCATGACGTGCGACACCGGAACCAAGAACTCATTGACTCATCTGCGCGGCTCTTCCCTTTGTTCGGTAAGTAAGTAACATTAGTCAGAGGCCGCGCACTCAACGCGATTAGCTATCGGAGAGCACAAAACGAGACAAAAAAAAAGGGAATGGGAGAGGTGTGTCTGGCAATTATGACTGGCGCGGAACTTTGCGGGTGCGCAGCTGAAAGTCGCGTTGGCATCTGAATTTCAGCGACCATCGACGTCTCGAATCAAACATCCTCGCTGGCGTCGAAGAAGAAGAAGAAGAAGACATCATTGTTATGACTCGGTGCGCCACGAATACATAATTGATGGGTGTCGTTGGTTCCCGAATCTCGACAACGTCATCTTCCGAATCTTCGGCACAGAGAAGCTCAAAAGCTAGAAGAGAGTGACAGAGAGCTTTTCAGATTTTCAGCAGAGGGCGGTAAAACGAGGAGCCGTGCTTAATGAGAGTGTGGCTGAAAAAGAAGAAGAAGAAGAAGAAGGACGGGACGTAGTAGAAAACAATTGTGTCGGGAGCGTGTGCCACGAGGAGCTCAAATATAGATATAGCCGCTTCATTCTCAGAATGCATAAAAAGTCATTAGGAAGGAAACGAAGAGGGGGGTATTCCGGGACGAGGATACAGAAGGCGAGAATGAGAAGAGGTGACTGTTTTTGACACGGGGGCTTCTACTTGCCAAGTGCATTCTCCCCACCCCTTCTTCCTCTTTCTCTAATCGGAGCGATGACGAAACGAGTAGGAGACCGGATGTTGACTGCCGACTACGAACACCTACATGCGAGTGTAGGAAGTGTCCAAATTTGGAGGTGGCGGGAGAAGTGACTGGACGCGTGACGTGACGCCTACATTCAACAATCTCAAAATGACTTTTCGACGACGTCCTCCTCGTCTTCCTCATCATCATCAGCGGCAGCAGCGTGAGCATTCGAGAAATAACAAAGGAGATAACGAAAACACGTCGAGAGGCCCGGACACACATATAAATATCGGGGCGGAAAGTCAAAACACGAAAAGGAAAACGGGTCAAAGAAACCAACAGAGAAGCCGTTCGCAGGTTTTCTCGAATTCGGATGAGAGAAGAAGCAGCAGCAGGAGGAGGAGGAGGATGAAATATATTGTACCCGGACGGTGGTGGCGACGGCTCGACGAGCCGTGTTCTTTGCGAGATAAGCGGCGGATTAGAAAACGCTGACTGTCGCCTCTTGTCTCGCCGCTTTTCGTCACGAAGAATGATGAAAGGCAGGGGAGAAGCAGGATGAAAGCTGAAAGTGTTGGCCGAGTGCTGCCGGACTCAGGACACAGAACACGACGTGATGACAGGCTCATATTACAAACATGAGAGATTTGAGAGTTGTTCACAATGCATTCGCAACTTGACGTTTGAGTTTGAGTTTCGGTTCGACAGAAAGTGACAACATCGAGACACAGACCCCCCCCCTATTAGGCCTCTTTTTCAAGTCTCGAGTCGGTCGTTGAGCTGTTAGGGGGGAGTGAAATTATTTAGACGATGACCCGATGACCGAAAGAGAGAGAGAGAGGGGACGAAGAGAGTGTGACGTTCTTAAATGGATCCGCTGCGGGGGAGATCACAGATGAGCAGACGGAAGAGTGAGGAGAAGCCCTCCGAGTGTCTTCTTCGTCTTCTGATGAATCGAGTGCCCTTCGTGGGAATCCGTGAGGGCAATCGAAACGAAATAGACAACTTGTTTTTTCGACGAACAGATCATCTTGGTAATCGTTGCTCGCCACGAGAGGAATCGAACGAGAGAGAGAAAGGGCTTCTTTCTTTGATCATCGACACAGTTCCGCCTTGGCTACCGTAACCCAGAAGTAGGTCAGACTACAGTGTTGAAAACTTGCTCTTTGCGCCTTGCTCGATGCACTTTCTCCCCCACTCGCCCTCCTTTTCGACATTTGGTTTTCGAATTTCACACTCGATTTCACTCGGCTTCCTTGTGATGAACGACTCAATAATTCACGGCTCTCCTCGTTTTAGACATCCGTTTTGATTTTCGTTTCTGACCAGAGTACAGATGGCGTCACTGATAGAAGACGTTGAAACGATACCTACGCCCACGGCTACATTCAAATGCACAATGTGCACTTTGAAACTTGGAAACTTGGAAATAGAATAAGGAATATGAAATGAGGTGAGCGACAAAGTTGGGTGCGCAGTGTTGGTAAATAGGAATGATAAACAGAATTGGGATTCAAATTCGATTCAATGATCCACTCGGAGGGGGGTGGCAAGACAACAAAGATCCCGATGCGGAAGCGAAATTATACTCGAAGCGGAATGAAAATGGACGACGTCGTCCACAATCGAGTCATCTCAATCTCATTGAAAAGAGCAAACAGAGCAGGAGCAGCAGAAGCAGAAGAAGCGGCAGAATGCTCTTCCGTTTTTTGTCGTCTCCTTCCGCCTCCTGCTCGCCGCGACTAATGGCTTGTCGGTCCAGTGGCTACTCGAGGTCAAGAGACACATTTGAACGTGTCGTAAGTGCTCCTGGAAGATGGGCTCGCCGAGCACGAGCTGACGCCGCGGCGTGCTGGGAATTCAGAAGGAATCATACTTTGTGTGTGCGTGTGCAACCCCGCAATTTGCAGCGCCCAGCGTAAACATGTTTAGCCGCCACAAATCGACGGGACAATCAAGAGGATGCGATCTGATTCGATTTGAGGCTGGAGGCGGCAAACGCGCTCCATCGGACACTGGTACCAAGGACTGTGCTTTGATCGTTGGCTCCTTTCTGAAGTAGAAGACGTCGGGGAAGGAAAACAACGAGCGCCGAATTCTGAGAATTCTGACCTGACCAATTTAGGTCTCGCGCGCACGAGATGTGTTCCCTTCGAATCATACCAGTTTCCGTTCCGTCTTCTGAATCCTCACGTCTTCTTCGCCCGATCGAACACACACACACGCACGCACACGCCCGAATCCTCTTTCAGAAGGAAGTTTTCCGTTTTCAGATTCAGATTTCTCATCTTGAATACGAAATGAGAGAGCGGTCACCGGTTTTGAGTTCCTCCTTCTGGTTTTCTGTGCATTGCTGCTCGCGGAGCAATTCAGCGGGGCCACCGGATGGAGAATGAGAAGGAGAAGAAGAGGAATGAGAGGCACAACGGGGATGGCTCCGACGAGATTGATGGCGGTCAGTCATGGAAGGATCCGGTCTTTTTTCCACGACTAGAGAGTAATCGGGGAGTAGGAGGACAAGATTGAAAGAGCACGAGAAGTGGGTCGGAAATAGAGACAGGAACGCGTTGAAGAATGGATTGCGCTTTCGGTACAACTATTTCAGAGTCTTATGGTACCGTGAAGTGGCACTAGCTATTCTATGAGAGACCACGTTGCACTGAAACTATCGATCAGATAACGTGAAACTATCATTTCTCAACTTGAAGTGGTAGTGCCACTTTACTTGACATTCCAATACCATTTCTCCATTCAAACGCATTGCTGAACTCGAAATCCGATCGGAACTCGGAACATTTCTCGATCTGACGTGGCACTCCAATAGAATCGTGGAAACCGGAAGTTGAGTATCGAAATAAACGAAGACATGTGCATTTTGACGCCCACCCTCTCCTCCCAAATGTCAGGTTTTGTTTCCTTTTTCGTTGAAAAAAATAAACTTTTGCTGCTTGTAGTAACTGAGAAAACATGTTTTCTTCAAAAATGGGCTTTGCAAAATCGAGAAATGAAAAGAAAGAAGGAAAAGAGTTGCCGATCGAACAGAGAGAGAGGGAAAAAGCAATTGATAAATAATAGAAAGGGAGGTGTGACTCAACTTGTTTTAATTCCAATTAGTCTCGACAGCGAAAAACAAGCCCTTTTTTCCCCTCCTCTTCTTCTTCTTTTCTCATCCCGAAAAGGCGTTGAGGCGCGAAAATTTCGACGTAATAAGAGATTGTTTTTGCGTGCTTTGCTCGATTCTTCTCGCCTTTTTCTCCCTTACCTCTTTTAGAATTGAAAGGAAGACGGAAGATTAAGGCAGAAGGGGGGACTCGCAGGACAACGGATTAGGCCAGAGAAGACGGCGACGTCGTCAGGGGACGGTTTCTGGGAAGAAGACGTGCCAGACAGACTGCACGTCTTCAGGTTAGGGGCTTGAGACTGGAGACGATAATTCTGGTGGGGGAGAGAAGAGACTAGAAACCTCCGACGGTGGCCGAGGATCCAAACTCTACTGCAGCTGCTGACTGCGAAGGAACTGTTTCCCTCCGAAGGAGTCTGGCAGCAACAAGACCACCCAGACAGCTACTACACCTCTCTCTGAAGGGAATACGGATGACTAACTTCCTCTACAAAAACATGATCTAGGAAATAGAGAAATGGGAAAACAGAGTATCTTTTTGATTTTTACACGGAAGCCGAAACTCAATCAGGTGTGTGTGTGTCTCGAGACCCGACGAAAAGTGGGGAATATTCAATTAGAACTCATGTGCGCGCGCTCGCATTTGCGTTCACAAAGGGAGGATACGCCCGAAGAGACGTCGTCTGGAGACGGGGCAAGGCGGAGAAGAAGAAGAAGAAGAAGAAGTTGTGGGGCCAAAGTTTACGAGTTTTTAGTTGCTCATAAAGGAAAGAAGAGAGGAGAAGGAGCTTCTGAAGGGAGTCAATTGGATTCCTCTGGGGCCAAAGTCTCTGCTAACAAGAAATTGGTGCAAATAAGCACCGGAAGGTCAAGAAACCAGTCCCTTTCATGAGAAAACAGACTTCCTTATTATTCCTCATTGTTTTCGATTCATTCATCGAACGAGAATCTCCGGAAATTGGAAGCCGTCTGCTGATAGACACGATAATAACAGGCCCATTCTCGTCTCGCCGAAATGCCGTTCAACGCGACGTCTTCGTTCCTTCCCTGGGTCCAAGTGTCCCGTTTGGTGGCTCAAATCGGCTTCGTCTCCTCCTCGCTCTTCTGCTATCTTTTCATCTTTCTGACGCTGTTCGGTGTGAAGCAGCGTTTCGGTCGCTACACGTACCTCCTCGTCACCTTCTCCACCGTCGGCATCTTCTTCGCCACCATCGAGTTCCTTCTCTATCCGAACGTGCACTCCTACAACACCGGCTACTTCTTCTACAGCACGAGCCATCCGTTCTGGATGAGCAAAGACGCCGTCACTTGGTTCATGGCCTTCTACACCGGCATCTACGCCTCCACCATCTCGATGCTCTCCGTGCAGTTCATCTATCGCTATTGGGCCATCTTCTGTCAATCGAATCTCTGTTATTTCAAAGGGAAATGGGCGATCGCGTGGATTCTCTACTGCTCGTACTTTGGAATCCAGTGGGCCGCAGGGATCTGGTTCTTCGATAAGGTCGACGAGTTCTCGTACAACCATATGAAGTGAGTGACTGTTACGGGAGAGTGAAAGACGACGTTCTTAAGAGATGTGATGCTCGAGAAGTACAACCTGAACATGAGCGAAGTGGCCGGACAAGCAGTCGTCGCCTACTACCCGGACGGAAGCATCAGATGGCTGAACCTGATGGGCCTCGCCAACATGTCCTCCATAATGACGGTGCAGTACCTCGTCATCATCTACTGCGCCTTCATCATGTACAGACAGATGGAGGAGAAGCTGCAGATAGTGTCCGAGTCGATGAGAACACTGCACAAGCAGTTCTTCAAGACGCTCATCCTGCAGATCACGACGCCGACCATCTGCCTCTTCTCGCCCGTCATCCTCATCATCTACCTGCCCCTCTTCGATCTGAAAGTGAGCCTTCCGACTGGCATCTTCCTCTGCGCCTTCACTCTCTACCCGGCGATGGACGCCTTCATCATCATGTTTATTGTCACCGAATACCGCAAAGCCGGCCGAAGTGAGACAGAGGAAATGAGAAAAAACTAATTACAATGTGACTGTCTTCAGGGATTTCCAAGAAGTTGCTCGACGCACTGTACTCGTGGTTCAATTTCACCGAGAAAGACGTGCCCACGACGGCGGGAGGATCGGAAGTGAACGTGGAAGCGATTCAAAGAGCAATTTAAAAGTTTCATTGATGGGTGACGGAATAAACTATGTGGGAGACAGAACCGCCGGAACATTCGCATCGACTGAACGAGTCGCATTAGAAGTGCTCTCCAGATTCAGCCACAGATAAACATTGTCCAACGTCTTCTTCAGAATTTCTGAACGTTTCCTTCATTCTCAATGTACAGTTGTTCATTTCTTTTCTCACTCTTCGCCGCTTCCCGATAGTCGGTCACCACGTACATCACGATCATCGCATCCATTGCCGGATACAAAGTGAACGCGCAGAGGAAGACGCCGGTCGGCAGATTGACGTCCAAATTCAGAAGCGGCAGGTAGATGATGAGGATGACGGGCGAGAAGAGGCACACGGTCGGCGTGAAAATCTGCAGAAGGAGCGTCTTGAAGAACTGTTTGTGCAGGTTCCGCAGCGAGAGCGACAACAACTGCAGCTTCTCCTCCATCCGTTTGTACATGACGACGGCGCAGTAGATGATGACGGTGTACTGGATGAGCATGATGGCGGTCATGTTGAGTGTGCAGCACAGGTTGAACCATCGCAAGGAGCCGTCCTCTCTGTAGGCGACCAACGACATCCCTGCCACGTCGCTCGTGTCCACTCCGTACTTTTCCATCATTTCGAAGTGCATGTAGGTGCGCGAGTAGTCGTCGATCTCGTCAAAGTAGTAGATGCCGAGCGCCCATTGGAGACCGAAGCTCGACGAGTAAAGAATGCAGATCAGAAAGCGCCATCCTTTGAAATAACGAAGTTTTGTTTCACTGAAACGGACACACAAATCTTATGACACACATCTTGGATATACTCGAAAATCGCCCAGTATCGATACAAAAACTGCACGGAGAGCATCGAGATGGTGGAGGCGTAGATGCCGGTGTAGAAGGCCATGCACCAAGTGACGAGCTCTTTGCTCAGATTGAACGGCCGTTGTATACTGTAGAAGAGGTAGCCGGCGTTGTAGGAGTGAACGTGCTGGAAGAGTTTCACCATGAGAAACAGTACAAAATACCCCCACGGCTCCAGTGACGTTATAGGACTCCGTGTGGAAGCAGAACCAGTACATTTTTGCGCACCCCACACTCCCACTATAAGCTCCGCCTGTTTGTCACACCCCAAGACTGTTAGTAAGACAATGAGTGCGGGGAACGGTTCACGAAAGAGTAACGATTGCCTACCGGATAAAGGAGGAACTCGATTGTGGCGAAGAAGATACCGACGGTGGGGAAGATGATGAGGAGGTACTTGTAGCTGCCAAAGTTCCGTTTCACTCCGAACAGCGTCAGGAAGATGAGGAAGTAGCAGAAGAACGTGGAGGAGAAGAATCCCATCTGAGCGACCAACTGGGCCATTTTGACCCAGTGGAAATAGGGCTGAGTGTCAGTCATGAGGAGACATGAAATGAATGTAACAACCGCCACATCTTCATAGGAAAGCGGACGAGTTCCGGTGCGATGCCAGACAGGAAATTAACGGGGCTCAATGCAGACTTGCCAGTCAATAACGTTGATCTTGTCGAACTACTGGATTCTTCGAAAATTGCAGGTGTACTGAGTCTTTGGCTAACACTTCTTTTAGGTTGCAGACGTGCTTGCTCAGAAGACAGATGCATTTCGAGGAAGTTGGCTGACATTTTTATTGCGTAAAAGTATTCACATTCAAAGTTTAGTGCTGCGAGTCTTGGTCAAAGTGGCCGAAGTGGCCGGGCTCTTGCTCTCCTGCGGAGTCCGCAACGTGTACTTCTCTCTACTTGTAGAAATCACTTCTGCAATTATAGGGCACCTTTTCAAGCAATTTCAGTCACTAATCTCACTTTTGAACGCCCTTCCGTACTCGGAGACACAGCTCATCATGATGATCGAGTCCATCGCCGGATAGACGGTGAAGCCGCTCTGGATGATGCACGACGGGAAGCTCATTTGGACGTCGGCGAAAGGAGCGTAGATCATGAAGAAGACAGGACAGAAGAGGATGATGGTGGGCGCAGTGATCTGGAAAGGGCAACGGCGGCGGTGAGTCAGTGAGCACTCTCTTTCTGACCTGAATCACGAGTGCTCTGAAGAATTGACGGTGAAGGCGGCGAACCATGGGCGAGAGCACTGACAGCTTCGTCCGCATTCCGATGTACATTTGATGGCCGCAGATGATGATCGACGAGTACTGGATGCCCGAGATCAGGGTCATGAGCGAGAGGCCGTACACGTTCCTCCAGCGGATCTGGTCGTTTTCGTAGGCGATCAACGCAAGGACGGGAAGCTCCGTGATGTTTCTCTCGTAGCGAAAAAGCATCTCCTCGGCCAGATACTCTCTTCCGAAGTCGTCCAAAGAGAAGAAGTGACCGACGGCGAACGCCCAGAGACAGCCGAAGAAAGTGTAGTAGAACACCCACAGGAGGTAGTTCCAGCCATTGAAGTAGCGCAGTTTGGGCGTGTCGAAGATGGCCCAGTAGCGGTAGAGGAACTGGATGGCCAGTTGCGAGATGGTCGCCGAGTAGAGTCCCGTGTAGATGGCCATTCCCCACTCCATCGAGAAGTTTGAAAGTCCGAGAGGGCGTGCGAGACTGAAGTAGGTCAGACTGGCGTTGTAGGTGTGCAGGAACTGGAAATTATGATTGCTCAAGTGAGAGAGAGAGAGGAGGGTTCTGTGGCTACCGTATGGAAGAGGTACTCGAAAGAAGCAAACACGAATCCCAGAAGCTGAAAGTTGACGAGTAGGTACTTGTAGGATCCGAACTGCCTTTTGATGAAGAACAACGTCGAGTAGATGAGGATGAAGCCGAAGAAGGCGTTCGAGAAGAATCCGAGGTTGCCCATGAAAATGCAGAACTTGATGTACTTGAGGTAAGCCGTCGAAGCCATCTTGAAGCCGAAACGAAGAAGTGGGAATGTTCAGAAGACCGAGAAAGAAGTGAAGAAGGCGTGTTTCTCTTAATGAGGAGAAAACGGGCGGTGCGAGAGAGACGGAGAAGCACACCTTATTTCCGGTACATTTGGCCAGACTCACATGGTTTGAACGTTATGTTCCCGCGTACCCCGGTATGAGTTCTTCGAAAAGACGATCAAGAGAAGTGGTCGGTGGTGTTCCATTCAATGGAAGTGCGAACGACAGTGTTCTCATTAGTGGCGGTAACCTAATAACATCCTGTTATCGAGTTTTTCACTACTACAGACAGCTTGACGACGAAACGAGAATCACGTGGAGGCGGGTTTTGGTATTTACAAACGGTTTATTCTAGTCTCATTATATCGGTAAGCTGATCATTTGAACGGGAGGATTCAGAAAGATTGGACTGCTCGGCGGAGCTCCGGGAGCCGTCGTCGAAGGATCTTTTTCTGTTCGCGACGAGCTCCCAGTTATTCGGTTCTTCAGTGAAATGATCAAACTGATAATAGCTGTTCGGTAATCGGAAACAATGTACAGAATGATGATGATGTCGATGGCCGGGTAGAGGGCGAACGCGCTGAACAGGATGCCGGTGGGAAAGCAGAAGTCGAGGTCGAACAGCGGAAGGTAGATGATGGCGATCATCGGGAAGAAGAGGATGATCGAGGGCACCACTATCTGAAGGTTTCCAAAGTCAGTCTTTGATCTGATCTTGAGGTTCGTTTGTTTTTCTGAACTTCCGGTTTGCTAATGAACGTGACGACGTGGGGGGAATGTGTCATTAAGAGGGTGAGAGAGATGCTTCTATTTCTGTGCAGTGGTCGACGAACCTGCAGCACGAGCGACTTGAAGAACTGCGTGTGGAGACGTCGTCTCGTCTGCGAGAGCATCGAGATCTTCTCCTTCATCCCGACACTCATCTGGTTGCCACAGAAGCAAATGACCAGGTACTGCGAGCCGATGATGATCGTCATCTCGATGGTGCACATCAGATTCCACCAGCGGACCTCTCCCTGCCGCGTGTAGATCACCGAAGTGAAGCAGGGAATCGCCGACAGATTCAGGCCGTAGTGCTTTAGAAGTTCGTCCTGAAGGTAGGTCGTCGAGTATTCGTCCACCTCGAGAAAGTTGTAGATCCCAGCGGCCCAGATGACGCCGATGCTGAGACCGTAGCAGAACCAAATCGATAGGTGCCAGCCCTCGAAATACTTCAGTTTGGCGACACTGAAAATGGAAACGAACGGATTCTGACTACAGAATGAGGATGCTCACTCGAAAAGAGCCCAGTAGCGGTACAGAAACTGGACGGCAATGAAACAGACCGTGGACCCGTAGAGCCCGCAGAAGGCGACCAGTCCGAGTTTCATGACTTCGAACGGGAACTGAGGATGGGTGAAGAAAGCAAAGCCCGCGTTTTTGCTATGGATCATCTGGAAAGGAAGTGACGATGCAGATGTGCTCTATTGGAAAAGTCTCTCGATTCGGGCTTACCGGGTGAACGATGTATTCAGAAGACGAGAATATGAATCCGAGAATCGTGAAAGAAATGAGAAGATTACGGTAGTTTCCAAAGTCGCGTTTCAAAAAAAACACCGTCAAAACATTGAAAAACAGGACGAGGATGGAGGTGGAAACGAATCCAACGGTGGCAATGACACGAGTCAAGTCTTCCAGAAACATGTAGATTCTCATCGGAGACGTTCAGCCACCGACGTCTTCTCTTTTGAATACAATTCAGTGTTCGCTGTTATTCTTGTCTCATTTTCAGGGAACCGTCTCATTCGGCCGAAAAACAACACTTTCTTTTTTCAATTTCCGTTCGGACAATCGGGAAACGAGAAGTGATTAGAAAACGAGCAAACAATACGAATACTGTTTTGTTGAGTTTCATACTTGTGTTACCAGTGACTGCCTAGTAACAGTCTAGGAACTGTGAGCAGGAAAAACATCGCGTTCCCTGTCCCCTCGTTCCGGTTCAGTCCGGTCTAGTCTGGATCAGTCCGGTCTGGTTCAGTCCGGTCCAGTCCTGTCCAGCCTGGCCCTGGCCCTGGCCCTGGCCCTGGCCCTGGCCCTGGCCCTGGCCCTGGCCCTGGCCCTGGCCCTGGCCCTGGCCCTGGCCCTGGCCCTGGCCCTGGCCCTGGCCCTGGCCCTGGCCCTGGCCCTGGCCCTGGCCCTGGCCCTGGCCCTGGCCCTGGCCCTGGCCCTGGCCCTGGCCCTGGCCCTGGCCCTGGCCCTGGCCCTGGCCCTGGCCCTGGCCCTGGCCCTGGCCCTGGCCCTGGCCCTGGCCCTGGCCCTGGCCCTGGCCCTGGCCCTGGCCCTGGCCCTGGCCCTGGCCCTGGCCCTGGCCCTGGCCCTGGCCCTGGCCCTGGCCCTGGCCCTGGCCCTGGCCCTGGCCCTGGCCCTGGCCCTGGCCCTGGCCCTGGCCCTGGCCCTGGCCCTGGCCCTGGCCCTGGCCCTGGCCCTGGCCCTGGCCCTGGCCCTGGCCCTGGCCCTGGCCCTGGCCCTGGCCCTGGCCCTGGCCCTGGCCCTGGCCCTGGCCCTGGTCTTTTTTACTCGGGTACGAAAAAGATGCTGACAATTACAGAGCCATGGCCTTTATGGTTTCCTAGAGGATCGTCGTTTTCTAGAACTGAGGAATCATTTCGCATTTGTAACGTTTCACAGTGAGGCCGACTGCCCAGTTCGGCGTCAGATCGATTTCCGAAGTGGCGACGAACTTGTACTTTTGGAGGAGAGCCGTCGAAATCAGGAAAAGCTCCATCCTTGCGAGTCCTTCTCCGATACAATTCCTCTTTCCGATACTGAATGGGATGGTCTTCTCGAGGACAGCCTGAAAGAAGGCGTCGGCAGAGCCGAGGAACAAGGATACCTTATTGAACGTCTTTCCGTCCGGTAGCAGGTACCGATCGGGATTGAAGGTGATCGGAGAGTCGAACACTTCGTCGTGTCTCATCACCGACCAGATCTGAGGGAAGATGTTCGTGTTCGCCGGAATCTTGTGTCCCAGCACTTCAGTGTCCTCCAGGGCTGAAAAAAGCTATTCTTATGTCAGCCTGGCACTGACGGCCTACCGCAATGCGATTCAAGCATCGGAGAAATATTCGAGTGCCGTTGAACTTCGTGAATCACTGCCTGAGTGTACGGAAGATTCGGTTTGTCTGCCATCGAGGGAAGCCTCGAAGTTCCGATGTTCTCGATGATTTCCTTCCGGACTCTCTCCTGAATCTCCGGATACTTCATCATATACGCCAGGTGCCATCGGAGGGCGTTCGACGTCGTCTCCATCCCAGCCATCCAGAAGTCGTACACATTGGCTACCAGATTTTCCATACTGAAATAGTCTAACTGTATCCTGTAATTATTTCAAAACCATACTTGACGCTTGGAATTCCCGCCGTGTTCACTTCTTTATAGTAGGCGTGCACAAAGTTTTCCGGCTCGTTGTCCTTGTCGTATTTATTGATTTGAATCATCACTTTCTTTCTGATAAAGTCCTCATACTCTTTAAGATGCTTCGTGATCTGATTGTTCTCAGCTACCAACGGGAAATGCTTCAACCACGGGAACATCATCATCAAGGCCACCGCTTTGCCACGCATCAATTTGAAGACGGTGGAGATTGTCTCGACGAACTTCTTAAATGTTTCCAACTCGGTGTAACTGTAGTGAAATCCGAAGAAAGTCTCGTTGATGACGTTCCCGACGCAGAGCTGAATGGGCCAGAAGACGTCGACCTCTTTCTGCTGGTCCATCGTCTTCAACTGCGCGAGCATCTCCTGCGTAGATCGAAGCACTTGATCTTCCATCAGATTCTTTCCCAGCCCAAAGTCTCGAAGGATCTTCAGCGACATTCTCCTCTGGATCTTCCAGTTGTCGCCGTTCGACATTCCGATTCCAAGGTTTTTGTTGTCGTGGAAGGCAGTGTTCGGATAAACACGACTGCGCCAAGTGAAGACATCGCCTGTGATGAAGACTCTGTTGAAGAAACACTAATTCCGTCTTACCTTTGTTCACCAGTGCGTCTTTGATGTGTTCGTAGTCAGTGAGAACGACGTTCGGCTGGGGCATCCAGACAGTGAAACAGGGACCGTACGTCTTCGAGAGCTCGTGAAAGTACTCCTGGATGTTCTCCGCCGGAATCTGGAAGAGGTTCCCGAAGAAGGGCCACGGGAACGGTCCTTTCGGGTACTTTCTCACTTTCCAGTAGAAATGAGCCACATAAACTGCGAAAAGTGACAAGGCTATAGTGATGAACAGAGTCATGACTGTAAAAAATTGTCTTTCTGTTCTCAAAAAAAGGGCTGCGTCTTGTTATATACACAGATCTTGATTCCTGATTCACTGATTCCGTGTCGACAGGTCAAGTTTGTTTGCGTGTTCTGTGCGATAACCAAGCGTGGTCTGTGGCGAGAGAGAGCGTGTTTTGTGAAAAAAAGAGACAGCCCACCTTCTATTTTCCTACTACTCGTTTGAGAAACACATTATTTGCTAATGGACAGCTAGAGGTAAGTTGTTATTAGTACAATGAAATCATTTGGCATTTATAGGGCTTCACTGTCAGTCCAAGTCCCCAATCTGGTGTCAGATCGATTTCCGAAGTGGCGACGAACTTGTACTTTTGGAGGAGAGCCGTCGAAATCAGGAAAAGCTCCATCCTTGCGAGTCCTTCTCCGATACAATTCCTCTTTCCGATACTGAATGGGATGGTCCTCTCGAGGACAGCCTGAAAGAAGGCGTCAGCAGAGCCGAGGAACAGTGATACCTTGTTGAACGTCTTTCCGTCCGGTAGCAGGTACCGATCCGGGTTGAAGGTGATCGGAGAGTCGAACACTTCGTCGTGTCTCATCACCGACCAGATCTGAGGGAAGATGTTCGTGTTCGCCGGAATCTTGTGTCCCAGCACTTCAGTGTCTTCCAGGGCTGAAACAGAGTGGTGACGAGGTTCTTTTCATAGACCTGTCTTACAAGCATGCGACGCCAAGAGAGGAGCCATGTTCGAGTGCCGTTGAACTTCGTGAATCACTGCATGAGTGTACGGAAGATTCGGTTTGTCTGCCATCGAGGGAAGCCTCGAAGTTCCGATGTTCTCGATGATTTCCTTCCGGACTCTCTCCTGAATCTCCGGATACTTCATCATGTAAGCCAGGTGCCATCGGAGAGTGTTCGACGTCGTCTCCATTCCAGCCATCCAGAAGTCGATCACGTTGGCTACCAGATTCTCCATACTGAAACGAAAGTCATTCTTGAGAAGAGTTCGTCGCGGAATTTACGTGAGAAACGGGATTCCAGCTGTTTCCACTTGCTGAAAATAGGCGTGCACGAAGTTCTCCGGCTCAGAGTCTGCTTCGTATTTCTTGATTTGGGTCACTACTTCTCCCTTGATGAACTCTTCGATCACTGTATTATTTCTCATCAGTTGGTGATATCCGAGCTCTCCGATCACCGGAAAATGCTTCAACCACGGCAGAAAAGCCATAATGGCAACCGCTTTCCCGCGCATCAGTTTGAAGTTGCACGAGATGATGTCCACAAACTTCTGGAACTTCACCATCTCAGTGTAACTGAAGTGAAACCCGAAAAGAGTTTCGTTGATGACGTTTCCGACGCAGAGCTGAATGGGCCAGAAGACGTCGACCTCTTTCTGCTGGTCCATCGTCTTCAACTGCGCGAGCATCTCCTGCGTAGATCGGAGAACTTGATCTTCCATCAGATTCTTTCCCAGTCCAAAGTCTCGGAGGATCTTCAGCGAAACCCTTCTCTGAACCTTCCAGTTGTCGCCGTTCGACATTCCGATTCCAAGGTTTCTGTTGCTGTGTGTGATCGATTCCGGGTAGAGTCGGAGGCGCCAGGTGAATGCGTCGCCTAGACTGTTTTCACTTTCTTTGAATCATTCTGACGTACAGAGAAATGTACCTTTCGTAACCAGCGCATCTTTCACATGATCATAATCGATGAGAACGACGTTCGGATGCGGCAACCAGACAGTGAAGCAGGGACCGTACGTCTTCGAGAGCTCGTGGAGGTACTCCTGGATGTTCTCCACTGGCAGTTGGAGAACGTTTCCGAAGAAGGGCCACGGAAACGGTCCTTTCGGGTATTTGGACACATTCCAGTAGAAATGAGCGATGTAAATCGCGATAAGTGACAGAAATACAGCAATGAAAAGAGCCATTTCTCTCACTCGGTGTCTTCAAAACGTTTATTTTCTCTTATATACACAAAACGTTTTGTGATTTGTGACAAGCGAATCGACGGGGTTTGTGATGATATCTTTTCGTCTCGTTTCTAATTTCCAGTCAACCGAGAAGTTCGAGTACTGCCTTCTGGCACCTCCGAAATGAGCATTGCTCCCTGCACCGTCTCGGCGATTTGGCCGATCATCCCTGAAGTGAACATGGACTATGGTACTCAGGAAGGGGCTCACTTTTGATGGTGTTCTTGTAGTCGGACAGAATGTACATGACAATGACGGCGTCCATTGCGGGGAAGAACGAGAAGGCGCTGAGCATGACGCCGGAAGGGAACCTCATCTCGACGTTGAAGAGTGGCGTGTACATGAGAACGAAGACTGGCAGGAAGAGGGTCACCGTGGGAACCAGAATCTGAAGAATCGAGAAGACGTTAAGGGAAGCATTCTGCCAGACTCACTTGTAAGACGAGGACTCGGAAGAATTGCTTGTGCAGTTTCCAGAGCACCGGCGACAACTGCGAAACTGTCTCTCTCATCTCGACACTCATCCGCCAGGCACAGAAAATGATAATGGTGTACTGAACTCCCTGAAAGACCTCTGAAAGTGCAAGAACGTGTCGAAAGTGTCTCACCATGATGAAAGTCATATTCAGAATGCACATCAGATTACTCCGCCGCAATTGATGCTCGTTCTCGTAGGCCACCAGAGCACACATCGCAATCTCTTCGATTGGTCGTCCGTAGTAAACGAGCACTTCGTTCCGCATGTATTCTTCGCTCACTTCATCGAGAGCCGCGAAATAAATCACTCCGAGAGTCCACTGAACTCCGAACATCAATCCGTAGCCAGTCCAGAGCACGATCTTCCAGCCTCCGAACAGCCATGGGACGCGTTTGGGACTGGAAGAAAGCACGGAAGAAAGTGAGTTGGAAAGAGAGACCTACTGCAGGATAGCAACGTATCGGTAGAAGAACTGGACAGACAGAAACGAAATGGTTGCTGCATACAGACCGCAGTAGATCACTGCAACTGAAGTGTCGTCGAGTAGTAGATCAGTGACCAACTCACACAAAAGAATGAACGCGACCTCGGTGGAGAAGCCGAGAGGGTGTGCCAGACTGAACATGACGAATCCGCAGTTGTAGGAGTGGAACACGGGGTTGACTGTGTACTCGACGGCGGCCAGCGCGAAGCCGAGAAGCGAGAAGACGATCATGTACCGCTTGTAGTTTCCGTAGTTCGTTCGAACGTAGAAGCAGGAGAGCGTCAGGAAGATGACGATCGAGAGGGCGGTCGAGTAGAAGCCGCTCGAGGCGATCTTCTTCGAAACGGTCAGCCAACGGGAGTAGAGAGTCAACGACGAGTTGGAAGCAGCCATCTGAACGGGAGCAGTGAGGAGATGCTCACCGAAAAACAACCGGATGCCAAAGATATGACCTTATTAATCGAGTTATTGTTAGCTGGAAACCTGAAGAATAACGAATGTGTCAGCTGACGTTTTCTCTTATTTGTGCTGCCTGCTCATAAGGAACATTGGAGCTAATCATGCGGAACGAATTCTGAAATTCATGTCTACACCCAAGTTTCAGGTGGTTTTCTGATCTCCAGAGAGCCCGCCTGAATTGCCGGTGTTTACGCAGCAAACTAGAGACGGAAACATGTCTGGAACGCGGCACCCAACGGGCTCCGAATGCGATGGGAGGAGTCTGTCCGGGTCGTTTTCCTGTTCATTACCGTGCTTCATGGAGTCGCTGGTGGCGACGCTCGTCTCGCACACCGCCTACATCTGCACGGTTCTCTTGAACTCGCTGCTCATCTATCTGTCCGCCTCCCATACGAAACGAATCTCGGAGACCTACCGTCACTTGATCATTGGGTTTGCGATGCTCGGAATCGTCTTCTCGACGTTCGATGTGGTGGTGAGGCCGGTGAGTTCCTACCGAGATTTAGATGTTAGTTTCCATTTTGGACTCACTTCCTCGAATCGGAGCTTCTCGTTTGTTTTCGTAGAGACACTGACATTAAGGATAATGAGGGGACGGATCGTAATAATTGGTGTCCCCAGATAATGCATTCGTACAACGGCTGTTTTCTATACTTCAGTCTGGAGAGCGTTTTTCGATCGTCGAAGAAGGCGACAGAGATACTTTTGGGTATCGATTCCTCACAATTAGGGTTCCGAGCTGTCCGAAATTGCAGCAATCTACTCGGCCATCTACTCGTCGATCCTCTCTTTTCTCACAATTCAGTACGTCTTCCGAACGTGCCTGCTGATGAAGCCCCACTTGATACACCACTTCGAAGGCTGGAAACTCCTTCTCTGGCTCGGCTACGTCTTCTTTTTCGGCTTCGCGTGGGGATACATCACCTTCGTGCACGCGTATCCGGACGAGTATGCGCGGGAGTACGTGAGAAGCGAGATGTTCGACCAGTACGGCGTCGATTCGAGCGACGTTCCGCTGTTTGTGCTGCTCGCTTACGAGGAGCACGGCGCGGAGAAGCTCGTGAGACTTCAGAGTCTCATCTGCATCTTCGGGGACATGGGCATCATGGCTCTACAGTACTTCATCATGATGGCGTGCGGTGTTGTGATGTACAAAAAGATCTGCTACGACCTGCGAGCGGTGACGTCACACAGTTCCCACAGCAAGATTCAGAAGCAGTTCTTCAAGGCGCTCGTCTACCAGGTCAGTGGAAACGCGCTCCACGGTACAATTGAAAGGTTTTCAGCTGGCAGCCCCTTCACTGCTCGTGCACCTCCCCGCGATTCCTCTCTTCTTCGCCCCATTCTTCGACATGAAATTCAGCTTCCGGACGAGAATCGTCGTCTACTTCTTCAGTTTCTATCCGCTTTTCGACAGCCTCATCCTGTTCTGGATCATCTCCGACTACAAATTGGCGATGAAGAGTGAGAACTGATTCTGACGACGTTCTCGATGTCTTATTTTCAGAGATCATCTCGAAGTGGGCGGAGTCTCTTCTGTTCTACGTGAACACAACGCATCCAAGTGTCGTCACTCCCGGAACCCTGTCCACTACCGTCCCCGTTGCAGAGGCTGTTCTCTAGAAGAATCAATCTTATTTATTACAACGAACATGAATATGATGTGAATGAACGTTTTCCAGCTCAAACTGGAGACCTTCCGATGCTGTGACAGCTCCATCGAATCTTGAATCCACGTCCGTCATTTTCGGCCTTCGCGTCCGATTTGAACGTCAGCTTGATGTACCGACTCACATCATCTGCCTCCAGAATCAGCTCCCGCGTGTCGATGTTCCTCTGCAAAACGAGCGCGCGTCGGAAGTCTTTGAAGACGTCAAACTCACGAATGAGCAGTCTCGGATGTTTCCACGCCGGACTGATCCCTTCAGGGAAACCTCGACTTCGAGATACTCTTCCACCGATTGCCCCGTGTAGCACTTCTCTGTGGAGTCGATGAGACCGAGGTTGAGGTCGTGGAAGAAGATGGAGCATTGGTGGGCGGCCGGCGGACGGAGGGTGAATCTGAGAGCAGCAAAGTGGGAAACGAGCACCTGGAGGGACTTCTTACACTTGAGTGAACGACTTGTTGTATCCCTTTGGGTAGCCAATACTCGAGAGCACTCCGTCCATTTCATACGAATCGGCAAACTGAATGAAGTTCTCTTTGTCGGCGACCGCTGTGAAGTAGGAGGCGTCGTATCCGATGTGGTTCATCGAATGATCCGACTTGAACAACGCCGTCACGTCTTTTCCAGACGTGAGCATCGTCTCCGGAAGCTCTGGACCGCAGAAGCGTTTACCTTCGGATCCTTCCTCGGAGATCTGAAACTGGAGTTCATTCAGATGGTTCTAGAAGTTCCGTTCCACCTGAAGGTAGTCGTAATCGCAGATTTGTGTCTCTCTGTTCGGCTCTTCAAGTGAAAAGTCTCTGAAAATACATCATTTTTCAAAGAGGGATTCCGAGGTGCTCACGAGAAAGCGATGAGCATCTTCTGGCTCTTCGGCTCGAGTCTAGTGACACAAGTTGTGTTCTCGGAGTGAACGTTCGGATAGTTCGGACTGGTGAGTCTGCCCGATTTGATGACGCTCGTGTCGATCGTGCGGTTGCAGTCTGAAAGCAGCGAAAGTGCTCTGAAACGGAGTTGGAACTCACTGTCGAGCAGGTTGTACTCGAACTTGAAGGAAGGACGTGCTCCGCTTTCTGCAGGCGCTATCTCGCCGGACACTATGATCTGGAACACAATTGTCTCTTCTTTTCCCCGTTTGATTTCTCCCCACCTGAACAGTGTTCGTGTTCGAAACATGAGCGTTCGGAACGTTTTTACCGCACAACTTCGTGATCTTCCGCTGAGTCGGCTCTCTGGCACACGCTGGATGTTGGCATTCTTGCAGAGATCCCACGTCGCGAATCTTTGAAGTTTCAGTCATATTAGTAGTGTTCAGTGGAGCGCGCTTACCTCGACATAAGAATCAGAGCAGTCGCCGGCTCTCGACGGAACGTTGAATTGTCTGAAAGTCGGAAAGTTGAGAGAGAAACGACGGAGGGTGGGAAGATTTTGAGAGAGTGCAGTAGAGCGAACATGCAGTATTGGTTAGTAGGTCAAAGAAAGACTTTATTAGAATGAAAGAGGGATCTATTGGGAGTAGTTCTCGCAGTCCCAGATCAGTTTGATGCCCCTTCCGTCGTTCTCTTTGCTCGAATCCGACACGAATGTTATGTTCACAACTCGGTTCAACGCGTTCTGCTTCACCTCGAACGCCTTCTTTTTGAGGTCCTGTAAATTCTGTTACGATGAAGACGTCACGAGGGTTGACTGACTGGAAGACATTGTGGTTTCCAGTTCAAAAAGCTGTATCCACCGTAAGAAAAGTAAATGTACTCTTCAGTCACTTCGGTCTCGCATTCTTTACGACTCGGATTCAGCCCGATGTTCAGATCGACGAACTCGAACTTGCAGTGGTGGTGGCCTGCGGGTTTCACGATGAATCTGAACACTGGCACCGTGGTTGTTCGGAGAAAAGAGCGAGTGTTACATTTGGGTCATCGAAGAGTTGTAGCCGTTCGGGTAGCCGACACTTGTGATGACTCCGGACAAATCGACGATCTCTGCGAACTCTATCACGCTGTCAGTGTGACGAATCGCCGTCGAGTAGGTCATGTCGTAAGTGCGTTTGCCGTCATTTTTGGTTCCAATCAGGTCATTCGCAGAGTGGAATTCGGTCTGAAAGAAACAGTCGTTCTTCTCGAAGATCTTAATTCAGTGAGGCTCACAATGACATCTTTCCCAGCGGAGAAATAGGTCGGAGGAAGGTAATTGCCGCAGTGTCTCCTGATCTCCGTCCCTTCTTCTTCGATTTTGAAGCTGGCTTCATTGCAGTCACCGCTCAGTTCAAAGTCCCGGAATGCGAACATCACTCTCTTTCCCCGCGATTCCAAACGAGTGTAACAGTTGAAATCATCGAAATAACTAGTCGGATAGTTGGGACTCGTCAGTCTTCCAGACGGCACTTTGTTTATATCGACTGTCCGATTGCAGTCTGAAACGGAAGCTTGTCTGGAAGAGACGACGTCTCGGACTCACTATCCAGAAGGCCGTACTCAAAAACCATGACTGGCCGGCTTGCCGACACTGGAACTACCGCCGATACCACTGTTATCTGAAGTTCCCACCACCTTCATTCGATTCCGAACAACGAGCTCCCTCACCTGAACGATGTTGGTGTTGGCGATGTGCGGCGCCTTTCTTCCATCCCCACACATTCTGGTCACTCTTCTCTCGTGGTCCTCTCGAGCACACGCCGGATGCTCACAAGTGGAGAGAGATCCCACGTCGCGGATCTGACTCGGTATCAGGGTTAGAGGCCGAAGGCGCACGATTTTACCTCAACATACGCGTCTGAGCAGTCCTTTTCTTTCGAAGGAATCGAAAACTGACTGAAAAGCGAGGGGAAACAACACGGACGGACGAACAGAGAAAAAAAAACGGAAAAGACAATGACAATACGTGCAAGTTCGCTCCGGTGCACACAAACGTTTTGAAGAGAAGAAACCTACTTGAAGTTGATGATGACTGGTTCCGTTTTAGTTCCCTGGACCATGAAACGACACCTCTGATGGGATCGTTCCTTGTTGAGGGCCTTGTCTGAAAATTCGAAATCTGGAACTCCGGGACAAGAGTTGCGTCTACGAACTCTCTTCGATGGTGATTCCCTTGTAGATCAACGCCTTCATGTCGCTCGTCGCCTGCAGCCACCCGCCGCACTCGTTCTCCACCACCGCGTACGAAAGATTGAAGCCCCGTCCCGTTCCGTCGCGATCCGACTCGAAAGTGACGAACGCGTGGCGGTGCGAACTGAACAACGCCTTCGGATTCTTCCTTCCGACAATCGTGCAGATGTCGTCGGCGAGAATCGGAGAGTAGTACTCCTGTCCGTCGTGAATCGCGAGACTATCGATGCATTCGGGCTTCGGATGGATTCCCGGCGGGTAATGCAACATTTCCGTGTCGATGTTGTCGATTCGGAAGCGGAGCTGCGTGTTCACAGGACCGCTGATCAGCCATCCACACATCAGAGATGGCGGATAGTTGCCGTCCTCGTCCTTTGGATTCGTCAGCGTCTGCCACTCGCTAGTCGCCGTCAGCTTGCCTCCGCAGCCGGCTTTCTCGCCGAGAGTCGACGTGACTATCATCTTGAAGCCTCCCGCGTTCACATTGAAGTCAGTCTTCATTCGAATCAAAAGGTTTGGCCCAGAACTGACGAGACGGTAGTGAGGCGCCCTGCAAAACTGAAATTAAGCATGGATATCTCTTCTCGTCACTCACTTTTTCATTGTTCCGCAGAACTTTCCGATCGACTTGTTGGCGATGACCTCCGACGAATCGAACAGTTCGACGCTGTCAGCCGTGCAGTTCGTAAAGTCCTCCAGATTCATCTGCTCGAAGCGAACATTCAACAGTCGATCCTCTTCGGTCGTGATGTTCCAGATGCAATCGAGATCCTGTACGTAGGGAAGAGGGAACGCGGGACTTGTGACCACTCTCGAATAGGACGTTCCCTCGCGAAGTTCGAAGTCGCCACCACAGTCTGAAGTTGAAGCAAGTCTCCTCACTTCGCACGCCTTCAGAACTAACCGTTGATGGAGTAAGTGAGCTCATAGCCTCTGTTTATCTTCGTCGGAATCTCGTCCCAACCCCACGAGAACGTCTTGTTCATCACGAACTTCAGACCGACGGCGCCCTTGAAGAGCAGCGGATCTTTCGGCATCGGAGATCCTCCGCAGAACGAGTGGAGTGTCCGGCCGTTGCTGACGTCGATGATCGAAAGGTAGTCCTCCTCGCATGGCGACCTTCCGTAGTTGGCTGAAAACAAACAACTCGATCTTCGAATCGACCCGACACTTACTCTTTCCATTCGACAAGTCGAAATCAGTGAACTTGATCGCGATGACCGAATTCTGATCGTTCGGAGCGATGAGATGAGTGCACTCGAGACTCTTGCTCGGGTAGCCGTCCGGGTAGCCGGGAGAAGTGATCACTCCGTGGTTCAACCGGAACGTCGTTCCGCACATCGCCTCCCAGTCGATTCGGAATCCTCTCGCCGTCGTCTTCGAGTCCGTCGTGAAGTTGAAACGGACGCGGTTCGACTGGGAGTTCATCTCGGGCGGCCTCTGAATTCCACACAAAGTGGCAGCCTTCTCTTCGTCCTGGAACAGGAAGTAGTAGTCGCCGTTCGGCGAGTTGGCTCGAGTCGAGTGCTCCTCTGAGACGACAAGCTGATCCTTGACGCAGCCTTCCGACGTCTCCACATCGAAGTCACGGAACTTCATGTTGACGTGGTAGCCGAGTGGCACCTGTATGTCCCAGACGCACTCCACATCGTTCTCGTAGTCCTTCTCGCCAAAGTTCGGCGTTTGCACAACTCCGGACATCCCTCTCGTGTGGTAACCGCACACGTCGTTCTCGTTCACGAACTCGTACTCCAGCTTCCAGCCTCGTCCCCGGAACGGCGAAGACGTGAACCACATCAGACTCATGAACCGTCCCTTCGAACGGATTATCTTGAAGCGATCCTCGAGCCGCTGTTCTCCCTCGCCGTTCATGAAGTGGCAGTAGGTGTGGATCGGGTTCATGACCGCCTGCCGACCTTCGCCAACAACCAGACGATCCTGATCGCACGTGTGAGTGTACGATATTGCCATCTCGACAAATTTGATCTGAAGGGGACACTTGAGGAACGAGGAAATTGGCGAGATGTTGTTGTTTTTCCCTCCCGTTTTTCCCCTCAGGACACTTGTGGTACTCGTATAAAAAGGCGGCGTTACTGTAAGAAACCAATAACCAAGGATGACCACAACACACTTCTTCCTCTTTTTCTCCATCTGTCTTCTCATTCTGAACACCACAGTGGCTCAGTTTGTTAGTTGATTCCCCGAGAAAATAAACCCTATTAGTTTTCAGTACGGTCCCATGTACTACGGAGCAGGTGGCGGCTACCCTCCGATGGCTTACGGTCCCGGATACGGATACGGCGCCGGCTACGGAGGATACGGAGGCTACAGTGGATACGGCGGTCCGATGGGTTACGGTAGCAGCTACGGATTCTATGGGAAATAAAGCGTTCACCTTGACGACTTGTCCTTCGGGAGCCTCGAGGATCCAGCGACAGCGCGTGTTCCTCTGGTAACTCCTTCCGTTTTCGAACATGGGACTGGCGATCGTTCCGGTGTTGGGCGAGGCGACGGTTCCTCCGCACGGATGGAACTCGACGGTCAGGTTGAACTGTTGGGGGAAAAAGTCTCGGAAGGCGGTCGTCACGAAAACGTCGACCTCCGGATTCACGTACGCCATCTCTGTTCTGTTGTCCTTGTCGAGGCTGTCCTCGCAAATAATCTTGTCGATCGGCACCGGTTCGTTGGCTGAAACACTTTCAGATTGACTCTCAACTCTCTGAAAGCTCAGTTACATTCGATCTTGATGTGCGCATCCCAAGGGAGACACTCTGGCGAGTGCTTCAATCTGGCTGCTTCGTATTTGTAGTCATCAATGACGATGTTAACAGTGCCGAAGTTCGGCGGCTTTTTGATGTGCAAATGGCAGAATGCTGAAATTCGAAGTGGTTTGGCGTGGCACAACGTTAGGAAGAGACTCACATTCGACGAAAACTGCATTCGATGAGACACCAAACGCCTTGAACTCAAGTGTCACGTTTTTATCGATGAGCTTCGTGCATCCCCGGTTAGCTCTGTTCGCTGGGATGGCGAGGTATTCGATGGTGAACGGAGCGTAGTACGAGACGTTAGTGGCTTCCTCTCGTCGCGTCGCAATCAGGTCCCGCGTGTACGAGTCGTCGTAAACGAGTCTGACTATGTCGGTTTTCGAGGTAATCTCTTGCTTTCCCTTGCAGAAGTAGTTCGCAGAAGCGGCCGACCTGGAGAATCCGTCCAACTGGGAACTGCCCTCGACGATCTGAGAAAGAGATTATGGAAGTGCGCTCTATCGCACGATAGTCTACCGTAACATCCTCGAAACAGTCTTCGCCGCGGAATACTCTTAAAGCGCTCCTTCTGAATGCCTCGGTGTCGGTGAAGTTCAATCGGAAGCGGTAGATGTTTCCGGGCGTCGTCTTGAAATCCCATTCGCATCTCACGTGCGGCAGCAGTTTTCCTGGGTACCCGGGCGGCTTCAGAACTCCCGACGCATCGGAGATCATTCCTCCGCACTCTGAAAATGCATGTTCTCATTGTTCCGGCGATGAATCTCAGAAACACTGACTCTGTTCGGATAGCTTCACAGACATATCGAATCCGCACTTCTTTCCAGAACAATACTGCCGGCCTCCCTTCTGGAATTCAAAAGATGTCGGTCACAAACAAGTTTTCAGAAGACTTACTACTGAATTCGAATCAGAAACGAATTTGACCGTCATCCGATTTGAAGCACTTCGGATGAAGTTGTCGGGAACGTGTCTGCCGATGCACGCGGGTCCGATGATTCTGGTCGCATTCGAGTCGCCGTCCAGAATATTCAGGTTCTCGAGAGTGCAGTTCAGATTGTAGAACAGCCAGAGGTGGTCGACCTTCACTTCCAGCATGTGAGTGTTCGGACTTCTGATGGTCCACTCGCACTGAAGGGGACTCGGGTACGGATCCGGGTAGTTGGGCGTCTTGATGTGCGTCGTCACGTTCTCCTGCGCTATCACCGTTCCTCCGCAAGTGGCGATCTCGTAGGTGGCCACGAACCGATTGCTTTTACCGTACTCTGTGGTCCGAAGTGTCATGTGCAAGAAGTTTCCGGATGAGTAGATGCTGGAAGGCGGCCGGTTGCCGCAGTACCTGCCGATCAACTGCGAGTGGATCGACGGTCCGTCGCGAACTTCTATGTAGTCGTATTCGCAAACTCCGTCCTGTTCGTCGATGTCAAAGTTGTCGGGGTCGAACGTGAGCATGATACGGTGGCCGTTGGGAGCAGCCATCAGGTACTCGCACTGCGCCGAGTTGGGAATTCTCAGCGGGAATTCCGGAGACTGGATCGTGCGAGAGGGAGTCGTCTCGTCGAGATGAAGGACTCCGGAAGGACACTCTGTTATTTTCTCTTTCACCAGAAGACGGAACCCTTTCCGACTCGACGCCTTCGCATTGAATCGGATGAAGAGACGGCCTCGGTTGGTCGTAAAGTTCGCCTTCTCGTGGTCCAAAGCACCGCAGAAGCGACTCGAATCGACAGTTGCATCTTGGCCCAAGTATCGGTTTCCGACAATGAGAACGTCGGAAGAAGAGCACGGAGAGCTGTCTTCGATGTCGAGGTCGAGAATTTGGACGAACAGTTTTCGATTCGACTCCATTATCACGGAATACTGGCACTTCCATTCGCGAGGAGTCAGCTGGCCATCGTAGTTCGGACTCTGGATGTAGCTCTCGAACGAGATTCCGGGACGGATGTGCTCGAAAGAGTTGCAGGCTGGAAATGGAAAGGAATGACGTGGCAGAAGGGTTGCACTCACTGAGTCGATACTTCAGTTTGAATCCGACTCCATGTCTCGATCGATCACTGACGAAGTGGATGTGAAGGGCTCGGTTCACGGCGAAGTTGAAGGTGTTGTTGGAGCGAGCGAGAGCGCAGTGCTTGGCGACGTTCGTAAAGTCGATGTCGTGCTCCTCTTCTCTGTAACATCTTCTTCTGATGACGTTGTCCGTTTCCCAGTGCTTACGGTAGGTTATCGAATTGAAGACGGAAGGTGACAAAGTCGTAAGCACAATCCGCCACGTTTTCCAGATCAAGATACTCGAACTTCAATTCGATTCCAGTGAACATTGGCCTTCTGACGATCCAGCGACAGTGCAGATTCTCTTCGTACCCGAAACTTTGACCGGCTGGCAGCGGATTCGTGATGTACTCCCAGTCATAAGTAGGAACCAGGTCGCCGCCACAGTCGTAGACTTCTGAAAGAAAAGAAAGGAATTACGGTAGAGGCGGCTCCTCTCACTAGTTTCCTTGGACGTCTTCTCTGCCGTCAGATTCTTGTAGTTCCGTGGAACTGGCTCCCAAGTGAACGAGAATCTGTCAGTGGGAGCAACGTTCGCGAAGACGAAGATCCTGTTCGTCTCGAAGAACTTCTCGGCCGGAGCCATCACTCCGCTCACTTTCTCGAATCCGACTTCTGTCAGGTCTTCTCTCTTTTCGGCTTCAGAGAACTGAAATTTCAACATTTAGTTTGTCTTTTACAAAGATTCCAACCTTCAGATACGACTCGGAACTGGGCAAGTAAACATTCTGGAACTTGACCAGAATGCCCACTTTTTCGTCGTGGGCATTCAGTTCCCACTCGACCTCCTCCCTCTTCTCTATTATCGGATTGTCAACGAATCGACTTCGCGGATTTCCACCAGCTATCTTTTTGTACGATAGCCGCAAAAGCGGCGCGTTCTGTTTCTGCTGCTGGATGTCGATGTCGTCGTCCTCCGAGAAGGGACGGTATCTCAAGAAGACGTGGAGGACCTGATCCTCGTAGGCCGGTGCAATGGTCTTTCCTGCAGTGCAATGTCTCCCCAGAAGGCGTCCTGAAGAGTTGAACGAGCGAACTTCAATGTACGTATCGGTGCAGTTAGGGGTCTCCTTCATGGTGCTCTCTCTGCAAGTTTTAACCTAACCCGAGTTGCTCGTAGAAAATACTCACTGGATATTCAGGATGACCGTGTTTCCGACGTTGTTCGAGATTGTCCATGAGCAGTCGAACGGCTTCTCCTGATCCCTTGTCGGCGGCAGAATGACGCCTTCTCGATGTCTGACCTCTCCTCCACAACTTCTCTCGTCTGTGCTGTACACGATGACTGCTGAATGGGGAGCATCTGCGTGCTGGACACTGAGCATCACTTCCTCCTCGGAGGAGAACTCCTGCATCGTCGTGTCTGTCGCCTGGAGCATCTCCGTGTACTTCAGCTCTCCACCATAGTAGATGTCGATCTTGTCGTCGATGGTCTGCTGCGAGGAAGCGTTGATCTTCTGGTACTCTTCGATTCGGAAGAAGATCTCATCGTCGTCGGCGTCCTTCTTCCGGATGGTAATGTTGCAGACACCCTCTCCTTCGTGGAACATTGACACTGTTTTCGGTGTGGATTCCGCGTAGACGATCCCTCCGCAACGAGGTCTCACGGAGATTCGGACGCCGTTCTTCTCTCTGCCAACCTCTCCACTCTTCTTCCCGTACATGTTTGTGGCTCCTTCGAACACCACCAGCGACTCGCTCGCGTACACTTCGAACGTGTTCGGATCGGAAGACTCTTCACAAATCTTCTTGGCTGCCGCCCTGTTCGAGCCGTTCCCTCTGAAGATCGTCAGCATTCCGTCGTTGTAAGGGAGAAGGAAATGGCAAGTGAGATTGAATCTTCGCGCATCGAGCAGGACGCGGGGCATCTTGGCGACGCGTTCCTCGTGGTAGTTGGGCGAATGGAACTCTTCGACTGTGTACTCGATGTGGTAGCCTTCTGGAGCTCGGATGAGCCAGCGACACTGGATGCCGATGGGGTAGGGAGCCGGAAATCCGGGCGACATGATCGAGGTGGTGGCTCCTCGTTCCACTGGAACACACAGTCTCTCAATGCAATCCTGCAGTTACCGGAACTCACAATCGATGATTCCACCGCAGGTATCGTGTGGCGCGCCTTTCGGGACGTCCTCGAACAGGACGGTTGCATTGAAGAAAGCGCCATTCTTGTCTCTCAGATAGTCCTTTTTCAGCTGAAACTCTCACTTTTCAGTGTGTGCAACCTTGCTTATCTAGTGACTCACTGAGATGAGAAGGAACAGTTCGTTCGTATGCGACGAGATGATTTGACCGGAAGTTGCCCCGCACTGTGTCTTGAACGGCACTCCGGAGGCGTTGCTGGAGCCCATGAAGATCGCCATTCCGTCGAATCGGCTGTCCTGCTTGTACTCGCAGCCGCCGTCGATCGGGAGCACGTCGAACTGGTTAAGCGTCACATTGATCCTCTTCCCGACGGGCGCCTCAATCTTGTAGTGGCACTCGAAGTCGTCCACCTCTTGATCTATGTGATCTTTCGTTACGATGATCATGTCTGGATTTCCGATGTCTCTGGAGCAGCCCACGGTGTTCCAACTGAGCCAGAACTGATCGGTCGGTGTGGAACTCGTGTAGGTCAGTTTCATCGTGTTGTGCCGGGATCGGATAGTCCGCGGAACCGCCTTGTCGCAGTATTTGTTGACGGTGTTGGTGACGTTCAACTGTGTACGGAAGGTGACTTCGGCCTCTCCCAGATGAGTGTCGTCGATCTTGAGCATGCTGTGACGGCACTGCTGATCGCCGTAGTATCCGGAACTGGTTATCGAGAAGTGATGCATCGTGGCGAGGATTCGGTTTCCTCGCGGCACTTGGATCGTCCACGAGCAGAACTGATTGGAGTAGACTTTGTGTGGGTAGCCGGGACTCTGGATGTTTCCACTGATCGCCGTGTGCACGATTCCCGTGCAGAGAGTGGTGAAGTGTCCCGAGAATCCGAACAGCTTCTTGTTCATGAACCCGCCGATTTGATGGTACTTGATGTTCAGCTCATTGTCGTCGGAAGTTATCGGCTCGGCGGCGACTTCCTTCACACAGAACCGTTTGAGATGTTTGTTTCCGAGAGCGGTAGAGTCGTAGAAGTCGAGTCGGTTCTGTGCGAACACAGGACAGAAGCCGTCCTGGCCGGATGATGCGAGGTCATCGAGATCCGTCACAGCGAATCTGACCTTGTTTCCGAGCGCCACGGCCACAATCCACTCGCACTTCAATGCCCTCTTGTCTCCGAGAGGGTATTGAGGCGCTGAAACGACGCCGGAGAGTCCGTCGATACGGCCACCGCATCCGTTGGCGACGGTCTCGTAGGTAAGGTTGAAGTAAGTGGATCTCGAGTCAAGCGACTTGTAGATGACCGTGACTCGGTTGGTGAACGATCGGATGACTGGCAGGTAGTTGACTTTCGGAGTGCAAACTTCTCCCTCGTCTGGCAGCGAGGAGAACGGAGGCGACGTCTCGGCAGGTCCGTTTCGGAACGTCAGAGAGCTCACGTCGCAGGGCAGGGTCATGTTGTGCACTCTGATGAGCACTCTCTGATTCTCGTGCACCGCAATGTGGAACGTGCACTTCTCGTATCTCAGCACTTGCGCGTTGAACTCCAAGTTGCCTGTCGGCGCCGTCATCGTGTAGTCGCAGTTGGTGCTACGACTGATCGCCTCGTACTTGGCATTGAATCCGACTCCAGACACTGATCGGTCCGATATAAACACCACAGACATCGTGTTCGTTTTACTGAAGATGGCTGGCGGCAGCATGGATCCGCAGAATTTGCCGAGCAGCTCGCCGTGAACCGTTTCGTTGTGGTACGAAGAGTAGACCTCGACACGATCGTACTCGCAACTGATGGCCGGAGTCACTTCGAGGTCGAACGAGTCGAAGGAGAGCTTGATGACCTTCGACCAGGAGACGTAGATCTGATAGACGCAGTGCATGTGCGGGAGATACTTCTCGGGGTAGTTGGGCGAGGCGATGTTGCCCGTCATACTGGAGAAGATGCCTCCGCATCCGACGTCCGTCGTCTTGTACTCGAGAGAAATACCCTTGAACAGTGGGTTTCCGGAACTGCCGACAGTGATCTTGAGGGGACGAATGGCCGAGACGGAAAGCCAGCTGTCTTCGACGAACGGGTATCTGGAGCAGACGTAACGACGGTTGAACACCGTGTTGTCGGAGCGACCGCCGGAGAGCTGAAGAGAGATCTGATTGACTGGTCTTGGAAGAGTTAACTCACTTCAACGTAATCTGGGTATTGATCGACGGCCTTGGCCGAATAGAAGCACTCGGACATCGGAAGCACTTTCAGTCCGATCGTCAGGAACCTCACTTGGATCACATGCGTTCTCGGCGCTTCGATCTCATACGTGCACGTTCCAGCGCCACCTCCGCGCGGGAAGTTCCATGTTTGGATCGTTCCGTTTCCGGAGACTCTCTTCGTGCACGCTGAAAGAACCCTTTGAGACTCGAATGTCCTGCTCATGCACACTCACACATCTCGTATCGAATTCTGAATCCCTTGCCAGAGTCCTTATCGTCGGAATGGAACTGCAGCACAGCGACAGGATTGTCGATGGTCAGCTCGTTCGGAGGCTTCCTCGGATTGCACGCCTGCGTCACCATAGTTCCATCGCCGTCATGGATCTTCAGGTAGTCATCCGTACACGATCCCATATCCAGGAAACTGTTGCGGTAGAGAGGAGCCAATGGGGAGAAGCCACGTCGGTGCAGAGAATAGAAGCGACGGTACGAGCGGACTGCAAAGATTGATGGAAAACACACACTGAAAAGCCTCGGATCCACTTACAATTGCTGCTGCCGGTCATACTGAATCCAGAAGAGACGTCGAACTGGTCGAACGTCAGTTTCAAGACCATGTCGTCGCTGTAGGAGTTGTTGCCGAGACTTCCGTTGATCATCCACGTGCAGTCCATGTTGGGCGGGTAGAGACTACCGTAGTTCGGAGACTCGATGACTCCGCTGAACTCGAAGTCGCCTTTCTCGTTGTGGAACTCCCCTCCGCACTCGCGCAGAGGATTCGTGAACTTGTAGCTGAGAGAGAATCCTCGGATTGACTCGATTCCGCTGACCGAAGAGAGCATGTTGCTGACGAAGGAGACCGAAAGGAAGGGCCCAGTGGACAGCACCTTCTGCGTCTGTTCGGTGGAGGAGCACGTCTCCAGGATGCGGTGTCCGTCGTAGGTCGAGTAGCCGTCGTAGATCTCCAGAGCGTTCTGGTCGCACTTCTCGACGTCCTTCGAGTGCATCGCTATCGGAGGAATCGTCACTTCGATCACTTTTCCGGCGGGCGCCGTTATGAACCATTCGCAGACGATGTCCTGTTTGTTTTGAGGCACCGAGAGTATTCCTTCCGGCTTGGAAGTACGGTAGCCGCACTTTCGTTCCACGGTCTCGTAGTTGAGTTGGAACATTCCCTGAATTCCGCGGAATCTGAGCATCGCTCCGACGGACGTCATCGTGATCGGAGTGTCTTTCAAAGGAGCATGCACACTGGCCTCGTCGCCACAGAATGTCGCAAACAGCGGCGCGTTGTCCGAGGGACCGTCGTAGAGCGTCAGATTGGAAACAGTCGTCGTGCAGTCGGTGGCGCCAGATTCTTCTTCCGTGAACTGATCGAAGTCGATGAACTCGATCTTCACCGCCGAATTGACGGCTTGGATGTTGAACACGAAGTCGCAGATTCTGGACTCATTCTGACGAACCATATTGAAAGTAAAGTTGCCACTGGGACGCGTGAAGTGAGCTCCGCACTCTGGAAAGAAGAGGGTTACTGTAGGGGGAATCGGAGAGGGATGGACTCACTTTCCTCTTGAATCTCGCATCTGTCTCCCCAGAAGTTGTCTTCGCATTCACACACGGCTCGGTTCTCGACGACAGAGCACACTCCTCCGTTCTTGCAAGTGTCCGCCTGGCACGGAGACGCTATTTCACAGTAGTTACCGTAGAATCCGGGCTCGCACTCGCATTGGTACGACGAATCGTCGATCGGTCGACACTCTGCCCCGTTGACGCAGTCGTGTTCCTGGCAGACAGTGCTCGCCGACTTCGTGCACCCTTTCTCTCCGATGCCGTCGCCGATGTAGCCTTCCGGACAGTAGCAGTTGTAGCCGCCCTCGACGGTGCTGTCGTCCGTCGGACTGCACGTGGCCTTCTCGTGGCACGAGTTGTTCGTGCAGACGTCGTCTTTGGTGCACTCGGTGCCGTCGCCGGAGTAGCCGGGCGGGCACGGAAGGCAGTAGAAGGAGCCGATTGTGTTGTGACACTCGGAGCGCGGCGAGCACGGCGGCACATCTTTCTCGCACTCGTTCACGTCCAAACAGGCGTTTCCTTCGGATTTGTAGCCTTCGGGACAGCCGGAGCACTGGAAAGAGCCGGGCAGATTGATGCAGTCGACTCCCGGATGGCAGGGATTCGACTCGCACTCGTTGACATCCACGCACGTCGGGTTGCTCTTGTCACTGGAGACTTTGAAGCCCCAGTCGCAGATGCATTTGTAGGCGTTGCCGGAAGAGTCGCTGGAGTCCTGCAGGTTCTCGATACAGTGTCCGTGCGGTCCGCACAGCTCGAAGGTCTTGGAGCACGCGGACATGTGGTACTGGCAGAGAGGACCGTGGAAGCCGGAATCACAGTTGCACTCGAAGCCGCCTCTCTTGTTCACGCACGTTCCATTGTTCTGGCAGCCGGCCAAGGTCCCGTTGTAGACGTCGCACTCGTCGACGTCGGCTTCGCACTTCTCGCCGGTGAAGTGGGGCGGGCAGAGACACAGGAACATGGCGCCGAACCTCGGAATGCAAGTGCCGCCGTTCTGACACTTGGCGGTGTCGCAGGCATTCTGACCTAGTGCTTTGTTGATTTTTCTGGAATCGGAGAATGAGGGGGAATCGGAAACAGCGAGAACACCGCTCACATAATCTGTCTGGTCAACTTGACGAGCAATCCACGTCTTCTCATGTCCCTTGCAATCTTGTCGTTCTTCCACTTCCTGAGGGCCGTCACTTCCAGAGACAGGTTCCGAGTCGTTATCAGATAGTGCTTGGCCGACTTGAGAACGACTTGCATCGCAACTGCCTGCGTGTCTTGCTGCACCTTCATTGACGCTAGTGCGTTATCCATAATGTCAACGTGATCTTTAACGCTTCTGAACGAGGCCTGAAAAAGGAACGGACTAGAAATCAGGCATGACCTGAAAAATGTGGTCCGTTTAAAATTTGCAGAGCCCCTTTTATTATCCACGTGACCTGCCCTCTTATCTCTTTCCGGGTCTAGAAGTTCGTGACCTCCCCGCCTGTTTCCCGTTTGCCACGAGTCACATCCACGTGTCGGTGTCTTTGCGTCCCTCGAACCCCTCACTCGACATCAGTCCTCAAAGTTTCTGGCCCCAACAGCAAGCAATGGGAAAGAAGAAGTCCGACTCGGGATCCGGCGGAGCCATTCCGGAAGGCGATTACGAGAAGGGAAAGAAGGTAACCGATCCTCTCGCCTGTTTCTATCCCCACCCCCGTCTTTCAGGTCTTCAAACAGCGTTGCGAGCAGTGCCACGTCGTCAACTCGCTCCAGACGAAGACCGGACCGACGCTCAATGGCGTCATCGGACGTCAATCCGGACAGGTCGCCGGCTTCGACTACTCGGCCGCCAACAAGAATAAGGGCGTCGTCTGGGACCGTCAGACGCTGTTCGAGTATCTCGCCGATCCGAAGAAGTACATTCCCGGAACCAAGGTGAGAGAGGCTAGCTTTCAGAGATTCGAAGAAAAAACTACTATTTCAGATGGTGTTCGCCGGACTCAAGAAGGCCGACGAACGCGCCGATCTCATCAAGTTCATCGAGGTGGAATCGGCGAAGAAGCCGACCGCCTGAGGCGACTGGCGTGAAGATTCAACGAGAAGGCAACTAACGAACGATTGAATGGAAGAAGGAATATTTGGAAGAATAAAGAGTGCAGATTGAATCGTCACTTACCAATTCCGGCAGCTGCGAGATGTCCGTCTGGTCGAGTAAGATCTTTCCGTTGCCGAACGTCTTGAACGTGATGTTCTTCTCCTTCCCGGCGTGCAGCCACACATTTCCGTCTATCATCAAGATGCGAGACCTCAAATGAGACTACCGTAGTCGTGTCCTCTGCACCTTCTCACCTTGTCTCGTACGCATCCTCGACCTGTATCTCTTCGTAGTCCACTGTCGAAATGATTCTCAGCAAGCCGAATAAGAGGAGGAACGTTAAGTTGGGTATCATTGCGAGCGGCTCGAAGAGGAGTCGAATGAATGAAGGGAGGCGGGTTGGTGACGGCTCCGGAGGCGTCGAAAGTGTTTATGCGAGTGTCATTGATACCCAGTGTTTATCGATGAAGGTGCATAGTTTACGTAAGAGAACACCTATGTGGGTGGATGAGTAGTCTCTGGAGACTCGGGTGTGGAATGATAAGCAATCGGTGATGATGACGTGGCACTGACGATGATGACGTCTCTTCTGAAAACGACTGAAACTTGTCTGCGGCTCCCTTCTCCACGTGGCACTACCACCACATCACAACGGATTCCACTCATTTCAGCGGCTCTGTGTTCTTCTGCTTGTCAACACAATGTGTTCTCCCGAAATACACTCGCTCCTCGCTGTTTGCTTTTTCACAGAAACTACTGACGACACATGTGTGTTTACCTGTGGTCTTTGGGTGCGCGACATCTGAAAATTCAAGAGAAGAAGAACGAGAGAGAGAGAGATGTGTTTTGACTGGAACACTCGATGGTTGGAATGAGGTGTTTGGAGAACCTCTGCCCGTGATTGCATAACTCAAGAAATGCGATCCGATATCGTATGCTGGGAGAACGTTTATTTCGGGAATCCGATGCCCTTTTCCCCCGTCGCTACAGTCTGATCACTATCAAAACGATGAAAAACGTTTCATTTTTAGTGCCCTCATACCGTCTTTCAATTCGTTTGAAGTCCTCTCCCTCTCAATCAACAGACTGTCTGCGTCTTTCGCCTCCGCACACTATTTCCTCTCGCCCGGGGGCTCTCTTGACCTCGAGTTTGCTCAGTTACTTTGCCGAGAGAACTTGGCAGTTGGGTTCGGAGGTGAAAAAAAGCGATGGAAAAACATACAATTCTCCTCGGCACCCGGGACGCGCCACCCATTGGGGAGTGGGTATAAAAGGGGCGAGCAGTGCGAAGGAGGGCATCATTTCCTTTCGATTCGTCTTCCGATCCCCTCCGAACGAAATGAACCAGTGAGTTTTCGTTGGCTGATCCTTCTTCTTATGCAAGATCGTCTCTTTTCAGACTCCTTGCCCTCTGCACCCTCTTCGCTGTCGCTTCTTCGCAGTACCTGTACTACCCGACCAGCTACTACACTCCGCTCTACTACTACTACCCGACTGCCGCCGTCGGATCCGCCGCCACCACCACCCAGCAGGTTCAGAACGACGGCAGCCAGCAGCAGTACGCTCAGGGAGCCCAGCAGCAGCAGCAGCAGTACCCGCAGTACGCACAGCAAGGAGCCCAGCAGCAGCAGTACCCACAACAGCAGCAGCAGACTCTGCAGTACCAGCAGGGCGCTCAGCAGCAGCCGGTGCAGTACGACGCCTCGCACCAGCAGCAGTCGAGCCAGCCGATGCAGCAAGTGCAGTACGATCAGTCGTCGGGCTCTTCGGCTCAGCAGCAGCAGCAGACGGGAACGGTGGCCGCGCAGCCACTCTACTACTACTACACTTCTCCGTACTACTACTACTCGCTCGGAAGAAAGTAGACGTCCGACACATTCCCTCTCTCTCAATTCAACCCGCTTCACTCTTCTACTGCACTGCCTCGCATCGAAAAACGAATCGAAAATCGAAAAAAAAAAGATAAAAACGAATAAAGCTTTCATTGTATAAACAGAGATCTGCGAATGAAATACATAATACTGGAGTGCAATTATGGCAAATATAGGTGCGAGACTTTCAGGTTTAGAACTTGGATAAAACATTTTCGGGAGGGACTAGAGAAAACATGCGAAATCTAGGCCATAAAAAAAGGTTAGCTTTTTAGGGAAAGGAAAGAAACGATTTACAGCCGCTTACTTCCATTTCTTGTAGGCCTGCACGAGCTCATCATCGTCATCGGGAGTGAGCATGTCGCCCTCCATAAAGTGCTTCGCCGTCACTTTTCTCGATCGTTTCTCGGCGTTTCCGTCGAGAGACTCGGAGAACGAGGGCGAGAAGAGGAAGGTGAGCATGACGACGACCGAGAAGCTGTTGAGCGTGACCTCTGTGACCGTGACGACGCCGTACGACATCGACTGGTAGAGGAACACTTCGGTCATCGTGTGGATGGCGGTCACGATCGAGAGAAGGATGTGGGCGATGTGAAGGGCGAAGTTGCGAAAGTCGAAGATGAGGACGATGCTGAAAGAAGACGTGACGAAGAGAGAAGACGTCGGAACTGACCGGAGGATGCAGACGAGCGCCAGCGGGAGTGCGTGTGCTCGCGAGAGCTCTGGCGAAGCAGTCGTGTAGTGCGACGCCGATGTCTGCTTCACGTAGCACATCCAGACACTTCCCATCGCCTGCACGACGACGATCGACATCCACGCACGGGCGCTTCGTTCCATGTTCTGAGCAGAAATGAAGAATTTGAATAGGAAAGAGAATTCACAAATCAGAAGTGGAAGAATCGAATCGCTTATACGATTGTATATCATACGAATTCCAGAGTACAATGCACTAGACTACTCCAAATGGCGGTCAGAAGACGTCGCAGAAGAGTCGCAGTATTTATTCAACGTGTGATTCATTCATGGGCAACGGATGAAAACGGGGATTAGGGGAGAATACAATAGTTGGCAATGGAGTGCAGATGCTGCACACATGAGCATAGGGAACATCTAATAAGCCGGGGGGAAAACTGGGTGGTGAATACATTAAATAATGAATAAAGAAGACCGTTTCAAAGTGGAAAAAGGTTAAAACAATGAGGGGGAAATCAAATGGATTGGGGGAAAAGGGAACCCGCAAAATGCGAAATGATAAAGCGGGTCGGGAGGAGATACGGAGGTTTACACACGCACACACACAATTTAATTGCAAGCAACTAGGACTGAAAGCGATGAGTCTAGACGTAGTAGTTGGGCGAGATGAGTAGATCGCGCAGCACCATAAGCTGGTCCTCGTTGAACTGCTGTTCGTGCTCTCGCCACGAATCCTGATGCGTACGCTTGAACTCCGATAGTGCGCGTTTCACTGCTTCCTGCAAGATTGGAGGTTTGCAAACATTTTCTAACTAAAAACATTTGTTACCCTGATAGTCGCGTTCTTGTCTGTGGCAAAGCGGCAAATAGTCATGAGCACTCCCGGTAAGTACTCGGGAACAGAGTAGGGGAAGGCCAGAACAATGGCCGAGAGCCCGAGAACTCCTCCGTGAGCGTGGATAGCATCTGTTGAGTGCGCCGATTGGGAGAACCTCGCGATCAGTTCTGGTGTCGTTTCGAAATACTTTGCTTGCAGAAGAGTGCTCAACGCGTCGGCGGCACGCTCGCGAACCTCGATTTGGTTATCATTCAGTGCCTTCACCAGAATCATTCCTGAAAAAAAAGATGAGCAATGAATCTTTTGCAAATTCCAAATGTGTTCATACCGATTTCGTCACGGTGTTCTCTGAATACGTATCGATTCGAGAAGACGAGCATGCGAATCATCTTCAATGCGGCAACTTTAGCTTTCCACCACCACGACGATCCGAGAATTTCCTTGAACTGTTGGATGACGGCAGGTGCGTTTTCCGGTGAGATGTAGATGGCTTCCATTTGTCCGGCGCAAAGAGCGGAGCACGTCTTCTGAAGTTCCTCGTCTCCTACATCGTTGGAGTAGTGGCACCAAAGTGGAAGCATTTGAATGAAACACGGCGGATAGGCTTCATATCCCTGGTTGCAAGTGTTGTAGACGAAGGAGATGGTTGCACGGAGGGTCAGACGAGCCTGTTTCTTTACTTCGGAAACTTCTGCCAGTGAAGCACTCGACGCCGAATGAACCATCGAGGAATCATTTCCGTTACTCGAAGAGGGGACCGCTAGCGAGTTTCCATTCGAGGTGTATGAGCTGGACGCTCCATTAGAAATATCCGATTCACGAACCATCCGAACCTCGTCCCAACAACTACCAAGCATTTCCTTGTAGAGAGTGTTGATCTCTTCGATGCGCGGTGGTTGAAGACGTTTGGGCAGAGACGGTTCCGCTCCAACTGATGGCAAATCGTACCATGTGGCAGAGACAAGAGAGATGGCCACTCGATCTCTAAGGTTAGCGAATGGTTGGACGAGAGATCCTCTCATCATATCGACTAATTTGTTCCATAGCTCGACTCCACGCCACTCGAATTGGCACAGTGCCGACTGAATCAGGAACATGCGACTGCTTGCAGCGTAGGCATTGTCCGTCGGTCTCTCCACCAATTTGAATAGAAGATCGATCAGCGGTTTCAACATTCGAGGCTCCGAACATCCACAGACCGTCGCAATCGCCACTCCCCAGTTCCGTAGTCCGTCTTCTTTCATTAGCTCGAACGTCTTGGTGAGAAGAGGTTCTAGCCAACTCCAGAGCTTTCTTTGCTTCTCGTACTTCCACAGCTTACTTCCGTTCATCAGACCGGCAGTGATTTCGGCAGCGAGCTTCTGCTCGTATTCTTTCGAACTGGCGAGCAAGATCTCGAGTTGTGCACGGAAATCCTGCGTGAGAACCTCTCCATAGCTGCGGAAAAGACCTTGGAAGAGAGAGAAATGCACTGCGTTGAAGAGCTCGTCCTCTTTCTTCATCTCGATGGAAAACAGTTCGCGAAGACGGGTCATGAACTTCTCATCTTTGAAAGTGTCCACAATGTATTTCTCGACTTCACTGAACTGCTCGTAGCTTCGATCGATGGCCGACTGTTCCTTGAGCGGTGCGTATGTGATCAGCTTTGCCGGCCACGTGTAGATCCCCCAGTGTTGCTTGCCACAGAATTGGAAGGCGTTCCACTCTTCGTCGGTTTTCGGGAGCTTGTCATCTTCGTACATCATGCATCGATTGTCCTCGCGGAAGCCGTATGGAATCGGATGAACGGCTCCGCATCCTGTGTTCTCTGCCTTGAACGGCACAATGTACTCCTTTTTGACCGCCTTCGGCTTGTTGATCTTGAGCCATGAGGCGACAACTGCAGACGCTATACGACGAGTCTTGACAGTGTCGTTTACGAGAAGACGAACGAACATCTTGATGACCTCATCCGGGAGATTACAGTCTCTCCGAACTTGCATCGAGAGCATCGAGTACGCCATGTCGAGGGGACGCCAATGAAGACTAGGATCTGTTGCCAGAGTGTAGAGCCTATCGATCAGCAACATGTAGGATGCGGTCGCCTTCTGGAACTTTTCCTCCAAATATCCGCTATACTTGCTAATCTGAGCATTAGAAGGGCACGCGAGCTTCCGTGTGTTGTGCAGAGGCGAGGAATCATCGGCGGCGGTCAGCAGATTTTTAGCAGCATCCACTGTTTCCGACTCCCATTCGTATTTCAATCGGTAACTCTCGTAGTTGTCCACGAGCATGCTTTGGGCCGTTTCGAGAAGGGCAATGATCGACGGCTTCTCGCTGTGCTGCACTTTCACAATGGCCGGCCAGATCTTAGCCTGTTGTTCGAATTCCATGCGGAGCATCAGAGCTTGCTTCTTGCCGTCAATGAGCAAGTATAGAGCTCCTTTCAGTTGCTCGTGAGTCACAGGCTGTCCCGGCTCCAAGAACGCGAGGATATCGTTTATGATCGTTTTGTATGAATACGGATGCTCTCGAAGTTTGTTTAACAGAAGAGACTGCGCCCGTATGCGATTCTCACTGTACATGCTCGTCGCCACTTTGAGAAGGATATCGAAGATCCGTTTGTGCTCTTTGTTAAAGTGCCATCCTTGAACATGAGACAGTCTCTTTCTGTGCAGAAGCATGGCGTACTCCTCGACAATCATCTCGATATTGCTTCGATTACCGGCGAGTTTGTCGGAAAGCATAGTTTTCGTCACCCGGTAACTCGCCGCTGAGGTATTGTACAGATCTTTTGTGTAACCACGATTAAGCGGGAGCCCGCGAAGAATCGAAATTGCTTCCTGGATCGACTTGACGTCGTCGGGCGAATTCTCCAGAAGGTATTCGATGAGTCCTATTGTACAGTCAAGAGCCATCTGTCGAACATTCTTTCCGTCGATGGAGATCTCCGGGGTTCCTCTCGGCTTCACGACGAGGATCATTTCTTGCTGTTGATCAATTGTGTGAGAATCGGTGAGCTGGATGATGTCTCCTTTGAGTGGTGGGAGTGAGAAGCAAGAGCCCAACAACGCGCTTCTGATAAGGAACAATCGATGGAGCAGTTCCTTTTTCTGAATTCCGACCGGACTGTTGAGCACAGCAATTGTTGGGACGAGCCAAGATTGAAGCAGTTGAGTTGCTCGATCGATTGATTCTTGCGTTGGAACGATCCATTCTGGATTCCAAGTCTTCTTTTCGACGGGAGAGGCCCAGTTGCGGATGGCGAGCCATTCGTCGGACGGAAGGTCGTAGAACCGACGTCGTTCCACCAAGGAGTCTATTTGTAGAGATGTCAGCTGTTCGAGGAGATTGTCGAAAACGTAGAGCGCCTTTTCAGTAGCAGTGGTGCACTTCTTTATCGGCATGACCAGCTCCATGAGGGTCTCTACGAGATGCCAGTTGTCTAGAAGCAACTTTGGATGCACTTTGACGATTCGGGAAGCGACCGTGAGCCACCAAAGAATGCTGAAGTCCACTTTTTCGTCGGTGTAGAACTCAGCTGAAGGAAAATCATTTTGGTTTGCGGAAAAGGTAAAAGAATAATTGACATACCAGAAATGCAGTTTTGCAGTTTCGAGATGGTGAGCTTGAAAAACTTGAGGAACGCAACCTCCGGTCGGAATTTGCAGGCGACCTGAATCATCTCGGCGACGACGTCGTTCGCGATTCGGCTATCAAAAACGTGCTCGCAAGCCACGCTGTACAACTTGTTCATAACAATCAAGAAGAGTTCCGTGCTGCTGTTTCTGCAGATGCCTTTGAAGACCGAAAGAGTTCCACGATGAAGGATCTGATCCTCTATGTTGTTCCCAGTCTTTGCAGCAATCGATCCGTGGGTGCTCGTCGTGCTGGCAGTTTGTCCGCATGCGACAAGCATCTCACACATGCGATCCATGAGCATTGAGATAATCGAGTCGAAATTGGCTGTAGCCGAGCACAGTTCCTTCTCATCTTCGGTCAGGTCGCAACGGGTGTGCACAGCGTCTGAGCAGTCGACAATTGGAATCAAGTTCACAATGACTCCGATGATTTGGTAGGTCACCATGCACTTTCCGATGTCGTTACAATCCAATCCCGGCAGAAGTGAGTTGAGGATTGTGATGACGTGTGTCCGGTACGTCTTCCCCTCCTCATCCGGTTCGTCTTTCACAAGAGGAATCAGAACTCCTAAAAGAGTTCCGAGTGTCTGAAGAAGACGATGCGGCTCGACAAGCGTCTCGAGAGCCGGATACACCATGTCGAGCACCACAGGCAAAACGAGCTTCGGTGCAAGGAGACAGGCGTGACGGAAAATCGGGCTGACGAGCTCCTTGCAGGTCTTTGTGAAGGCGATCAGTTTGAGGCACGGCATGACCATGTTCACGAGTTCATCGAGATGACACTGTTTCAGTCGCATCTCTTCAGGGATCTGGAAAATAGGTTTCTTTTGAAATGGTTTTTAATCAATGCTTCGTACCACCGTAAGGGTCCTGATTTTGTTTTGCGCCTTCTCCTCGGACCTCTCTCTCTTCAGACGGAGCAGTGTGTTGGACAGTATCTTTGAGATGAGTATGATGATATGCTGAGTGTGCAGACCGTTGTTGGATGGATGAAGGAACGATTCGACTTGAAGGAAAAGGTCTTTCAGATGCGACATCATTTTTTCGTGCGCCTTGGTTCCCATCATGAACACGAGCCAAATGGTTCCGTACTCTTGATTGAATACCTGACAGAGTCCTGTTACGTGACCGAGCCGCAGTGCGCGCAGGAGCCGTGAGAATATCAGATCAAGCTTCGGTGTCCAGTCAACGAATCCTGGAGCTTCGACAGAAACTCTGGCAAACATCTTGATCGCCTGCGTCTCGAATAGTGAATTGTTCGAGATTTGTTGGTACCAGTACCAAGCTTCTTCCAACCATATTCCTGTTCCGTAGACAGGCTGCTTTTCGATCGACATGGCGGTGCACAGGAACAAATCCAACAACTTCCAGTAACGGAGACACGACTCGTCCCAGATGCACATGTACGGACGAACCTCATCAAGAACTTCCTGTACGGAGCTGTCGGAAAAGTAAGGACGGGCGTAGAAGATAAGCGTATGAAGATCTGTCTTGAAAGCATCGGGTATCAGAAAGACCCCGTCTTCTTCGAGGTTCTTGAAAGTCACCTCCACGTACAGTTCCATCAGTGGCCGCCAGTCGATGACGAGATCGTCGCGAGTGAGATAGTCTTTCTTGCAGAGAAGAGTGTACAGCGTGCGCATCGCGATCTTCACATTCCGGAAGATTTTGCCTTTTTTCACGAGCGGCAGGTAGAGTTTAATGAGCTGGATGTGCTCCTCTTTTGAGAACCGACGACCGTACATGTCGATGTACTTATCGAGCTCCATCGTCCAGTGGTAAAAGCCGACGGCGGCGTCGTTTAGAAGAACCGAATCGGCGAGGCCCTTTTTAATCTGGATGAAGTGCCGATTAGCTTGCTCGTCGAGCTCCTGTCCGTACGGCAGCTTCTTCAGTTGCCATATTTCCTTGCGAAAGTGCTTCTCGCGTCTCTTGTCCGTGTCTTCGGCCTCTTCGTCACTGTTCAGATTCTCCATCTCCACGGCCTCGACGTCCTCCTCCATTTCGATGTCCTCGTCGGCGTCCTCCTCGACTTCTGTCACTGAACCGGATGAAATGTCGTCTTCGGAGTCACTCTGCAAACAGAATATTGGATTTCTGCTGAGATAACTTTATGAATTCACCATTCTCGCTTCTGTTCGTGGACAAATCAATAACTGGAAGCGCTGAAAGAAGATGAAGATGAAAATGTACTCGTCCAGGAAGAGATTTCTCGGCACGTAAAATAGTCCGGAAAAATGCAGAAGGTGATGGTTGCATTCGAGTCGGACAAGAATTGGAAAAAAGGAGATAGAGGAGGGAAACAATGTTTTTGGTCATTGATCGACCCCCGCCCCTCGTGAAAAACAGAAACAACACAGCTGACGAGAAAACAAGTCTGGAACTCTTCAAGCAGGCAGATTCGAGAGACTTCCCCGATCTGATGTTAATGCTAAACAAAAAAGTAAAGAGAAACTGAAAACCAACGTTTTACAGTATAGAGCCGGGATGATGACAATTCGAATTTTCACGAAATTTTCTGGATTCTTGCGAAGTTTTGGTGGAAACCGGTTCTTTTCCTAGTCACCGGCATATTGAGAATTCCGATTTGAGAACAACGAACGTGACTAGATGCGAGAAGCCAGCAAAACCTTCCAAAGTCATCAAAAATGAAGCCGATTCGGGATGCGAAAAAGGAAGAGACGCAGAGCGGGCGCGTTTTCGGATACGCTGGCGCGCTCCCGGATCGGAGGCGCCCACAGTGTTTTTCTTTGTAGAATCAGATCGAGGAGTGCTGGAACGTTACGAAAAAGACGGGGAGTACTTATTTGACAGATATTTACGAAAGAAACCGGAAATCCGCCTAAGACAACTGAAAAAAATGATTTTTTTGTGCTATTAAAGAGATAACAGGCGCATTGAGGGAAATTTCAGTCAAGTTGAAAAATAGTCAGCAACGTAGTACTCAAATGGATACAAGCGACAATTTTGTACTGCTGGGACGATGAGAAGCTCGCTGAAACCAACAGCGCGCGCGCGAAATCCAGAAAAACTGACCGTGGCCGAGAAATTACACGGCCCTCGGCGTTTTTCGAAATTCTCGCCGCCTCTTTGAAAAATGTTGTTTTCCGGCACGGCGAAGCCGATTTTCATCTCGAAATTCTTCGGTTTTTTGCGAGTTATAGTCTCTACTATTGGTTTGATTCATGTATTTTTACACTCTCCGACACATTACCGCAGGACGTTCTATATTGACTGTAGTATTTTTCAAGAAAAAAAAAGAAGATGAAAAAAACATATTTTTGGAGAAAACTACTAAACTTTCAGTCGTTTGTCGACTTTAATTGTCATCCTTTAAAGGCACATGATGATAAATATTACATTGGCACACGGGTCTCGCCACGATTCTGTTTTTTTTTTTGTTCCGTCTCTTCTTTTCTGTTATCAGCCTTGTCGATGGCGGCTATTCAAATGTTCGTTTTTTCAGTAATCAAAAATGAGTGACGGGGAAACCGACATGCCGGGCAACAAGCCCATCCGGCTACCGAAAAAGGCCGCTAAAGTCAAGAATAAGGTATTACTGACACGGTTTTCCGAAAGATTTTCACAGTTGTTGACGATTCCAGGCTCCGGCTCCGTTGCAAATCACCGCCGAGCAACTTCTGCGTGAAGCCAAGGAGCGCGAGCTCGAGCTGATTCCGCCGGCACCGAAAACGAAGATCACAGATCCGGACGAGCTTAAAGAGTACCAGCGAAAAAAGAGAAAGGAGTTCGAGGATGGCATTCGCAAGAATCGGATGCAGCTCGCCAACTGGATCAAGTACGGCAAGTGGGAGGAGTCAATCGGCGAAATACAGCGAGCTCGTTCTGTCTTCGAGCGCGCCCTCGACGTGGATCATCGATCGATTAGTGTGTGGCTGCAGTATGCCGAGATGGAGATGAGGTGCAAACAGATCAACCACGCGAGGAACGTCTTCGACCGCGCCATCACTATTATGCCGCGCGCGATGCAGTTCTGGCTCAAATACTCGTACATGGAGGAAGTGATCGAGAACATTCCGGGCGCCCGACAGATTTTCGAACGATGGATCGAGTGGGAGCCGCCAGAGCAAGCTTGGCAAACCTACATCAACTTCGAGCTCCGCTATAAGGAAATCGATCGGGCGCGCTCGGTATACCAGCGGTTCCTTCATGTGCACGGAGTGAACGTGCAGAACTGGATCAAGTACGCCAAGTTTGAGGAACGCAATGGATACATCGGAAACGCGCGGGCCGCCTACGAACGGGCCATGGAGTACTTCGGAGAAGAGGATATCAATGAGACGGTGCTCGTCGCTTTCGCTTTGTTCGAGGAGCGTCAGAAGGAGCACGAGAGAGCACGTGCGATCTTCAAGTATGGACTGGACAACCTGCCGTCTCATCGTACGGAAGACATCTTCAAACATTACACACAGCATGAGAAGAAGTTCGGAGAGCGCGTCGGAATCGAGGATGTGATCATCAGCAAACGAAAGACTCAGTACGAAAAGATGGTCCAAGAGAATGGGTACAACTACGACGCGTGGTTCGACTATCTGAGACTACTGGAAAACGAGGAGACGCCTCGCGAAGACGTCGAAGATGTCTACGAGAGAGCCATCGCCAATGTGCCACCTCATTCGGTTCGTCAGTCGTAAGCCGACCTTTCTACCGGCCAACCTTTGCAATCTAAATCGAAGCACTCATTCGTTATCCTTTATTTTCAGGAAAAGCGCTACTGGCGCCGCTACATTTACCTCTGGATCAACTACGCGCTCTACGAAGAGCTGGTCGCCAAAGATTTCGAGCGAGCCCGTCAGGTGTACGCCGCGTGCATCGAGGCAATCCCGCACAAGATTTTCACGTTCGCCAAAATTTGGATCATGTACGCACACTTCGAAATTCGCCAGCTCAATCTTCAAAAGGCTCGCAAGATCATGGTAAGTGTTTAGGAGGGAAGAAAACGGGTGAATTAGTAAAAGCACTTGGAACTGTAAGGATTGCGGAGAGACGAATCGGGTTTTATGTGACTTTGTTTCTTCAAGTTGAGCTTGATAGTGAAAACATCATCTTAACATTAACAACTTCATTCGAAGAGAAAAGGAATTGGATTTCCTATTGTGCAGACGGCGCAGCCGGTACGACGCCTGCAGCGAAAGATTCGCGTAGAGCGCGTCCAGCTGGTCCTAATGCTTGAGTATACATGCGGGCCCACGTCTTCTCTTTAGGCCGTTCCTGGTATCTCCATTTTTGTGTTGTCCCGTAGCCCTGCTTGGCGATCTTCGCACGTTGGAGATCATCTGCACTGGGTTTAATGACAGCTTTCTTTGGCTTCGCAGCCTTCTTGGTTGCAGTGGTTTTCTTTCCTTTTACAGAAGATCTGGTCACAGGACCATTTCTATTGCGCTGAAAAAAACGGCAATTAGTGACCAACACTCGTTTTTTTTAATGAAAATTGTCTTCTGAATGCTCACCGAAGATCCGCTCATCGCCGTTGAGTGGAGAAACTCGGAAAATAGATTATCAGACACCAGTTGGATGATGCGAAAGGAGGTTGTTTGTCTGGTGCGGCCGGAGATGGCGCGCTGTTTCGAATTTTATCGGTGGAGCGCGTTTGCGACCTGTTGTCTGGTCACTCGCGGCATGGGACGGGGGGAGCGGAGGGCGCGTTTGAATTGTTCGAATTTACACATCGTTGTACTCAAAAGAAACATTTCGAGTCAAATTATTGATTAATCAGAATTTCAAAACACTTTCGAATACGACTTATGTTGAGATTTGAGGACATCGAAAAAGTAACTGTTAACATGTTTGTTTATTAAAACAATCATTCAACACAACATCAACAGGTTTCGTCAAAAGTCGTTTCCAAGACGTAATGACCGGGTTTAACTTCACGAGCGAATTTCTTATCGCACATCCTCTTCAAAACTATGCGAACTTTTTCCTCGAGCTGAAAACAGAACCATTATAAAATTGGGTAATATTTCACAACTCCCACCATTTCTGGCTCTTGCGCACCGAATTTAAGATATGTGCTTTGAATCTGTTGATAAATGTGTTTGGCGGTCTTCTTTTGGCTGTTTCTCAGAAGATCACTTGTCATGTGCTCAATTTTGCTCAGTTCTTTGTTCGAGACTCCTTCCGATTCATGTAGAGCGATAGTTTTCGAAGTAGAATTTTTCTTCTTAGATCTCTTTGGTCGAACTTTCAATGAAACTACTCTCTTCTGACCGTTTATTGGCGGAGGTGCTTCACTTTGCTAAAAAAAAATACATAGAAAACTATGTTTACATTCGATCGCTCACTTTCGATTTAAGGGAAGTAGTGGCGGCCGCCGCTTTTGATGCTACTACTTTCCTTGTATTTACGACCCTTTTCGGTCTTTCCGCCTTTGGTGAAGCATTCTTTCGGGCTGTTGCTCTCCTCATTTGAGTGGTGAAGGGAAGGCTATCAACTCAGCTGTGTGAGGGGAAGACGAAAGAAGAAGGACAGAGACACGGGGGAAAATGTTTGGAGGCAGAGGGCGCAGACGCTCTGCTTGTGAGGACGTCGTATGTTATCGACTGAGTTCCCAAAAAACCAATCGATAAGATGGTATGTATACACAACGAGAGTTCGAGTCATGAAAGTTTATTTATTCCGATAGTAAGACACATAATAGTAAAAGCAATTAAAAGCAAAACAGTTTAGAAAGTTGGAAGGAACATATTATTTAGAAGATGACTTCGAAGTCGATGCCTTCTTTGACTTGGCCGTGACCTTCTTCTGTGCTCCAGCCTTCGGCTTGGCTACCGATTTTTTCATCGGCGCGGATTTCTTCGAAGAGGCGATCTTCTTCGGTTCAGCTGCTTTCTTGGGTGTAGCGGTCTTCTTCTGGGTGGCAGGCTTCACCTCGACGGGTTTCTTCAGAGCTGCGGCGCGTTTAGGTCTCTCAGATCTTGGAGCGGGTGCATTTACCGGAACCTCAGAAGCGGGTGCAATTACTGGAACTACAGGCTCAACGCCCCGTCTGCGTACTCCCTGCAATTTAGAAGTTGGAACCTGAATGCTAAAAATTACTTACAACTCCACCACACATGATCGGTTTGAAGGAGAGAAGAGGTAGTAGAGTGTAGTCACCAGTTAGTAGCGTACACCAATGCAGACTGACCGCCGAGACACTGGTGAGCGAGGGTTTGAAAGAGCGCAAGCGCAAAGACCTTCGCAATAGAGCGCGATGGCCTTCATGGCGCGTTTTCCGAAAATGACCTCGTCTGCAGATAAGGACCAAACTTAATTATTGGAGAAAGTGAAAGAGAATGATTCGAGAAAATTCAATTTTTCAGGGTCATGCAGTGGGGATGTGCCCGAAAGACAAGCTGTTCCGTTCGTACATCGATCTGGAACTCCAACTGCGAGAATTCGATCGTTGCCGAACGCTGTATCAAAAATTCCTCGAGAATTCGCCGGAGAGCTCCCAAACGTGGATCAAATTCGCAGAGCTTGAGACCCTTCTCGGAGACACGGATCGCGCGCGCGCCGTCTTCAACATCGCAGTGCAACAGCCGGCCCTGGACATGCCAGAACTTCTCTGGAAAGCCTATATTGACTTCGAGATTGCTTCGGAAGAGTACGAGAAGGCCCGTGAGCTGTACGAGACGCTTCTTCAGCGAACGAACCACATCAAGGTGTGGATCTCGATGGCCGAGTTTGAGCAAACGATTGGAAACTTCGAAGGAGCTCGAAAAGTGTACGAGAAGGCGAACGCTTCACTGGAGAATTCGGAGAAAGAAGAACGACTGATGCTTCTGGAGGCGTGGAGAGAGTGCGAAGTGAAGAGCGAGGACGATGAGGCTCTCAAAAAGTAAGTTCGACAGCGAATCCTCGACGAAAAATAACCTATTTACTCTGCAGAGTAGAAGCAATGATGCCTCGAAAGGTGAAGAAGCGTCGCCAGATTCAGACGGAAGATGGAGTCGACGCCGGTTGGGAAGAGTACTTTGAGCTGATCTTCCCGCAAGATCAGGCCGCCAAGGGCAGCTTCAAGCTGCTCGAAGCGGCGGCTCGGTGGAAAAAGCAGAGAGAAGAGGCCGAACGGGCGGCACAGGAGGTCCCCGAACAACCTAAAAATGAAGAGGAGGACGAAGAGAAAGAAGGAGAGCAAGAAAAGCAAGAACGCGTCCGAGAAGGCGACAGTGACACGGACATGAGCTCCTCCTCGTCCTCTTCATCTTCGTCGTCATCGTCTTCAGGATCCTCATCTGGTTCCTCGTCAGAATCGGATTCCTCAGATGACGAAGACGCCTAATCTCGTTGCATCACCTTTTCATTCGTTCCGATATTCATCTCTTTTCATTTTTATCCCCCTCTTTCCTTCTTTTTGGTTCTCATTCTCGTATTGACTTTTTGTTGTCGTTTAAAATTTAAATTCATCCCTAAATTCAAATTCACTTTGCGATCGCAATTTTTTTTTCAAAAATTCGCATAAATTATTTTCGTACTATTCCGTCTGTGCCCACTCTGGCTCCCGTTTTCGAATATACACATGGAGATTCGTCCTTTCTGCTCATATCTCTTTTTCCGTTCGCTTGCCGAGTTCGAAACTCATTTATTGCAGAGGAGGCGGAAGAATGGAACGGCAAACCATGGAATTCAATGCGCCGGTTCGTTTATTTCGTTTCTCGCGATGTCCGTGACAAGATAAGAAAACAATGAGCGGAGTGGACTTTTGTTGAGAAGAAAATGGGAATTCCGCCGATTTTGTCGAAAAAGTTGTATTTGCGACAGAATTATCGCTGAAAACGCAAAATTTCGAAACTTTCATTCCGATCCGCTTACGAGAGAAATTCGCTTTGAAATCAGCCACGCTGATCTTTAGCTTTCACTTGAATTTCAAAAATCACGATTAATGGAAGGAAGGAAAAGAGGAAAGATTCGATCAGGTGTTGAGTTTGCTGTCGTAGATCACGAACATTCGGAAGCGCTAAATGTCCCGGAATGGACAAGATTAGCGATGGAGCGCACTTCCTCTAAAAGAGGCCCAGTTTTTGAATTGGATGTGTAGTGCGATGCGCTTCAAAAGCCGGTGGGAGCTCTGAACTAGTCCGGCGGGAACAGAACCGAGTCAGTTGACGTTCGATCGGCAAGGGCCAGCCAGAAGTCGGCTAGAAAGATATAGCATTTTCAAAGTTCGCCACCGATCTCTTCGCTTCATTCTTCTAGTGGATCGGGTAAAAGATCCGTTCGAAAAGATCGCAATCTTTCCGCTTTTCGGTCGTCACCAGTCTCTGCACCTTCCCTCAAACGGGCAACATTCGGACGGATTACCTTCCTCTCACCAGATTACATTCGCATTTCGCTCCCCTTCTCCCCCATTCAGTTTGGAATCGAACTTTCGCGCCATCGACTCCGCCCCGTTTTCCCCTCGCCGATTTTGATTCCGAAATCTCTGAACAAACATCCCCCCGATTCTCGTCCGTTTTTAGTGTGTTTGTTCAATCTCTAAACATCGCGAACGTGTCCGTTTCGCGAGAGATCATGGACCCGTTGAGCTGGGGCAGAGGATGGTACGCGCCGATTCAAACGTTCTCCGGGACAGTCTTTCAGTTCTTCAAAGAGGTAGGGAGGAAGTGGGGATCTAGGGAACATAATAGTGAGATGGTGGAGAAGCTTACACTGACTTCCCGACCATATCAAATGATCTTCTGTGTGCAGGCCCGCAACAAGCCCCCGGATGAGCTCGTGTGGCCCCTCCGACTGTTTCTGATCCTTCTCGGCTACTCGACCGTCGCCATCCCGGCCGCCCTTCTGATCTGCTACGTCAGAAGGCACAAGCATGGTTCGTCTTTTTCTCATACCGCATTTTCACTCCATTCTTTCCCTTCAGCATTCGAATCACGCGGATCGTTGGTCCGACAGCTCATCCGAAGCTTCGTCATCGGAAATCCGGACTATCAGCTGATCCCGACCGGCGAGAAGCCGTCGTCCGCGCGGAAAGACGCGGATCCGATGCCGCAGACGCGCTCGCAATGCATCAACGCGGCAGTCATGTTGCTCTTCTTCTTCAGTGGCATTCAAGTAACGCTAGTGGCGATGGGCGTTCTTCAGGAGAGGATCATAACTCGTGGATACCGAAGATCCGACGAGCTCGCCGTGGAGGAGAAGTTCGGAGAAACGCAGTTTCTGATCTTCTGCAATCGCATCGTGGCTCTAGTTCTCAGTTTTCTGATTCTGACGAAGGACTGGACCCGGTAAGACGCTCGCGAATCCCTCTGAGAGCCTGCTTCCTCTTCCAGACAACCGACTCACGTGCCGGCTCTTTACGTGCATTCGTACACCTCCTTCTCCAACACAATCTCCTCCTGGTGCCAGTACGAGGCGCTCAAGTACGTCTCGTTCCCCACTCAGACCATCTGCAAAGCTTCAAAAGTCGTCGTCACGATGCTGATGGGACGGCTCGTACGGGGGCAAAAGTACACGTGGTTCGAGTACGGCTGCGGATGTACCATCGCCTTCGGAGCCAGTTTGTTCCTTCTGAGCTCATCGCATGGGGGATCCTCTTCTGCGATCACGTATACGTCGGTGAGTGTGCTCGATTGTTTCGAAGAGATTGAATCTGTCGATTACAGTTCTCGGGAATGATTCTGATGGCTGGATATCTTCTGTTCGACGCCTTCACTCTCAACTGGCAAAAGAAGTTGTTCGACGAAAAGTCGAAGGTCTCCAAGTACCAGATGATGTTCGGCGTCAACTTCTTCTCTGCAATCCTCTGCGCCGTCTCGCTCATCGAACAGGGCACTCTGTGGTCTTCTATGAAGTTCGGCGCCGAGCACGTCGACTTCTCCCGTGACGTCTTCCTGCTCTCGCTTTCGGGCGCCGTCGGACAGATATTCATCTATTCGACGATCGAGAAGTTCGGTCCGATCGTATTCGCAGTTATCATGACGATACGGCAGGTAGGACACAGCATCTCCTTCTGTCAGGAGCACCTGATCCAAAGTTTCCAGATGCTCTCCATAGTGTTATCGACTATTATGTACGGCCACGAGCTGACGTTCTGGGCGGCCGTCGGCTTCCTGATCGTCTTCCTGGCCATCTTCGTCGACATCCACAAGAAGTACTCGGACAAGAAAAGGGCACCCGTCAGGAAGGCGTAGCAGGTGAGTTCTCAAAACAACATCTGATCACACACCGATACGACATCAATCGCATCGTAACGAGATCGGCAAATCAACCTGCCATTATTGCCTCGTGTCTGTGTAGTTTGCCGTGACGCAACGAACACAAAAACGTCGTCTTTCAACCAAAAAAGCAGCCAAATGAAGACGTTGGCAGCGGGTTTGGGTTTAAAATGGCGCGCTTTTATTCATGCCGTGAAGATCAATTTTGTCGATAGTCGTCTGCAAAGACGGGGGGCGACTTAACATTAGCGGGATTACTGTAGTGGGTGTGTAGTCCGCACCTTGTTCTTTTGCATGATTCACACTCTGACTTCACTGTGGGTCGACGTCTGCCAAGAGGCGCGGCCTCTCTTATCTCATTAGCTTCTGCTGCCGCTTCTCCCGCCATGCAACACCTTTTATCGCGCGTGTTGCGACAATGTTCCAGCGATTGTTTCAATCCTGCTGATGTCAGCTGGCGTGCGACTGACCTAGAAAACAAACAATCACCCAGTGGTGAGGTGCTTTTGGATCGGTTCACATTGTAGTTTTCGTAGTGACTGTGCGCCAGAGAGCCTCTGGACTTGAGGGCGTCATCTTCATTTGCCTTTACTTTCTCTCATGCCTTCAAGTTATCTGGTCACTTCCTTGTTACTTTTCGTTTCGAATAATCTCGTCTGAAGTTCTCATATAGTCTTCCGAACCTCCATTTCTCCCTTTTCTTATCGATGGCCTAGTCTGATTTTCGTCCTGTAGCCTATAGCCGAAAACATCACATCACCGGCTTTTTCTTTCTTTTAAAAAGCGCGTCGCATGGCATGCCACCCACAAACATCCGCTACCTGATGTACGGCAAGCGCCATGTTTGATCATTTTTACACAGCGATATCACTGATATTCCGAAAATATTCACGAAAATGCAACGAAACAGAGAATGACCAGTGGCATATCTACAGTGGGAGAGAGAAAGAGAGAAGGCGTGTATTGTTGTTATGTTCTGATGAACTGAGGCTCCGCATAGACTGTCAGCGTTCTCGTTCAGACCGGAAGCAGCTTGATCCAGATACATTTCTCAATCCCCCATTGTTTCAGACCTTCCGACTTCACCTCTTCCGATCCACGAATCTTATCCTCCCTCTTCTCTTCCATCAAGTGGCATTTCACTTTTCCCGTCTGCCTCTCTCTGTGATAATTGGCTTCTCCTTCCCCATTTTTGGTCATCTGTTATTTTCCCCTTCCTCCCCTTTTTCTTGTCACATCACTCGACCCCGCCCCCTCCTGATTCTGAATCACTTGTAGCCTCCCTCTCTCTGTATTCTCATTTTCACTGTGTAAAACCTCACACACGGGTAGTGTCTCTCTCCCTTTTTTCCGCTGTTTCACTGTTTCATCATAAAACTCAACTCGTCAGATCCGTTCCCATGACAATATCCTCTCTGTGCCCTCCGCGTCACAAGACCATCGAGCCCCACCCGTTCCGGGCTCCCGAAGAGGAAGAGGAGCTTGCCCACATCCACATGACCTTCCGATTCGTGCTCATTTGTTTCGGGCTCGTTCCGTTCTCGACGTATTTGGTTGCGATCTGGGTGGCGGCGCATCCACACATCACCGACGTGGACATGAATCCGAACTACACGAAATACGTCATCGACACATTTCAGGTGAGAATCAGAGCGGTATCTATGTCATTTGAATGTTCGGTTTCAGTTCAACGAGACTGGAAACGGCGAGATCTGGGTGTACAATGACGACGGATCGAAGAAGAACTTGGGCCAATTCTGGAATCGTCTCTACGTCTTCAACATGTCACACTACACCTTCGGATTCGGAAACTTCAGTTTCTGCAAAGTAATCATTTCCTTTCTCGTGTTTCAAAAGTCGAATTGTTCAGAAACGAAACGAAACGTTCGAGCACGACTGGTCGACGTCGATCTTCCGCGCGTCGCAGTTGTATTCGAGTGTACAGGTGAGAAGGGAAGAAAAGCGAATGAGAAGTGAAAACAACGAGATTCCTTGCTTCCCGGACAAGGGATCAGAGACAAGGAAATGATTGGAAAGAAGAGAAAGGGCTGTAGTGTCACACTGATAACGAAGGGGCGAGGATTCGGAAAACAGAGGGTACGCATGAACTTTTTAGAAAGAGGGAGAAAAGAAGGAAGAGGGCTCGAACTTTCTTGAGCAAAGAGCTCCAATCCAGGCAAGGAAAAGGAATAGAACTTACATGTCGTTAGGCTAGAAGTTTGCTCATTTACTGAGCCCGAAAACTGCTGGAAATGGTCCATTTGAGTCGGAATCCGCGATATCCGAGGTTCACTCGGTCCATCTGACCCACTTCCTGTGCGAGAGAAAGTCCGCGGCCCCCTTCCACTCGGTCCCCTCATCCATCATCCTCGCCTCTTTTTTGGAACTCTCCTCTCTGATACTTGATACAAAAACTGGATGATTCCTCCGATGGCATCCCCTTGTTGAAGTGTAGTTTACGATTCACACATCCACCACAAAAAATGGAGTGACACAAAACAATCGGTACGCTTCCGCCCCCTCATCCATGTTGTTCTGCAGACTGGAATGCGATACGGCCTGCTGATTGTGATGTTGCCGATGATTTTGAACGCCTACATCCACGCGAAAACAATGTTCATCGAACAGAGAACGCTGTCGGCCGCACTCATCGGTAGGCGGCGGCGGCCGTACGGTTTCTAGGCCAACCGGATGGTTTCAGGCGCCGCTTACGTGTGCAACGAGATTCTGCTCTACATCGCTTACTTCCTACTCACCGCACTCCACGCGGTGTTCGACAAGAAGTGTAGGACGTCTTCTGAAGCGCCGACGTCTTCTGACCTTCCAATTTCAGACCTTCCCTACAGTACCGTGTACTTTTCGGTGGCCCTCTTCCTCTCCATGTCAAAGCTGTTGCTCAGGAATTTCACCGAATCCATCGGTTTGCCGGCAGTTCTTCGAGGCGTCGGCGTCATGGTTCTGATCGTTTCGTACGCGCCTCTGGAGCAGGACATTCAGGACTACGTGAATCACATCTACTGCGACACCTTTAGTAGGCGTCCCGCGGAAAGCGCATTTCCAACGTCTTCTCAATTTCAGCGTCTCCGAAAGTTTCCGTTCTCCAACTTCTCTGCATCCTCCTGCTCTTCTTCAACAACTTGTACGACGTCAACGAGTCCCGCCTCTTCCATCTCGTCGTTTCGCCGACTTCAGAAGACGTCAGTGTTCAGAAGAGGCCGAAGGCGTCGATATTCAGGAGGGACAAGGCGCCGTTGAGATTTTGAAGGTTTTCTATTTTTTCAATGTAAATAGCCGTCTACTAGCTGTGTGTTATTCATGATTTCCGGTGTTTTTCTATCGTCATTTCGAGATCTCGATGCAGTTTATTTTCAAGGAATTTCCAATAAAATGAAATAATATTAAGGTATGCAAAGATAAAAATGGACCCATTTGATATGCGGGGGCATGGAAAAAAAGCGAGAAAGAAAAGAAAAGCGAGAGAGAGAGAGAGAAAACACGTTGAGAGTCGTCAATGGAGCGAACTTGCGACACCTAGACAGTCGAGTTGCTCACCAAGTTTTCCAATGGCATCTGTGTGCTCTCGGAGCTCTCGGAGCCCGTGACGTCGGTTTTTCCAATGACGATGATAATGAGATCTTCGAAGTGCAATCCGTCGAAACTTCGAGCAACTTGCTTCGAACCTAGTTCATGTGTGCGGCTCTCGAATCGCGAACCAACGAGATTGTAGTGGATCTTCTCGGTTCCGTAGTTGTTGAACGAAGCGATGACGAACTGAGTTCCGAGGGTGCCCCGGTAGTGCTGACGGAGGAGGAACGAGCCGTCGTAGTTGAGGTCGAGACTCTTCTGATCCATCCTCATATCGAAGCAATTACGAATGTAGGTGTCCGGATACCAGGGCTGGATGTGAGAGGGCACCTGCAAAAAGAAGAAGACGTCAATGACCATCGAGATGTTTGAGAAACAACGAACCGGTACCCTCGATGTTCCGACGAAGCGAAGACGTTCGTCGCGCCAGTGTTGGTTCAGCTCGAAGATGATGTTTCTATCGTCGAAGTCGATGATGTCGACAGTGACGTTGACCTCTTGACGGACGCGGTCCGGGGCGCTGTAGCGGTTGTACTCCATGAAGAGGTCCTCCCAGTCGACGTGATGCGGTCGTCGTTCGATGATGAGCTCCTCGTTGTAGGAAGACGTGACGAGAAGCGGGAGTGACACGAGCAGTAGGAGGTGGGGCAGCATTTCTGGAACGAGATCCGAAGGCTTCGGAGGATCCGCAAAGTGTCAAAGAAAGCGTGAAACATAAACACACGGAAGAGAAGAAAAAAGAGAATCGGGTGGGAAAGAAATCCCCATGAGGCGAACGACGGGACACATTTTTCATTTGGAGGCCCGGCTCGCCGACGCCGCCGCTCGCCTCACTTTCGGGTTTTTGCTCGTTTCTCACTCAAATATAAATGAAAAGGACGAATGGAAATGGCTCGACGAGCTCTGTTTGTGTGTGAGGGAAAGAGAGAGTTTCACACCTTTTGGAGGGAAACTCTCTCTCTCTTCCTCTCTGGGGAGCGAGAAGTTCATTTCGGATTCTTTTGAGAAGGAGGCGAGAATTATGAAAAGAAGAAGAAGAAGAAGTGGGAAGAAAGGAGGAAACCTTTCTTTTTCGGGACAAAAAGAAGAAGAAGAAGAAGAAGAAGAAAACGGGTGGCAGTGGTGCAGATGACAGAATTAGGTTAGCAGTTATACATGTGTGGAATTGGTCCCGAAGAGGAAAGAAAGAAGAGAATGGGAAGAGGCGGAGTGACTGGAAGAAGAAGAAGAAGCGAAATACGAAGAGAAAGAAGAATTGGTCAATGAGACGTGACCGATTGATGGCGACAAAACGGGCGGCAGAAGAGAACGGAAATGAGCTCTCGGAGCGCAAAAAGAGCACTCTGAAACCGGGATTACTGCTCGCTTCGCAAATAGATCGAGGAAGTTAAGTTGCGAAAAGAGAAGACGTCGTCTTCCTTCGGTTTTTTCCCCACTTTCAGACAACTCTCGCACATACCGCCACTACGACGACGACGACGACTACTATCCGATGAAGTGGGGAGAATCAAGGCTCTCTCTTTTTTGGCTCCATCCTCCCCCCACCTATTCATCTCCTTCTCCACACCTTTTCTTCCCGCTGAGCCACTCGTTCTCATCAACAAAACTCGGAAAAGGAGAAGAGAAAGAAGACGTCGTCGTCGTCTCGAATCGAACATTTCAATTTGGGACGACGAGCCTCCCCCCCCCCCTTCTGTGACGACGCAGATGCCCATAAAAGTGGAAGAGAGGAGTGGTGACCGAAATGGAAAATGGGAAACGACGAAAACGAAACGTGACGGGCTCCGCGACGCAAAAACGGACGGAAATTTATGATAGGGGGTGTGCTCCGCGAGCACCACCACCACCACCTCCTTTTTCAGGCGGGCTCCGTGAGCACACACACTCACACGCACGCACAAAACAATAAATTATAGTGGCGGCTCTTCCGGTTTCGAGAGTGTGAAAAAGTGCGCGCGGAGAGTAATTATTGGCGAGACGAAGGCGTCGGTTCGCTTGTGAAATGAAACTGAAGACGTGCGCGTCAGAAGAGGTGAAATATGATACTCGACGACGTCTGAACCTAACTCGGTCATTAAATACTTGCTCGGTTAGGGCTCCGCGAGCTCCGGAGCAAACACAAGCGGGAGGGAGAGATTCTGAAAGCGAGGTCATCCCGGGCATTAGTTCCACCCCACTAGGCATCCTAATGGCTTTTCCTATCTGATTCAAGTAGAGACAAGTAGGTCACACAATGGATTACTGTAGTCAGTGAGATGAAGAGAGTTGTAGGTCAGAAGACTGGAGGAGAAAAACAAAAGGAGCCGAGAGAGAGTCTGAGAATGAAGCAATGAAGACGTCATTTGCAATGCACCTCTCCTTCTCTTGTTCTTCTGGAAAAGAGAAAGAGAGCTTTTCTTTATATACCACTTTTCATGAATAACCGAGAAGAGCTCATCGAGAAACACTATTCCAGCGAATTCCGGAAAAGTAGTAATCGGAAGAAGAAGAAGGAGAGCATGGAAGGTAACACTGCGAGAGAGAGAGAGAGAGTGTCCCACATTCTTCTTCTTCTCTTGTCGTCGTTCCGAGGCAAGAAGAAGAAGAAGAAAAGAAAACAACAAATAGACTCCCCCCCCCCCTTTTGGGTCTGAAAACGGACGGAATCCGTCGGAAGACGTGGTGCGGGGAGAAGTGCGAAACGATTAACTCGCTTACCTCTCCCGCCGTCTCGAACAATCGAGATCGGATTAGCCAGCACTCTCTTTGTTGGAAGATTCTCACGTCTTCTCGACCAGAAGACGTGGGCGGAGTCAGTTGGGAACTCGACTACCGTAACCCGAGAACACCCTGCACATCAAAGGCCCAAAAAGAATCGGCTCTCTAATTCTAATTTCCCCATTCGTCGCGGCAAATACTTGACTAAAAGTGTTTTCTTTTTTGCTGCCTCTCCGTTGATTTCCGACGCCTCCTCTCCCGGAAAAACAACTTTTTTCCGCCGTTACTCGTCCCGAAAATGGCAAGAGAAATTGCTTTTTTATCACATTCTCCGGATCTTTTCTCCATTTTTTCGGGAACCTTTTCGAACTGGAATGTACGAAACGGGAGGAAACGGCGAGGAAAGGGCAGACGAAAAAAATGGGAACCGGCGCGAAGACGTTGGAAATTGATGCGTCTTTTCGCTGAGGGGCTGTGGAGAAGGAGGAGCACTTTCTGCTGCCGAAATGATGGATTCCGGCCAGAATGGAAACGCGCTCCACTGAGAAGGCGCTCGGGCCGAAAACCGAAAACAATTGAGAAATGGCACCGGAAGACGGGGTTGAGAATGATTGAGAGGGCGAAAGTTTCCGGACAAATGTCAGTCATTTGGGCGAGCCAAAGTGGGCTCGCTGGCTGTTCCTTGACCAGTTGGAGAGGGAAGGAGAGGGATGTCGACTACTAATGATGACACTCGACACCGCCGGTACAGTAGGGCGTGTTTGCAAAACATTGGAAATATGAATAGAGAGGGTTCCAGAGATGAATCTCTTGGAAAACATAAATGCTTTCGATATCTATTAATTTCTCTGATTTTGGCACGATTCCAATTCAGAAGTTCGTTTTCTCCTTTTGGTCATTCCAATCCGGCGGGATCGAAGAAGAAGCTGGAGGGATCAATCTGAAGACTAGTAGACGATCGTGAAATGGGAAAAGGGCGATACTTTCGTCAATAAAAAACCCTTTATTTCGAAAACGAAACATTTTTTGTGGAAATGTACAGTAAATACAAGCGTCTGTGAGCTGGAGAATGCTCTAACGATTCGATCCGCTCCATTGCTTTTCGCGGCTCGTCAAAGGCACGTAGATGACGTGCTCGACGATTTCCTCGCGGATCTTTCCGTTGATCTTGTCGATCTGCATGAATACCTGAACAGATGATAGTTGCGAGGCGGTCTGAATTGGGGGAGTGACCTGATTTCCGTGCTTCTGCTCGACTGGAATCATCATTCTGCCGCCCTCGGCGAGCTGCTCGATTAGCTGAAATCAGACCGGTTCGTAGCGATGAAATTAGCATATTTGAGAGGAAAGGGATTGGTGGCACAGTTCAATTATGCTAATCTGCCGGCACTTTCACAGTTTTCAGCCTCTAAACCACGTGGTTTCGGCTGGTTCTTTGACCTCAATTTCAACACAGCATATTCACGATTCAATTTGTGAGCCAGTTGCTTGCGGAGCAACATGTGCTCCTAAAAAGTAAGGGCATTCGAAGAAACCTTCTTCTTTTTCTTCTTCTCTTATTTCGCAATGTCACGTACTTCCACTTTTGCAAGTTTTCTGGTGTGGCCAGGGAAAAGGGCGGAACTTACCGCTTTCGGGATTCCTTCCGCGGCAGCTCCCACGTGGATCGCGTTGTACGGAGCCTTCTCGGCATATCCGAGACGACCATCTCCCTGGAAAACCACATTCGAAATGCAAAAGCGTCCCGTTAAACTTTGCTCCTCACTTCAATCATAACCACATTTCCGACATCCAGAAGCTTTTGATGGTGTCTTTTGATGTTCTGCTTGCTGAGCTCAACGAGCTCCGGAATGTGCTCCACTCCCACAACGCAGCCCTCTTCCCCAATCTGCAAGCTTTGAGAACTTTGAAGTTCCCGCGTCGAGAATCCGTTTCCTACCATCATCGCCATGCACACGGTCAAATATCCGCTTCCCGAGCCGATGTCGAGTGCCTTGGCTCCCGGCACCAGGTGGTTTTCGAGGTGGTGGAGAGCAGCTGCGTGCTGTCAAAAATTGCCATTGAGCGCAGTGTGAAAGAAAGAGTTTGAGAGCTCTTTGAGCTCACCAACGGGCTCCTCTTCCAAAGTTTCTATGGAAATTGAGGAAGGAAGCGCCCGACAAGCTCGTGAGTCAAAACTTGTTTTCCTCCCCGCTTTTCAAGTGTTTTCGTACCATGTGTGGTGCCGAAATCGTCGCGTTGTATCCGATTCGCTGCGGAGCGTCCTCGTATGGATCTCTGGTTGCGAAATCGCCTCGATCCACTGCCAGCATCGCATCCGAGACGCGACCATTGGTGAAAAGTCCGTTGCCTGACAAGTTTCACAAATTTCAAAGTGGTTTTACAACACAGCGCGTTTGCATCATTGGCTGAGCTCTTCGTGTTTTCTCCTCCTTATTCTTTTCTTCGTTTCGGGATTAATTGGGTTTGCTGGAGGGGACGCCCTTCCGTCCCTATTTCTATTCTGGAGCCTCATCCGTCTCCCCTTCGGCTCCGATTTTTCTTATATTTCCAACGATTCGCTTACTTTTCAAATTGGCGACCAGCTCGGCATTCGACTGACCGCTCGAGCGCCAAGCCATTCTGCCTGCGAACGTTGTCGAGAAACGCGCACTTGTGAAGAGGAGAAGTGTTGAAATAGAAGAGGCGAGTCCGGTTTTCAGCATGCAAAAGAAACACGCACCACTTATTTGCTCGAGTTTTGCGTGTGGCGATCTGAAAAGTTGACGAAATCAGGGTCAGAAGGGAGTCAGGTGGCGGGATGTTCGAGAAGAAGCGTTCCGAATCGATGTGGTGCGGGCGGCGAGAGACGCAGACGAGAAGAGACGCAGACAGAGAGTGACCGACCCGCGAGAGTTTTGCACAGCGAATTCCAGAGAAGAATGAGCTCCGAAGCAAGAGGAATATAATAAATGAATTAATGAAAACGTTCATGCTCCGACGACCTCAATTGCGGGGAAAAGAATGGGGAAATGAAGGAGGAAGAGGCTCTTATCGAGTCTCGAATACGGGGGCCTCCTGACTCTTCTTCTCGTTTTCCACTCAACTTTTGCTGACCATTGTGCGGTTTGCCGGCCGGCTCTCGGCAAATATAACATCACTTTCATACTTTTTCGCCACTTTTCACTCAAGATTTCGTCTGTGAATTAAATACACGAGAATGAACTGGCGCTCAGAAAAAAACCATCGAAAACTGAATAATTTAGGAAAAATTAACGGACTGTTTTCAAAAAAGAACTCACTTGGAAATCAAGCTTATTTTTTGGATTATTCGTGAAAATGAGACGTTTTTCAAGACGTTTAGTGACTACGATCGTGAAAAAGTGGCTAGAAAACTACAAAATTTGCAGCGTTCTCGTGCAGAAACGCGGGCAAGTCCACAATAAATCTGTTGTTTTTAGTCTTCCACACATAATATTCGCTTGCTTCTTCATCTTCTCCATCTTCTTCTTCTTCTTCTTCTCCTTCGTCGTCGTTTTTGCTCGCCTTCTGGCCTCGTCAAATCCGTCGCTGCGTAACTCTTTTCCCCGTCTCTCGACGCCCCGTTTTCTCTGATCCTCTCGATCTCTCGTTCCAGAGACCCCGCCCCGCTCCCGAAATGCCTATGCGGAAAATCGTGATGTTGGGCGCCAACGCGCGTACGCAAAGATCTGTCTCCTCGATTCAGGTGAGTCTGTTTCCCTAATGGTCAAATTACGCTCTACTGACAATTGTTTTTCTCACCTAGGAATGATCTTTGAATCCGTTAAGAGCTTCTTAATTCAATCGGCATTGTGCCTGAAAACTAGTAAGACAAAGACACCTTCCATCAGTTTCTCACCTAAAAACATAGGAAACACAATGTCTTCTCCCTCCCGAAATACTAAAATACTCGAAAAAGAGCCGAAAAAAGCGGTCTCCCACTTGCTCGTTTATCACTTTTCTCTTCGGCTCCACACCCGAAACCAATTCGATTCGCCTCCAAAAACACACAAAAACTTCTTCTTCTTCTTTCTCTTTCTCCTCTTCTTTTCCTCCTAATTTGCACTTTACGAGTGTGAGCGCGTTTGAATTTCAATGCGAATTTGAATTCCAACTACAATTTTCGATTCAAAAAGTCATCATAAAAGTTTGGAGGAATCGTAAAACTCTCATTCGGAAGAGAAAGAGAAAGAAGAGGAATAAACAAAAAACGAAAAAAAAGCGAGGGAAAGAGATTACGAGGCTTATTCTTTTCGCTGGAAACTCGCGGAGAATCAGAAGAAAACAATGGGAACACTGGTTCAATTTCAGTTGCCGGCCGAGTATTCACCGTCGGAAACTTCGGCCCCGCACTTTAATTACTCGACGAGCGACTTCATCCTCGATCTGAGAAGCACCGACGAGTCGGATGGATCCTCCAAGAAACCGGTTCGTGGCCCAAACTTTGCCTGAGAGACCGCCTTTTTTCAGCTAAAAGAGCTCTTGCACGAGCGATGGGAAAACGCGAAACAATACAATGCGTTCAATTATTCTCTCAATTGTATGTACAGGTGTCTCGATGGAAAGTACGATTTGTCGATGCAGGTGAGTCATTCGCGTTGCGATGCAAACGCGCTCCAATGCGAATCGCACGTTTTGCAGCTGAATATTGAGCGAGGCGAGTTGAGGCGCAAACCAATGCACTTCAAAAACATCAAGGAACCATTCAACCACTTGAGATTTAATTTCACAAAGTTGCACGATAGAGAGGTTTCTCTGCGAAATGGAAAGTGCGCTCTAATGAGAATGACCGGTTTAGATTCTGTTCTACTTGAAGTGCGACGATGAGCCGATCAGTGACGATCCTTTGGACAGACATCTGGTGGCCGTGAATGCGTCGCCGTTGGAAAGAGATCACTCTCTGATCGTTCCGTCGGTCAACAAGTGCAGTCCGCAGGTACCGGGAATCCTAGGCCAACCGTCACGGATTTCTCTTCCAGGTGCTGACGCTGCAAGCCGTCCGAATAGCCGTCGATCTGATGCTTCTCGTGGACGACGACATGTTCCACATCCTGTTCAACAGCCTCCTCGGCCAGGCTTCCGTCAATCATCTCCACCTCCACGCCATGTACTGGCCCTACGACTCGGACCTCATCAACCGAGTAGGTCAACGTCTTCTGAATCTTCCAGACTCTGAGCTTTCAGCGCTGCGAGCCGCTTCACGACGTGCCGGACGTGTTTGTCATCCGTCCGCCTAACTGGATTTGTCCGGCGATCGTTTTTCAGTTGGCGCGAATCGAGGACTACGAGCGTTTTAAGATGTGAGCGCGCGCGCGCGACGCGAAAACAAGGTTGTCGAGCAAATACCCGTTTTGCAGGAACATCTTCAAGTGTGTGGAGCATCTCACCGAGGCCAATCAGGCTCACAACCTATTTCTCGCCAGAGCACAGCCGGTCAGAACGACGGGAGTGGAGAAAGAAGAGGATCGGCGGGGAGAGCGGGCACAGCTGGTCACCTGTTACATCTTCCCGCGGATGAACATGATCGGAGCGAAGCCGCCGAGCAACTTCAATCCGGCAGCCAACGAGTTGGCGGGAAATCTCACTTCTTACAGTAGGAATCGTCGCTTCTGGGAAAGAGTGACATCATTTATTTGCAGCCATCCGCTTCTTCGAATCGGCTAACGAACAAGCCGTAATTCGAATCATCGAGGAGGAGGCGTCGCTGGATGATGACACCTTCCAGAGTGTAACTCACTTCCGCATCGATTCGGAAACACCCCTGTTTTCAGCTCTGTTTCGACCTCGCCGACGTGCTCATCGGAAGAAGCGTCGGAACCTCTCGCCCCGTCGATCTGGACACCCTCGAGGGGCTCACGTCGCCGGAGATCGACGAGCTCCGCGACTCGTTCCAGTCGTTCATGCCGCGCTCGCCGTCGATCCGACATCGCAGCTCGACGCGGACGTCTTCGGATGCAGAAGGCGTGCCAGAATGAGAGAACGGATGAATATGACCTTCTACCATATCCCTCCTCTTCTTCTTCTTCTTTTTAATAAATGTTCAATGGAGCGCACTTGGTGTTTGGGGGGAAGACCGCAAATTGTTGATTGCATCCATTCTTTTTCGCCCGTCTATCTCTCATTAATTGGCTGCCATCACTCTGGCGCGCGCGCGAGCAGGAGAGCACGAAAAATTGGAGCAAATTGGCTCGTGTTTCGTGGAACAATTGGGCCGGCCGGCTCCTCCTCCTCGACGTCTTCTTCTTCTTCTTTCACGCCTTCATTCCTGACTTTGTCGCCGTGAATTCAGATGAGGAATCGTCGAAAACGAGGGAATATAGAAGAGATTTGTTTCGTATGTGTGTGTATTCAGGAAAGTGATTAGGTATTCAATAGAAAAACGGAAATAGGGTCGCACACATCATCTGCTTCTTCTTCTTCTTCTTCTTCTTCTTCTGAGCCTCTCTTCCTCTCCGACGTCTTCTTCTTTCCAAACGTCTTCTGTGCTTCTTTGATTCCTTTTGACCTCATCATTCTCTAATGCACCGGAAATGAAGCGAGGAACCGCCCGTCTCGCCTTCTCATTCAGTCCGTGAGAAAGTTCCGGCTCGCCGAAAACGCGCTCCATCGCACTTTGCGTCGAGGTGTGCGATGGGGCGCAATCGCATATGCATGCTTGACTTTTTCAATTCGATCCCCCTCTTATTTTCTCTTTTGAAATCCTCGTGTATTTCGAGAAAAAGCTATTCAGCTGTGAATGAGAAGGCGGACGAAAAGAATACGGTATTTTGAATTCCCGCCCAATCTCTCTCTCTTTCTTGGTCAGTTCGCTAGAGCGCAGTTGCATTCCCTTCTCGAAACTTTTGTGTTGTTGTTGTTGCATTCGATTTCGCTTTGTTATTGCTTATTATCCACCATCCTCGAATAACAAGTTTGAACTTCTCAAAGTGTCACACAGCCACGTCATCTGAGTCCAACGACGTCTTCTGAATTCTCTCTCATCCATCAATTCGGAGGGTCATCTCTTCTGGAATTGAAAAACGAAACGTCAATCATCATCCCCCCATTTTTCCTCCTTTCTCATCCGATTTTGGCACTCAATCCATCCGTTTTTGGCGGCCAAAATGTCTCATGTTTCTCGAATTTCACCCGCTTTTCCCGCCGTCTTTCTCCGTTTTTTTCCGTCTCGGCTGCAAATGCGCTCCGTTGGACTCTCCCTGTGACTCATTTTCTGTTTTTTTTTTGGCAGCAGCGCGGCGATACTTTGCCGTTTTCGAGCAATCGTCCTCGGGGGTGCAATTCAGAAGTCATAAGTTGACTTCCTTTCGCAATTTGTAGCCGTGCCTCTTGTTTTCCCCCCTCACCGATTTGTCACGTCTTCTTCTTCTTTTTCCTTCGACGTCTTCTATTCCTCATTCTTCTTCTTCTTCGTCTTCTTCTCGAGAATAGAAGACGTTGACCTACAGTCAGTGTTCAATGGAGCGCGTTTGCATCATCATCACACTGCAGGTGACCTGCTCCTTCTCTCTCGCTCTGATTGATATGCACGATTCAAGAAGTGCCCCCCTTTCACCACTTGACGTCTTCTTCTTCTCCTAAGCGAAACGTCTTCTTACTCATCATCGTCATCATTAATTCCACTTCCATTTTTATTTGTCGCCTTGTTTTTCTGCGCTCCCTTCTCTCGCTTCGCGAACAAATTTCGATGTCTGAATATCTGAAATTTTCATGAGACCAAGATTTTGGTTCTTATTTTGAACGCTCAGAAGAGAACGAGGCGTCCGCCTCCGAATATTGACGGATATATGTGTGTGTGTGAATGACAGACGGAACGGCAAAACGAAGAAGAAGAAGAAGAATGGGGAGGAGGAGGAGGACCTCGTCGAGATTTGCGATATGAAGAACGACGTCTTCTTCTTCTTCCGCGTCTTCTTCTCGAGACAAGAGTGATGGCTCTGAAGGCTGGAAGCGCCGGGTTACTGTAGTTTTCGACTCCAGCTCGTAGTCCGTTCTGCTCTTTCACAGAAGTTGTTGGTGACCCTTTCCGATCTTCCGTGAGCCCTCGAAGAGCTCGCATCCGCCCTCCGTCAGAAATCTGTTTTCCGTTGATGCTCAAAGTGCTCGCGGGTTCGCAGAAGTCTTCTTTTCTCGAATTAGCCAAACTTCCCCCGGCCATTCCCTCGTTCATAGGGAATTCCACTGAAATCGACGCCGTTCTGAAAACACTTCCGCCTACTTCTCGCCGCTTTATAAGGTCGCCGATTTCCAGAAAGTCTGGATATCGGGTTGGCCTAGAAAACATACGGAGTCCAAGTTCTTGTCCCCTCTTCTGCACTGAACCAGTTTTGAGAAAGGGGCTATAAACATTCTCCTCTCCACCTTCTAGAATTCGCACGTTGCTTTTTCTAGGAAGGTGTCGAAATACGTGTGATTTCCGTAAATACTTCATCCTCTCCTCAGCTCGCCAGCTGTATTTACAGCGACCTTTCGCCGTCTCCGTAACTCGATTCGCCAGGTGTTCTTTCTAATCCGTGGCTGCCACCTCAAAGAGCACTCCCCCGAATCCCTTTCATTTCGCTGCTCACTCGATTTCGGTTTTTTCTTCTCGAAATTCCCTTCCGTCTTCTCACTTCTTCTCCGACGTCTTCGGAGCGCCCGGAGGCTGTTTGTTTTGTGAGGCGGGGCGTGCGTACACGTGCGCAGACGCACAAAAGTTACGAGATGATGAAGAAGGTTTTCATTATTCCGCACGGCTCCCACTCGATCTCGCGGCTCTCCTTCCTCACGTCTTCTATTCTGAAAGCTCCTCCCCCTTCTTCCTCATCGTGCTGCTGCTGCTCGCGGAGCCAGCCGAGCACAAAAACGAGCTGAATAATGCTGAAAACACACGGGCTCAGAAAACGGAGCACAATGAAGAGGTTCTCTTGTTTTCTCGACGTCGTCTGGATTCGGGGGGTTCAGAAGACGTGCCCTCATCTCGAACACTTTTTGCAGGCGCGCAATGTCGACAGTGATGGAGATGTCGACGACGCGAGCCGAGATCCGTTCGGTGCTCGTGAAACACTGGCGCTCACTGGACAAGGCGCGCCTCCAAACCATTCACTTCTGGCTGCTGATCTACGCGGCGGCGCAGATCTTCATCGAGTACTACTTCTCCGAGGTGTACGCCGTTCTGATGCTCGAGTCGGAGGATCGGCCGGCGTCGAAGGAGAACCACGAACGAGTAGGTGGTGGCCCCCCTTCCGCAGAGGGGGATCGCATTTCAGACGCTCCCACGCGCCGGATTTCCAGGTCAAAAAGTGGAGTCCGTTTTGTTTCTACGCCTCAATATTCTTCATCGCATATCTCATTATTACGTGTTTTGCAATCCGCATACGCCAGCCGGTGGGTGATAGGGAAATGGTATAGTGACGTCTTCCGAGTGTCCACGCGTAACCGTCGACATCTTCAGAAAGAAGGCGTCGGTCTGGTGCTCGTGTCACTTTCGCTGTGCGTCCTCCTTCCCGCCTTCTCTTGGATCCTCCATCTGCCAGTCGTCATCTTCGTGAGCCGCGAACGAATTCACACGAACGAGCACGACCATTCGGCCCTCTACACGAGTCTTTGCATAGCGTCAGGTTCGTTTCTTTCTTTCTCTGACTGTGTTCTCTCGATTCCACACACTCTCTCGCTTACAGTAATCCAATTCTTCATCTTGCCACGTCATCGTCGCATCTTTTTCGTCGTCGCCGTCAGTTGGATCGTGGCCAATTTCCTGCTGATTGTGGCAATCAACTGGGACGCTCTCAACGCCAACACGCTCTTCCTGTGCTCGTGTCTCTCGTTGTTCCTCCATCAGGGAATCATCGCGCTCGTCGGCGTTGTCGCCGATTCGAATGAGGCCGGCAATCGGGCGGAGATCGCCAGGAAACTCACCGAAGCCGTCTACCGGAGGACGGAGTTGGAGACGCTCAAGGACCGACAGGAGCAGTTGTTGCTCTCGGTCATCCCCGCGTATCTGGCGGATCAGGTCAGCAAAAGTATCATTCAGTCGAGCAGCACGGGCACCGGAAAGCCCACCAACTCGAAGAATCACAAGCTGTTTCATGACTTGCACGTGCAGGTTCATGACAATGTCAGGTACGCCGTCTGTTCTCAATGGAGCGCACTTCCTCACTCTTTCTCTCCAGCATCCTCTTCGCCGACATCGTCAACTTCACAGTGCTCGCCGCACAACTGACAGCCAAGGATCTCGTGCGGACGCTCAACGAGCTCTACTCGAAGTTCGACAGAGACGCCCAACGTCTTCAGTGCATGCGAATCAAGTTCCTCGGCGACTGCTACTACTGCGTCTCGGGAATGCCGGTGAATCGTCCGAACCACGCGGACATGTGTGTCGTCATGGGACTCGAGATGATCAACACCATCAAGTAGGTGTTTCCAGCAACATCCAAGATCAAAGGGGATTCTGTTTCAGACAAGTCCGAATAGCTACCGGAGTCGACGTGAACATGCGAATCGGAGTGCACACCGGCTCCGTGCTTTGCGGAATAATGGGCCTCCGAAAGTGGCAGTTCGACATCTGGAGCGATGACGTCACTCTGGCCAACCACATGGAATCAGCTGGAGTTCCCGGAGCCGTGCACATCACAAAGTCGACGAGAGACATGCTCCTCGGAGATTACTGTATCGTCGAGGCGAAGTGAGTCTTCTCCGCAGAAGACTCAGAATTCCAGCAGTTTCTTCTTGCAGCACTGACGATCCCCACGTCGTCTCGTACGGAAAACCGACGTACCACATCCTTCCCGACAAGACGTCGGCCATCGAGCGAACAGCTTCTATCTATCGGAACAGCCGTCTCTCGACAAGTCCCGCCCTGCAGTCCAGAATGAGCATGAAGGCGAAAGTGTCGAAGATGGTCGAGTTCTGGGGAGCCGAGACGCCGTTCGCGAACTTCAACAAGAAGAAGATGTCGACGTGCCACGATCCGGCTCTGATCACAGATGAGATCGCCCGTCGCCCGACCTACATCAACACGATTCCGTCAATGACTCTCATCGAGAACAACCTCACCAACTTCTCGTTCAACAAGTGGGTCTCTTCGAAATGAGCACCTGTAACCCCCTTCCTGTTCAGTATCAACTCGATGTTCAACTGCGAACTTCCGACTATCCCCGCCTCGCCGAAGCTGTTGTGGCCGTTCAGCAGGAAGTCCATCACTTGCAATCTCTCCGACTGCGTCCTCTTGATCAGTGTCACCATCCCGTCCGTCCTTGCCAATCTCCTCCTTTGCTCTCTGTATTGCCCGTGAGTACTCCGCTACCTGTACTTCGAGGCGACGTGAACGTCTTCAGATCCGACGTCCTGCAGCAGATCTCCCTCCAACAGTCGTTCACCGTCATCGGATTGGCCATGTTGGCCCTTCTCGACCGCGTCTGTTCCTACGCCAGACCCCTCATCACCACGGTCGCCTTCATTTTGTCAGCTTGCATTCCCATCGGACCTCACGTAAATGAAATGTCACTGCCACGTCAGAGTCTATCGTTCTGTCTTGCAGATAATCATCAAGAAGTCGAAGCTGGAAGGCGTGATGGCATTCAACTCGCTGATCTTCCTGCCCAGTTGTGTCAGCCATCTCGTGTCGGTCTTCATCCTCTACCGCCTTCCCTACTCGCATCGCTGCTTCCTTTTCTTCGCCGATTTCGTCATTTTCCAAGTGCTCCTCTCACTTTTTCCGGCGTACGGAGCAGAGGTTTATGTCGGATATATGGGGTGAGCTTCCTCCCGACTAACCCACTCGAACCACTCTTTCCAATTTCAGATATCATCTTTCAGTCGTCTCCATCAGTTTATCACTTCTAGTTGTTCTTCTCTTTTTCATTGACTGGATCGTAAGTCTCCTTCTGGCAGACAAACAATTCCAGCCATTTCCAGACAAACTACGAGCGGAAGCGCGAAAGCGCGTGCCACGTGTCATTCCAGAACGAGGAGCGCGACGTCGAGACGATGCAGGACATCAACAAGATCCTCATCGAGAACATCCTTCCGTCGAGCGTCGCCGCCAAGTTCTTGTCGCCCGATCGGGCGGTCAACGTGAGTGAAAAGCAAACAAAAGATCAAAATGTGTCATTAACGGGGCGAGCAAACAGAGAACGAAAAGTTACGAAATGATTAATCATCGTGATTACATTTGAAAAAAGTCAGGAATAGAAAAGCATTCCTTATCGGTTTCTAGGCCATAATTTCAGGAGCTGTATGCCAGACAGCACGAGAACGTGTGTGTGATGTTCGCGTCGATTCCGAACTTCAAAGACTTCTGGAGCGAATGGGACACGAATCGGAAGCTCGAGTGCCTTCGCTTGCTGAACGAAATCGTTTGCGAGTTCGACAAACTGCTCTCGAAGCCCAAGTTCTCGAGTGTCGAGAAGATCAAGACAGTCGGAAGCACCTACATGGCAGCCGCCGGACTGAACGAGAGCGAGGCGGATTATGACGATGTGAGGAGAGAGAGAGAGATACCGTAATCCGATCACTGACTCTTTTCAGATTTACTTTGAGAAACAGAGCTCCGGAAAGTTCAACAACAACATGCGGCACGGCAACATGGCGTTCCGGAATGCGAATCTGATGATCGAGTTCGCGCTGGCCATGTCGCAGATCCTCGACGCGCTGAACCGGGACTCGTTCCAGAACTTTGAGCTTCGCATCGGAATGAGCGTCGGCCCACTCGTGGCAGGCGTCATCGGAGCCCAGAAGCCGCAGTACGACATCTGGGGAAACACGGTGAATCTGGCGAGTCGGATGGACACGCACGGCGAGCCACGCAAGATCCACGCGACGACCGACATGGGCAGAGTGCTGCAGGCGGGCGGCTATCGGGTGCAGAGTCGTGGCAAGATCCGTGTGAAGGGAGTCAAGGTGAGCAGCGGGGGAAAGTGCAAAGTGGGAGAGGGGAAGAGAAGAGAACGTGAAAGGGTATAGCTAATCGGAGTGACCTAGTTCGAATGATGGATGTATTTACTGACTAGTTGAGGTTCACAAGTGAGATGGCCTAGTTCTCGGGTACTGTATCTGAATAGTCGTGGATTGCAGGAGCCGATGGAGACGTTCCTGATCGAAATGGACTCGAAGAGGAACTCTTCGGTGTCGGGCGAGCAGCAGAACCACAACAACAACAACCACAGTACCCTCTAACTTATAGGCTATAAGCATTCCTGTTTCCTCCTTCTCTCTATCTTTCTTGCTTCTTCTTATTCTTCCCGTCTCGCATCCCCTCTCTTCCGCGTGTTTGTATATTTTGCCACTTCAGACAATAAATATATGTGATTCGACTTCTTCTTCTTCGAACATTTCGGAGACGTTTCGGCGTGCGAGAGAGCGCGCGGATCCCGGAGACGCAGACGTCTCTCGATCGCATTTTACCGGGGGGCGAACACAGCAGCAGTAGCCAGCCAGCCGTGTCGGCGATACAAAGGGCAAATACATAGACCTCCTTATATGGAAAGGGGGCGGGGAGGAGGACAAACAGTCAGCGACACTTTGCAACTTCTGTCCGCTCCCCCCTCTCCACGTCACTTTTCAGACTCTTTTCTTCGACGATTCTTGTGGAAGAGGAGGAGGATAATTATCTCGTGTGTGTGTGTGGTTGGGAGAGAGAGAGAGGACTTGCTACGCATCATCCGAGAGGGTTTCATCTCTGGACACTAGAACCGAAAGGAACGATACGATCGCCTTGCCTCTTTTTCCCTCGCCTCCTATCCTTTTGGTTTTCGATTTTTGTTTCGAACGAACCGCCTTTGCCGCGTAGCATTGGGTTCTCCGGGCTCCGTCCGATCCTTCCGATCCTTCCGATCCTTCAAGGATCCTCGATTCGACGTGCGAGCGTGGCACTTTTGTTGTCCTCCTCGCGGCGGCGCCTCCGTTTCGTCTTGTTGGTTATTTACTCGAACTTTCACTTGACCCAATTTGTTCAAAAAGGAGGAGAAGGAGGATGTGTCGGAATGTTCCCTCCGCCCATTAAATCGCAACCTCATCTCGTCCCCACATCCCAATTACTCTTCCACGTCTTCTCTTTCGCTCGTCTCCCATTCGATGACTCGTCATTTCACATATTTGCTCTTGCTCCTGGCGCCGAGAGAAAGAAAGAGAGAGAGAGCAGACGATGAGAGTGTGACTCAGTGGGGGCTTGCACCGTGATTTGTGCAAAAGTCATGACTTGATCAGGGTAAAAAGTTCGATGAAGACTTTTCCGGCCATCTTGGCACGCCGGAGGGGGCGGGGCGAAGATCGAGTGAGAGGGGGTCGTTTATAAGAGGCGCCGAACAATCTTTCCATCGCATTCTCTCCAATTGCCAATCCAATTGGGAGAATCGTGAAAAATGATTGATAGGGGGGCCACCACAAGGTCTTCCTCGCCCGTTTTCATCGGTTACTTTCTGAGAGACCGTTCTGCACTTTCCCCCCTTCTTCTCTCTTTTTCTCTCTTTTTCTCTCTTTTGCCATTCCATCTGACGTCTTCTTCTTCTTCTTCAGAATGCTCGACCTCATCTACGTTCCGCCGCTGCTGTGCCTCGTCTACTTCCTCCTCCGACGCTTCGTCCTCGAACACTTCCACGTGGCATCGAGCGGCAAGTACGTGCTGATAACCGGTTGCGACAGTGGTTTCGGACGTCTTCTCGCCACCAGACTGCTGGCCGATCGTGTCAATGTTTTCGCCGCCTGCTTCACACAACAAGTGGGTTTCTTTTTGAGAAGCGAGAAGCCGTCGGAAGGAAGGATCAGTGACTTTTGCAGGGAATCGACAGTTTGCGGAAGGAGTGGATGAGCAGAGAGGCTCCGAAGGGACAGCTGCACACGATCCAACTGGATGTGACGAAGCAGGAGAGCGTCGATTCGGCGAAGACGTTCGTGATGGACGTGCTCCAGAAGCACAACGCCAAACTGTGGGGACTCGTCAACAACGCCGGCATCTTCTCGATCCACGGTCCCGACGACTGGTGCAGCGTCGAGGAGTACAGCTGCTCGTTGAACGTCAACACTCTCGGCGCCGTCCGAATGTGTCACGCCTTTGTGCCGCTCATCAAGCAGAGCCCCGGAAGGATCGTGACGATGGGCTCGACGGCTGGAAGACTGCACGGACTCTACGTGGCTCCGTACGTCACCGCCAAGTTCGCTGTGGAAGGATACATGGACTGTTTGCGACTGGAGATGAGACAGTACGGAGTGTCGGTGCACATTCTTGAGCCGGGATGCTTCAAGACAGAGTTGCTCAATCAGGACGCGCAGAAGATGCGGATTCAGAAGATCTGGAGTAACCTGCCAGTGGAGACGAAGGAAGAGTACGGAGAGGACTACCGAAAGAACTGTGAGTTGACCAAAACAGGAGAGACCCAACAGAATGGCTTCTTTTCAGTCGAGACGGCGTGGGAGTCCGGAGTGAACATCGTGGCGAATCCGAATATCGGATGGGTCGTCGACTGCTACACGCACGCCCTCTTCTCCTGGTGGCCCCGTCTCCGCTACTGTCCCGGATGGGACGCCATCTTCATGTTCATCCCACTGAGCGTCTTCCCGACGGCCCTCCAGGACTGGATCCTCGCCGGTCTCTACCGTCTCAGTCCGGGCCCTCAGCTGACGCCAGCGGCTCTGAACCGGAAGAGGAACGGCCAGAAGAGGCTCTCTCCGATCAGATGGCTCCAGTTTCTGTCCCAAATCGCCATAATTCCACTGATCTACACCGTGTTCTTTGTGAAGAATCAGCAGAAGCAGACAGCCGAGTCCGGCGGACAAATCCACCATAACGTGACCGTTACGGAATGAGTGACTGTCCAGATGTCGTTCCTTTGATTTGATTTGATCTACCCGTACTTGACCTCGATCTTTCGCTTCGGTTTTATTTATTTATTTATGTATTTATGGACATACTTTAATAAACAGATAAGTTACGTAAAGCACCGCCCCCTCCGAGAAAACAAGGAAAAAGGAAACAAGAAGAGCTCACGCGGCGACCACCTTTTTCCGCTGCTCGCTCTCCTTCGTCTGCAGAATCTCGCCGGCGGTCTTGACGTCTTCTGAATTCTTGCCGCCACCCGTCTGCAGTGGCACGTCGTTGAAGCGACAGTGTGTGGAGATGGCGGCGACGCACGGCTCCGTCTGCCAGATGTACCAGTCGTTGGCGGCGGCGTCCCAGTACTTGCCGTACGTGTAGTACTTCTGACAGTTCTTGTTCACGTACGGACGCTTTTGGAGCACCTGGGATGGTTCATTAAGTGGAACTGAAAGGAGAAAGAAAGGCTCACCGAAAGATCAAAGTTCACGGGACAGTTGAGTGGGCACGCGATGCGAGTCGTCGAGTTGACGGCCAGAGTGTTCCACGGCGTCTGTGGCATCGGCTCGCGACGGCATCTGAAATCAGAAGACGTGCAAGACACGAGAAGACGTCGTCGGATCACTTGAACTTGGTGATGTCGAACGGGATCTTCGAGTTGGGCGCCAACAACACGCAGTCGTCCTTCTTCCCACTGGACACACAGTCGATGGTGCGAGGTTCTGAAAAGGCGATGAGCTGGAAACGAGAAGGCGTGACGTGGCACTCACCCCATCGGTTCCAGAGAAAGTCGTCGGGCGTCTGTTGGCCAGTGACGAGGACAACGAAGAGTCCGAAGCAGGCGACGAGGAGGTGTTTCATGAAGATCTGAAATTGTGTCCGCAACACTTGTCCGTCTTTTATACCACGCGTTTGGAGTTTCTCTGAACAGGTTTCGCGTCGCAAAACACATGAAATTTCACTTTATCTAGAACAACGAATCTCATCATTTTATTCTTATTATTCTTATTATTACATGTAGAAAAGATCGTCGTCTCACCCATTTCGACATTTTTGGAAAGAAACAGGACACAAAATAAGAATCAGAATTCAAACTTTTCGCAAAATCACAGAAAATTTGGGAGAAAACCGCAAGAAACAAGAGGATATTGTGTCGCACAAAGGTGTCATTTAAAAACCCGGAAATTTGAAAAGAGGGGGGGAAATGGAAACAAGAAAACAAAAAAGCTAGAGAGAAAAGAGGTTAGTCTAGTAGGAGGGCGTCGAATTTGAAAACGCGCCAGTCGTTGAGCACCTTGTACGAGGGGAAGACGCCCTCTCGGAACGTGCGCCGATTCGTCCCCTTCGAGTAGCCGTTCCAGTGGTTGCCGGCGATTCCCACCTTGTCGCCGACTTGCAGATCGATCTCCTGCGCGTTCCGAGCCGTGTGCGCTTCGATCACCCGCACTTCGTGGCCTGCAACGATCGGAAGTGGAAATGCACTGGAAGTACGTCAGTCTGACCTTGTTGCCCTCCGAAGTAGTAGATGTCGTCGAGAGAGTGGAACTTGGAGCCGTCGTCCGCTCCGGATGGCTGTCGCAGTTCGTATCCCATTCGACACACCTGGAAGTGAGTTTTAAGCGTGGATAGGAAGAAAGTGACGCCTACTTGGCTGGAGAACGTGCAGACGAGGTAGTCAACTTTGCTGAGCACGTAGATGTCGGTGATCACTCCCATCAGCGACGCGTCCGTGTATCGGTTGTTCAATTGGGCCGTCAGAGCGATCTCAGTGCTCCCGAACACTTCGTAGTCTTTGTAGCTGGAACATTCATTGCACTCTCAGGGGCACTGCTCTCTTCGTCTAGACTCACTTCATTTTGGCTTCTGGAACCACTGTCGGATCGTCGGAGGCGATGAAAACGCGTCGTTTCAGTGGCTTCTCTTGTCGCTTCTCTTCCACTTTGAACCAGATTTCCGTCCACTCCATGTACTCTTTGAGGCCGTGGAACGCGGCTTCCGTGCCCACTTTGTCGGTTCTTCTGATCTGCAGTCCGACGACGGGACCATCGGAGAACGGAATCGACTTCAGCACCTGCTCCAGCTTCGCTTTCGTCTCCGCATTGAAGCGCATGAGGTAGGAGATGAAGGTGCCGACGAAGAAGGCCGGAGGGTGTGAGTGGAGAGCACTGAGGTTCTGCAGCAACTGAATGGGCACTGCTTGAGGCAAAAAGAGCGGTCTGGAAGGATCGGAGGCTTTCGATGCGCGAGATCAGAAGATCAGACTCACTTCGTTGTCATCGAATCCACAATTCCCAACGAAACCACTCTTGCGGGCGAATCCTCTCGGAAAGGCTTCAGTTCGGTTCGCTAAAAGATGATTAGGCGGTCTTATTTCCCAGGGGGGGGGGGGGGGGGGAGCCCATAAAAACGACTTACGCCGACTGCCTCGTCGTAGGAGCACTTGGAGAGCGGCGCGAAAACAGAAGTCCAGCCCTTCGAAGAGTACCTGAAGACGTGCGGAGTTGAGAGAACAGAAGACGTGCGAGTACTCACTTCCACGAGACGCCGTCCCTTTTCAGAACCATCATCCTGTTCGTGGCGAACGCCGTGATCGCGCAGTACGTGACGTGGTGCAGTTGGCACCCGAAGCCGCACTCTTTGTCCAGATTGCACACGAGCGTCTTCGCCTCCTCGCACGTCTTCGGACTCTGCAGCTTCTCGATGGAGCGCAGGATCCTCGCCGAGATCTCGGATCTCCTTCGGATCCTCTCGTCTTCCGATCCTTCCAACTTTTCGAGTTTCGCCGAGAGAGCCATCAGCGACGTCATCTGCGCTTCGAGCAGCGACTTTGTCGTGTTCTCCATGCTCTGACTGTGCACCAGATAAAACATTTCTCTGATCCGATCGTCGAGCATCCTTTTGTGCACTTCTTGCTCCACCGAGCCCAGAAGTTCGGGTAATTTGACAGTGGCTTCCTTTGGAGGATCGAGCTCCAACAACGCCTTCTGGCCCTGCGCTCGTTCCAGTCTGAAACCAGGGACGTCTTTTATCCACTCGAGTGGTTACTGTACTCACATCCTCCTGTGCTGATCGTTCCTCTCCTCGCGCTCCCGTTTCAGAATGCTCTTCAGGTCGTCGTTCTGCTCCTGAAGCCTCTCAATCGCCTCTTTCGTCTGTCGCCACGCTCGAATGGAGTCTGAATCTGAAAGAAGCGGAAGAAGTGGACGGATGGATGCACAGCAAGGCAGGCGAGCACTTACTCTGATTGGGCGAGAGCTGGAGGTAGAGAAAGAAGAACATCATGACCCAGAAGGCAAGCCCCACTGCCGCGATGCATTTGAACATGTCCGTGAGAGGAGCACTGCTGCTCCTGCAACAAAAGACTCTTCTGCTCGCTCCGTCTTGTTTCCCGACTAACATGTTAGAAGAAGAAGTGCTCTTTCTTCGAAGAAAGAAGTCGGTGATGCGTAAATGAGTGGGAAGAGGCGAGTGATTTTTAAAAGGATTACGAATGGAAACGGGGGAACGTGGGGCTTCTTCTTTTCACCGGGGGAGGCAGGGAGGGAGGAGGAGCAAAAGATGACACCCTGAGACGGATATCCAATTACTTTTTGATAAACAGATTGGAAGAAGCAGAAGCGAAAGAAGCGAAAGAAGATGAAGAAGTTTGGTGGTGGGGTTTCCGGTGGGACTGGAAAAGAGAGGAAGATGTTGTCGGAAGGGCTCTTTCTCTTGCTCGGAACAACGCCCGCTTTGAATAAGTAATGAATGAAACCGCCCTCTGCGTCTGTGTCTCCCCGACTTCTTCCTTCGCCCCAGTTGAAATCTGAATCGATAGGGACTGGTGGCCGCAGAGCACGGAGCACCGAGACGCAGACGGGTCGTATTTTTGGGGCCCTCCTTCACTCCCCCCTCTTCTATTTTTCAATTCTTTCCCCTTCTTCTTCTTCTTCTTCAGCTTCTTTCTATTCGTTTGCGTGTGTGTGTGTGTGGTCTCGAGGAGCAATTAATACATGTGTGTATATACGAAAAAGAGTGTGTATGTGCTGAGCTGAATGTTGAATACGTAAATGAGAAAGAAGTGAGCGAGAGGAGGGAAGAACGTGGCACCGGAATGAGAGAGAGAAAATGATAATGAGCCAGAGAGAGAGAGAGCGGGAAGGGGGGACGATATCAGAATGCAACACGGCAATTTGAGGACACTCAGCTGATAACAAAAGTGCCAGAAACAGAGTGAGCGAGAGAGAAGAGAGAGAAAAGAGTGAGTACATCAGTGACACGGGAGACTAGAATTCGTTTCACCAAAAGACAGAGTTAGGCCATGACTGGAACGACTTCAGACTCAACGCCTTCTGGATGTCATCACATTAAGAAGAGGTGTGTGACTAATCTGTTTGCACTTCTTCCTCTTCAATTCCAGACCATTTCCGTCTGGAAGAGAGACCAGAAAACATTCGAATTTCCGGTCCCTGAAGCAAAAGATAGGCTCTGAAAATGAACTTTTCCAGTCACTTTCGAGAGAGGTGAAGGCTTCCGCCAGAACAAAAAGAGACTGAAAACTGCAAAATACTTGAAATTTTCGTTTTCGTTTCTCATGCGAAACACACGAAAAACGAGGAAGAGAAACCGTGGAAACGAGGCGTCGAAGACGAAAAAATAAAGGGAAAAGGCGAGGGGAATCCATAAAATCGGGCACAAAAAAGGATCGTTAAAAACTTTTTTCCTCTTCTCCATCTTTTTCCGCATTTTCTTCCCGAAGACTTTGAGTGTGTCAACACGAAAAATGGCGGGTGGAAAAGGGGGAAAATGGAAGAACACGGTGTCAAACTAATTGGTTTCCTGTTTTTCACACATGAAAAGCGTGGGAAATTGTTATGAAAACGATCGGGAGGGACTAGAAACCGCTGGAAAACCTCGGCCATGTTTTCCGATTTCTAGAGGGGAAAACATGAAAACACGGGAAAATTGCGCGTCGAACGGAGGACGAAATGAAAATTCGGGTTGCGTGCGGAGTGCTTCTCGTACACAAAAGAGAGAGGCGAAGGGCCCCCCCACACATCTGGCACACGGATTCTCTGTTTATTGCAGATTGTCCTTTGACAGAGAGAGAAGGGGGAGGGGATGATCCGCTGATACTCGGACGGATTACCAGTTCCCTCCTCCGGTTTGTGAGAGGAGTCTCTCTGTGGTCACCTGCCTCAACTTTATGATGGGAAGGACGGCGAGTGTGCCGACATTACACTTTGCCGCCTTGCACACCGGACCCCTTCATCTTCCCCTCTCTCTTTTTCTAAAATCATATTGCGAAAAGACGAGTCGGATGACACACACATACACATTAATAACGCCCAATTTGCGGGTTTCATTTGGAAGAGCACGAGCGATGATGATGAGTAGCCAATTGAGGTGGCAGATGGCTGTCGCGAACGGCTTCAAGATTTACGACGAATTCGGCGGGTCAAGCCGGGGAGAAGCGAGATTTGGAACGTCTTCTTTTTGGAGCAGTGGGGAATACCGTAAGAATGCAAATTTTTAGAAGCGGAGGGTGTGTGAAAACTCGTGTTGCGCCTTTAAAGTACGGTAGGTTCTTAGATGAGCGCCAAACCATTTTTTCAACTGAAAAGATTTAAAATTGGCAAATTTCTCTCGTTTTTTCACGATTTCTCACCAAAATTAACACATGCGACTCGTTTCACTAATTCTCCTATTCATTGTTCCGTTTTCCCTCCAAAATGGTCTCGATGCATCTGTCGAAACGACCAACGCGTATCTCCGTTCGTTTCTCCCCTGGTGGCCGAAAACCGAAGAATTCACATTAAGAGCAGTAAGGAGAAAAGATAAAGTTTTGAAAATTTTGTAATGTTTCAGGCTCCGACACTCGTTGACCCAAAACAGAATGCGACGGAACACAAAGAAGACGTCGAAGGCAGTGGGACTGTGAAAGAGGACGAGGCGAAGACGGAAAAGGAGGAAAAGAAAGAAGATGTCGTGGATGCGTCGTCTCTTCGAGTTCAAAGCCTTCCAGCATCCCCACTCGACGAATTCTCACCGTTAGTGATCTGGAAATCGCCGAAGTTTCATCGAAGTGTCTCATTTTCAGCGCGGCCGTCGCTCGAAATCCACCGTCCCACGACGGGAACTTCATAATTAATTTCGATGAAATGAGCGAATGCCCGCGAGACTGCTCCACCGATCTGCGAGAAGCCCTGGGGATCGTGCTCGAGGACATGAGCCACATCGAACGGTACCATCGGCTCTGCGAAAAGTACAAGAACGCGACGATCTGTGTGAACGAGGACGCGCGATGCAACAGCGAAGACCGCGGCATGTTCGAGATGATGACGAGTGGCTTCCATTACATGTGCATCGAGCAGGAGCTCGCCTTCAACGCGACCATCAAGTGTATCGACGACGAGGCGGGACTCGTGCAGTCCGAGTGCGAGAATCAGTGTCAGACGAAGAACATGTTCATGAATTGGATCATGCGCAGCACCATGCAGAACACCATTCAGCAGGGAGTCAACGATATCGTCGGCGCCGCCACTGGCACCAATCCGAATCCTCTGGCTTTTCTTCAAAGCGCCGGAGCGAACGGCCAACCTGGAGCTGGCGGATGGGCGGACATGCTCGGAAACATTGGGAACCCTCCGAATCCGGAGACAGCGCAGCAGGGATTCGAGAACTTCCGGCAGTTCACGAACGATCTGTGTCGGATCGGCGACTGCATGCTCGACTGCATCCGCTCCAAGTTCAACACGCGATGCGAGGGCTCCGCGGGCACACTGCTCTCCGAAGTGTTCGTCCGACCGATTGCCGTCAGTCAAAACAAACTGCAGATGCTGCGACCGGTGATGGGCATGTTTATGCCGGAGCAGTGCGCCTACTTGCACAGCAATTCGGACCTGCAGAAGCACCGCATCGGCTCGACGATGGACGAGGAGTTGAAGAGGATGTATGCCGAGAAAGCCGCCAAGGAAGTACGCGACAGGGCTGCACAGGATGAATTGGTGCGAATCTGAAAGAGCGATTTCAGTACAAATATATTGTTTCAGCTTTCAAATCTGGTTCCATTGGACAAGAATGGAGTCCCGTTGCCACATGCTATTCCCGGTCTGGAGCCCGCAGATTCGCCGCTGGACATTAGTGTGAAGACGTTGGATCAACTGAGTGAGTCTCTGCTATTGAGACCGACCTACAAAGACAAGTTGCAGTCCTCGATATGTACAGCAAGAACGAGTCGAAGGCTTTGAACATTTCGGAGAAGAACAATGTCACTGCCACGTTTCTCAATGAGCCGGAAGAAAAGGAAACGACGACGACGACGACGACAGCTACGACGTCTTCTGTAGTTGTTGCAGCGACAAATACCACTTCTGAAGAAGCTTCGGGAGTTGAAACGGATGATGTGGAAGTTTCGGGAGCATCTGGAAGTAGTGGAGACGTCAGTGAGTCATCCGGGACCGAAAATGCTTCTGGAGAAGCTTCCGGAGAATCATCTGGAGCGTCAGAAGTTTCCGAACCACGAGAAGCCACCGATGAGTCATCTGGAACATATGAAACCAGTGGTGACGTCGAAGAACACTCGGGAACTACTTTTATCGATGAAGGAGAGTCTTCTGGATCCTCTGGAGCCTACGAAGAAGTCGTCGAGGCATCTGGAGCGTCAGGAGAATCTTCAGGATATTCGAACGATGACGTTCCTCTCCTCGTGTAAATAAGCACTTTTCAGTTTGTCCTAGAATAATTAGTTACTTTGTAAAGAATGAAGATTGCACGTCAAAAGAGAGTGAAGAAAATCTGTTATATTTTTGAAGGACGAAGACGACGTCTTCTGAGGAGGCATCTGGAGTCAACGGAGGAGATGTGGAGTACTCTGAAGCATCTGGAGCTTCTGGAGAATTAGACGAGTCATCTGGGACCGAAAATGCTTCCAGTGAAGGATCAGGAGTACCAAGAAGTCATGGGGACGTCTTCGAGTTCCCGGAGGAGACATCTGGCGAAGAGATGACGTCTGGTTCATTTGGAACAGAAGACCAATTCGGAAAGTCAGTTGAAACGTCTTCTGGTGACTCTTCTGGAGAATTGGAATCGTCGAAAGCCTACTATGACGACTTCGAGTCTTCTGGAGCGTCCGGTGATCAACTTGCTTCGGGCGCCGTTTACGAAGGCTCGTCGGAAGCATCTGGAGCAGAAGAAGACGCCACAGAGACATCAGGAGTGAGTTTGACATCATCTGAACATTCAAGCTTCTATTATGACGTCGTGGAGCAATCGGGGAAGCATCTGGATATGTGAATAACGAACTTCTCACGAATATGTTATACAATCATTTTGTATTAAACTGTTTATTTGAATGCTGTAAATAAAGAAAGTTGCATGTCAGTTGATCCTCGAAACGGCACTCATCGAGATCTGCGACGCCCGTGTCGACAGTGAGAATGCTCGATTGGCGTCGGATTCCAAAGAGAGCATCTGTTTGATCTTCTCGCGCATCTGAAACAAGGGCCGTTCCCGGGGGTTTTCTAGTCCCTCCACACCGTCGAACTGAACAGACACAGGATCCACGGAGGGCTCATTGTGAGCAGATCGCTGCAGTAGGGCACGAGGAAGATGACGACCTGCGCGACGGAGGAGGGAAGTTTCGAGAAATAGCTGATGAGGAGACTGTCGACGAAGCAGAAGAGTTCGATGAAAAACGAGAAGACGGAGACGTAGAGCAGCGTCCGGTCGGCCTTCTGGAGCTTTATTCCGACGGAGGACAGGTAGAACAGCGAGCCGAGATTGAGCACTGCCGAGAGCAACGTGCACACGAGCATGAAGATGACGACCCGATTCAGCACGGGCGTCATGTTCTGGAAGTTATTGGAATCACTTGTTGTATTCAGTTTGGTCGATCAGAAATGCGCTCCATTGCATTCACAAAAAAGAGAGAGTGCAGTGGAGCGCGTTTGCACTTACCGCCGACGAATTCGTTACGAATCCGTCGATGTCTTGTTGGTATTTGAAGAAGGCGTCACTCGAAAACACGTCGTAAACGGCGAGAATCGGAAGAAAAACGACCAGAATCAATGCGATCGGCGACAAATTCTTCCAGATTCGATCGTTTCGATTCAGCCACAGGAACATTGTGAATCGGTTGATCGAGATGAGCAGATTCATCGAATACTGCGGAAACGACATGTAGATCTGGAGTCCGTAGAAGACGTGAAGCGGGAAAGAAGACGTGCTTCCTTGCGTGTGCGAATACATGAACGGAGTCCAGCGAGCAGTTGTTACACGTGCTTTGAGGGACTCGCAGAGAAACGAACGAGTTGCAGTAGGTCAGGAGATTCTGAAAATGGGAGGGGAGATTTCAGAAGACGTTGGAAGCTCACGAAAAGAAATGCAGCCTGGTAGAGAATGAAGAAGGAGCCGGAGAACTGAAGAGGGAACTTCCGAATCAGCCGAATCGTCCGAATGTAGACGGCGAAAGAGATTGCGCCGTAGAGGAGCGAGAAGGAGAAGGTCTTCGTGAAGACGTCCATGCCTTTCCGAATGAAGGGTAACGAGCTCGCGGAGCCGACATCGACATGCTCCACGGCTTCTAATCTTTCCGCTTCGAAGGCTCGTAGTTTGTCGTTTCCGGCTAGAAAGGCAGAAAAAACAACGAATAGGTGGAAGGGTTCATTCGAAAATTCGTTTAGGACATACATACCACAAATATTTGAGTAGTAATCAAAATAAAACTGTCAGAGTTGGGTCGTCAGTCGGCAGGCAGAGCAAGATTGTTGATGTTTTCAGAGAGATCGATGGATTTCGCGAGGAGCTCCTCCTCATCTGACGGGATCAGGAAGAGAGCACGTAGTTCTTGCGGCGTTTTGCCTATCGCCATGTTCGCGACCAACTGGCACGCGTAATCCATCAGCACGGGGATGTCGAGGAAGTTGGCGGCGCAGATCACATCGAAGAGAGCACCGTTATCGAGCGTCGCGAGGAAGTCGGCGTCCCACGTCGGAACGATGGCTTTGAACGTCTTCGTTGTGTCTCTCGATTCGGACGGAACCTTGTCGTTCTTGTGCTTTTCACACCAAGTGATTACTGTTCTGATCGTTTCCACAGACACGTTCAACACCGGGATCGGCAGAGATGAGGTTTCGTCCTTCGGAACGTTCTTGATGCATCCGGCGAGTGTTTTTGACTGCAGCAAGGCGTTTTTGGAAATCGAGAACATCTGTTTATCATCGGTTTGCAGTTTGTAGAACACTTCCGGCACGTCTTTACCAGCCATTGGGACGGTCTGAAACTTGGATTTTCAAACAAAAACTGGGTGGAGGCGCGAGTAAGACAAGAAATATTATGAAAGAACGAGAGCGAATATGAGAATAAAAATAAATTTTTGTTTGAATCAGCCGCTGCGCGCGCGCTCCCGATTTGATCTACACAGTTCCCGGCAAAACGGCGCGGCGAGAGAACCGTTCAAAAACAATTTGCGAATTCTTTTCCGTAATTTTTCTCTTTGGCGATTCTCATCTCGTTTTTTTTTAAATCTGAATTTTCTTTTTTCAGCACGCGATGTCTGCTGATCCAGTGTATAAGCTCCAAGCCAATGACAAAATGATGCACAAAATCGCGACGAAAGCACTTCGTCAATCAGAAATTCTCTCAAATTCCGGCGTTCAATGGAAAGTCGACGCAAGCGGCGAACGTTTTTTCGCCACCGGTATGAGTTCAAAGACATTGGAAAGCATCATCAAATGGTGCGAACACCACGAGAAAGAAGATCCGATGCCAATGGAAGAACTTTTTGTTTGCAATGAGAGAAGAATACCCAGCTGGGACAATGCTTTTCTGAACAAGTTGGAGAACGCGACGATCTTTAATCTTCTGCACGCTTCCGATCATCTCGGTGTCTGGAGACTGTTCAGTTACTTGTGCAAGTTCGTCACCAATATGACCAGAGAACTGAACCCGGCCGAGCTGCGTAAGCTCTTCGCGAATACGGTCGACGTGGAGAACAGAGCGGAAGCGACCGCTGATAACTGACTATTCTTGAATTCCTGTATACTTCGTTCCTGTACCATCCACTCACCAGTGCTATCCGACCGAATAAAGCGGACAAACATCGCATCCAAACATCTGTGTCAGCGAAACACGCGTCCCCCCATTCCCATGGTCCCCAGACTCTTTTCTTCTTCTTTCCGATGTTTTTGTGATCTCTTCCCGACGGACGCACCTCCGTTTCCCTCCTCCTTCTTCTTTCGTAATATATGCTTTTATATACGAAAAAGGGGAAAGAAGCACAGAAAAGACACACAAACACACGAATAGTCGTAAATTTCGTAGCGTTTTCTTGTGCGCGTCGCCTGGAAACTTGCGGCGAAACCATTGGAAACTGGGCGACGCGGCTCACCGAGCACATAAAAGGAGCCCTACGAGACGAGCTCTTTTTTCCATTCTCATCCTTTTCTTCTTCCTTTCTTCCCGCCAACAATGCAGCTCCTTCTCTCCGTTACTCTTCTGATCCTTCTGGTTCCCGGAGGCGGTGGGTTCGGATTCCTTTTCGATTCACGATGGATGAACTTCCAGAATCGACGACGTGCTGGGTTCAGAACAGCATTCTGAACACGTTCACGCAGATTTGCCCGGCCAACATCTACCAGTGCGTCAAGTTCGACTGCAAACTGAACAATCCCAAGAAGTGTAAGTGCGCCCCGTTGACAAGCTCGCCACGCGAGGGCTGATTTTCAGTCAAGCAGACGACGAAGGGATGCAACGATCCGGCGAATCCGGTGGTCGCGTGCACCACTCTGATGGTAGGTGATGCAAGTGCGCTCCTCCGACAGTCCACGTGTTTCAGACGAACTGCCAGGCGCAGGGAGGCACCGGACAGTGCTACACGTGCACCGGGGACTACTGCAACTCGGCGCCGACCGCCTTCTCGGCTCTTCTGGCGCTTCTCGTGCCAATCGCCTCGCGCTTCTTGCTCTAATTCTATTCCTGACTGATGATCTGAACTGATTACTTAATTTATTAATTGTGGGATTTTGTGTTTTGCGAAAATAAACGAGCAAAATGGGAAACCAGACAAAAAAGTGGGAGACTGCGAGAATTACCTATAAAACATCATCGTCATTATGAATATAGCACAAGAAAAGTGGGAAGGGGGTGTGTTTCAAAGGATGGGGGGAAGAGTCATGCAAATCAGAAATAGGGGAGTAAGCAGGTGGAGAAGATAGAAGCCCGTAAACAAATCTACAAATCGTGTTTCACTTATAGCCGCAAGGCGGTGTGCGGTGCAGCGCATTTGCATCTCACGGGTGAAAAAAGGGGATTGGGGGGAGTCAGGGGTTAGCATCAGATCATGAACGGGGGGAGACAAATGGAACAAAAGGCGATCCGGAAGATCGTCACATCAACGAGCAGCACGTCTTGCTCTGCCGCGACTTGCTCTGCACGTAGTTCATCTCTCGGACGATCTCCGCGAATGTCACGTTGACGTTTTGGTTGTTTTTGGCAGAACACTCCGTGAACGGGCACGACCAGCTCTCCGCTGAAAACATCAGTTCATTCGGAGAGGTGTTCGGAATCGGGCATCACGTGAAATTTGCTGGAGAGAGCAAAGACTTACCGAGTGCAAGTCCCTCTTCACTTCGAACCTGTCTTTGATGGGAAAGGTCGCATTTGTTGCCGACGAGCAGGATCGGCACGTTTTCTGATCCCTGAATAATTTGAAATTCATGACTTTTCTTTTTTTAGAAACGACGCACCTTGACTCGCACAATCTGCTCTTTCATATTTCGAATGTCGTGGAACGTCTGTTGACTCGTGATCGAGTAAACGACGACGAACCCCTGTCCGTTTTTGATGTACAGGTCTCGCATCGACGAGAACTGCTCTGTTCCAGCCGTATCGAGGATTTCGAGAACTGATGGCTGTCCGTCGACCTTAAAAAGAAAAGGGAATCAGTTCGTAAAACATTTAAGCAAATGAAGCAATGGCAAGCTTCCTTATGTCCGCCTTCTAATAAACATGGTGTCGTGGACTTGAAACACTTACCTCGATCTCCTTCCGATAAAAGTCCTCGATGGTTGGATCGTACTTCTCGATGAAGGTGCTGCTGACGAACTGCACAGTCAGCGCCGACTTTCCGACACCTCCACTGCCAAGAACGACCACTTTGAACTCCCTCATCCTGAAATTCTAGTTTCACAATAAAAGTTTGTTTTGCGAATCGCGAAACGTAAAATACAGAAGAAGAAGAAGAAGGTGTTGGCTCTCTGTCCGTCCAACTAAAACATCGTAAAGTGTTCACACATTATGAGTCATCTTCTTCTCTTGTGGCGAGGACGACGACTAAAAACGACGACGGATGGAAAGGAAACCGGAAACGAATGCGACCGACGAGAAGGGATGAAAAAGAACGGTTTCCTAGGAATGGCATTTTCTCTAATTGCCATACACAACACGAGAAAGAGAGGTGGTGTTTCGAAATGTGTAGCGGAAAAAGGAACAAAAGAATGCGAAAAAGTTGGGTGAGACGCCCTGGCGGGTCGGTTGGCGGGTGGCCGTGATGCCCTTGAGAAAATTATCGATTCGGGAGTCTTTGGGGGCCTGCTGTTGTCCTGCCCGCCTCGCCGCCGTCCGCGTGTCTCCCAAATTGTGTGTGGCCGGCTGCTGGCCTCCTTCTTCAGAAACAGAGAGACCGCCCCGCTTCGGGCCGCTAGCTGAACCCGCTCTCTACAAAACGACGAAACAATGGAAATGAGCAGCTTCTACGCCTCTCGGTCTCTTTCTGTGACGAGGCGAGGAAGGGAACTTTCGAGCTCCCAAAACTGATAGAGAGCAAAAGAAACAAACAGAACGAGGGCTCAGCCTCTGAGGAGGAGCATTCCGGAAACGAGGCGAGGAGAGAAGAAGTATGTGGTGCGCGACTCGCGGAGAAGCGCAAACTGACCAGATGATTGGAGGGAGCCGCCGCCGTCGCACACATAGACAAGGAACCGGTCTGTTGGCGCGTTTCCCGTGCTGGACGGCACTGCGAGTGCGTCAGTGGCGCGAGGTTTTGTAAGGGGGGCCTGGTGCCCGCCGCCGGCGTTGGCACTGCTTCCACGTGCTTCTAGAGTTTTCCTTTTTCGCGACGCGACGCACGACGACAATTCTCAGAAACAGAGTTTTTTGGCCCACGGCAAAAAAAAGAACATTTTTGCCATGAAAAGCTTCGAAGCGGTTGTAAAAACTAGAGAAAAGCGAAACTCCGCTGCGAAAAAAACAAGATGTATCGATTTTCCCATTGAATAATTTCCACATCCCAAAGCACATATTTGCAATTGAAAAAAAACGAACTGATTTTCGCAGTTGAAAGCTGGTGGAAGATCGGAACTTTTTCGAAAAAATTTCAAAGTTTTCCGTTTTCAGTTTTGCCAAAAAATATGGTCTGCAAACCATAGTTCTGTGCAAGTTGTCGTGAGCTTCTGGGCTTTCGCGCCAATAAATATCTTGGCGACCCGCGATTTTTCTAGAATTCGCCCTTTCGATGTTGTTTCTCGGTGGTTTTCAGATTTTTCGCACTTCTCAAGCTCGCGTTTTCCGATTGCTCTTTTGAATTTGCTGTAACCGAGTTTTCAGAATAATATCAAATAATTTCAGACATGAGTGCGGACGAAAACATGCAGCCGACGACGCTGAGCGAGGCATTGGGCGAGGATCAAATCGTGCTTTGCGATCGACAGAATAGGCTGATCGAGGAGGAAGTGAGCAATTTTCTCACAGCTTCTCTGAATTGCATTATTTTTCAGCAAAAATCGCATCCGCTGGTTGCACAAAAGATGCCGATGAGCGTGCTTACCGCCGAATACGACGAATCGAGCTCATTGGAGTTCCTGACAAAGGCTACAGATCTCGCTGAGATCTACTCGGACATCCGCTTCATTCGCGGCGACGGTAACTGTTTCTACCGTGCCATATTCGTTGGAATCACCGAGATACTGTTGCGGGACCGTGAGCGTCTGGATGCGTTCATTAAACTCAGCAAGGAGTGGACGGAGAAACTCGTATCATTGGGTTTCCCTGATTACACCACCTCTGACTTCTGCGACTTCTGTATCGAGTTCTACGAAGACATCAAGAAAGGAAAGAAGGATGAGGCTCAAGTTTTCAATGATCTCAACGACGACGGCACCGCTAACTACGTTTTGATGTTCTTCCGACTCATCACGTCGGGATTTCTCAAGGAACATGCCGACGAGTACGCTCCGTTCTTAATGGACGGTCAAACTGTCCACGAGTACTGCGAGAACGAGATTGAGGCGATGTGGAAGGAGGCGGATCATCTGTCGATAACCGCGTGCGCCAATGCGACCGGATTAAAGGTCCGCATCGAGTACATGGATCGGAACGCGGCTCCTAACGGCGGCCACCATTACGACGTGCCCGAGAACTCCGCGGAGCCGGAAATCTACCTGCTATATCGCCCGGGACACTACGATCTCATCTACAAGAAAGATTAACTCGGCTGTACCCATGTATTTCTCACCCGTTTTCATAATTCATTTCCCCGAGTTCTTCTGTTCAATCACTCATCTATCCTTTTCATACTTTTTATTTATTCTCAAGATGTTGTGGAGTATAATTATGTCATATAAACGTGAATAGCTGCAAATATCTTCTGTTAATATGTCCGATTTACTAACCTCGTCTTGTTTTCTGTGGTTTCCTCCCTTCTAAGCTACTACTAACCCAATATAAATAGTGTTCAGGTCAAAATACGGATGTTCAGATGATATCGATCGACGACGACGAAACGATCCAAGATGAAGAGGAAAGCAGCGGAAATCTGAAAATGGCAGTGGCTGGAACGAATACAAGGAAGAAAATGAGATATTCAAGGAAAATCGGCACCGCAATCACCGCCATCTTCATCGTTTTCGCAATAGGTTAGCACTTTCGAATCGTTTCATCAGTGAAACTTTGAATTTTCAGGCAATATGACGCTCTTCATAACTCCGGGAGTCCGCGAATTCGTGCAGCAGTATCGGCTAGTCTACGTCTTCGTACCTCTTCCGATCGTCTCCAGAATTCTGATCTCCGTCGTCGAACGGCTTCATTCCCATCAGCTTTTGCTGTTTCTCGCTTTCCTCGCCCATCTTCTGTCAATTTTCCTCTCAATTACTTCCCTTTCCCTCTTCTTTGACACCGAAATTGTGTATTTCATTTGTTTTACCATCTCCCTGAATATGTTTCAACTTGTTCTCTACACTTTCCAGACTTGTTCTATTTTCAGCACGTTCAAGATGTCGCTCTTTGTGAGTGTCCTTTCACTCCTGAACGCTCTCTTCCTTCAGATTCTCCTCTCCATTTTCAACTTCCCTTTCTTCCTAGTCATTCTCGTTTCTGTACTCGTTTCCATCTATATTCACATTAATATCACCCATTTCATGACGATTTTCAGTTCGAGCGACTGGTTCCTCGCCACTGTACACGTTTTTACACGCATTCCCATGAAACATCTGTAAAATTGTCAATTTGCTCTCGTTTTCTCTGGAAACGGTCCACAATCCCGTTTATCTGTCCAAAAGTGTTGGAAATGTGCTCCAACGGAATAAATTCTCTTCAGGTCTATGAGCCGTCCGACGATCCTTCACAAACGACTCTTCGCCTCCTATATCACTCGAAAGAACTATTACGAAATCATCGGAGTGCCCGCGAGTGCCACGAAACAAGAGATTAGAGACGCGTTTCTGGCCAAAACGAAGCAGGTTCGAAGGGTTCAGTGGTTCTCAATAGAGCGCACTTTCAGCTGCATCCAGATCAGGCTCGAAACTCGAAATCGGACACCCGGATCGGATGGGCTCAAAAGTCGGACACGGAACAGTTCATGCTCGTCAAGGAGGCGTACGACGTGCTGCGAAACGACGAAAAACGAAGGGAGTACGATCAGGCCAACAGTAGAGAAGGAGGATTTCTCATGGAGGCAAGTGCGCTCCACTGAGAATCCAATACCCGATTTCCAGGCGACCCGTAAAACGAGAGAAATGTCGACTCAACGGAGGAATGCTCAGAGAGCCGAATGGAGTGCCGACGTGATTCCAGACGCCAAAAAACGGGCGGCGCAAACGGTTTACTCGCATTTCAGGCTAGTGTGAAGTCACAAGGTTCCCCAATTTTTTTCTAGAATTTCAGGAATCCGGAAGAGGAATACTTGAGAGAAAAGCGAAAAAATCGAATGCTCGTCGTTTTGGCGGCCACTGTGATGAGTCTTGTGGCGGCAAACGTTCTCTATGTCAGGTAAGTGCGCTCTATTGAGAAACAAGTCAGAAACCTTGTGATTTTCAGAAAACTCGCCTCAGATCGACTTCTGGAAGATTCAAAACAATAGGATCAAATTTATTATTAGGTGTTGTACATAGAAAAAGTTTATTAAGCATAAAATTAAAAATCTCAACGAGTTTTTGAGTTTCCCGCCGATTTTGTGTCAGAATCAATTGCTCCGTACAAGTACCTGAAACTCTATTTTTGACCGACCTAAAATCGAATTTGTCTCTTTTTTCTCGTCGTTTCGCCGGAAAGTGCACAACTTCCCCCCCCCCCCCCCCCCCCCCGCTTCCTTACTCTTTTTTCGCCCTTCTTTTTGCTGTGTTGCTCGACGAGTTTAACCAGTCCACTGAGCAATTGTCAACAAAAAGAGCACACTAATGGCCGTTTGGGCTCTCTCCTGGCTCGGCGGAGCAGGTGCGAAAACTGCGAAATCGCCGCGAATGATCGTTGTCGAGGGTGGGCGGGGCCTCCGAAAGAGGGCATAAATCACTCATTGTTATGACATAAACACACAACTTTCTCTCGTTTTCTCGCCTAAAACTAGTATGTTTCTCCTTTATTTTGCCTCCTTTCCGGGATTCTCTGTTTTAGTTTTTTGCTGGAATTGTGCTGAAAGGCACGAATAATGAGCAGCTTTTATGAGTTCGAAAACATGTTTTTCCGCTTTCACTTCAGCGGGCATTTCGAAATCTCGTTGTGAAGAAGCTGTAAAATTAAAGGAAAGAATCGGGTCAAAATGGCACCCTAAAAGTTTTTGAGGAAACTGATAAAGATTCCCGTCCAGCTGCTTGGTGTTTGATCAAAATTTGAATGTCGCGTCGGCTTTTCCTTTGTGTTTTTGTTTGTTTTTGTTTGGTTACAACTAATTTCGGGCGGCTCGTAATGAAATTAGTGTGTGTGTGCACAATGTTGCAACGATGCCTTTCTTTTCCGCCGTTTCTTCTTCTTTGAGCACGCTGAGAAGGGGTTAGAAAACGATGTTCCGTTCTCCTGTAGGAGTATACTGCCATCTTTAAGCAAACTTTGCACAAAATTTGCGGTGAAGCCCATCGAAAGTGTCTTTTTTCTCTCGTTCCGCCGACGGGTATCAATCAATCTGGCGGCTGTTTCTCTTGAAAACGGGAGAGCTCATCTGGGGTGCGACTACACACAAAAACGACGACGACGGATACTTGTTTCACATTCTTCTCTCTTCTTTTGCGAAAAGAGACGAGGGTCTCGTATTTCTGTCTCTCGTCTCGTTTTCTCTCTCTCTCTCTCTCTCTCTCTCTCTCTCTCTCTCTCTCTCTCTCTCTCTCTCTCTCTCTCTCTCTCTCTCTCTCTCTCTCTCTCTCTCTCTTCTCAAAGCGGGTAGTGGGGCGGAAGGCCGGCCGGTCGAGGGACGCGGAGACCCAGAGATCCTCCCAATGCATATGCGGTTTTCCGTTTCTCTCTCTCTCTCTCCGCTCTTTCTCTGCGCGCAGCAGTGACTACTGCAGCAGAGCGAGAGCTCCGTTTCGCCGCTCTCGGCCGCTCGTTTTCTTAGTTTCTTGTCGTCGTCGTCGCCGTCTTCTTCTCATTCTCCTTCTTACTCTTCCCATTGGTGGTGGCGGCTGGCTGCTTAAGCCTTTTCGGGGGAGCGAAAAGAGAAACCGAGAGAAACAGAGAGGGCATTCATTTAGTTTGGCGGCTCCCTCTCTCTTTCTTCCTCCGCGAGCACAGCTCCCTTTCTCTCGCTCTCTCTCTCTCTTCCTCTTCGCCTCGACGTCGTCAGTTTGCCTTCTTCCCCTCCCATCCCCGTCTTCTTCTGCTTCTCCTCGCATCCCATTGCCGTCAGTTTTCGTCCTCCCTCTCGCCAAAAAGTTTCTACCAATGCGTTTTGGAGAGATCGCAATGGACGCCGCCGATTTGCGAGTACCGGACATACCGTTGGCGTCGTGCGACGACGAGGACATCGACAGTAACAAGAATCTCAGCAGCAAGTGAGTTCGTTCGCAAATACTTTGGTCAACATTGAGTCATTCCATCCCGATTCGATTCCGAATCGGGAAACCGTCTGGTTGGTCATTCTTGATGGCCTAACTCCGAAAAACTAGACCCCATGCGGAGACCTAGACCAACCCATTAGATGTATCTTTTCTCTGGTCTGTTTTCGAATAGCCAATCCAATCGAAATGAATGGGCTCTTCTCCCCGGGGCAAGTGTCGCTGAGAGGCTACTCCTTCGTGCTCGAGGAGCCCCCCATCGGCTCTGCGAGCACACACACACATTATCTAATTATGGGATCTCGAAGAGGGCCCCCGGGAAAAGACCACAAGAAGTACGTCTTCTTTATCTTGCAGTCACTCCTCCTCCGACGAGAAACATCATCATCATCATCACAGCAACTCGAATGGCTCTTCCGACGAGGAACGCCTTCATGACGAGTTCTCCGGCTCCCTCGAGGTTCGTTCCGACCAAGAAGACGTTGACGTCATCTGAGTGTTCAGGATCTCGTCGGCAACTTTGACGAAAAGATTGCGGCGTGCCTCAAGGATCACGAGGTGACGACAGCCGACATCGCACCGGTTCAGATTCGAACTCAGGAGGAAGTGATGAACGAGAGCCAGTGAGTGGAAGAACTTTCTCCCGCTGGGAACCTAGTCCCTTCGTGTTCTTGCAGGACCTGGTGGACGCTGACCGGAAACTTCGGAAACATCCAGCCTCTCGACTTCAGCACCTCATCCATCTGTAAAAAGATGGCGGCCGCACTGGATAGTGATTCATTGGTAAGAGAAACGGAGCATTGCCTCTCGCTTTTCTGGGTCTTCTTGTTATTCACTTTGTGCCTTTTCTTTTTCCTCTTTTGGTCGCCTCCTCCCTTCCAAAGTCTTCTTCTCCTTCTTGTTTTCCCTCCTCTCTCTTCTCTTCCTCTATCGATTGGCACGCTCGTGCTCCGCGAGCCCAGCGAGCCGATGATGTCTAGAGAAGGAGAGAGGGGGGAACTCTTCTCGCCCCTCGTCGTCCCGTTTAATACCCCCATTCGCCCCTCATTCTTTCGTCCCTCCTTGACGATATCTGAGTCGCTTGCCTTGGCAAGATCGAAAAAGTTTTATGGAAATTCGGGGTTGGAAACTTTCTAGGCGATCCTTCTAGGTATAGATTCTTTCATGCGAAGAAGTTCTCTGCTTTCTCTAGGTTTCTTGATCTCTTTCGCAAGCAACCAAAGACCCAAATCTGCGCGTTTCAGTGCGGATTACTGTAGTTTTCAACCGTTTTCAATACGATCCTTCCAGAAGGACGACAACTCGGCACGTCGTTCGATGACTAATTCTGACGACGAAGACGCGCTCCGCCAACAAATGGACATGCATCAGATGATCGGACACCATCACGGATCCACCGACACCGGCGGCGAGACGCCCCCACAGACGGCCGATCAGGTCATCGAGGAGATCGACGAGATGCTCCAGGTATGGTCAGAAGACGTTGAGCGGCAGTCAGAAGAGACGGGGCTTAGATGAAAGTTTAGTGTCTCGTGTCGAACTAAGCCTTCCGACAAAGCCCCCCTTTCACATGTCTCTTCCAGTCGTGCGACTTCACGGGCTCAATGATGACGGACCGGACGATGGAGTCCGTCGACTCGATGTACTCGTCGATGCGCTCCCCGTTCCCCTCGTCGATCCAATCCTCCGAGGCGGACATCAAACTGCGGAGTGCGCAGGCTCTCGTCAGCAATCCAGACAGTGAGTCGCCTCCTTCCGAATGGGCCTCATCTTCTCTTTTAGCTGCCAAATCGGCGACGTTCCACTCGGGTATCTAGCCGTTTTCCACCCTTTTTCATTATCCTTCTTGTGACCTTTCTCGTCTCGTTTCGATTCGTTCGCCGTGGAGCGTTGTGTTCGGTAGTCGGAGGGGCTCTCCTCGCTAGATTCATATTCCTTACACGCCTTCTAAACCCTTGTATTCGCACCATTCAGTTCGGCAGCAGAGGAAGTGCGCTCTACTTGACAGTTGTCAGTGGAGCGCACTCGCCTTCACAAAGCATGACTATTCTTCTTTCAATTTCAAATTTCGACCTACTTGAATTGCAGACCTTCAAGAGCTCTCCTACTCGAAATTGGTGACGCTTTGCGCTGAAATGGAGCAGCTGATCCGTGTTTACAACGAGAGTCTTGTGGACGAGCTCGCGCATCGGTCAGTACTCGGAGGGACTAGATTCCCTTGTCGGGGGCGTTTCTAGGCCAGCTGAATACTTTCAGGGACGAACTGGATTACGAGAAGGAGATGAAGAACTCATTCATATCGCTACTGCTGGCGATCCAGAACAAACGACGCGTGTTCGCCAACGATCGGAAGCGGAAGGGCGGAAAGATGGACGCCGCCGCGCTGCCGCAGTATTTGACGGCCACCATTCCGTACAACGACAATCAACATATCGACAATGCCTCGATTGCGTCGCTCATCAAAAGTGAGTAATGGATTAGAGATCGCGACGAGAGATGCGGGCGGGAGAGATATGAGGGGAGAAGTGATCAGGAATCGGAAAATGATTGTGGGGGGACTGACTAGCTCGGGCGGTTTCTAGTCCCTTCTTGCAGTCCTGCGCGCCATCCACGACGACAATACGACGGTGCCGACGCTTCTGACCGACTACATTCTGACGCACGTGTGTCCGAAGAACGTCTCCTGCTAGTCTCCGGCTTCCAACTGCTACCCTCTTTTCCTTCCTCTCTCTTCTCCATCCTTTCTTCTACAAATGTGTGATACAGCTTTAAAATAGTCGTCTCTGTCCTTCCGTGCTTCTTGTCACCATCATTCTATACTAGTTGTGCTCCTTCCTCATCCGCGCCCTGCCAGTTAATAACGTCTATCACCGTTTCCCATCGCCCACCCACCCTTCAAAACCCGGAATCTCGTCTCAAAAATCGATAATCCAACGCTTGTGCCCGCCAGCCTGCTTTGTTTGTTTTCCCTTTTTTCATATTACATGAAGAATGATGCATTTTCAATTGGATTTCCCAGTTTGCCAGAAGTCGTCCGCCAAACTTCAGAAGTCACATTCTTCGTCGGGAGAGAAACCAACAGAAGAGACGACGTCGTCAGGTTCCGGACTCATCGGAAGCGTCGATTCCTGCAAAACAGAGGACGTCGCTTCCGAATCGCATTCCGTGTGCATAAATAGTGTCCGGAACGTCCTCCGTGCCGAATTGCCTCCGATCTGAATCGAAACGCAGATAATTATAGGCTGTTTCGGGCGGGAATGGACCGATTCGCGAGCATCAGAAGGCCGCTAATTGCGTCACAAATTGAGGATCGGCGGGAGGGGAAAAGGATCTATTTCTGTTTATTTGCAGTCACAGAATGTATAGAGACTCCATTTCGAACTCGTTTATCATCCGAACGATGGCACTTCGTTCTGCGTAGAATCCGTAGCAGAAGAGGAGCAGGACGACGCCGAAGAGCACGAAACTGACGATGTCGACGGAAAGCGCCGTCATCCGACAGCAGTTTCTCGTCTTTCTGCAAATGGAACGTCTTCTGAGTGAGACTCGAGTCGAACGAACCTCGTCTTCCTCTGTCGGAGATCGTTCATTTCCTCGTAGAGGGGCTCCATCTCGTACTTTGCGGACCTTCCCTTCGGATAACAACAGCTTCTCGATCTTCCGATACTGGCGAGCAGCGTGATGACGACGAGCTCGACGACGAGCAGGACGACGAAGAGGAACGAGAAGAGCTTCCACACGGCGATGGCGTCGACGCCGTTGAAGTGGGGAACGTCGAGGAGGTTCGCGTGGTAGTGGATCGAGAGAAGGATCAGCGACGTCATCAGAATACAGCATCTTGTGATGGCCATCGGACCGAGCAGAAGGGTCAACCATCTGAAAGAAGGGAAGATCTATTGGCGACACTGGAAGAATCGGAGACTCACGGTGGGATCAGAAACAGAAGCGACGGAATGAAAAAGTGGATGAGCAGAGATTGCACGTTTTGCGAGAATACAACAGTCAGCGAGAGATTCTCCTCATCGTCGCCTGAAGAAGAAGCAGAAGCAGAAGACGTGACGTCTCTCAGAGAGAGACTTCCTGCTGACGACGGAAAACCGTCCACTGAATCGGCGGACCTCCACTCGAAGCTGGCTCTGTTGGAGTCGCGATTCTCAAAAACCACCGAACAAGACACGTTTCCGAATGGCAGAGATTCGGAGGAAATTTGGCACGGAGCCAACTGCTGAACTCTGAAATTAACCCACTGAAAGTACAGATTCTCCGAGCTTCACTACCTTTCCGAGAAAAGAATCGTGCCGTCTTCGTTCAAACGGAGGCTTGCAGTGTTTTCGTGAAGGGAGAGTGCGGCGGCGTTCGAGAAGGAAATCGGGGGAGTCCAGACTTGGCTCTTTCGCAAATTGATGCTCTTGCTGCACGGATTCAGATGGGAAAAGTCCAAAGAGAAATTCTGGAAGGAAGATAGGCCGTCGTGACGTCTTCTGGTCCATTCTCACCTTCCACGTGAAAACGGCCCGTCCGTCGATGTTCAATCGGTTTCTTTTCGACTCGAAACTCCACTCATCCACTTTCAACTCCAACTTGACGCTCGTCTTCTGCTCATCTGAAACCCACGTCTTCTGATGTCACACCATCGAAACGAACCTCTCCGTGCACTCGTTCTGAAGAGGTTCGCCAGCACGTCTTCATCTGTCACGCATTCTGAAGTGACGGTCGGAAGGAGAGAAACGAGGGTCAGTGCCACGAGTCCCAAGCGATTTCTCATCCAGTTCTGCGAAAAAGAAAGGCAGTAAATTATCGATCCGAATGGGAACCGGTGAGAAAAAAAGAAAGAAGAATGAAAAAACGAAACGGGTTCGAAATCAAATTAGAGGAGAAACGGAAAAGAGAGAGAGAAGGACGGTTGAGGACGGAAAGGGGCGGCCCAAACTCGGACTACAAACTCTATTCAGGCCCATTCGGGAGGGAGCCGTCAGGCCCGTGGGCCTTCAGTCCGAAAGAGATCTCCTCTCATCGATCAGCCATAAATCACTCTTATCAAATCTTCGGAGACACTCGTCCGATTCCGCTCGGAATCTTTTTTTTCGGTGTTTTCTTCTCTCTCCTCCTTTCGATTTTCTTCGATGAATCGTCGAATTTCTTCAAAAATTCCGAGTGGAAAAGGGTTGTGAGGTAGGCGTCAATAATCAATATTTAGAAGGTCTCTCTTCTTCTTCTTCCACTCCGATAAGATGATAAGAATCCCGTTTTCACTGAACGCCTTCTTCTCTTTACACTTATTGGTGTAATGTTTTCTCGGTGTTTACCTTCCCCTCGTCGCTTTGTTTTCTCTTCTCTGATGACCGAACGATGCGAAGAAGAAGAAGACGTCGAAAGTTCTGGAAAGGCTGAAGGAAGAATGTTTGGCAACACGTATGCGATTCACATGGTCAATGTTGGAGTGATAACGAGAGTTTCGACTCGAGTGACCGGTACGAAACAACACTGACTACGGGCCGAAAGAGAGAGATAAGGGAGAGAGAGGGAGGAGTGTGTGACCTCGGGACGGACACGATAAGCAGACTCACTCGTTTCCCTTCTCTAGCAGCTGCTGCTCCGTTTGCTCTCTGGAAGCGACTGAAACTCACTCAGGATTATTTGAAATGGTAGGGAAGTTCTGGAGTTGGCGAGGAGGAGGGACTAGAAAATGATAGTCCCTCCCGTTTCTGAAAAGATCACATTCTTAGTTTCAAGTTGCAGACAGTCCACGCATGCGTCGCCCACCAATTGTACCAGTCGCCTCCAGTTCGGAACGAGAAGAAGAGAGTCACCTCTCAAGTGATGCTCTCCGGAATGTGTTTGACGTGAGACGTCTTCTGAATCTTCTGAATCAGCCTGTTCGTTTCATTTCCAGATCGATTCCCGGCACAGTCATCGAGAACCGTCGCAGTGTGGAGAGGCTGGTGCTCGACAACAACTTTCTGAATGAGAACGCCTTCAATATGCCCAGATTTCCGAAGCTGAGGGAGTTGTCCGTACGGAACAACAGGGTAAAACTAGGCCACGAGGAGGAGGTTTCTAGGCCGCTCGTTTCAGATTCGCAACATCGGAGTCTTCATCGCGAACGTGCAGAAGAGCTGTCCGAATCTCGAGATTCTGCGAGTCGAGGACAATCCCGGTTGGCCTGCACGAGCCAGAGAGCAAGAGTAGGCACAGTCCTCCTCGTCTGCTCCTTATCAGTTTGCGACCTTTCAGAAGGGTGCTCATTGCAAAGACGCTCAAGTCATTGCGAGTGCTCAACGATTCCGAAACTCACCACCACAAACGGTACTCCGGGTGCTCCGTGGACTCGAAAACGTCGTCTGGAACTGAATGAGCTCAGGAAACAGTGAGGAAGTCGTTTCTGTACATATTTATGTAGCTGTGTTAACCACTTGAATGTTGAATAACTCAATGTTAATGAATTGTACTTGAATCTCAGTAGACGTTGGGAAACCCCTTAGTTCCCAACTTCCGGCATCACGGAGAGCGTGTTCTTCGCCGGTTTCATCGAAGTCTCGCCCGGACTGACACGTGCTGTTATCGATTTCCGGAAGAGCGAGAAACGTTCGTTGAACATCAACATTATGAATCTGAACACGGAAGTTCGAATTGAAGAGGTCTATGGGCTCACCCGTCGAGCAAGTGGATCATCTGCCACATGAAAGTTTGTGTGAAGAATGTCCAGAAGCGGTGGTCAATGAGCGTGCTGGAAAGAAATGAATGAGGGTCTCGAAACGAAAGAGTTTCACCTACTTTGCCTTGAAAGTGCAGATGACGTTGATTGTGAAAAGGGAGTCCTGGAGAACGGTCTGTCCGAACAGAATCATGTTCTGCTTCGCGTTTTTCCAGTGCTCCGAGCTTCTACTGACTCTTTTTCGCATGCAGTAGAAGCGAGAGAAAGTGACGGCGTTGACGAGAAACGGGAACGTCATGAGTCCGAGAGCCCAGTAGAAGATTTCATCGGGAGCCACGATGTTGTTACCGTAGGCTAGATGCTTCGTCGAGAAGAGCATGAAGGTGGAGGTGTCTGAAAGTGGTTTGAGGAAGATCTCGAATCGAGAAACTCACTGTATCGCTCCATATTCTCGAGGGTGACGTTCCGGATTCTGTCGAGATAGTAGACGATGTGGAGAAAGAACGTCACTTTGATTCCACAGATGAGATTGTATTTCAGAGGGAAAAAGATGGCAATGAGCCGGTTCACGGACAGATAAATCCCTTGGAACTCGTTGAAAATGAGCATGTTGACTGCGAAACTGACGATAACGGACTCGACGATCGGCGGATAGAGGGAGTGTCCTCTGGAATGCAAGCTCGCTCCACCGAACTGAGATAGATGACCTACAAAACAGTGGCTGGGAGGTAGACAGCGAGCATCGGGACGAGAAGAATGTAGACGTTGTTGGCGGCTCGGAAGACGCAGATGAGGTTGAAGGCCGTCTTCTGACGAGGATCTACTATGAAGCAGTAGATGATGACCGAGTTGAGGAACAGTCCGAGCAGAGAGTTCTGCAAGACGACTGACTGGGTAGCTGCAGTGTCACGAGTCACGTTACTAGGAGTATTAGACCAGCGGCTACTGTATTCGGCCACAGCCATATGTCGTAGATCACAGTGGTCTCGGGGCCCATGTTGACAAGGCTGTCCATGTGGGGTTATGAGTAAGGACGGTGACAAACTGGAAAGGGGCTGTTTCAGAGTTTCAGAATTCAAGTATGAGATTCAAAAGAAGACAGTTGGAGCTGCTGAGTTCGTTCTCGTTCGAGAAAAAGCACCAAAAGATTGAAAAATGTGAGAGAAGTTCTCGTGATTTTCGAGCATACGTTCCTCTGCCTCTCTTCTTAATAACAGGTGTCTCCAGAGACACGCCTATTTTTGAACGAATTTCGACGGACCGAAGCACAACAACGATGCGAGTTGATCTCGACGAGAGGACGGGTGGCGCTTGGACTGGTCGTTTCAGGAAGAACGACCCGAATGGTAGTGGGTGGACGGGAACGGTACCAGATTTATAACTTTCTGTTATGTTTATTAGTCAATGTTCAAATGGATCAGTTGAACTGCTTTCCCGGAAAGCCGCAGATGGTCATTCTCGTGCGAGTCAAGCAGTCCTTCTCGCTCATCAAGGCCGGGTATCCGAACGGCGGAGACGTGGCCGTCTTGTTCCAGATCCACGTCGGTATCGTGCCTCCGTTGATGACGACCGGCTGTCGAGGGAGCTCCGTGTTCGCCACGTGGCCGTCCGTCCATCGGTACTTTCCTGACTTTGCGTCCTTTCCGATTCCCATCCACGTTCCCAACAGGCCTTTGGATTTGCCGACTAAATTGAAATGAATCTCGAAACAGTATGAGAGGAGGGGGTGTCTTGATTACCGTCGAACCAGTGCTTCCACTCTTCGTCCGTCTCAATGCTGCCTAAAACGGTGTGACTCGATGTGCAAGTCAAGTTTGCTGCCGTGGTTTGATTCCCCGCAACCCATGCCTGAACAATGATCTTTCACGAGAGGAAGGGATCCTGGAGACGACTCACTTTGACGCACCACCAGCCGTTCTTCCTTCTGAACGGCGTCGCCCCGTTGCATCCGGAATCTGTTGTTGTAGAAGCTGTAGTCGTCGGAAGAACGTTACCTTTCGTCGTTTCGGATCGGACGACGAGCTTCGACTCGACTCGGAAAGCAGCGAGAAGAAGAAGGAAGAAGAGAGTCTGCATCGGAAACAGCTCGACGTCAGAGACCGCATCTTTTATTCCGACCCTCCTTTATCGCTGAGAAGTGTCCACAGTTTATTGGATCTTCACAGACACAAGCACCGATCTTCGGATGAGGAAACAAGATGCACGAATGAATAAACATATTTATGTTGATACAAGTACTGAACTCGAAACCAATTCGGAGTGAAATGCCTCTCGCTTCCAAACTAGAGACAAACGAGACTCCGTCATCTCGTCTTCTTCGGCTAGACTCTTCTCTTCTGATGACGTCCCGTCTAATCAGCTATTCCCTCGAGGAACAATGACTTCATCCACCGCTTCTCGTCTTCACTTCCCCACTTCCGGCATCACGGTGATCGTGTTCTTCGCCGAGTTCTCCGCCGGTTTCATCGATGTCTCGCCCGGACTGACACGAGCCGTTATCGTTTTCTTGATGAGCGAGAGACGTTCGTTGAACATCAACATTATGAATCTGAACACGGAAGTTCGCATTGAGTGATGTTCGGAATCAATGAATGAGCTCACCCGTCGAGCACATGAGTGATCTGACTCACGAACGTTTGTGTGAAGAACGTCCAGAAGCGGTGGTCAATGAGCGTGCTGGAAGAAAATGAATGAGGGTCTCGAAACGAAAGAGTTCGACCTACTTTGCCTTGAAACTGAAGATGACGCAAATGGAGAAGAGAGAGTCCTGGAGGATGGTCTGTCCGAACAGAACCATGTTCTGTTTCGCCTTCTTCCAGTGCTCCGAGCTGCGACTGGCCTTCTTCCGCATACAGTAGAAGCGAGAGAAAGTGACGGCGTTGACGAGGAACGGAAAGATCAAAAGTCCGAGGGCCCAGTAGAACATGACGTCGGGAACGACGATGCTGCCGCCGTAAGCGAGATCTTTCGTCGAGAAGAGCATGAAGTTTTTTTCGCCTGAAAGTAGTTTTCTGGAAGACGGCGTCGAATTGAGCAACTCACTGCTCCGTCTGATATTCTCGAGGGTGACGTTGCGGATTCTGTCGAGATAGTAGACGATGTGGAGAAAGAACGTCACTTTGATTCCACAGATGAGATTGTATTTCAGAGGGAAAAAGATGGCAATGAGACGGTTCACGGACAGATAAATTCCTTGGAACTCGTTGTAAACCTTCATGTTTATCCCGAATGTGATGAGAACCGACTCGACGATCGGTGGATACAGGGAGTGTCCTCTGGAATGCAAGTTCGCTCTACCGAACCCAGGTGTGAGACTTACAGAATAGTGGCGGGAACGTAAACGGCGAGAGTCTGAACGAGAAGAATGTAGATGTTGTTGGCGGCTCGGAAGACGCAGATGAGGTTGAAGGCCGTCTTCTGGCGCCGGTCGATCACAAAAATGCAGATGATGAACAAGTTGCAGACGAAACCGAGCAGAGAGTTCTGGAAGGGAGACAGACTGGATAACTGTATTGTCACGGGTCACGTTACCACGACAAGAAGACAGGCGGCCACTTTGTTCGGCCACAGCGAGAAGTCGTATATTTCGGAGCTCATTCCGACGGACTCCCAGTCAGCTCCTAGTCAATCCAAATGCAATCCGAGCTGCAATTACATTCAGTTTCAGATGAATGAAGTTTGAACGCAGGAAAAACCGTGAGAAAGTCAGTTGTTGACTCGTGACGGAGAACGGAAAAACACGAACTGGAGGAAAGAGTTCCAGAATTTCAGAGGGGAGACTCGCCATGAAACTTTGCTCTTTCTTCATGCCTTTTTTCTGTTTCAGACAGGTGTTTATGAGGGGAGAAATTCAATTTTCGTCGCATTCCTTCCTTTTCACACCAGAGAATTCGAACGAGATTTCGGGTCTTCTCGGAAAAGAAGAGACAAAGGATCGGAAAAAAGAGAGGAGTGCTCATCCAATTAGGCGCTGTTGACGCGGATTGCTCATTCTTGTGACGCGCCTCGGTCTAATGACAGGTGTCTCCAGAGACCCACCTATTTTCGAATGAATCGCCACGGCGAATGCACAACAATCATGATGCGAGCTAACGGGACCAACATGAAACATGCGATATTCTTATAAGATCAACACAATTGTCAGAAAAAAATGAAATGGAACATGATGAAAATGGTACATGATTCGAAATGAGACTTAGTTCTTTCCTCCTCTCTTCTTGCGCGTAGTTGTCTTCGGAGCCGGCGCGGTGTCGGGGAGACGACGGGCGGCACGACGAGTTGGCATCGTTCTTTTGGGAAGCGCCGGAGTGCCGGACTCTGGCCGGTGGAGAATGGGTTGGCGAGGAGTGCTGGTCGCCAGTGGACCGAACACATCGACGGATACTTGTCTGTGCTGGATCGGAGTGACTACCGGCGGACGGCTTGCCTCTGTTTCAGTGGTGTCGGACGAATACGATTCCATGTACTCAGTGACGTCCGAATCGCCATTCCGGTGGTATTGGGGAGTGGTGTTGGAAGCGACGTTCATTCCAGCAATCTGAAAAATGACGGGGTGAGAGATAGAGCTATAAAGATTGAAATAAACCTCTTGCACCAACTTCTCGTTCTCCTTAACAGCTTCCTTCGTCTTCTTCTCGTGCGTTCGAATTCCCGTTTCCATCGTCGCGACCTCCTTCTTGAGAGAAATCAGATTCTCGAAATTCTCCGGCTTCAGCTTTTCCAGCTCCATCTGTGCTCCTTCCAACTCGACATTCTCCGTTTCAACCAGCTTCTTTAACTCGACGACCTCTCTCGTTACGTCTTCTTTTCTAGCCTTCTCCTTCGCCTCTTCGAACTTTCTTCGCAAAAGAGCCAACAGATCTGCCATCCTTTCCTCGCATTTCTTCGAGTTTTCTGCCTTTCTCTCTTTGAAGCTGTTCAGTTTCTCTTGCTCGGCCACTGTCTCGCCTTTTACTGTGTCGACAGTTTGAAGAACAGCCGAAGCTTTCTCCCGGTTTATTCTGGCGTTCGATAGAAGTCGCTCTATTTCCTTTTCACACAAATCCCCGTGACTTCTGGCTCTATTCGCTTCGATTTGGACAAGTTGGGCTCGGAGTTCGACGCTTTCTTCGTTCAACTGAAACAAAATCCGTCTATTTTAAAGAAGATGAAACCATTTGTAAGATACAGTTTCAATCTTCATCCTCTCGACGTCAAGTGCAGTGTTTCTGGCCACGAATTCGCTTTTTTCTTTCTCTGGAACACAAATAAGATATTCATTCACTTTTCGAATAATTTTACCGTGCCGAGCCAAAAATTCTTTCACAGTTGCTTTCAACTTGAGATTCTCCGCTCGCAAAACTATAAACTTCTGCTGCTTTCCTTTTTCCTCGAGAATCGACGTCTTCAACTTCTAGAAGAATAGCGCATTCCATTTCTTCGTGACTCGAAGTAAATACTTACTTTCAGCAATTTTCGAGTGTCGTTCACACGAGTCTTGAATCCGACCTCGCTTCTCTTCCGAAATTTCTCCAATTCTACAAACAAACCGTTTTTCGAAGCTTCGCGATTTCAATTTGGCTACCTTTCTCACGATTCGCAAGCTGATCTTTCAGCTTGGCGATCTGGCGATCCATTTCATCGACTGTTTTCACGTGATTGACAGCCGAAAGATCGGAAGAAGGGAAGTTTTCTAGAAGATGACACATTTTAATTGAATCCTACTGGAATCTCACGTCTCATTGAGATTAGCTTCATGTCGTGGAATCGACACGCCTTCTGCAATTCGACGTATTCAAGACGAATGTTTTCCGCTCTGAAAATGATAATTTGCAGTTTCTTTGATGATAATTGTTCGATTTCGACAATTTGCAAAGAGCATCAAGTCTCTCTGCCGTTTTGGAATGAATGATTCACCTTCGCGCCTCCGAGGCCAATTCTGCCTTCAATTTCATCGCTCGCTCTCGAAAAATAACAGTCGAATCGTCGTTATCCTTTTCGTTGTTCCTTTGCTCGTCCAGTTTGTCGATCACATACTGCTGCGTCTGCAGAATCTCGTCCCGCAAGTGGCAGTTCGATTCGTCTTCTTCTGGCGTCGGAATCAACGCTTCCGTCGGCGCATCCACCCAATTCGCGAAGTTGTCCATGTAACCTTTGCAAAGGAGAATAAATATCAATTTAGATGTTAAGAAGCATTAAATCAGAAGACTTGTCGAGAACTGAAAACTTCCAAGAACTGAAATCCTTCTTGTATATTTAAAGGCGCATAGTCGATTCTCTTCTAGGGGTCTCGTGACGATTCGAAATAAATGCGCGGTTTTTCAAATATGTGAAAAACTGCTAAATTACAGGAAAGGATAGAAAATGGTCAAGGAAATCATTTCAAGATTTTTCCCAACTTTCATTGACCCGATCTCCGACAAGTGCGAAAACAACGGGCAATCTGGAAGAAAAACACAACTTTATTCAATCGTTTTCAACTTCTTTGCAAATAAGGATTTTCATAGGATTTGTGGCCCTAAAGAGGGCCGTTGGGTTCGGTTGGTTGGTTGCATGGAAGCGGTGGAAATTATCCTCCGAATCCGTACAGGGTTCTTCCTTGGCGCTTCAAAGCATAGACGACGTCCATGGCGGTGACGGTCTTTCTCTTGGCGTGCTCGCAGTAGGTGACGGCATCACGGATGACGTTCTCAAGGAAAACCTTGAGAACTCCGCGGGTCTCTTCGTAGATGAGGCCAGAAATACGCTTGACTCCTCCACGGCGAGCGAGACGACGGATGGCGGGCTTCGTGATTCCTTGGATGTTGTCGCGAAGGACCTTGCGATGGCGCTTGGCACCACCTTTTCCAAGGCCTTTTCCTCCTTTTCCACGTCCGGACATTGTCGAAGTTGCTTGGTTGAAGACTCACAAGTGAGATGAGAATACAGCCTGCGCTGGCTCTTTTATACGGTTTTGTCTCGCTTGCGGTGTGGGCGGAGAACTGTCAGGGTGAACCCCCCTGCGGGGACACACCCTCCTGGTGCAAGCGCGCTCCAACGCAAGTGTACCGCCCACCCACCGGTCCGCATTCGCGCGCGAATCGGGCGTATAAATAGCCCGAGTGTCGCCCAGACTCTACAGTCCAACCAACGTCGGATAATCATCGAAATGGCTCGTACCAAGCAAACCGCCCGCAAGTCTACCGGAGGAAAGGCCCCGAGAAAGCAGCTCGCCTCCAAGGCCGCTCGCAAATCGGCGCCAGCCACCGGAGGAGTCAAGAAGCCGCATCGTTACCGTCCGGGAACCGTCGCTCTTCGTGAGATCAGACGCTACCAGAAGTCGACCGAGCTCCTCATCCGCAAGTTGCCGTTCCAGCGACTTGTCCGTGAGATCGCTCAGGACTTCAAGACCGATCTGCGCTTCCAATCCTCCGCCGTCATGGCTCTTCAGGAGGCCGCCGAGGCTTACCTCGTCGGACTCTTCGAGGACACCAACTTGTGCGCTATCCACGCCAAGCGAGTCACGATCATGCCGAAGGATATCCAGCTGGCCAGACGTATCCGAGGAGAGCGTGCTTAAATTACTCGTAATTTGAGCCGTTTCGAATCAAACCAACCGAACCCAACGGCCCTCTTTAGGGCCACAAATCCAATGAAAATCCATCTCATCCCAACGAATAAAGTTCCATTTCACCCGCTTCAGTTGAACAACATGCTTATATACTGTAAACCGTTTTCTGGTACGCTGATCTCGTTTTTCGCGACTCGCGAATCTCCTCTCGCACGAGAACGAATTTCTTGGTCAGTCATGAGCATGGAACTTTCCAGGATTGCAATCAACACCGGCATCTTCTGGGTCGTCAACATTTTGAAAGTCTTTGCGTGCGCGCGCATTTCAAATTTCGCCCGCTCGTCCTCCAACTGGCGTCAATGACGTCATGTCTTTCCTGTTATCTAATCGGATGATCATACTGCTTGCGTCGCGATTGGCGCCGAAATTTGAATTTCAAGGTTGAAAGAATGAGAGGGTCATTCTTCTTTTTCGTCGAATAAATTACTCCATACAGCGGGAAGCAGATGCCAGAGGACAATGGGATTGACAGCTGTCACTCGTGTTTCACGATGGAACGATGTCTGTGAAATTCATTCAAAATACTGTGTACGAATTCCAATGTCCGCCACTTCTCTTTATCTGATTGTCCTTGAATTCGCGCCGAAATTCGAAATTGTAGTGAAGGACGCACATTTGTCAGGACCGAAAGATCGTTCTCTGACAACAGTTTGAAATTTGCAAGTGATTGCAAAATTGTTTTCTGGACAATGGAAGAACATTCGAGAGTCGTCGGGTGTATTTATTGAAATCGAAACGGGCAGGACATTTTCAAAAAGTTTCGGAGATGTTGTTTTCGATTTTCGAAAGGACAAGAACATCTGAAAGTTGGAATTAACGATATTAATAAATTTATTCAAACAAGGCTACATGGATTTTCTTTCGAATTGTGGCCCTAAAGAGGGCCGTTGGGTTCGGTTGGGGTTGTCGGGAAAGGAAGTTATTCCTTGTCTCCGGCAGTCTTCTTGGGCAGAAGAACGGCCTGGATGTTCGGAAGAACTCCTCCCTGGGCGATGGTCACTCCGGCCAACAGCTTGTTCAGCTCCTCGTCGTTGCGGACAGCGAGTTGGAGATGTCTCGGGGCGATACGGGTCTTCTTGTTGTCACGAGCGGCGTTTCCGGCCAACTCGAGAACCTCAGCAGCGAGGTACTCGAGAACGGCGGCCAGGTAGACTGGGGCTCCGGCTCCGACACGTTGAGCGTAGTTTCCCTTGCGGAGGATTCGGTGAAGACGTCCGACCGGGAATTGGAGTCCGGCTCTCGACGAGCGAGACTTGGCCTTTCCTCCGGTCTTGGCTTTTCCTCCCTTTCCGCGTCCAGACATGGTTGAGTTGAGTTGTTGGTGGTAGTTGAAGAACTATCTGAAGAAAGTGGCGCGCACATGCGCTTATATACGAAACGAGCGGTGCGGACCGGTGCGAAGGCGGAGCGACCGAGGGAGCGAGAGGCGCAGAGAAAAACCCGGTGGCGCATGGCTACAGGGTGTGTCCCCGCAGGAGGGTAGAGGTAGCCACGCCCACCCACCACTGCTGCACCATCGCATGAATATAAAAGGCTTACACATCAACCCTCCTCTTCATACTTGTCCAACGACCAGTCCAACTCAATCGAAATGGCCCCGCCGAAGCCGTCTGCCAAGGGAGCGAAGAAAGCCGCCAAGTCGGTTACGAAGCCGAAGACCGACAAGAAGAGGAAGCACTCCCGCAAGGAATCCTACTCTGTGTACATCTACCGTGTGCTCAAGCAGGTCCACCCCGACACTGGAGTCTCTTCCAAGGCTATGTCCATCATGAACTCGTTCGTGAATGACGTCTTCGAGCGCATCGCCGCCGAGGCTTCTCGTCTCGCTCACTACAACAAGCGCTCCACGATCTCGTCCCGCGAAATTCAGACGGCCGTCCGTCTGATCCTTCCGGGAGAGCTCGCCAAGCACGCCGTCTCTGAGGGAACCAAGGCTGTCACCAAGTACACCTCCAGCAAGTAAGCTCTCGAGCTGAAAGCACCCACCGAACCCAACGGCCCTCTTTAGGGCCACAAATCCAATGAAAATCCAACAATCAGTGAAATAAAGTTCTTTTGTTCTTTTCTGTTCGAGAGGGCTCCAATCAGTTCGTGACTTCTGCGATTCCGTTCGTCGACGTCTGCTTCATTGACATTTCTACTCGCTTCGCAGGAGTGTTTCCTCCACTGATGCGAGTCACTAACGACTTCTTGAGAAGGGACACGCGTTCGTTGAACATCAACATTATGAATCTGAAGCGAGAGAGAAAACGTCAATTTGCTGAGGAGATGTTTGCGAACCCATCGAGAACATGAATGATCTGCCACATGAAAGTCTCCGAGATAAACGTCCAGAAGCGGTGGTTCACGAGAGTGCTGGAAGCATTCCAAACTGAAAAGGAAGCAAAAGGATTTGACCTACTTTGCCTTCAGAGTACAGATGACACTTATGGAGAAAAGGGAGTCTTGGAGGAGGGTCTGAGCGAACAGAACCATGTTCTGTTTCGCCTTCTTCCAGTGCTCCGTGCTTCGTCTCGTCCTCTTCTTCATATAGTAGAATCGAGAAAAAGTGACGGCGTTGACGAGAAACGGGAAGATCAGAAGAGCCAGCGCCCAGATGAACATGCCATCTGGAGTCTCGAAGACGTACGCCAGTTTCTCACTGGAGAAGTACATGAAGTTGAGGGCATCTGAAACCAGGCCATAACTCGAGAAGACGTGAAATCTCTCACTGTTTCGATCGATATTCTCGAAAGTGACATTGCGGATTCTGTCGAGATAGTAGATGATGTGGAGAAAGACCGTCACTTTGATTCCACAGATCAGATTGTATTTCAGAGGGAAGAAGATGGCAATGAGCCGGTTCACGGACAGATAAATCCCTTGGAACTCGTTGTAAACCATCATATTCATTCCAGAAGTTATCAGAACCGACTCGACGATTGGTGGATAGAGGGAGTATCCTCTGGAATGCAAGTTCGCTCTACCGAACTGTGGTGTGAGACCTACAAAACAGTGGTTGGCAGGTAGACAGCGAGCATCGGGACGAGAAGAATGTAGACGTTGTTGGCGGCTCGGAAGACGCAGATGAGGTTGAAGGCCGTTTTCTGACGCGGATCTACTATGAAGCAGTAGATGATGACCGAGTTGAGGAACAGTCCGAGCAGAGAGTTCTGCAAGACGACTGACTGGTAACTGTAGTGTCACGAGTCACGTTACTAGGAGTATTAGACCGGCGGCCACTTTATTCGGCCACAGCGAGAAGTCGTAGATCTCGGAGCTCATTTCTAATCAGTTCTAGGAAAAATAATGAAATCCGAGCTGCAATTACATTCAGTTTCAGATGAAGTTGGGAGCGATGAAAAACCGTGGGAAAGTCGGAGACGTCACAGAAAAGAACGACTGAACTGAGCCAGTTCGTTCAAGTTTCAAGCGGATTCAAAGAGCAGTCTGAAAGCACTTCAATTTTTCAGAAGATGATTACAGGTTGGCACACAAAGTCATTACAGACAAACAAAAAAGAGAAGTTGACTGAAATCTTTCGGAAGAAGGCGAAGAAGAAGAAGAAGAAGACGTCACCATTCGAAAGGGTTCCGTGCACCCAGTGTCCGTTGTTGACCACCGGGCTCCGAGGAGCCGCACCGTTGCGAATTGCTCATCGTTGCGTGCTCTTCTGTGAATCTGCGCATCTGAAAACTTCCAAACTCATCAAAACACACCTACTTTGACACCTTCAGAACGGATCAAAAGCTCATCACGATTCTCAGATCCCCCTAGTAGAGCACGTCTTCATTTCTGTGACCTTGACATGATTTCTAGTCCCTCCGTTCCCACAAGTACTTGAAGCAAAGAATCTTTCCAAAGTCACACAAACTGAGCAGTTTATTTGTGCAGGTACAATCAAACACTTTTCCCTCTCTCTCCCTCGTTTCGAAATGATCGCTTACTGTTAGTCATCGTCTTCTTCTTCTTTCTTGCCGTCTGCCATTTCATGCCACGTCACTCTGTGTCTTTGTTTATTGCGCTTTTTGGGAAAATTGATCGGTTTTATTTGTTCGTCTGAGAAGAAGCCGCAGAGACGGCGGCAAAGATTAGTGGTAAACAGTACAGAGTGGCCGGTCAAAATACGAAAAAGTTAATTCGATCTCCACTCAACGACGACGTCTTCTTCCGAAGTCGTAGATCGGATGGAAGGCGGTGATGTAGCCGGACTTCGGATTCACGTAGTGATGGTGTTGTGGAGAGGACGCCGCCTCGTTCGCCGACATGTAGTAGTCGTCCGGGAACTCGTAGAGGCTGAACGAGCGCATGTCGACCTGCCGCTTCCGCATCATCCGCATCGGCACCTCGATGTTGTAGGCGTGCGTCGGAAGTGCCACGGCGACAAGGAGCAGAAGCCAGAAGACGTGCATGATGGGATTGCGAGAATCTGGAAGATCAGTTGCAATGAGTCATCGGTGGCTCCGAAAGAAGAGAGCTCTGAGAGCAGTTTACTTTGCCGTAACTCTCGCAAATACAAATACAAACACGTTGCGGTCAGAGTTGTGCCAAGAAAGAAACGGATGGGAGGGGAGAAAAGGGTTTAGAGGTTTCTCTCGAGTTTGTCGGCAGCTAATCCGAGGCAAACACGCGAAACGAAGAGGCGTCTGAAGGAGCCGTCCGTCGAAGGAGAAGAAGAAGGCCTCTTTATAGGAAGAGGCGATCAGCTGATAAGCCCTTCTTCCGAAGGCAGATCATCTCTGCCCACTGAAATCTCTTACATCAACAGATTAAGGTCACGCTGAGAGATGGAATGGCATCTGGATATGGTCACGTAACGTGACCTTTCCGCGGCACTTCCAAGTGTCGAATTGCGCCGATTGCGATCACTTCATCAGTGTATTTTCGTGATCAAAGTGAGCCCTCCTTCCACACCTTCAGAATCCCTGCTCATTTTCCAGATGGTCTTCGTGTCCAAAGTCTCATCGTTGAAACTTTCGACATCGCCGGTCCACGAGCGGATTCTGGCTGCGTGCCGCGCGCACGCCGCCGCCGACAAGGACGCCGTCCTCTTCGTACGTTTCACGTCATCATCCACGTCTTCTGAAGTTTGCTGTTCAGATTGACGCCGAAACGACGACGAAACGGAAGTACTACCGAGAGATCGAGCCGCTCGTGAACAGTATGGCGACTGCCCTGATCAAACTGTGAGAGTTTTCCTGGATTCTGAAGAAATCTCAACGTCTTCTCGACTTTTCAGAGGCTTCAAACCGGGAGACACGGCCGCGCAGGCATTCCCGAACTGTCCCGAGTTCCTGATTGCGATGCTGGCCGTGATGAAGTGTGGAGGAGCCATGTCCAACGCCAGCGCCATCTTCACCGATTGTGAGCCTTTTCTTTCGGACTGTGACGTCAACATCGTCTGAATTCAGATGAGCTGGAGCAGCAGTTCGCTCACTCGGGAGCCTCGTTCATCTTCACCGACGAGGACCGTCTCGCACGCATCCGCAGGGCCACCGCCAAGTGTCCGAAAGTGAAGAAAGTGATCTGCCTCCGAACGTTTCCCATCCGAACCGACTTTCCCGAGAACGTCCTCGACTTTGTCGAGTTGAGTCAGACGGCCGCCGAGCCGATCAACGTGCAGTACGCGCCTGACTCGATCGCCCTTCTTCCGTACTCGTCGGGCACGACGGGCCGTCCCAAAGGATGCCAGCTGACGCACAAGAACATCTCGGCGATGCTCGACATCGCCAAGTACCACATGGAGACGGAGATCTCGCAGGCCATGTTCGGCAAGGAGAAACCGACGTGGACGAAGGAGCACACCCTTCTCATGCTGCCCTGGTACCACGCCTACGGGCTCAACACGATGCTCGAAACGATTCTAATGGGCATGACGGGGCTCGTGTTCAAGAAGTTCGAGACGATCACCATGCTCAATCGCATCAAATTCTACAAAGTGAAACTCGCGTGGCTCGTCCCGCCGATGCTCATCTTCCTGACCAAAGATCCGATGGTGCCGATCTTCAACGTGCACGTCCATCTGAAAGTGATCTTCTCGGCGGGCGCCACTGCCGGAAAAGAGCTGTGCGAGGAAGTGAAGAAGAAGTTTCCGAACGTGTGGCTGTGCCAGGCGTACGGAATGACCGAAATGGTCCAGTTCACGACGCTTCCTCGCTTCGAGGACGGCAGCTGCTTCGAGACTGTCGGCAACCTCGGACCCACCTACGAGATGAAGATCATTGACAAGAAAGGAGGCGAGGTGGACGTCTTCTTGTTTCTTTCCCCCTGTACTGTTTCCTTTCAGATCACCCAGCCGGAGACGATCGGACAGCTGTGCTTCCGTGGTCCGACCGTCATGAAAGGCTATCTGAAGAAGGAGGAGGAGGACATCATCGACTCGGACGGCTTCTTGCACACCGGCGACTTGGGCTTCATCGACAAGGCGGACAAGATCCACGTGACGGGTCGCTTCAAGGAGCTCATCAAGGTGAACGGAATGCAGGTGCCGCCCGTCGAGATCGAAGACGTCATCCTGCTCCATCCGAAGATCAAGGACTGCGCGGTGATCGGCGTGCCGGACGAGCAGAAGGGTGAGGTTCCGGTGGCGTTCATCGTCAAGAAGGATCATACGCTGACGGAGGCGGAGCTCGACGGTTTCGTCCGTCAGAAGATGACGTCGTACAAGTGGATCGACATGTACACGTTTGTCGAGCAGATTCCGAAGACGGCGTCGGGCAAGATTCTGCGCAAGAAGCTGATGGAGATGTGGAAGAAGAAGAAGGACGACGAGACGTCGACCGAGGAGGCGAGCAACTCGCAGAGATAGAAGACGTGCCCTCCCCCCAACGCCAAAGTTCCCGAATAAAGTGTTCGCTTTCTCTCTTCTTTTTTTGCCCTCAGCCTGAAAACCCACAAAACTTCTAAACCGATGTAGCGGTAAACAGAGACCACTCGACTGTTTGTGGACATTGGGAGGTTAGGAAACCACCCGGAGAACACACCACTTGTCAGCGCGGCACAGTTGACTTTCTAATCTTTATTGGCCTCCTCGTTTTCCGATCACAAACACGTCGTCCACTTGCCGAAGATCTTCATGATCCACCAGTCGATCGTGTTGCAGTACACGGGATGCTGTTCGTAGAGGAACTTGACCTGTTTCAGCACGCGCTCTTTCAGTTTGCCCGCAAAGTCCGGGTCCATTCGTGTCATCGAGTACGGTTTGATCTTCTCGACCCAGTCGCCGGCGAGACTCGTCAGATCCGTCGTTCGGTAGTGTCGCACGTAGCCGACCCGCTTGCCGGCCGTCTTGACAACACAGCCGTCTTGTTGACGCCACGTCCAGTGGAAGTGCGTCATGTGCACTTTATCCGGCTTGAAGATGGCTTTGAACGCGCCGTACTGATGTGTCGTCGTCACGTTGTAGCGGAGGAATGTGAGCTCGGCGGCGAGTTGTTGCTCCGAGATGTAACGGGACGGATCGTCGGCCAGTTTCTGAACACGACGACTTCCGAAGTCCACTTCGCACGTCGACGGCGGCTGGAGGCGGAGATAGGAGATCAGGGGCATCTGGGTCATCGTGAGCCGCTCGTCGATGTCGATGTTGATGACCCACTTCGAATGGAACTTGCTGCGGAAGAAGCATTCCTGAAAGGGCTGTCTCATTGGAGCGCACTTGCTGAGGGAAGAACCTACGTGGATTTGGATCATGTGGAAGAGCCAGTTGATCTTTTCGTACTCCGTGTGCACCATGGAAGCCTCCACTTCGCCGAGCCTCTCGTAGTTCTCTATCGTCTTCTTACTGTAGCCGTCCATCTCGAATATCGTGAAATAGAACATCGAGACGCCCTGCAACACGAACTCTCAATAGAGCGAACTTCCCTGCCTCACCATCAGTTTGTGATGCTCGACGAACTCGACGATCTCGAGCCACTTCCGCTCTTCTCCATAAATCTGCCCGACACAGACGCCAACTTCATGAGGCGGCGTGGGGAAAATGCGATTGAGAAGTGGCACGGGGTCCTGCGGAACGTCTTCTTTTCCGAATGTGATCGACATGTATTTGACGCCGGCCCGACGCGGACAGTGCACCGCCGTCATCGGAAACACGAACGATTCGAAGCGGGAGCCGGCGATCTCGCGCCGATTGCAGTCGAAGTAGCGGCAGAACGCGGGTTTGCCGACTCCCTTCGGATTCTGTGCCGTGTGCGTCACGACAATGTACTCGTCGTAGAGGAAGGCCGAGACGAGACGGAGCTGACCGTCGGAAAGGCCCTCTCCGCCAGTCATTCCCTTCTCCGCGTACTTCTTGTACAGATCGTAGAAGGGGAAGAGGGACGTGTTCTTCTGATTCCCCGGCTCCTCGGGACACGGAAGAGGAGCGATTCTGAAATGGAACACATGGGGAACTAGGTCACGAGTGGGCACAGGAATACCCTTCAAAGTCCACGTGCGGGTCATAATGGATCAAATAGTTCTGATAGTAGGTGAGATCTGGAAAGCATACTTGCAGCGGGCCGGGCCGGGCCGAATCAGAATTTTGCCGGCCCGGCCCGGGCCGGCCCGGATAGAAAACAGAAATTTGTTTCCAAACAGATTTTGGCCTAACAATGTCTGCTTACCGCCATTTTTCCCCTATTTTTTCATTATAACTTCAATTCTAATTAATTGGCACTAGTGGTCACTTAAAATTTCGAAGATTGCCCTCAAAACGGCAAATATTCTCCCAAAATGGCTGAAATGTAACCATTTTGGCGGTTTTTTACACGAATTATGCGCCCAAATTGACTGCACTTGCTAGTAAATCATCGAGAAGACAGTAATTTTCACTTCTGACACGGTCTTCTCTCGAAAATTCCGGGAAAATGGACATTTTCGGCCAAAAAACATGGTCCGCAACGATTTTCTAGCAATTCCAGCCAATTTCGGTGCATCGAACTGGCCACTGGCGGCCGAAATGGCATGAAAGTGACCGAAAATACTATTTTTGATTGTATAGACCAAAAAAGGTTCAAAAACGAAGAATTGAAACTCTCCATATTCGATTACGGAAAAAATTAAAAAATTTCCTGAGCCGGGCCGGGCCGAGTTCCGGGTTCTCCGGCCCGGCCCGGCCCGGCCCGTCATCTTGCAAGTATGCTGGAAAGAGGAAACGTCTCCTGGTTCCCTAGTCCCTCCCAGAACCCACCGTTCTCAGGTCCGACGAACCAAGCGACCACGAGAATGAGGATCCAGGCGAGAATGAGAAACAGCACGAACTTCCTGGTAACAGGCCAGTGTCCGGTGCGAGTCTTCTCGTGTCGGAAGCGCATCGGAGGGGGGATGTCGACGAATAGAGAATGTTCCATTGAATCCGGAAAGAGGATGTGTCCTTCTGCTGCCTCGCACGATCCGGCCCCCCGCTATCGGATTGTTTCATCGACAACAACGTCACTTTTCGATCCGAGATGCGTATCATTCTGGATCCGCGTTCAAATTGACTCGACATTTCGGTGGAGGGCAAAACGGGAAGGAACAAAAGACACTTCTAGATCCTTTATTCGGTGTCTACACACATAGTTATTTGCGTCCGTAGGTGTAGTAGTAGGTGGTGTACGGATAGGAGGAGTAGGTGTTTGACGGGTAGTAGTAGTAGGTGGTTCCAGTGTTGCCCGTGTCGTAGTAGTACGTCTGTCCGTTGTTGTTGTTGTTCGGGTAGTAGTAGTAGGTCGTCTGTCCGTTGTTGTAGTTGTAGCCGTTGTTGTTCGGATAGTAGTAGTAGAGCTGAAACAGTCTCGGATTGGACTGAAAGAAGGGAGGGGAACTCACATAGTAGGCCTGGGCCTGGGCGAGGAGGGCGAGAAGAAGGACGACGGCGAGAAGTCGGTTCATGTCGAGAGGCAGCTTTTGGTCAGAATACGGTCTTTCCGCACTTCTCGCGGCTCCTTTTATATGCTCCGCCTCTCGTAACTCTCAGTTTTCGAGGATTAGGGCACCCGAGTTGGGCGGTTCAAGGACCGCACCCCACGCCCCGATGCTCCGATGGCACTGAACAAACAGACTGTCCACTTTCAACTTGTGGGGTCAGGAATGTGTAGTTTGTTAGGACAAGCGAGCTCCTCCCTAGAGGGGGCGGAGTCTGAGCCACAGAGCTCTGGAAGGTGCACTATAAAAATGATCCGCAAATCATTGAGCTCCTCATCGAAACGCACATCATTCGAAGCTCGCTAGAAACATGAAGTTCCTCACTTTCCTCGCCACTCTCATGGCTCTTCTCTCCGTCGCCAACGCATATTATGTGAGTTTTCTAGAAATCGGAATAGGTTTGAAACTGTAACCGTTTCAGCTGTACTACTACTATCCAAACAACAACGGCTACAACTACAACAACAACAACGGCTACACCACTTACTACTATTACCCGAACAACAATGGCTACAACTACAACAACGGATGCTCCGGATGCTCTTCCTCCTACTACTATCCGAACAACAACAACGGATACACCACCTACTACTACACTTACGGTCGCAAGTGAATAAAGAATGAAAATACTCGTTTTATCTTTACTATGGCAACTATCGTTATGTACATGAAAAGGAAGTTCAGTTCTGAACTCGCTCGACGAGCTGGATGATGTTGAGCGCCTGCAGGAGAAGCGGTCGGTCGATCATCTGGCCTCTGAACTGGAACGCGCCCTTTCCCAGCGCTTCGTGCTCCGAGTACGCGTGTACGAGCTCTTGCGCCCACTCGATGCGCTCTTTTGGCGGCAGGAACTTCTCTTGAACGACGGCAACTTGGCTCGGATGGATGACCTGCTTGCCAGTGAATCCCCACTGACGGCCCTCTGCGGACTGCCTTCGCAGGCCGTCCAGATCCTTGATGTCTATGTAGACGCTGTCGATAGCTTGTAGTTGGAATGCTTTGCAGCACGTGACGAATTTCTGTCGGGCGAAGAGGGTCTCCGTTCCGTGGGTGCTGCGCGTGGCCCCGATGTCTGCGCAGAAGTCGTCGGATCCAAAAACGACGGCATCGAGCTTGAAGAAGCCGGCCTGTTTGTGGAGGTTCAGTGTAGAGGAGAGGATACGTGGCATGTCGAGAAGAGCGCGAGCCGATTCAATCCAAATGACGAGGCGAGTGGAGGTGTTAGTGATGCGCTCGTCGCCGTAGTGTTGTCGGAAGATGTTGTAGATTGTGACAAGATCTTCCGGAGAGTCCACTTTCGGAATCATGAAGGCTTGTGGCAGCTTTTCAGCTTTGGAGACAGCCTGGAAGAGAAGGAGTTTTAGGATTCGATGTTGTTTTTAAACTCACAATGATGTCATCCTCCAGAAGCCCGCTGCTGACTGAATTCAGTCGGAGACCCAACTCCTGGCAGGCCAGCGTGTGGAAAGGAAGCTTGTCGAGAGCCTGTGCGGCCTTCTTTCTGGCGTCAGCCTTCGCAGTCAGTGCGACGCCGTCTTCTAGCTCGATAACTACTGAATCCGCTTGCATCAAAGGGACCTTGTCGAGCATCTTCTGATTGCTAGCCGGGACGTAGAGCAGAGCACGTCTTGGCACATACTTGGCGGCATCGCGGACTCCGGCAAACTGTGAAATTTGCCTCGAGATGGTTTTGGCGAACATTTCTGGAAAACAAGAAGGAATCTAAACGTTTGGAAACGATTCACTCACCAACTGTTTTCTGATGTTGGAAACTTGGCAGTAGCCTGTTTACGTGCGTAATTCGACACAAAGCAGTCCGATGAAAGCGCGCTCCATCGCACTGCGGCCGTGGCTGTATGGCCTAGGATTCAAGTTCCTTGGGGAATTTTCTCGATTTTTCGAGTGCTTTGCCTATTTCGCCGCTTTTCGTCAGTTTCTGACAAAAACTTTGTCTTAAATTGTTATTTATCGAACTTCCACGTTTTTTCTCTTTACATTGACTACAAAACGACCTGGAATGAGTAAAAAATGACTGGTTTTGCAGCGAACAACAATGGCCAAGTGGGGAGAAGGAGATCCACGTTGGATTGTCGAAGAGCGTGCCGACGCAACCAATGTGAACAACTGGCATTGGTAAAAACAATAATGCTGAGTTGAATTGAGTGGTCTATTTCGGTCTTTCAGGTCCGAGAAGAATGCGACTCCTTGGTCGTTGAACCGTCTCCGTGAACTTCTTTCCGGATTTTCCGCAGAGGTGAGCTGAGGAACAGTTCCGTTTCATGCTCAGTGCTTCAGGATGGTCCCGTCGTTGTTACTATTGACGAGGTCAAAAAAATTGACGGAGAGGCGACCGCCAATAACCGGAAGGCCAAGCTGATCTTCCTCTTCGAATGGGTCATTGAGGGCACTTTCGTCGCCCGTATCACTGGCAGTGAAGAGGAATACAAGGGATCGTTCGATATTCCAAACTTGAGTGATGAAAACGAGGCGTCGGAGGTTGATGTGAACACCTCGCTCAACGGCAACGGCCCACTGGCTCATCAAGTCCGCCAGATCCTCAACAAGTCGTTCATTGCCAAGATCCAGGATGTTCTTGCTATCTACATCCGTGAGCTGAAGGAGGAGTTCAGCAAGGGATTGATCCTACCGACCGACCAAGTTAAGCCGCAGGTGGTCACCAAGGGAAAGACTATCGCCTCCGTGGACAAGCGTCAATTCCAAAACACCGTGATCGCCGAGAAAGACGCATCGAGCTCTGGTAACGAAGTGTTCACCACCAAAGAGGTTTCCGTCGGCGACACGTTCAAAGCGACTCCAGAACGGGTTTTCGAGGCGATCTCTGAAATCCAGCTCGTTCGCGGGTGGACAAACAACGCGATCGGGGAGTGGAACTTCACTGAGGGAGGCACTTTTTCGTTGTTCGGCGGAAACGTGTCCGGCAAGTTTGTGAAAATCGAACCTCACAAGCAAATTGTCACTGCCTGGCGTCTCAAGAAGTACCCGAACGATCATCACGCCACCATCCATTTCATGCTCAACGATAATGTCAGTTTTCGAAAACAGTTTGAACAACCAATAAAATATCGTTTTTCAGGGCTCCGGAACGGATTTCAAGATTCTCGCAAAGGAAGTTCCCACCCATCTGGCCGAGGAGACTCAAACCGGACTCGACCGCTACTACTTGACGAGCATCGCGCGCACTTTCGGATTCAGCCAGCGGATGTGCTAATCTTCTTCTCACTTCTCCACTTTTTTCTGATCTGTTTCTTCTTCTCGTCCTTCCCAATTGATAATTTATATCCGTTGTGTTTTCTTTGTCTCTCGTCTACATAAAAGCGTGATAATAAACATTTATAGCATCAAGGAATCTGCGCTTCAAGCTCTTCCGGTCGCCAGTTTCCGAAATCCGTGAGCACTTTCGTGATAAGGGCGGCCGGAGTGACATCGAAAGCCGGATTCCAGACGGGCGTTCCGGGAGCTCCCACGAGCACTCCGTTCACTCGAAGCATCTCTTCGGAAGGACGTTCCTCGATCCGGATGGCGTCTCCGGAAGAGATGTTCCGATTGATTGTCGTGAACGGGACGACCGGGTAGAAGTTGATTTCGTGATGCTTGCAGAGCACGGCGAGCATGTAAGTGCCGATTTTGTTGGCGGTGTCGCCGTTGCGAGCCACGTTGTCGGCTCCCGTCAGCACACAATCCACGTGGCAATTCTTCATCGTCCACGCCGCCATCGAGTCGGTGATGAGCTGGAAAATGGGGGAATGAGCTTCGAAGTTTTCAATTTCTGTGCTGACCTTGAATGGAACCCCTCCGTGGAGCAACTCGGTGGCTGTGAGCCGGACTCCCTGGTTGTACGGCCTCGTCTCGAGCACGTAGACCATTTTGAGACGGTGCTCCGAGTGAAGAGCACGAATCACTCCGAGAGCAGTTCCCCACGAGACGGTGGCCAGGCTGCCCGTGTTGCAGATGGTCATCACGGTGAGCTCCCGCTGCTCCGGGAACGCCGAGACGAGCTCTTGGAAGGCGTTCCAGACGAGAATGCGATTCTGAAGCTTCTCGGAAGAGTAGACGTCGAGAAGGTACGATCGGCACTTTTGGAGTTTGACGTCGTCTGAATCCTCGCTTCCGTCCAGAATTGGTAGCATTCCATTTACCGCGTTTCTCAGATCGACGGCAGTCGGACGGGAACTAATCAAGTACTGAATCTTCTGGCGAACGTCTTCTGCATCAAGACGGGATGCTCTCTGAATCTCCAGGAGAAGTCCGAGACTTCCTACCACTGCGATCAGTGGAGCGCCACGGACTTGCATCGACTTGATGACGTCGAAAGCATCGTTCACGCCATTCACCGGAATGTATTTGAATTCGTGGGGAAGGAGAAGTTGGTCTGCAAACAATAAAAGATGCCGAAGAAGTGCGCTCCGCCGAACTAACCGAGAACTTCTAGTTTGTGTCCGTCGAACTTCAGAGACTCGAGTCTTCGGCTCTCGTCGGCCATGAAAGAGTCAGGAATCGGACCATTTATGATCTTGTTCACTTTTTGGGTCATGACTTCAATAGTTGAGAAATAGAGTGCAAACGGTTTGGCTACGCGAGAATGCAATTTGATTGTGTCGATTTTTGTGCCAAGATAAGATAAGAGACTGGCTCGCGTATTTGTGCAAAGAATGATCAATAATTGAACTCAGCTGGACTGGAAGACTTTCAGAATGTTTTTGATGCAAAATTCTGCTTTCTGAAGCCCAGGGAGACTCTGATTCAAAAATTCAAAAATGCGGGTTTTTGGAAGAGTTTCTCTGGCCTAGTTTTCTCGCTGTGTAGTCCTGCCGGACAAGACGGTGAACTTGGAACTTCCTATTTTCAGTCAATTTCCCTGGTTTTCCAGTCGGAAAAATGAAGTTCCTGCAGCAAGCGCTCAGCAAAACGCTCAGGAGGCAGCTTTCGTACAAAGTGTTAGGAATAGAAACCAGGTATGCTTGCTAATTCTCCCGAATCCTAACAAAGAAAAAAATAGCTTCACTTGAAAATTCAAAATGCCCAAAAATCAGCTGCGACGACACAGCAGTGGCAGTTGTGACTGAAGATGGCCGGATTCTCGCCTCGGAAAGATACACGGAGCGAACAATTCAGCGGCAGCAAGGAGGAATCAATCCGTCGGTGTGTGCGTTGCAGGTATTTAGAGAGTGTTGAAGGAAGAATGTCTTGAGTTCGGCAGCTTTCAGCACCGCCAGAACCTGCCGCGACTTATCGAGAAGTGTCTGTTTGATTCTGGAATGTCCACGGCTGACTTGGATGCAGTAGCTGTCACCGTGACTCCGGGACTAGTCATCGCTTTGAAGGAGGGCATCTCAACGTCGATTTCTTTCGCAAAGTACTCCGGCGGCTTTCCTTATAACTCCACGAGCACGTTTGTTTTCAGAAGACACAAACTCCCATGGATTCCGGTTCATCACATGCGAGCACACGCTCTCGCGATCTTTCTCGCCGACCGATCCGTCTCTTTTCCCTTCTCCACACTTCTTCTTTCCGGTGGACACGCGCTGATTTCTGTAGCTGAAACGTCGGTGCACTTCGTTCTATACGGACAGAGCATCGGAGGAAGTCCCGGAGAATGTATCGATAAAGTGGCCCGAAGACTCGGGAATCTGGGCCCGGAGTTCGATGGCCTGCATCCGGGCGCCGCTGTGGAATTGCTCGCTTCCCGATCCGAGAACCCCTTCCGATATCCCATTTTCCTGCCGCACGTGCCTCGGGCCAACATGAACTTCCATCAGATCAAAGGATCCTACTTGAACCTGCTGGACAGACTTCAAAAATCAGGAGAGACAGTCGATGTGCCGGATTTCTGTGCGAGTTTGCAGGTAAATACACCTCTTCAGTGAAGTTGTTAAGACAGATCGAAAAGCTTTCAGAGCACAGTAGCAAGGCACATTGCAAGCAAGTTGCACGTATTCTTCGAAAGTCTGTCTGAAAAAGGAACACTGCCGAAACAGTTGGTGATCAGCGGAGGAGTGGGCGCCAACAAGTACATCTTCAACGGTACTGGCTAGAAAGATACTTGAACCCTCTAGTTCGTTGTTTCCCTCCTTCAGCCATCTCAAAACTGTGCTCCGCTCATGACGTCACATGTCTCCAAGTACCGCCTCATCTCTGTACGGATAACGCCGAAATGGTCGCACACACTGGCATTCGGATGCTCGCCAACAAGTTTGTGTTTACGGGAACACGCCTTCAATCGCATTTCTTTCATTCAGATCAGAGGCGATTTGGTGGAGGCCTGAGGATCTTCCGGATACGATGTATGTACACGCTCGGACTGACATCGGTTCGTTTAATGAAATAAACTTCGGAAACGACATCTTCTGTTGTTCTTCAGGAGTCGACGCTTCCGACGAGATTCTGATGACGCCACGTCGAAAACTGGTCACCTCATCACTTCACGGCGACGAGAAAATTCGATTTCGAAATACAGACGACTTCAAAAAAGAGAAGGCGTCATAATACAGAAAGAGATTTATAAACACAAAAACTACAACTGATTATTCACTTCTCGTCTGTTTCTTCTGGTTCAACAACAGTCTGTCCGTAATCGAAGCGTCCTTTCGTCGCTTTCATTCCGTGACAGAAGAAGTAGGTTCCGAAGATTCTGAATGACGTCTTCTTCTTTTCAAGATCTCATAATTCAACTCACAGCACACTCAGAATGCACAGTCCCACAATTGCGAGCATAACTCCAGCCAGATTGGACCTGATCACCTCGCTCCTCGCCTCCTTGGCCGTCTTGTGTCCAGTCTCCTGCTTCTCGTTCTGACGGATCCACTCGCTCTCCGTGATTATCGTGCACTTCTTGAAGTTCTGCACGGTTCGGAAGTACGGACATCCGAGCGCCGGGCAGTAGTAGCTGTCCTCCGAAAGGGCGATCGTCGAAATGTTGTAGTTCGGACCGGCGATCAGTCTATTCCACAGCCACTTCGCAGCATACGAGTGACCTTTTCTGTTGAGAAGCGGCTTTCCGGGAACTAGAAGCGACTGCGGATTGCGCGAGTGGATGGCCAGCGAGGGAATCGAGAGGACTCCGAAAGTCGCATTCTGGATGTTGAACTCCTCCTCCACCTCGACGAACGACGTCTTCCACACGTCGAACAGCTTGCGGTAGCTGCTGCCCGTCATCTTCTCGAGACACTTGCATCGTGGGCGCATCAGATTTATGTTCTGTCTGTAGGTGGAGGCCACGTGGACGGGGCCGATCAGAACGACGAGAGCCCGCGGAACCCCTCTCCTCAGAACTCCAAGAGCCCGCCGGATCGACGGCTGACTGGGCGGCTCGCATTTCTCGCAGAACTCCTCGGAGCCCGTCACGATGCTGATCAGAGCCCACTTGTGCTTCAGCGATCTTCCGATGTAGTGCTGCATTCTGTGCACGAGTTCCAGAGCCTGCTTCGGCAGATCCTCTGTCTCCGCTCCGATTTCGGCGACGTTGAACTGGTAGTCGGGGAGGGCGCTCTTGGATCCCATTCCGTGAGAAATGCCCTCGAGACCAGTCACAAACTGACTCAGAATGTCTGGAATTCGGAAGTTTTCAAGGGAAAAAGAGAGGCGAGCTCACTGGGAATGGTGACCAGTCCGTCCATGTTCGCGTCGCCGCCAATCGGAAACGCCGCTCCGCGGAACTCGACGTCTGTGAACGGCCACAGTCCTCTTCCAGACTGAAAACGCTAACGTTTCTCAAAGTTCAGATGAATTCCACCAACCGCCAGCGAGTCTCCGAGTGCTCCCACGATCTGAATGTCTTCCGGCGACAACTCGGCGATCGATTCTCCCTGGAAATTGAATGGGTTGGCCTAGGGAGAGACAACTGAATTCCTCGGCCACACCGTGTGCAGAATCGGTTTGGCGTGCGGACAGGAGAAGCTCTTCTCGTTCGAAAATCCGCCGAGAATCTCGTTATTGATCGCCTTCCGATTGTCCAGCTGATCGATGATTCTGAAACTCTTTGTGAATCCGTTGATGAGGTGAGAACGAACACGTCGTCGTCATCTGGAGCCTTCGTCGTCACGAAGTCTTCCGCTTCCGGCTTCAGAGTCAGCCAATCGTAATCGTACTGATCGTAATCGGTGGCGGAGCATTTCTGAAGACGTGACGGAATTCTAGAGCACTTTCTGTGTTTGGCTCATTTACATTGTGAGAAGTCACGAATACAAGTGAGAAGAATAGGAAAACACGCGTTTTCATGGCGTCGAAAACTGTGGAATTGTGATGATGTGACGAGTGAAACGGCGAATTCGGAAGCGAGAGAAAACATCAATATTCAGTTTTCCTCTTCGTGTCACGACTACATTCTCTCGAATCGAGCACTTTCAGAATGTTGTCACAGAAGAAGAAGACGTTCGATTGTCACGTGACATTTCATGTGACGCCTGATTCGATGAACTCTGCGTCTATTTCTGTGGTTTGGGGCTGGAAATGCACCTGTCAGCCAACTTCCTCGGTGTCACATGTGTTGGCATAAAAACAGAGAAGAGACCTGCAATTGTGGGCACAAGCCGACCGCCAATTATAGTTGCTTCTAGTCGATTCTTTGATTCTGACGCCTTCTGGAGCGATATGCGATGGACGTCGTCAACCTCACCGCCTCTCTCATCATCCTTTTGGTACCTGAATATCTCCGAGCTCCTCCTTCAAGTGCCACTTTCAGAACAGTTGCCTCGGTCTCTGTTTCAGCGCTTCCATAGTCTTCATCCACTTCTGCGGCACTCAGGAGACGTCCAGTTTCAGTCTGATTTGCCTCTCGAGAGCCGTCAACAACGTCGTCGTGCTCTTTTTCGACTTCCTGCTCCTTTCATTTCCAGTCACTCTTCTGTAACGCATGGCCTAACTTTCGCCACCATCGGATTTCTCTTCCAGATCGCAGAACTTCTATCCGATTTCCATCGAGTCCATCATAATCGTGACGACTGTCAATCTGTATCTGGTCAACGAATTCCAGACGATTCTAATCGCTCTGAATCGATTCATCGCCATTTTCGCGCCGTTTCACTACTCGAAACTGTGTAGCGTCAAAGTGACGTCAGTTATTCTGGCAGTGATCTACGCGAATCGAGTGTACGCAACAGTCACGTTACTGTGGGACATGTTCGGTTTGTTGTGGCTGCGGAAGTGAACTACAGTAACCCTATCTCGTCCACTTTAAGGATCAGATTGCGAAGTGTACTTCAGTCTGGAAACGTTCGGAACCGAGTACCGGGACGCTCGGTGCTGGGAGACGATGCCCCGAAACAACGATTCGACTGTCGTCGCGACTCTCATCGTCTTCTCCGTCACGATCTTCCTGAATTTGATGACGTTCGCCAAGATTCTCAAATTCTACTTTGTAGGAGTCAGCTGACGTCATCTGAAGGCGTCGTTGAATGTGTTGTTGTTTGTTCAGAGTCGTCATCTGGATGCGGAAAGTCAGACGCAGGCGCGGAAGAACATCCGACTGTTCTTCCAGACCATTCTGCAAGACTCGCTCTTCTTCGTCGACGTCCTTTTCACTTTTAAACTGAGGTAAGGTACCGTAACCTTCCAGGCTTCCCCTTTAACTTTTGCAGCTCACTGAGCACCCACCGCTTCTGGTTCTTCGTCAGCGCTGTCTTTGTTTGGGAATCGATACACACTTTGGATGGGTAAGACTGGAAATTCCAGATATCTGTGAACAAAACGTGATGTTTTCAGTCTGATAATGTTGATGTTCTCTGAAAGGTTATCGCTGCTCAAATCCAAAATATGGCCGAAATCCAGAAACCGCGCATCTGGAAACGTCTCCGATTTCCGAGCGCAAACAGCCACGTTGCCAGTGGTTGGTTGACTGATCGAACTGATGCGAACTATCAGAAGGAGGAGGAAGAAGAAAGTGAATCGCTTCCTTCTTTCCTGCAAACCAATGTGACCTTGGCAACCCACACAAAAAATGTACACAAAATGAAAGAGAGAGAGAGAGACAAAGAGGACGATTACACTTTTCCAGGTAAACTTACACTTTATCATCACGAGAGAAGCGCGCTATAAAAGACGGTGCGAGTGCGGAAAGAAGGCACAGTTCTCCTCGAATCGTCATGGACATGGACCTGCAAGTGCGTCTCAAAGCGTACCGCTTCATCGCCTACTCGGCCGTCACCCTCTCGGTGGCCGCTGTCTTCGGAGTGAGTCGCTTCCTCAACGTCTTCCCAACGCCTTCTCCTCCTTCTTCCAGATCTGCTTCACGCTTCCGATGCTCCACAACTACGTGGAGGGCATGAAGATGCACGTCGACAAGGAGCTGAGCATGTGCAAGCACACCACCGCCGACATCTTCGCCGAGATGGCGCACATCAAGAAGAGCTCGAAGAACGCGACCCGCTTCGCCCGCCAGGCTGGATACGGAGGAGAAGGCGCCGAGTACGACGACGACGCCGCCGTGGAAGTGGCCCCCGCGCACGTCTCCTCGGGATCTTGCTCCGGATGCTGCCTTCCGGGACCAGCTGGACCGCCAGGACCGGCCGGAAAGCCGGGACGTCCAGGAAAGCCGGGAGCGTGCGGAAACCCAGGAAACCACGGAAAGCCGACGTCTCTTCCGTGCGACCCGGTCACTGTGCCACCATGCAAGCCATGCCCACCAGGAGCTCCAGGAGAGCCAGGAAAGGACGGAGCCCCGGGAGCGCCAGGACAGCCAGGAGCGCCAGGAGTCGGAGGAGGAGCCGGAGCTCCGGGACCAGCCGGACCGAAGGGAGCCCCAGGATCCGCCGGACAGCCAGGAAGAGACGGACACCCAGGACAGGCCGGACAGCCGGGATCCAGCTCCTCGGAGCCAGGACAGCCGGGACAAGCCGGACAGCCGGGACCACGTGGACCACCAGGAACCGCCGGATCCCCGGGACCGAACGGACAGCCAGGAGCACCAGGACAGCCGGGAGCCCGTGGAAACGACGGAGCGCCAGGAAACGACGGAAAGCCAGGAGCGCCGGGAGCTCCAGGACAGGCCGGAGGAGCCGGAGAGAAGGGAATCTGCCCCAAGTACTGCGCCATAGACGGAGGCGTCTTCTTCGAGGACGGAACTCGCAGAAGACGTTAGAACGTCTTCTTCTTCTTCTTCTTCCCAATCTGAAGACGATGATATTGATGTTAGATGCGAAACGAATAAAGCATTTTGTAGTAGACTTTCTTTCATTTTGGCAGCCAAAAGCGGCCGTGAAAACTCGCTCCGCCGATTCCTATCATCGCTTCTTCCAAAACGTAACGGGCATGAAGGTGTGTTGCGGGGGGCATTAGATCACTTGAGCGATGCGAACCAGAACCTGAATCCGGCCGTTTTTGAGAGGAGGACACGAAACGAGGCGAGGAGGAGGAAGCTAAACAGATTTTCGTTTATTTGATTCAGATATCAATGACAACAGACAACACAATATCGGTTCGGTGTTTCTTCGGAATCACGCCAAAAAAAAAGAGGGAAGGGGAATATATGGGAACTGAAACAGGTTTGTTTGGGAAGGGGCTAGAGACAGCGGATCGCTGCCGAATTATTGCATTTAGGTTAAGGATGTGCGGCAGGAATACGGTATCTTTTTAGGCACAAGAGCATCCCGTTGCTACCGTAGTTCTGTCACACCGTCCAGAAGAACTGATAGTGAGAAGAAGCAGGTCTACTCGTCGTCCTCCTCGCGGCTCGTCGTCTCCTCGTCACTCTCGTACTCGTCGTCCTCCTCCTCGTGTCTTCCTCTTCCGCGCGGATATCCGCCTCCTCCTCCACCTCCGCATCCGCAAGACGACGGAGCCGGAGCACACGAGTAGCAGTTGGCCGGCGGGCATTCGCAACGTGGCGGGAGCGGCGGAGAGGGCGGCGGCGGAGGCGCGAACGGTGGCGCGGCGACTCGCGGACGCGGAGTGCATCCGCCGCACAGGGACAGCGTCGGGCCGCTGAAAATGAGAATTCAAATTCGAAACGAAAAGATCTCAATCTCTCTTTTTTATTAGGTAAATCTCAGTTTCCGCTAACATTTCAACACCGTCTCACACAGGTTTCGCGCTGCCCCCGTCGGATTCCTTTTCTTCTCATTTTGTGTAAAAGCCTCGGGTTTGACCTCCCTCGTCGTGACGTAACAGAGAGAGATTGAGAGAGAATGAGAAAGAAGGACATATGGGTGTAAAACGTAAATGAAGCTTGAAAGAGAGAAAGGAAGAAGAAGGAGATATCACATTTGGAAGAAACGAACTACAGGTGTCGGAATGTAATGTGACGTGACAACACATAAGGATCCTAATAGTTCGGAACCTCAGATGCTAAAAAGAACCCTGGAGGGAAGCTTCTTTCGACAGTTTCCACGCTAGAAACACTGAAAGTCCGGTCCCATCTCGAGAATCCTCTTGATCTTCCCTTCCTTCCTTCCTTCTGAAGGGGAAGTCGAAGAATGAACTCACCCGCAACCGCCGCATCCTCCTCCGCCGGCGCCCAACAGGAACGAGTGCACAGTGCCAATCATCACGGCGACCGCAATTAAGATCTTCATCCAGAAAGTCCTCATTCCGAGATTAGGTCCACTTGAATCGGCAGTGCAAACAGCGATTAAATAGAGAAGAGGATGATGACAAAAGGGGGGAATGAAATGATTATCTGTCTTCCGAATCTCTTTCCCTTTCCAGGCTTCCTTTCGTCCCGCGCCCGATTCTCTGCCGATTCGATGCGGCAATCGTCGAAACGACTCGCCGCCGCTGCGAGTGCGGGTGGAGGAGAGTTGCGCAAAAGCTTGTTCTTACTCACTTTCTCCCCCCTCCTTCTCCCGCACTGATAACGATGAAACAACACGTTCTACGTGCCGCTATGTACAGAAATGGGCGGGCGCGCGGAGGCAGATAAGCGAGGGATAAAGGTGTTGTAAAAAAATTCGAGGTGGGAGAAAAAACGAGTGAGGGGCGGGGCGAAGGTGTGTGGGAATCGTTTAAAAGGCCCAGGTGGGGCCGAGAGGACATCATTCCCACTTTCAGCTTCTTCCTCTTCTCTCCTCTTCCAGCTCTCTTTCCCATTCTGAGAATCATTCCGATCGTTTTCAGCCTAAACATGCAAAGACTCATCGTCGCTTTCTGCGCCGTCTCGGCCGCCCAAGCGTTCCTGTTCCCGTCCGGAGGAGGCGGCGGTGGCTGCGGATGCGCCCCACCACCACCACCACCGCCATGCGGATGCGGAGGCGGCGGACTCGCCCTCCCACCTCTTCCACAGCTCCCACCACTCTCGCTCCCATCGCTCGGAGGAGGCGGCGGCTGCTGCCCACCACCAGCCCCGGCTTGCGGAGGCGGATGCGGAGGAGGAGCTGCCCCACCACCACCACCAGCTGGATACGCCACCGCCCCAGCCGCCGGAGGATACGCCGGAGTCCCACCACCACCACCACCACCACCACCAGCCCCGATCGGAGGAGGATACGCCGGAGCCGGAGGACCAATCGGAGGAGGAGCCGGAGGATACGCCGGAGCCGGAGCCGGAGGACCGATCGGAGGAGGAGCCGGATACGCCGGAGCCCCACCAGCCGGAGGAGCCTACGCCGGAAGAAAGTAGATGATGAGAAAACCATCTAGAGAACACTTAGTTTTCTTCGTTTCATCCTTGCTTGTATATTTTGAAATTATTTTGGAATTTACTTATTTTGAATGAATCCTGTTCTTTATCTATTCAACGTCTATTGCTTTCGACTGGAAACGGCTTCCCAATCAAAAGACGTCACGTCTTCAGAGAATCCTTTCTCTGTGATACCACTTCACGTGAATCTTCTTCTCTTCCTCCGTCATGACCTCAAAGAGAGAGGCGTGACCTCTTGCCACGTGGCTACCATAAGCCCCGCCCCTCTGCCGCCTGTCACACATCAGTCCTCAACACTTTGAAGTCTCTCAAAGAACATGAGTCGCACCATCTGGCTGGTCCGTCACGGTCAACGCGTTGACAACGTCGACAAGAAGTGGAAGGCGAACAATCCGACGAAGTGGGACGATCCGGAGCTGACGGTGCGCGGCAAGACGCAGGCCACCGAGGTCGGCAAGCACTTCGCCAACATGAACATCGAGCGCATCGTGTGCTCACCGTTCACTCGCTGCGTCGAGACCGCCGCCGAGATGGTGGCGATGATGGAGAACAAGCCGAAGATCTGCATCGAGCCCGGCTTCATGGAGCCACTCTACTCGTGCATGGATCCGCCCGGCGTTCCGACGATGGACAAGATCAAGGAGTACACGTCGCAGATCGACGACGACTACAAACCGGTGTTCGAGAAGCTGCCCGCCGAGCCACGTGGCGACCTCGGATGCGCGGATCGTGTGGTGAAGACGTTCCAGGAGGTGGCGAAGAAGTTTCCGAACGGCAACATCATCATCGTCTCGCACGGCACGCCCATCTCCAACATCCACGCCTTCATCATGGGACACTGGAAGTACGTCGGACAGTGCACCATCTGTAAGTCCTTCCCTCCCAGAAGTACAGATTCTAAATGCGTCATTTCCAGCCAAGATCACCGACATGTACGGTCAGTCGTTCCGTCTCGACTACTACAGTGACAAAAAGCATCTGTCTGTGAAGACGGATCTTCGCGAGGACGAGATCCCCGTGCCGCGTTCCGGAAACCCCGTCTGAGAATATCGGCGTTGAGAAGAGGATTAGATTCATATCTTTCATCAGTTGGTATTGGGAATAAAAGAGTATTTGATTTTCGTCAGACTTCAATTCCGAAGTCAATCCGTCGATTGGGCGGCCCGTCTCATTTGTTTGAACGCCTGAAACTGCCCGATTCTCGTTTTCGGAACGTCTTCATCCCCTCACCAGTGTTCTGTCCACGTCCACTGTAATGTATTCGATATCCGAAGGCGTCGGGGAGCGCGTCGAGGCGGCCACTGTGCTCGAACTCGAGTTATCGACTAGTTTCAGCGGCTCGAAGTAGTCGAGATTCCGTCGTTTCGCAGTGTCCGATGGTTGGTAGTTCTGAAAAAGAGAGAGTCAGAAGACGTGCGACACTCGTTTCAGACGGCGTCTTACCGAAGATGTTCTCGAACTTTGAGGTTGTGTTTCCGCACTGCTGCCACTTCTTGCGACGCTGTAATGGTGTTTCCTGTTCTTCACTAAACCTCGTCCGTTCCCCTCCTCAGATGCTTACTTTCTGTAGCGAGTGGGCCCCGGCTCCGGTGTCTCCTCGCCGCGCATGCTCTTCGGTTTGTTCGTCCGGTCGACGGGCGGCGCGACTCGCCGGATGATGGTGTTCCCGTTCTTCTCGAAGATCGTGACGCCTTCCGAAGACGTCACCGACTCCGGGTACCGATCCTCGTTGTCCGCCTTGATCGTCTCGGCGCTGCTGTCTTCCTCTTTCAACTTTTGGTTCATTTGGTGGTACCGAGACGTGCTCGCCGGAATCACGTGCACTCGCGTCACTTTGTTGTTCTAGAAGACGTCGAAAAGTGGGCGGGGCTAGAGAACGGATTACTGTACCTTCGTGTATCGGAGGTAACGGGTTCGTGGCGGCGGGATGGGCGGTCCGCTCGTGTAGCTGACAGTGTCGTCTTCGGTCCGTCGGGAGCGCATCGAAGACGTTTCTGGAAGAGAGACAGTCTAGAAGGTGCCACGTGGATTCCCGAATACCCGGAATGTTCAGATAGTTGACGTTCGGATCGTTGATGTAGTCGGCGTTCGGGTTCGGAGCCCTCGGAAGACTGTGCGACGAGCTCACCGATTTGAATTTGTGCAACTGTTGGTACCGCTTCTTCTCGGGACTCTGAAAGTGGAGGTGAGCGCAGGATTACGGTACACAACTACCGGCGGATCGTCTTGTTGTCTGGAAGTGGCTGTGGCAAGAGCGGACGCGTAAACCAAGTCATTTTGGACGAAAACGTTCTTGACGTCATCGAACGGGGTGTTAGGAAGGGACGAATAGGCACGCGTCGTTGCGGAAGAATGCGTCCGCCGAGACTTGCTCGAGGAGGGTCTCATTAGGGAAAGCGCCCCGAAGTTGAAGAGGAACATCCGATCTTCTGATTCGGGAGGTGCTGGCTGAACGGGAGGATCTGTTCCGAAGAGAAAGGGGTCAAACTCATGCTCACAACCACTTCACAGAACCAACAAGACGATCAGAAGGACTCACGTTCTCTGCGTAGGACCGCACTTCCACTGTGGACGACTCGTCCACCGAGTTCGACGACTCGTACGCACTGCCCTCGATCGACGATTCTGCATCTGAAGTCGTTGCTAACTTCCGAACGTCTTCCGATGTCTCACCTTGCACGACAATGTCGTCGTCCTGGCGGCGCAGTTTGCACAGTTTGCATATCTGATTCACCCACAGACTCATCTCCACATCGTTCTTCGACACCAAGAACAGGTCCTTCTGCACGTTCTGGAAGCGGAATCCGATCGAGAAGATCCAGTGGAGCGCGTCGCCGTGATGGCGGTTCGTCGAGGCGCACGAGATGGCGCGGTCGCGGTAGGAGAGGTTCGACTCGACGCGGTTCACGTGCTCCAGATTGAAGCGCTTCTTCAGCTGATTCTTGCGGCTCGATTTGTACTCGTCGATCGAGTAGAGACTCTTGGCACGGTCCCGACAGTGGAGAACAAAGTACCGTTCGATCCATTTGGTCTGTTGAAACGAATGTCTGCGTCTCTCTCGATTCCACACTGTCTCCCGCACGTACCTTGAACAACTTGTACTTTTTGCAGCGCTTGAGCGAACCTTCGAGAATGATGTCCTCGTCGGCGACACTCATTCTTCACAAGTTGATGAAGATGATGTTGATACCTGAAGATGTGAATAAGGAGAAGACGTTGAAGAAGAAGAAGAAGAAGAGGGAGGAATGTCAATTGATAAAACGAGAGAGAGAGACGAGAGAGAAGAGGGACGAGAGCGATGCAATCGATAACAATTATTTCTTTACAATCATTTGATAAAAGGCTTCCCTCTCTCTCAATACGACGACAATAAACCGTAATACCCGCCGTCGGAAAGAAGGGCGCCAATTGGAAGAAAAAGAAGAAGAAGAAGAAGACGGAGAAGAAGAAGATTTGTGAGCGAATGGGAGACACTTTGTCAAAAATAATTGGGGGGAGAGAAAAAAAAAGAACTGTTTGGCGGAGACTGATAAATAGTAGTGTATCGAAGGGAAGAGGGGCGAAGGCGCGCGTGCCCGAAACGCCGCGAGACAGTGTGCGAGACGAGGAGACGCAGAGAAGACGTCGGGGGGCGCGGAGAGACAGGCCCCCCGTTTTTGGAAGGACGGGAGACAACGAGGAGATGATGTCGTTTTTGGTTGAAATTTAGTTGATGTGATACATTTGAGAGAGAGACAGACAGACAGACAGAGTGTTTGTGTTGTAATACTGGTCCTCTTTACCGATTACCAACCTTTCGCCCCTTTTGCCCAACTGGAGAGGATTCACACAGAATACCAATCAACACACACACTATTTATAGTCGCTCTTTTTCGTGGAATTCCTCGTTTTAATTGGTCCAAGAAGGCGATGAAAAGAGCGAAAAAGAAGAAGAAGAAGATGATGAGGATGAAGATGTCGATCAGAAGAAGAAAGGGAAAAAAGGGTTTCGGAAAGTGAGAATGGGAGAGGGCGACAACCGGCGGATATATTCGAACGGAATTAGTCGAGGGGAAGGAGAAGGCGATGAAATAGGAGCGTGCGGAAGGGGGGTGATGCCTGTAAGGTCGTCGGATTTGAATGCGTCGACACACAAGAAGCGGCGAACACGCGAGTTTCTGGATCACTGACTACACCGTCTTTTGATCTCCCCCCCGCGAACAGGACTGTCCCTTGTCACGTGACATAGCGGGACATCCACCGTGACAGTCTGTGACAGAGACCAGCGCATACATTATCAACAGATACCTCTTGAAGGTAGCGAGATTGTTTGATCTCGGGTGTCCGTTTCGTTTTTATACGGGCTGTCATCATCATCATCATATCTTTCTCTCTCTCTCTCTCTCTCTCTCTCTCTCTCTCTCTCTCTCTCTCTCTCTCTCTCTCTCTCTCTCTCTCTCTCTCTCTCTCTGTTTTGAACCGGTTCCCCGCCCCTCGAAAATTTCGTTTTCTCTTCCGAACCGTTCTCTGATTCGGCAGTTCAGAAGGCGTCCGTCAAGTGCAGAAGCACGCGGACTTTCGACCCTCGGGAGCCGGCCGGACGAGTCAGTTTGACGAAGAGCTCGAAGACGGGCTCGAGGACGGCTAGAGGGACTCCGATCGGAACGAAGCGACCTCTCCGGGTTCCGATTTCCCGTCATCATTACAACTTTCTCCGCCACCTACAGTACCCCTCTTTCCTTCTCTTGCAACCCGTCTGGCATCAAATTTTCGACCGAAACCAGCCGTTTTCTTCGCTAGAAGAAGGAGAAGAAGAAGAACGAAACGAAAAGAGGATATAGACCTCTTCTTCTCCTCGAAAAACAACAAGTGTGCGGAGCAGGAGGAGGCCAGAGCTCAGAAGAACTTTGAGATTCTGAAGAGGCGAGCGAGAGAGCCAGTTCAGCTGATGATGATCATTAGGTTCGTGAGCGAAACAGACGACGTTGCAGGTGTTTCGGGGGGCACTCTCTTCTCCGAAACGGCACGACGACAAAGGAAGGACGGAAGAAGACGTGCAGCCGGGGGGAATTCCGCGAAAAACAGAAAGGACACGTGTGCTTATGTGTGTCCCGAGGCCGTCTGCTGCCTTCTGAATTCTAAAACAGGAGGAGCGCTTTAATTAAAAGGGCCAGAGTCCAACGGGTGCACGTCTCCAGAATAATGATGATGTGGACTTTTGGATACTCGGACGAGCAGGGCGAAGGGATTAGATTAGCATATACGTGAGTTCTTTCAAGTTTCAGAGTTCAGTTTCAGAGTATTTATTCGGCGATGAAGCGAAGAAAGAAAAGAGAAGATTCTAAGAAAAACGATGGATGGAGGGGTCGGCGATTACTTGGGGAACGGCTTCTGGGCGAGGAAGAAGTTCCAGTTGTGGTTGTCCTTCTCGATGTAGCCGAGCTTGTCGGTCCATCCGGAGATGAGAGCGTCGTGCTCGTACTGCGTGAACTTCTGCAACAAGAAACGGTTCAGAAGATCGGAAGGAGGGCCCTACCGAAAGGAACTCCTGCGAGTTCTGCTCGAGATGCGCGCGCTCCTCGAGAAGGATCTCCTTGAAGCGAGGCGTCATGTTCTCCGTCTGCACGTTCACGAAGCCCGTCTTCTCGGCGATCGTCGCGATCTCCTTGAGGTTCTTGAGGAAGTAGGCGCGCTGTGCCACGTAGGTCTTGAACTTGTCGCTCTGCTCTCCGTACCCCTTTCCGTACATCGTGATGAGCACCTTGCCTCCTGGCTTCAACGCCTTCTGAAACACGAAAAGAGATGTGCATTAGTGAGTGAGAGGGAGAAAACTGACGTAGATTCTGGAGAAGAGCTTCTCGGTGTCCGGAATGTGCTGAATGCAGTCTCTCGAGAAGACGTAGTCGAACGAGTCGTCCTCGAACTGATAGACGAGCGCGTCGGTGATCGAGTACTTGACGCGCGCGTCCTTCTGCTCGTGAAGACGTTCCAGCGCGATCGCGAGCATGTTCGACGACAGATCGATGCCGTGCACGTGCACTCCGAACTCGTCGGCCACCTGCCGCGCGCCTCCTCCGATGCCGACTCCGATGTCGAGCATCGTCTGTCCGGGCTTCAAATCGCCGAACCGCTTGATGATCTTCAGGTTCTCGGCGTAGCCTCCCGGCGAAATGAAGTCCACTCCGAACATCCACTCGTAGGCGTCGATGCCCGTGTTCGTGTACTGCGTCTTGTCGAGGAAGTCGCGGAAAGTGATGGTGGCGTCGGTGGAGGCGGCGAACGCCTTCTTGCGGAACACGAACATGAAGTCCAGGTAGTTGTGCCAGACGACCGCCGAGTTCTGCACCTGGTCGACGGTGTACAGATCGAGTCCCGCATTCGTTCCCTCCGCGTCGGTGGCTCGGAACACGTCGAAGTAGTCCGTCAGACGAGCCACTTGCCGCTTCTCAGTGTTCGCTGCAAAACGGCGACTAGCTACCCATCCCATCTTTCCCCTTGTTCCATTCATTCAAAAATGAAAGCGCGCTCTAGCGAACACGTCTCCGTGACGTGGCACTACCACCTACAGTAACCCGGTGCTTACTGCTCAAATCCTCGCGAATGATGACGATTCCCCCGATCGAGGTGGCGTTGACGGCGTTCTTCAGAAAGTCCGTCAGAAGGTCGGCGTTGTTGACGATCTGAAACACTAGTGTCCTGTCACGTGTCACGTGTCACACGCTCTCTCTCTTATCGCTTTTTCTCCCCTTCCGAGCCTATAAAAGTGGAGGAAAACATTGCGAAAAGTTGCCTTCCTCGTTTCTCTTTCCTTCTCTCTCGCTCACTCTCTCCGTTTTTTGATAAGATACGCGAGAATATGGGGTGATTCTCGAAGGGGGCGGGGCTTCGGAAGCAGTCGTCGAAAGCGACATTCGTACTTTGTTCTTTTCGACGAAACGATCGAAACGCTCCGTCGCAAAAGGGGAAGGTCAGAAGAGCGACGCGAAAACAGAATGGAATGTGCGCTCCATTGAGAATGATATCCATCACATCACCGGGAAAGGAAGTGCGCCCCACTGACAACTCCCCGTGTCCTAATACAGTAGTCGGTTGTCTCGCCCATCTCGAATCATGCCACGTCATGCCCATCCATATCTTATATTTAATATATTATCGCTATTTCGGTGACACATCGCGAGAATGGCGTGATTTATTATCCCAAGTCAGAAGTCGCCCGTGTCGTTGACAGACGAAACGACGAAGAAGAAGAATAGGGCGATTCGGGGCGAGAAGATACCATCTCTCTATCTTTGTTTTTTACCTCCCCCATCTCTAGCCTCCGACCGCAACGCGACCGCGTCGCTTCCCCCGCACTAACCTTCGAGAGAGCATTGTTGAAGATGAGCACGTCGGCGTTGCGGATCGACGGAAGTTGCTCGAGCGAGGTGTGCACTTGCGTCTTCGCGTTCAGCACCTCGAAGGCGGTCACGTAACCGTTCCTGAAACGGGATGATCTCAGTGGAGCGCACTTGCACGGCGACGAGTTACCCTTGCTTCTCGCACGGCGAGATGACTTGCACATCGGAGACGGTCCGGCCGGCGGACACCTGCTTCACGTAGTAGACGGCCTGGCGGGGAACGGACAGCGACATGTTCTGGCGAGAAGAGGACACTCCGAGAGTGAATGGGCCTGCCTTACCCTCTGACATCCGCCCCCCGTCGGAGGCTCCGCCCACTCTCTTCCCCACACACCGATTTTATCAATTCCACTCCCGTTATCGCTCGCTCGAGATCACGGCCACGCGGTGTAGTCAAAAGGGGGAGAAGAATCGTCTGTGTTGCTGCAAAAGGGTAGCAGCCGCAGAGGAATCGGCGAAAAAAGAGGGGGAGATTGATCAGTTTCCTAATTCGTTCTCAGTCCATTGAATCAAAACGATGGCGCTGATCGGATGATTTCTAAAATAAATCGCATTGTTCATATATGATACAAAGCGTACTACTAGTGCACATACTCAGACAAAAAATTAGCAAAATTGGAACAGTGGGAAATGGGGGTTTGTGCAAAAATGACAACAGAGAGTATCGAGCCATTAGGGAGGAGATAAAAAAACAGGAAACAAATTGGTATGATAGTGAGAGAAATGCGAGGTAGAAGGGAGAGCTACAAGAAAACAGTGGAATATCATATCAACGAAATCGATGCCGGATCTACGGGTCCTCTGGGGACTGGCGGAGGCGGCTGAGGCGGCTGTATTCGGGGAGCTCGATCTCTGAAGTCTCCGCGTTCGATTACGCGCGGTGAGGATCCCATCGAGGCACGTCGTGGCATGTCGTCTCCGGTGCTTATTGTAGAGTTTACGAGGTGTTTGAGAGCCCGGTAGCGCTCCGGCTCTTCGACGGCGGCTCCTCGTGGAGAAGGAAGAAGAGCTGATGGAGGCTGGAAGGACGGATGAGCTGGATGGTGCGAAAGGTCCCTGAAAGATGATACTTATTTTAAGGAACCGGCGAGGTCTCCTCACTGTCTCTTCTTCTTCGTCGTTTGTTGCTCATCGCCACCCGCCACTGTGGCTCGTCTTCCAGAAGATCCGATCGGCGACGCCATCGCTGAGGTGCTCGGTGACGGCTGGAACGCCAGCCCGGACAGGGCCTTGTCGCTTTTTAGCAGCGTTGAGTCAAGATCGTAAATGTTGTTCAGCGTTGGTGGAATCAAGTTTTTCGGCTCGGCGAGTCGAATCGAGTCCAGACTCAGAAAGTCGAGAATCTTCTCGAGAATCAGACGATGAACGATAGCTTGCGAGATTCCGACTCGAACGAGGAAGGAGCGAGACACTATTAAGCTATCGTTGGCGTGCCCGACGACCAAGAGCCCTGTCGCGGCGATCATGTTGTCTCTGAGCTGGGCCATCGCTCGACCGCAATACTTGGTGCCTTCAGCTCCGCAAATGAAAAGTGTCGGACAGTAAGTGAGCAGAATTTCATCTTCACACGTCTGGAACGAAAGGATTTCAAACCATAAAGCTATGGAGAAACTCACTCCTCTTCTTCCAAACTTCGTCATTACAGGGAAGCCTATGGAGATGATCGCCGAGATGCCTCCGACCATGTTCGCCACCCGATGCACGACGTACGTCGTGAATCCATAGCCGACGAGGACAATCTTACAGCGCGGACGTTCTCGCAACTTTTCCTTCACTTTGCGGCAGACAGTTTGGACTACCGTGTCCGTTAGGAATTCGGCCATGGAAGTTCCCGACTCGACTTCCTCATTGAAACCAATCGTCTCCGAGGCATGATTCCCAATTCCCTGGAGCCATTTGAGAAGGCGGTTGGGCTGACGTGCTCGGCTGCCGCTCGAGTTGCTCGAACTGCTGCTGCTGCTGCTGCTGTTGGTGGGGCCCCCGAACGTCATCGTCGGGGAGACAAGCAGAAAAACCGTGTTCGGCATTCGGTGGAAGGGAACAGTGTTAGTGACGGCATCGATGCCCGGTTCGACGGCTCTCTTGTAGACGAACCCCTTAATAAGTGATGTGGCTTGTGTCCATTCAGGATCGATTCCGTCTGTACTGTTGACTATGAAGCCGAAGGGATTCACGTTCTGAAATCAAAAGAAGAATGAATGTTTATGCTTTTAAAACAGTTTTTCAGCCCCTCACACAGATACTTACCAGACGTCTGGCATACCGAAGTACATTGAGATAGGAGGCGAGAACGTGAACAGGAAGATTCTCGACCATGAACTGATGAGTCCATGTGACCGCGTCCTCTCGTGCTGCATTCGACAAAGTGAACAGCGATTTGAGTTCTTGCGCGTGGCCGCTTGTAACATTGTACCAGACGTACGACTCCTGATCGGCCTCATGAGCCGGTGGCGCTGCTTCGTAACTGAGTTGCTCCAGAATTATCTCTATCGCCTCGAAGAGGACCGTTTTGCGCGACTCCGTCTGCTCGATAACCCTTATTTGTATCTCGTCGATTGGTATCGCTGATCCATCCATTCGAGTCGGGCGGGGTAGAAGAACGACGATTTGCTCGGCGATGTCAAGAGCTTCGGTACGAGCTCCGATGGGACACTCGGACAAAAGGTTCTGATCTTCTTCGCTGACTTCTACGTCTATTACATCTGTATCGACGCCTTGCACTTCCTCGTTTTCCGCATTGCTATTCGACGGGCTCGGAATGTCGGTGAGCAACTCGTGATAGTAGAAGTCGTCCGGAACGATCGACTTCCGCTTGGGATTCATCAATTGAACTTTCGATCTCTTCGCAGCTGCGTCGATTTTCGGTTTCATGAACTGGTTGAACGAGATTGAGAACTTCTTCGCTTCTTTAATCTGCGCATCCATTTCGGCGTCGAACTGATGGGATATAGACTCGCGAGCTCTTTGCTGCTTCTTCTCGCTGTTCGAAAGGAATGGCGTCTCGGGAAGCAGCTCTTGTTCTATCGGCGTCGCATCGCGCTCCTCTCGCAATTGTCGATGCTTATGCTTGTGAGTCGGCGTGTAGAAGTAATCGTCGGTCTTCGGAGCAGTTCGACGTCGTTTTCCCAATTCCTCCGAAGAAGTCGTATGACTAGTGCGCATTTGTATCTGAAGCTTTCTCGCCTCTATCTTAGCTTTCTTCGCGACGTCTATTTTGGCCTTGCGTTTGGTCCGTGCAATACTCGGGTCGATATCTTCGTGATGGACAACACCATCAGCGCACACTTTCAGCAAAATCTTATCGATCGTTGCGTTGACTTCTTCGTTAAGTTTCTCGACGACCTCTCCGTTAATTATCAGATCTTCGAGAGGGACCTTTCGCGATGGAATGTAACCGCGAAGTACACCGTTCACGATTTGAGGCGGTTTGGGAGCCACTTCCTTCGGAACCGCTGGTGTTTTCTTTTTAAATGCCGACGAAGCAGATGCAGATGCTCTGCGAGCAGGAAGTTCCTCCAGAGGAGGCGTAGTCTCTCTCGCCGCCTCGTTCACCAAATTCTGCTCAGTGACTCGGGTTCTTCCGAGCACTTCTGTGTTGAACGTTTTGTCGACATAAAGACGGTTCGGTTTGGAGACTCGACCAGAGATACGCGTGCCCGACGAAGAAGCCGTCGGAGTGTTTCCTCTCTTGCTCGCTGACGACGAAGAAGGCGTGGCAGGAGCCTGCTGAGGCTCGGGAACAACGGGTTGAAGAGAGCCTGCGGAATCTCTCGGCAAAACCGGGGCAGCAGTACTTTCCTCCATTGGCTCCAGTTTTGGCTCGAGCGGGGCTTTCACAAGTTCAAATTTCTTCGACGTCTTCTTTTCCAGTATTCGCTGACGAATCGAGAGAGCCGATGGTCCGGCGGTATTGCGCTCAGCAGTTTCCGACGTTCCAGCAGACGATGGTGAAGGTCCGACATCAGACGACGAAGCGGCGAAACTCTTCCTTTTCTGTGCACGTTTCGCGGAAGAAGTCACGGGAACGGATTCCTCCGACTCAGGTTCTTCGAGTTTCGGCTCTTTCAACGATAGGGCGTCCGACTTCCTAGAACTTCTCCGAGCGGCTGAGTTCCTTTTCGACGAAGTTGCAGCTTCTGTACCGTCCGCTGCATCGGCGTTCGCCATTTCGGAGCTGAAAGCGAGAAAAGTTGGGCAAAAGAGCGATGGGCGTATGATTGAAGGTGAGAAATAGGGAGAAGAGATGCGAGGCAGTCTACTTTGCGTATTTGTATGCATGTCTCCGTCTCTTTCTCAGCTTTTTTGATTAGCTTCTACTTGCCAACATCAACAACGAAAACGTTGGAGAGTGCAACACAAAAACTCTTGGAAACCGACCTTTCAGTGATTGCTGACTGTCTTCTCTTCGAATTCTTGGTGGTGTTCGGAGTTGGCGACGAATCCTGAAATCGAATAATATGAGTTTCATTTTGAAATATTTTTCGCGCGCTCTCTCACTTTACGATCTACCAACGCCTTAGTGGGTCTCGCCACGAAATATCAATCCAGTTAGTGCAGTTCAATGCTTCGTTCGTTAATTTCACTCTTTCGTGACGAGACCCGCCAAACGCGAACACTTTATTTTGTTACTTTCACTACTCACTATTCGATATAATTACTGAACGGGATGAAAAACTGACAACACTGGGAAGCAACACGGGTACCCGCAAAACAGAACAGAAAGAATGCAAGGATTTGAGATGAGGGTGAAAGAGGCAGAAAGAGCAGGCGGTTAATAGGCAAAGAATTAAAGATTTACAACAGTCTCTGTAGTCGACATTCTCGCTTTGTCGATTGTGGCATCAGAATACTTGGTGGAGACACTATCTGTAAACGAACCGGTCTCGTCTTGCTCACAAAATACTAAAAACTTACCATCCGTTTCAATACGCGTCTCATAAGGCTCTTCAGACATTCTGATATCTGGGAACTTGTATTCAACGCTTCCGCGCTCGCTGAGAACTATGTCGAGGTGGCCAATCGTCTCCGAGAGATCGTTGTCGAAATCCTTTTTGGAATACGGCTTGCGAGGCCCTCGGGGAGCCAATGCATGTGTCCGACGCTTCTTGAAGTGTGGAGCTTCCGGTGACGGCGAGAACCGCTTCTTGGCCTTGTTGCGACTGCGTTTCGATTCGAGAGACAACGAGCGGGAGTCGCGATCGGCGGATCCTTCTCGAGATGGACTGTTCGACGACAACTCTTGATCTTCCTGCTTCACAATGTCAATTGGCAGAATTTTCGGCTTTGGAGTCGGGTTGGAAGCGGATTTCGGTGTCTTCTTCGCAACTGAAGTACTGCTTTTCGGCGTGGATTTCAAATTCTGAGTGTTGGGAGAGGACTGTGCGACATAAGAAGGCGTGTTTGTCTTCGCCGCTTTACTTGACTGCGACCTTCTCGTGACGGGACCCTGAGAGCTCTCTCTGGAGCTTTGGACGTTAAGGTCCAGCTCCAAATCAAGTAGGTCCATTCCGTAGTTCTGAAAAACCCAAAAAATCGATAAAATCAAGACTCGCAGAGCAGTTCGAAGTTAACGAGAAAAAGAGAGGGTTAACAAATAGGGCGTCGACACTTGTCTAGTCTGCGTCTCCTAGTGCCATTGGGAGCTGTTTGGCGGACCAAAGAACAGCTTATCGGCAATGAGAATACATACGAATGATTGAATCGCTACACTCGAGCAATAAAAAAATAACAAAATCAATTATCATAAACCACTCGAACCGGAAGCATATTCTCGATTGTACGATTTTTACAATTTTTAAAGTTAGCACTTGATAAAAATATGCATATTCTAGCAATTATTCTGATAAATAGATTTTCAACCTAATAAACGTCGCAATTCTGGGAAATTTGAACGTGTTTGAACGCCAAAATCAAAAAATTTCGCGCCGCAAAAAATTAAACAAAAAAAATTCTTTGCGCATTCCTCGTGCTGGCGTGATCGCCGTGCGCGTCAGCAACACTTCGTCCTTCTTCATCAATTTTTTTCACCTTTTTCGACGCTTTTCGTGGTTTTTAGCCAATAAATCCCCTTATTTAAAGTTTGATCCAATCTTAAAAATTTTGGTTCATCGCATTTTTCTATTATCAATTAGTTTCAGGTAACAAAATGCCAGCTCCCGCCCCATTCGAGGGGCAGAAGAACAAGGCACATAATGGTGAGATATTTCTGCCTCAAAATTAATGCTGACTAACTGATTTCAGTGCACAAGACTGGAGGAAAAGCAAAGAAAGCCAATGAAAGGGATCCGAAGCAGAAAGGCAATAATCTGAAGGCGTTCACCTTCCACTCGGCGGTTGCTGCGGGAAAAGCCATCAGAAGAGCGGCTGACTTGAATGAAAAGAAGAAGCATGTCTTAATGATGGACAGAAAACCTCTGGAAGCGCCCCCGATCATAGTTGCAATCGTCGGACCGAGCAAAGTGGGAAAGACGACGCTTCTGCGCGGCCTTGTCAAGTACTACCTTCGTGACGGATTCGGCGAGATCAACGGTCCGGTGACAATCGTCACTGGAAAGAAGCGGCGAGTTCAGTTCATCGAGGTCAAAAACGACATTAACCACATGATCGACATCGCCAAGGTCGCCGATCTAGTGCTTCTAATGGTCGACGCTTCCTACGGTTTCGAAATGGAGACATTCGAATTCCTGAACATCTGCCAGGTGCACGGAATGCCACGGATTATGGGAGTTCTGAACCATCTCGATCTTCTCGACGGTATCTCGCGAGTCAACAAGACAAAAAAGATTCTGAAGCACCGTTTTTGGACGGAGCTTTATCAGGGCGCCAAACTCTTCTACATGACAGGAATGGTTCACGGACAGTACAAGTACAACGAGATCCACAATCTGACCCGATTCATTTCCGTTATGAAGTTTCGTCCGATGGTGTGGAAGGACGCGCATCCCTACGTCCTTTGCGACCGTTTCGAGGACATCACCAATGCGGAGACTCTTCGCACTGATCCTTTGACAGATCGTCACGTGGCGATGTACGGATGGGTGCATGGAGCTCATCTGAAAAACCATTCTTCGATCCACGTGCCGGGAGTCGGTGATATGCGTATGAGCAACGTGACAAGCCTGCCGGATCCCTGTCCATTGCCCGAGGAGATCAAGAGGCGCGCATTGAACGAGAAGGAGAAGAAAGTGTACGCGCCGTTCTCGGGACTCGGAGGTGTCATTTACGACAAGGACGCAATCTACATCGAGTCTAAGAACGCACACAACTTCAATGTAAGTACCGTATCAGGATGCTAGATTTAAGGCATTCCGCTACTTTCAGAGAAAACGCGATCAACTCGTGGAAGCTCTCGAAAGCGTCAAATCGGGAATTGATGACAAGCTGAAAAAGTCGTCATTGCAACTGCTCGGCGATTCGGTGGCACTCGACATGGACGAGATGAAGATGGAAGTAGATCAACAAGAAGATGATGACGAGGAGTTTGACGACGAAGAAGAGATGGAAGATGAAGAGGACTTCGAAGACGGGGAAGAGGAGGGAAGTGAAGAAGACGAGGAAGATTACGACGTGAAGGAAGAGATGGAGGGTCAGAACGAGTGGTCGAATTTGGCTAGTAAGGCGTTGACTCAGTATCGAGAGGCCAAGAATGTGAAGGTCAACTGGATGAAGCTGGTGTATGGAGGAGGTGAACTTTTCGTTGGAGTTTATGAATGAAATCGTGTTTTCAGAGACTGTCACAAAGGAAGAAGAGGACGAGACCATTGATGACCTCTTTGTTGTCCGCAAGCAGAATAAGAAGACCGAAGACGACCAGGAGGATGGCTTCGGGTACACTGTCCTTCCGACAGCGTGCTCTTCAGGGAACTCCATTGACTGGGATTTGGAAGATACCCGTCAGTCGATCGCCGACTCCTTTGTAACCGGAAACTGGACGGAAGACGACGGTGAGGAGGAGAAGCTAAAGAAGGAGATCGGAAGCGACGACGAGGAAGGCGATGACGATGAAGACATTGACGACGAGGAAGGGGAAGAAGAGGAAGAAGGCGAGGAGAAGAAAGATGGGGAGGAGGACAAGACCCGGAAGCAGAAGCGTCTCGAGGCAAAGATCAAACTGAAGCAAAGATTCAACGATGACTACGATGAGACATGCAAGTTCTACAACAAGGCGAAGAATGAGATGGGCGAGCAGGCGGACTTGAATCGGCAGGTGTTCGAGGGCATGGACGAGGAGGAAAGAGAGAAGATCGAGGGTTTCCGAGCCGGACGGTACGTGCGCATTGAGATCGAAAGCATCCCGTGCGAGTTCGTCGACCACTTCGACGCCACCGCTCCCTACATCATTGGAGGTCTCCTTCCGGGAGAGCAGAACATGGGAGTCGTGCAGGCAAGAGTGAAGAGACACCGTTGGTTTGAGAGGACTCTCAAATCTCGCGATCCACTGATCATCAGCTGCGGCTGGCGTCGCTTCCAAACTGTAGCCGTCTATTCGGTTCAAGACCACAACATGCGTCTCCGATTTCTCAAATACACACCCGAACACATGCATTGTCACGCCTCCTTCTTCGGACCGATCTGTGCCCAGAATACGGGTCTTCTGGCTATCCAATCGATTGCCGATAAGACACCTGGATACAGAATTGTCGCGACTGGAGGCGTTTTAGATCTGGACAAGTCCACACAGGTCGTCAAAAAGCTCAAGTTGATTGGAACTCCCGAAAAGATCTTCAAGAAGACTGCTTTTGTGAAGGGAATGTTCAACTCGCCGCTCGAGGTAGCCAAGTTCGAAGGAGCCACAATTCGGACTGTCGCCGGCATCAGAGGACAGATCAAGAAGGCCATCAAGGCGCCAGCAGGAGCTTTTCGTGCCACGTTCGAGGACAAGATCTTAATGAGGGATATTGTGTTCCTGCGCTCCTGGGTCACCGTTCCGATCCCTCGCTTCTACACTCCGATCTCCGACCATCTCCAGGCCGCTTCCGAACCTTGGATTGGCATGCGAACTGTCGGAAAGATGCGCTCAGAGCTCGGAATGGGAACTCCGCTCAACAAGGATTCCGACTACAAACCAATCGTTCGCCGTGAATTCGAGTCTGCTCCGATCCACCTACCACCGAAACTCCAGAAGAGCCTTCCATTCAAACTGAAACCGTCGTATCAGGCGAGAGAAGAAAAGGAGAAGGACTCGCTGATCTCGAAGCACACTGCTGTCGTGCTGGAGCCGGAGGAGGCGAAGCGGGAGAGATTCATGGATATGATCAGAACACTGAACAAGGTGGATCTGAAGAAACAGGAGGAGCAGAAGGAGGGGTACAAAAAAAGAAAGGCCGAGGAGGTGAGTCAATTTGTTTGTTGTTTGAAAAATGATTTTTTGTTTTCCAGATGGCGGAGAGCGAGGCGAAGCGCGAGAAGAACATCAAGTCGCGCAAGAAGGACATCTCGAGAGTGCTTTCGAAGCGAGAGCAGGCCAAGCTCCGCAAGGCCCTCGGAACCTCAGCCAGCAGCTCCTAACTTTCAACTTCTTCGTATTGTTATTTTATTATTACTTTCTCTTGTTGTTTCTACTGTTATTGTTTCCATTTTCTGTTTTCTTTTTTTTGTTTTCTTTGAAATTAAATCTCTAGATATCAAGATCAACCTTATATAGTTTTTAGAACGACTTCTGAACGTTTCCAATCAAATACCTCCTAATTTTCCTTTCGATTAGCTTCCGATTTCCAGAATAACTCATTTCAGATGATTGGTCTTGAGGCGTGGTTCGCCAACTTTTCGCAGATCTCGAGTCGATGGATCACACCGAAATCACTGGCCGACATTCCGAGGCCTCACGTCGAGTACGCGATCTTCGCCACATTCAAAGCGGCCGAATTGATGAGTGTGATCGGTGGGGAAATTGGGCGCATCGTCCAAATGCATATTCTTTTCGTTTCAGGAGGGCTTGTGGCGCATCCGATCTACCGATGGCACTTGTCGCGAAAACTGCGCCCGGAAATGATGACGCCGAACTCGGACAAGATCATTCGGGCTGCGTGCCGGAAGTTACAGGGCCGCTTCCTCATTGCCGGCCTCGTGGCTGCTCCGTTCCTCAGTCGTCTCGAAACCCATTTCTCGGGCACCACGGACAGCGAGCTCAAAAATCGGTGCTACGCCGTCAGATGCAATGCGGACACGCTGTCCTTGGTAAACCACTCGGGATCATTCTGAGACATCGTTCTTCTTACAGGACCGAGCAGTTCTCGTCTGCGGCTTCATCGGCTGGTACTGGCGCCGATTCCAGGGAGCCGTCGACGGTATCAACGTGGGAATCGCCTACGCTATGGTCAACAGCCAGTTCATCGCGCCGCGCACGTCGCCGGTTCTCAAGAACAGCATCGAGGAGACGGAACGATACGAGACGGTGGAGGCGATGGAGGAGGAGAAGTCGAAGCTCACAAAGTTCCTCGCCGAGCAGGACCGAAAAGAGTCATCTCCCTAGTTTTTTTTAGTTTCAGCAGTCAAATGGTAGTAAACTACATCAATACTCAATTTTGTATTCACACGAAAATTCACAAATCAGCGTTGAGTTTTCATTGAACTGACGAAAAGAGACAGGATGAAAGGAAGTTCCTCCGGTTTTTAGGGGCACAGTTTGGTAACAGTGAACGTGTGCTTCCTTGTCTCTGATTCGGTGCCGTCGTGGGAAACGGTAGTAATGAACCCGTCCTTTGCCAATACGATGACCGGACCCTCGACGGCAAAGTCTTTGAACCGCTCCATCACTTTTTCGAACATCTCGTTTTTTATGGACATCTCGGCGTAGTAAATTCCAGTGATAGAGGACCCAACTTTAATTTTCTCCTTCAGAATGATCTGAAAAAGAAAAAAGTTGGGTGCGATGTAAGTGCGTGTCCCACCTCGCAGCACTTCAGGAAAGTCTCTTGAAAACTCAAGTGTTGAGTGGATTCGAGCATTTCGAGCGGCGGATTCTGCAGCAGGTAGTCGGCGACGACCGTCTCTTCGCTTCCCGAAGGACGGCGTCTGTTTAGAATGAGGTGCTTCGCATTCCGCATGCGATTCTGTTGAATCAGGTACTCGAAGGCTTGGCCTTCCATCTCGAGTCGCTCGAAGACGTGCGTTCGAGGAAAGAAGTCGAGAAAATTGAAGGAGGTGGTGGGCCACAACAGTTTCCATTTGAGGAGCGGCGTCTTGAGGTTTCCGAGTCCCAGGTAGCTCTGGATACTTCCGATTTCCAAGTTCCTGACGGGTTGTGGCGACAGCTGCATGAAATACTCGAAGTAATGTTCCACTATCCCGGATTTATAACCGCTCCAAACGGGACAAGGAACGGAGACGGTTTTGTCGGGCCTCAAAGAGCACGTTATCTCCATTCTTCCCCTCGTGACGCTGTCGGGAACGAATTGGAACGTGTATTCGACGGAGTCCACTCGGATGCTCCCAGCATCCACAATGAGACCCGCGCCATAGCGCTTCTCGATCAGATCGGCCTTCAGAGAGTTCAGCCGATATTTGTTCTGTCGGACGGCGTTCGGAAGATCTTTCACGAATTTCGACAAGTACAGTCTGAAAACGAGTCGGAAATGGGAGTATTTGGAAGAATAGTGACCAACCTTCGTCCATACGGGAGGTACTGAAAGACAGAAATTCGGCTCGAGTAGGCGAGATTTCGTCGGGAAGGCTGCATTTCGAGGAGAGCAGAATATTGATACAGAGAGATCGGGAGAGAACCGAAGCAGAAAATACGAATGAACGCGTGTTGATCTACGAGACAGCGCGATGTAGAACTATGGATGTCTGCAGGTAGATCAATGAGAAAGATTCGAAAAAAGAGGACGGCAACAACGGATACAGAAGAATATCAGAATGGAACTCCTTGATCGATTCACAGAATACTGGTTTTCTCGTCGACAATTTCTTTCATTTGCAACTTTCCTCGGAACACTTCCAGAATTCCAGAAGACTCTCCAGAGACATAGAAATCATCGTCGCACAGTCCGAACGTCTTCATGAATAATACAAAAGACTCTGTTCTATTTTGATCCCTCCGCCTTTCGCCCTCCACAACAACATCAAAACATCTTGTCTCATTTGTTTGCTATTCAAAAATCGTAAAGTTTGCATTTGTATGGCGAGTAGTGGAGGCGGAGCATCATCAAAAGAACATCACAGGAGGCTTTCGAGTCATAAATATTGATACAGACAGGACGGTTGCCATCCCAAAAGAATGTAGTACCAGAGGAGGAGTCTCTCTTGTGCTCTCCCAGCAGCGCCACTAGTATTCGGAGCGACGAGCAGGAGCAGGAGGAGGAGGAGGCTCTTGAACAAATAAACATCTTCGCTTCCTTCCTCCTCTCTGCTTCTTCTGGAACCCTTTTCTTCCAATTCATACCGGCAGATGAAGCTTGTCTCTGACTCGAAAAACTCTCAGCCAACTTTCAGCCAAAGCAGTCGAGTGAACTATAATCTCATCTCGAGATTCTTCAAGTCACGCGCGCACACGTTCGTGGTCACACTCCGATGAGCTCGGGAGGATGACTATGAGAGTTCATCTGAACACCTTCTGATTTGTCATCATCACTTTCTTCCGCTCCCTCTCTCTCTCTCTCGCGAGCCCCCTCCACGGCTTCTCCTTTTTCTTCTACTGGTCATGCGTGCTCTCCTTTTGCCTCTCTCTCTGTCTTCTTTGCGTGTGCTCTTGGCACAGATTTCGTATATCTGTCTCTTTTTTGCTCTCCTTTCTCTTCTTCCTTCTTCTCCGGCTTCTTCGCGCTTTCTTCTTCTTCTTGTAAGACTTCTGGAGCACTTGGAGCATTCGCCTTCTCGTCAGAATCCGGCGAGAATGGCCACTCCGTAGTGTGTCTCTGTTGACCATCATCCGGCCCGTTCTCCGTCACATTATCAATTATTTATCTCTTTTCTCACACATCTGAGGGGCCGGGCGGACGAAAAGATATCTCTCTTCCGAGGAACAACTCCCCGGCTCTTCCGAGCGGGCTTCCCTGCTCTGTCTGAGAAGTCGGGCTTCTCTCCTGCAAGAATGGATACAGTCCGGGGGCCCGTATGCTCCGGCTCGAGACGGAGCAGTCTCGTGCTCTTCTGCCCTTGATCTGTCCTCACTTCCGTGCACTTTCAATCCTCTAATGGCCACTCTTGTCATCATCCGTCTGGCTGAAAATGTGTCCAAATCTGAAAGTCCGAGTGGCGCCAAAGTTCTCTCCCAAAACGGCTCACTCTCTCGTTTCGTCATCGCTCGTCATCATCCTTTCTGCCCGAAATCCTCGGGATTAGATGGACGTCTTCGTAAACATCCCCACCTCCTCGTCGCCTATTTCTGTGTCGTCGTCGTCGTCGACGACGTCGAAAAGTTCAAATCCAGAGAAGAGGAAGAAGCGGCGCCTCGCCTTATTTTCGCTCCGAACCGCTCGCAAGCGCGCGCTCTCTTCTCCGTTCCGTACCCCACAATTACTGAGAGAAGGGAGCCGGGGGGCTCCGAGAGCTCCCGGAGCAGTTTGGTGCCAGGCCTTTGTTGTTCGCACACACACATACGCGATGCTTCTCACCCACAGATGGCAGATTTTGTAATAATAAATGGGCGGTTTCCGGTCGTATTGCGACGCGGACCTCCCGGAGAGAGCGGTCTCTTTCCGCGTCTGACCCGCCGCGTCTTGTGTACATACACACAGACACGTGAATGTCTTTACACGGCCGGTGAGCTCTCTTCTTCTTCTTCTTCCACTTGCTCGCGGAGCACAGAATGTACAGCTGAAAAGTGCGCGTCCTTCGTTTCGTTTGGGGTGAAAAGAGCTGAAAAGGACAAGCGGACACACAAGTTCAATTAGCTTTGCAAAGTGCCGACGTGCTAATAAAATAGCAGGCGGCGTCGAGCTCTCGTCGCCACAAAATGGTTCTAAAGGGGGAGCGTCGAGACCAGCTACGGTTCTCAGTGGAGCGCACTTTGCATACCGTCCGATCGTCTCCTCCTCCATCTGTCGCCTCTTCTGCCACGTAGCGTGTGTCCGATCGGCTGTCCTTCCACCACCTAAATGGCCTTCCTTCCTTCCTCCCGAGGGGCATTTTTCTCTCTTTCTCTCTCTCTTCGCACCTTGTGTACGTATAATGTGTGTCAGTCCCCACCACTACCAGAGGCCTGTGTGTCCTCTTATTGTCCCCGCGGGCGTCCCTTTCTCCTCCTCCGTCTCTCTCTCTCTCTCTCTCTCTCTCTCTTCTGGTGTGGCCGGCCGGTGTGTCGTTCGGAGGGTCCTTCAAATTAATGATCGAGTTTCTGTCCGCTCCGACGCATTTCACCGGCCAACACCTGGCTCCCGACCGACACTTCCTTCCTTCCCCCCATCGTTTTTGATCGAGTCACCGCTTCGTTTTGTTTTTTTGTCCGATGGAGCGCACTTCTGACGACAGTAATTGATGAGTAGCCGCTCCAGTTTTCAGTGTCTCTCTCTGAAATTCGTCTTCAGAAGGGGGCAACAAACGTCAGGTCCACTCCTCGCTTTCTCTCTTTTCTCGCCGCCGCTTCCATTCATAAACTCGTTTATATATTGTGTTAGTACGCGCGGCGAAGAGGGACTTCGGAGGGGGCTGTATAGCTGTATTATATTATAGATTGAACGTTTTTTCTCTTCTCCTTCTTTCCCTCCAGCTTGTTCTTCTCCTCCTCCTTCTTCATCGTGCTTCGAAGAAAGTGCGCTCCAATGAGAACAGTGAGAGGTTCGATGGAGCGCAGTTGCATAACGAAACGAATTTCCACACAAGAATGGAAGCGAGAACAAACAGAGGGGTGTTTAGAGCGGGTATCCAGGGCAACAAATCCCAAACGCAGCTGCTGCCTGGCTCTCGCGCGCGTTTTTTGTTGTCGTTTCGGCGGCTCCTCGACGAGCGAACGCGGGCAGACAAACAATGGCCGAGAAGAAACATCGGGCGTTTTCTAGTCCCCCGGGCATGTTTCTTTTTTCGGCCCCCCTTCCGGTCAATAATTAGGAAAAGAGGAGGCTGTTTTTGTTTTCGGCCTTCTTCCCACTCGCTCTCTCTCTTCCTTCCGTTTGAAATTGGGGGTTTTCGTGTTCCTCCTTCTCCTTCCAGACGATCTCATTTATATTCGCCCCCTCGTCTCCGTTCACTCGAATGAACATCTTCCATTCTTTGCAGGGATGGTCGAGGAAAGCGAGCTGGGCATCGACGACAACGCGACGCCTAGCCCGCCGGCCTACTCGAACGAGGCGGTGCAGGACGATGACGTGTACGGAGAGCTCATTCTGCTCGGCTTCAACGGACAATCCGAGAACCGGGCCACGTCGAAACGGTATCTGACGAAGAAGACGTTGCGACGGAGGGACACGCCGAACGGCATCAAAAAGAGCACTGTGCACAATGTGACGGCGCCGGACAGCAAACTGATCAAGGACAAGTCACGGCACACCGTCTCGTTCCACAGCGATCAGAACAAGTCGGTGGTGATCGAGTACGGATCGGATCCGACGAAGGACATGTTCCAGGTGAGCATCGTCACTTTCCCCCGAACAGAGTCCTCACGAGAAGATTGCAGATCGGTCGTGCTTCCGACGAACAAATCGACTTCACCGTCATCGACACGTGGATGTTTCTGCCGGAGAACTCGGACGCCGCCGTGCCGTCGCGTCCGCAGCTGGAAATGCTCGAGAAAGGCGATCGCACGTCGACCATCAGCCGCTTCGCGTGCCGCATTCTCATCGATCGCGAGAACTCGAACAAGGCGTACTTGTACGCCGCCGGCTTCGATTCGCACCACAACATCTCGATCAATGTGAGTTCCCGGCGGTTTCAGATCGAAATCAGACTGAAAACATCGCGTTTCTGCAGCAAAAATCGCTGAAATGGACAAAGTCGAACGGCGAGGTTGACGGTTTGACGACGAACGGCGTGCTTCTTCTGCATCCGAACAAGGACGATCTGATGGACGACACCGTCGAGAAACCGATGTACAAGTGGCGAGAGGTGTCCATCAACGGCGACGTCTACGAGCCACGTGTCACGCGGAGCAGCTCGGCGAAGGGCGTCTACATGCCCGAGTGGACGAACATGCTTCAGGACGGAACACTCATCGATCTGTGCGGCGCGACGATCCTGTGGCGGACGGCCGACGGACTGGAGCGGTCGCCGAAGATGCGCGAACTCGAGATGGCCTTGGATCGGCTGAATGCCGGCAAGCCGCAGTGTCCGGTCAACCTGAACACTCTGGTGATTCCGAAGAAGAGGAACGGACGAGTGGCCAGCCGACGACAGCCTTACGTGAGTCTCCGACGCTCCGATGGTTTCCAATCTCTCGTTCAGGTCTACCTGCAATGCGGTCACGTGCAGGGGAAACACGACTGGGGCATTCACATGAGCAGTGGCCAGAGGGCCGGCAAGTGTCCGATCTGTCTGATCGAGTCGGAGCGGATAGTGCAGCTGTCGATGGGCATGGAGCCGTCGTTCCACCTCGATTCGGGCGTCCTCGACCACGCGTTCAATCCGTGCGGACACATGGCCAGCAAACAGACCGTGCTGTGAGTCGCTTCCCTCGTTTCATCGTTTCATTCTCTTCTCTGCAGGTACTGGTCCCGCATCCCTCTTCCGCAGGGAACGTGCCGTTACGACCCGGTCTGTCCGTTCTGCTACCAGTTGCTGGCCACCGAGAAGCCGTTCGTCCGCCTCATTTTCCAGGACAACTGCTTCGACGAGGACACGATCCGCTTTGCGAACGAAGCCTAACCAGCTCGCTCTCTCGAACTATCATCTTTCTCTCCTCGACATAATCATATTCCTCTTCTCATTCTGTCCCCTAATCATCTTCTTCTTCTTCTCCTCCTTCTTTCTCGTCTATTCCTCCTTCTTCCCCCCATCTCCACCGGTCAACTATCTCTGAAAATCTGTCTGAAAATCGGAAAATCTGAAAATCTATTGTGTGTACGTTTCTCTCCTCCCAATTAACTCATAGCTTTACATGTTCCCCTCGTCTCCCCCTGTCTCTCCTCCAAATATTTGTGTATTTGTATTTTGTGTGAAATAAAAACTCGTCTCGTTGTTTCTCAACAGAGCGCACTTCCGTCACGTCGAGAACTGTCCCCAGAGGCGAGAGAGAACTCGCAATGAACCCCGTCGTCATTGCTCCAAACAAACTCAAATCTCTTTTCTCATGTGACTGGACGAGTCATTTCGAGTGGTGCCAACTGTGGACCCTCCTTCTCTCCCCTTCTTTCGCATTTATGTCTCTGTTTTCCTTCTTCCTTTTCACTCCAAAATGGGAGAGGTTTCCCCTTGTGCCGCCCCGTTTTTTTCTCCGTTTTCGCCGCTTCTTCCCTCTTTTCTTCTTGTTCTCAAATTTCGTTTCGCTTCTCGAGAGTTTATTTAGGGTCCGTTTGCTGCCTTCTTCTTCTTCTTCTTTTTTTTTCGCTTTTCTCTTCTTGCACTTTCAGTTTTCGACGACCTCAACCAAGAAACAACAGGAAGTGATGTGGAGTGACGTGGTCGTGCCAACAAGAAATGAATGGTCATTTGCAATCTCTCACGTTTCCTTGTTTGAAATGAGCTAGAACTAGACTACCGTATTCCCTATCGAGATGCTCTCAACCGGAACAAAAAAACGAGAGAGAGAGAGAGAGAAAGAGTGTTGAGGAGTGCAGTGGAGCAGATTTGCGAACCGGAACAATTTGACGGTAATCTCTCGGTACTTTTGTAGACACATCGGATCTAAAGGAAGATCCTAGAATAACACAGCCATTTCTACCTCAACGGATAAACGGTACTGCCACGTCACACCACTTCATCGCTCTCTGTGTGGATCCGAAACGGTTTCTTCTTCCCCTCGTTTCCCGCCCCCTTCCGGCGCCTATTCATCACCATCTTACCCAGTGGCCCCTCTCTAAAAATAGAATCCCTTCTTCCTCTTCAGCTTCTTCTTCTTCTTCCTTCCCCCCAAAAAGCGTCGGTCCCCTTTCTTCTCCTCATCTTTTTTTGTGTGTTTCCCCCCTCCTTCCAACCATTAATTTATTTTTTCATGTGTTTCGACGGCTCCCGGAGCCCTTTTCTTATTCTTCTTCTTTCCTTTCTCGCTCGCTTTCTCTCTCTCCCAAAATGTGCACTTTTTTTGTGGGCGGGCTCTGATTGATGGTTTATGGGACGAAAAGGAAGATTGTCTCGTGAGATTCCTTCTTCCTGCAAACGCGCTCCACTGCAATCGTCGTCGATCATCGAAAATCAAAAAGTGAAAGAAAAGAAGTTGGAAGGGGTGGCGGAAGGAAAGGAAGCATGTGTGTGTGCAACAAGTGGGTGAAAAAGTGTTTCCGTTTTGCCCACTGGAGAGACTCGTCACATGTGACTTTTCTCAACAACCACGACTGCAAGAAAGGCTTGTGTACATACGAAAGGGGGGGGGGGCGAAATAAACGTTCCTCCGGTTGGGTCTCGCCACAAAAAGATACACTACTCCGTCTCCTCCTGCACTTCCTGTTTCTCTCTTTCTCAACGTCTTCTCCTCCTCCTCCTTCGGCCACAAATGTTCCGAAAAGGAGGCGTGGCCTGTTTTGTGCATCTTCTTGTGGCGTGGTGGTGGTGCTCCTTGGCATTTCGAGCCAAACAAACGTCTCGGGGCGGCTCCCTTCCTCTTCTTCTTCTTCTTCTCCGAGACCACACACATGCCCGCACAACTGCTGTTGCTCGGTTATCTTCCTCTCTCTCTCACTCGCCCCGTTTTCTCTTCTTTCATGTTTCTTCTTCTTCCCGCAGCGTTTTGTAACATAATTGTGTTGAAGAGATCCACGAGAAGCATGACGAACGTCTTCAAACGAACCATTCTCATCACTGGCGCCACGGACGGCATCGGAAAACAGACGGCGTTGGATCTGGCCGCCCATCCGGACAACTTTGTCATCATTCACGGACGCACCGAGGAGAAGTGCATTGTGAGTTTCAGACGGATTCTGAAGGCCCCGTTCGGGCCTGTTTGGTGGAGCCCGCCGGAACTGCTCGGAGCGATGAGCACAACAATGTTCTCTCATGAATATTCATGGGCGGCTCTCTCTCTCTCGTTCTCTCCTCCTTCCGATTCGAATCCGAATCGTTTCAGGCGACGAAGGAATGGATCGGCAAGGAGAACGGCAACTGCTCCAACATCGACCACGTCGCCGGCGACTTTGCGTTGCTCAAAGAAGTAAGCGGGGAGCATCGCGTGCTCGGCGAGCAACTCGCAGACGAGCAAAACAACATGTTTTGACATTTATAGGTGGCCGTGATGGCCGAAGAGGTCGAACGTCGGTTTCCCGATCTGAACGTGCTGCTGTGCAACGCGGGCGTACTGTATCCCCGTCGTATGGAGACGAAAGACGGCCACGAGTCGACGTTCCAGGTAGGCGGAGCGGTCGCGTCGCGGCTCCCGACATCTCTCGTTTTCAGGTCAACTACCTGGCTCACTACCTCCTGTGCAACCTGCTGCTCCCGGTGCTCAGTCACAATCGATCGAATGTGATTGTGGTGGGAAGTGTGCTGCACACATGGTAAGTGCCACGTCATGCCAGGTCAAAGATTCTGTGTGTGGAGCAAAGAAATGGAAACGGGAAAGGCTGCCAAAAGAGCACACAGATTCGTTCTCTCGGGGGAAATATCTCGGAAAGAGAGCGACGCATGCAATTCCGACAATTGACCCCCGTTTTCCGCCGCCAATCGTCACTTTCAAAAACCTTCCGCTTCCCTCTTTTCGAATCGAAGAATTGGGTGCGCAGCGGGGATACGGAGTGCCACGTGGCACTCTGGCATAGACGAGACACAAAAGGAAAACATGTTTTCTTTCAGACCCGTTTTGTTTCTGTTTTTCTCGGACAATTAGGGCTCGCGCGGGCGAGAAGAATTGCATGTCACTCAGATTTCTTCTTCTTCTGGAAATAACATTTTCAGAGCGGAAAGGAAAACGGAAACTTCTTCCAGAAGAAGAAGAAGAAAACATGAAAACACACACACACTTGAAAACGAAGAGGTCAAACATCGCGGGGCCGAACTTTCTCCGCGGGGAAAACTAGGCCAGAGCGTTTGAAATGAAAGTTCAGAAACCAGAAGCGCGCGCGTTTTTTCTCCTCCTTGGAAAAGTCAGAAAAGCAATTTCCGTAATCGAAGAGCCGCCGCAGAGAGAGACAACAATCCCTCTCTGGTTTCTAATTAAATTGTTTTCCAGGCCGTCGCTCGACTGGGCCGACGTGATGGCGGTGAAGGAGTACGAGAAGTATCTACAGTACTCGCGCAGCAAACTCATGTGCCATCTGATGGCCTTTGCTCTCCACAGAAGGTGCGAAAGAGGGGGGAGGAAGACGTGAAGGTGTCGGGTTTCTTGCAGAATGAATATCGCCCGACAGCCCGTCAACGTGAACATCATCGAGTTGGGCAAGGAGAAGGAGCCGAACAACAACGGAAAACTGTGAGAGAATTCGGTGGTTTTCGGGAATGGGGAATGCTGGGAAAACGGGGTTCGGTTACCGTGTACAATGGAGCGCGTTTGCAACACTAGAAGATCGACATCTTCAGAAGAACGACGTCGGCGCTCTCCTCGTCGATGTCGACGCTGTCGATCTGCCGTCAGGCGGGAAACCTCGCCCAACTCATCGAAGGACCGTGTCTCGAGAAGATGTCCGGAAAGTATCTGGATCCGAACGGAAAGCAGATGAGGTGCCCTTCCACACTAGCCTTCTGGTGAACGTCTCCATTCCAGAAGCGGCTCCGACGCCACCGACGAACGTCTTCAGGAGCGTCTCTGGGCGTTCTCGCAGGACTTGTGCCAGAAGTACATGTAGATCAGAAGAAGAAGAAGCTTCTAGAACTCTCCGACTCGATTCTCTCCACTCAGATCTTAGCATTTAATGCGTTCACCGGTTCTGCTTCCTAATAATTCGCATTCGCCCGCTAGATTCTCATCTCTCTCTGTACATTTTGTCAAGATTGTAAGTATATAAATGCTCTTCTGTGCACATTATTAAATAGTTTCATTATCCATAAGGTGTATGTATGCGTTTAACGTATTTTGTGTCATAGAAGTTAAGAGAAGTTTCGGGGCTTGTGTCTGGGTGTTTGTTTGTGTGTGACTAGAAGATTATCAAAGTGTAAAAGGGAGAAAATAAGAAGAAGAAGAAGAAGGGAGACAAAGAGTATCTAGTTGTACTGTAAAGGAGAAGTGGGCGGGGCTTAGTGATACTGATTATTATTATTGTTCTTCTCGACGGAGACGCTTCGAAGGGCGCCTCGCGCGGAGATCAAAGTGGTCGTCGGTCGGCAGCTCTCGGAGGCGCTTCTCATCAGCTTCGGCGACTCGTCATCGTCCAAATGGAGGGTCGGATCGAACGAAGCGGGCGTGAGCACCAGGGAGGAGCACACGGGCGGTGCGATCTTCGGAGGCATTCGAGCCGATTCCTTAAGGGTGTCGCACGTGGAAACGCCCTCTTCTTCAATGCGGGACAGTGTGCGTACTTCGAGATTTCCAATGTCTGAAAAGAAGACGTCCGTCGATGACAGTTGTTCTCAGAATCCGACTCACCGATCTCATCGCCCATCACAAAAACGCTCTCCGCATCTGTTCCCGAGCTGGCATATGTGGTGCATCCTGAAGACGTCATAGTGCTCGTCATCGAGTCGAACATGTCCAGCTTTCCGCCGACGATGTGCGATGAAGCGGTGGAGGAAGACGTCGACGACATCATCGGCGGCTTCTGATCGTCGTGACCGCTCTCATCGCCGAGCCATCCTCTCTGCTCGATGATCGTTTTCTCGTCACACTCCGATCCGACGTTCGACGTCGAGTTCCAGAAGCTCTCGTGGTTCTGGGACATCTCGAGATGCTTGATACGGTTCTCCAAGGACTGTATGTATCCGAGAAGCCGCGATCGTTCCTTCTTCGAAGCTTCACGTCTCTCTTCCTCTTCCGATGCTTCCGAACACATCGAGCTGGCCATGATGCGACGGAGAGTGCTCTCCTTGTGCTGGTTGAAGTGCGTGAGGATCTTCTCGTGATCGTCCTGATGTCCCTCTGAGCCGCCCGATTGTTCCGAGCTCCCACACCCGAGGTCCTCGCTCTCCGCATCGCAATCCACGTGGCAGTTCGTCGTCATCATGAGGCTCTGGCGCTGCTCGTCGAGATACATGCACAATTGCCGGAGCTCCTCGACCTCCCGCTCCTTCTGACTCAGCTTCTCCTCGATTCCCGACATCTTCTGATGGTACGAGTGCACCTCCTGCTTCATCAGATTGCTCGTGTATCTGCCGAACTTCTGCCACTCGCGAGCCAACTTTCGGGTCTTCTGACGGTCGTCGTCGAGGAAACAGCACAAATCTCGGAGCTCCTTGTTGCTCGTCGTCACTTTTCGATTCTCGTCTTTCAGCATTCGGATTTCGGCGACGTGCATCTGAAAACGAAGAGTTCGTTGATTCGAATTCGAAAACTACTCACTTTTTCCTCATTTTGAAAAAAATTCAAATTTCCCAATATCCAGGAGCACATTTCTTTCAATTAAAAGTGCCAGTGGAAAAAGAGAGAATGGGGAGCTATTAGGAATAGAAAATGTGAAGAGAAAGGGCAAACAATCGGAGGGCGAATCGAAAGCGGCGAAAAAGAAGAAATTGATATCAAAAACAACAAAAGAAATATTTGTGGCTCGCGGAGCAAAAAAACAAAGATGCTGACCTGAACGCGGCGGTTCGCATCGTTGACGACGTCGGACTGCATCCGCATCAGCTTCTGGTTCTCCTCGTCGAGCATCTTGCAACGGTGTCGCATGTGTTCGTACTGTAGTTTCGAGGCGGAGTACTGCATTTGCTGCAAACCAGGAATTCGAACTGAAACATGAGTCACGCCTACATTTCTAGGAACCGGGACAGCGTAAGAAGGCGTCCCTTGTGGAGTCGTCGACGGCGACGAACCGCCCGAGTTGTTGCCCACGACGACGGTCGGATAACGAATGTTCGGGGATCGAGCTGCAAATCGGAACGACTTATGAGGAGAAAGATCTCGACGGAAACTTACGAGGCGTCGATTTCGAAGAACAAGAGGCGATCGAGGATCCGGCGAGCGTGGTGGCTGACGGGCGAATGACTGGTTTCGCGTAGTGGACTGTCGAGGCAACTGAACAGCTGCTGGCTTCCGACGACATGTCTGTAATTGTCATTCGTGTTATCAGTGACTGTGTTGCATGAGAAGAAAGGATTTATGCGAGTGTTTATGGTTATGGGAAGTGGAGAATTCGAACGAAGACAAAGAGAAGGGGAAGGAAGCGGAAGAGGGGACCCGAAAGGGAAGGATTCTGAAGAAGACGTGACTGGAAGGATCCTTCTCTTCCGACTTTTCGATAGTAACGAATGGAAGGATCGGAATGACTCCTCTCGCCGACTAATACGCGTTGAAAGGTGTGAAGCGGAGGGCAAATATGACTAGATGACTCCAGGATTCCTAGTAAGAGATGGGCACGCAGAGATTATATATCAAATAAATAAAATAACATTTCACACACACACACACCCTCTCCCTCTCACACGCGAAGGATGGGAGGCCGGCGACGGATAATCTGTCCGGAAATGCGTTTACTCAACAGCTCAACGCATCCAGGCGGCATTTTACTCTCTAAGAAGCAGAAGAAGAAGAAGAGGAAGAAGGGGAAGAGCATGAGAAATGTGAGAAGGGAATCCTGAAGGAGGATCCTAGGGGGGAAACGACATCTGGTTCACTTCTCGAAGGGAGTAAGGTTCCTAGCAGGAGCATATGGAAGCGAGGGGGGCCAGTGGGGTCAGTTGGCCGAAAAAAAAAGTGAAGGGAAAGCAGATGGTTTTGATACGGAATGGGGGGAATCAAAAGAAAACGGAGGAGGAGAAGAAGCGCCTCTTCAGAATGCGTGGAGATTCAAAGTGAAGACGTCAAGTGGTCGCTTTTTGTCGAATGGCTACTTTGAAGACGTGACGGATCATATAATTCGAATGAAAAAAAACGAGAGAACAAACAGTCCGGCCGGCACGTGGCAGGTTTCTTTGTTGCGCAACAACCGCTTTCCGTCTGGCCTTATCTAATCTCCTGCAGTTTACTACACAATGGGTGAGAGTAGATGAAAGCGGGAGGCCGCCGCAAATAAAGTTCACACCCAGAGGCCCAGCAGGTGCCAACCGATGACGACTTCACTTCAAAAACCATCTCTCACGGCGGAAACTCGGCGCGCCTTTTGACACCGACACTGCTGCCGCCCTGCGCAGCGAAAGACCATTCGTGTGACACTGACGGACGGCGGCGGCGTCAACACGGCGACGACAACGAGGGAGAGAAGCTAACCTTGAGAGCGCGAAACAACACAAAAACCAATCCAATGAAGACCGGCGAATTACCATTTTTGTGCGGTAAAAGATCGAGTAGACGTGCCGAGAGGAAGGACACTTTTTGCGCGCCGAAACTCTTCATGTAGAGGGGTAGAAGAAAGGAATGAGTCAGAAAGCGTCGGGGAGCCGCCGTCTTCTCTTCCGAATTAGAATTTTGACGGCGAACTTTGAATTTCGAATTCAAATTCCCACTTCCGAAGAAGACGTGATCATCTAGAATCTGCGAGTCGATCACGATCAAATAGAGAGGCTTCAGGCCTAGAGAGGCCCATAAAAAACATTACAAACGGAACAAAGGGGTCTGTGTCTGACCGAACGAAAAAGGTCTCCTCCCCTCTCCTTTCCTTTGTATTCTCCTCCTTCTCCGTTGGAGATTTATAGCCGTTAGCTGGAGGGAGGGGGAGAGGGACGAGGAGGAGAAGAATGGGCCGAGCGGAGGGCGACGGAAGGTCATGAAGAGCCGACACATGAAAAAACACGACGAAGAACACACAAAAGGGTGTACCGGAATGGCAATTAACCGGCGAGGAGACGTAAAATGGATGATGGAAGTAGGACACACTGACATGCGGTGTTATACGAGACAGCACGAGGCCCAAAACGGGGGGAAAGTTGTTTCTGTCTTCGTTTGGGCTTGCCAGCCAGGGATGGGCTGTCTTCTGATATGAACTGAAGACGGATTGCTAGGGGTTTCTAATCGAAATAAGGCTGAACGTTGCGCCTCCGGAGATGAGTGTGACAGTGTGGTTTGGTGTTGGCGGACAAGTTCGAAGAAACATTGCATGGCCACACGAAGAGCAACAGGCGATCGTCAGCTGATCAGCATCAACCGGCGAGCCCACGGACCGAAGACAAATGAGCCAGTGGGAAGTGGGCGTGGCCAGCGATGATCGATGAGCAGAGCGGACACAAAGACTCGCCCAGTGAAATGAATATGCATTATCCACTGGCAAGACGGCACGAAAAATGATTTATGAAGTGCCGACGACTACTTGGAAGCGGAGGGGGAAAGCGAAAAAGTTTGGTGGAGAAGTGAAATGGAATCGAGTACCCGTAGGCGCATCCATATAATTGCACAGTATACAAACAGCGAATTGACTCTTAGTGCGGACAATTATAGATGGACGAATGGACTAAATACTCGAGGCTTCTTCCTCTCCTTCAATGACCAGTTCCCCACCCCCCGATGGGAGGAGCCTCTCGTCGGTGACACAAATCGAAACTGACTCTGTGGGACGGTGCAGAACGAACTGTCAGATGCGATTTGGCGCCAATTTCAAGGACTGTCACTCTCCACGAAAAAGGTGTTGATGATGTGGAAAAAAGGGAAACTGGGTAGGCTGTTGAGGGAAAAACGAGGCCGGAAGATGGTATCGTTTCGATTCCCAGCCGCCTCGAAACCGCTAATCTGATCTCAGACTCCCGGCAGCAAAAAGGATTACGAGTGCATTTGAGTGTATGTGTATGCGTGCGTTGTTGCACAAAACCACGTCCACAGGAGCGCAGAGAAGATGAATAATTGACGTCGATTAATGGGGAGCGAGGTGTGCGGAGACCGGAAGAGCACGGAGGCCCACCTAGTCGTCACTCAGAAGACGTCGATTCTGGTCTTCAACGAAGAGAATCACCTTTTGCGACGTCGTCAGCAACCTCGCCGCAAAGAAGACGCCCACAGTGTAAATGGTGGCACCCCCTGCCGTGTTCTCACATCTTGTTCCGCCAAAACGACCCGCAATTTGAGGTCGACAAGAGGTTTCGAACAAAGCGAAACGGGCGAAAAATGTGATGGAGAAGTGAGGAGCTTGATATCAAAACTCTCGCAAAACTACTACTTCTTCTTGTTGCCTAGTTGAGCCGCGCTCGGCCGCAAAAACAAGAGAAGAAGAACAAAGGAGCTCGGTGGGATACACTTGAGAAACACCGAGAGAAGAGAGGGAAAGAGCGACGGATTCAACGTGAATCCGCGCGGAAACGTTTCCTCCTGGCGCAAGCGAAGAGGGGGAAGGGGGAAAACCAAAAACAATGCAAAGTATATAGCGAGGAGGCGGACAGGAAGTGAATGGAGGAAGAAGAAGAAGCAAAAGGACAGAACAAACAGCTACTGTACGAAATGAAAAGGGCGAAGTAGGCAGGGAGGTTATTAGCTACTCGCCAAATTGTGAATGGCGCAAATTGTTGGGTTGTGGGACGAGAAACTAGGTTCTGGGCAGTTTTCCATCCTTTCAGAGGCGGTTCTGGAAATTGGTGGGAACCTAAGCGATGCAACTTGGAATCCTTTTGTTTTGTAATCGAACAAATGCCCTCTCGCCCGGAGGTGCCAATCATTCGCCGTTCAAACTGACACGCTTTACACAACTTTTGCATATTGGATCCCGTCCTCCCCGTTTTACACTGATTTGCGGCCGCTTATTTACCTCTTCTCGGCGTGTTGACGAGCATTTCGATATTTCGATCCTGTTGAATGAGGTCCTGGAGGCGCATTACATCGTGAAACATAAGCAAAACACAAATCATAAGTACAAAAGGATGTAGTAACAGAAGGCATGCATAGAGAGGCTGAGAGATCTAAAGGGGGAGTTTAGAATGCTTATATTTATTCGACTATTCACAAAAGTAGTATCACAACCAAATAGTGGGGAAGGTCAGAAGATTAGAGCTTACATGGTATAGAAGGAATTGGAACGGGGTATTCGGATTGATAGGTAGCAATAAATTATGAAATTCGGAATAGAAACGAACACGTTCATTATCCGAGGCCGTGGTCTTCGAAGAATCCTTGTGGAGTTTCCTCCTCCTGGATAAGATCCTGAGCGGCTATCGCTTTGAGAACTTGCTTCTTGCTGGTCTCCTGGATCTCTCCGGCTAGGAGAAACTCGTCCAGGATGAAATAGGCCTTTTCGAAGTTGAATATGATGTCGAGTTCGCACACACTTCCGAAGTACTTGTCGAGAAGCTCGACGTACCGATGAATGAGCTCCAGGTTGATTAGTTCATTGTCATCCTGCTCGATAGCACAGCAGAAGTACAGAGAAGCGTACCTACAATATAATGCACACATTCAACTCTTCCCAGCCAGCCAAGAACATACCGTTTGTAGACGATCTTGAGATCCTTGTATTCGAGAAAAGCACACATCTTCGGCTTTCTCGAAAGAATCTGGGTGATGAGCTCACGGCAAATCTTCTTCTTTTGCTAGAAATGCTAGATTTCACCTACTTTGAGAAAGAGAATGCATACCTTGTCTGGGTAAGCCGTGTACCATTTCTGAAGCCGTAGCTTGCCCTGCCGGCTGAATAGAAGCATATATTGCATCATTCTGCCTGAAAACAAGAAATTTCAGTGTGAAACAGCTGTAGAAATCGTCGGCAAACGCTCGAATTTCCAGCCAGGTGGCACATTCAGTTTGTCGATATTTCAACGATGCTCCGAAATAACGCCACCGCATACTTTAACGTTTGCAATGGAGCGCACTTGCATTGTCATCATCACTCCTCTCTCTTTGAAATCGCCATTCTTCTCGGAGCTTCTCGTGATTTTGTTTCCGTTTTCTTCTGTTTATTATTTCTTTTTTTTGTCTTAACATCGTGTTTCACAGTCATGGGACAACAACAGTCCGGATTCGGAAGAGGCAACGATCGCGGCCAGGGAGATGGCGACAAGAAAGACAAGAAGAAGTACGAGCCTCCAATCCCGTCGAGAATTGGAAAGAAGAAGAAGGGATCGAAGGGACCTGACGCTGCTAGCAAACTTCCAGCGGGTACAGAGTAAAATACTGACATTTTCAAAATCTGTCTGTTTTTAGTCACTCCTCACGCCAGATGCCGTCTGAAGCTTTTGAAGAGCGAGCGAATCAAGGATTACTTGCTCATGGAGCAGGAGTTCATCCAGAACCAGGAGCGTCTGAAGCCACAAGAGGAGAGACAAGAGGAGGAGCGGACCAAGGTGGACGAGCTCCGCGGAACTCCGATGGCCGTCGGATCGCTTGAGGAAATCATCGATGACCAGCATGCTATCGTTTCGACGAACGTCGGAAGCGAGCACTACGTCAACATCATGTCGTTCGTTGACAAGGAACAGCTGGAACCGGGATGTTCGGTTCTGCTGAACCACAAAAACCATGCTGTCATTGGAGTGCTCTCTGATGATACCGATCCGATGGTTTCCGTGATGAAACTTGAAAAGGCTCCGCAAGAGACTTATGCTGACGTCGGAGGACTTGATCAGCAGATTCAGGAGATCAAGGAAGCCGTCGAGCTGCCGCTCACTCACCCTGAGTACTACGAGGAGATGGGAATCCGACCACCCAAGGGTGTCATTCTCTACGGATGCCCTGGAACTGGAAAGACCCTCCTCGCCAAAGCAGTCGCCAATCAGACATCGGCAACCTTCCTTCGCATCGTCGGATCGGAACTCATCCAGAAGTATCTCGGAGACGGTCCGAAAATGGTTCGCGAGTTGTTCCGCGTAGCCGAGGAGAACGCACCGTCGATCGTGTTTATCGACGAAATCGACGCCGTCGGAACGAAGCGTTACGACTCCAACTCCGGAGGAGAGCGTGAGATCCAGCGAACAATGCTCGAGCTTCTCAACCAGCTTGACGGATTCGATTCTCGCGGAGACGTCAAAGTGCTGATGGCCACCAACCGCATCGAGTCTCTCGATCCTGCCCTCATCCGTCCCGGACGTATCGACCGAAAAATCGAGTTCCCACTGCCGGATGAGAAAACGAAGCGCCGCATCTTCCAGGTATTCCTTTAGAAACGGACCGATCAGTTTCAATATGTTTTTTCTCAGATCCACACATCGCGCATGACGCTCGGTGAGGAAGTGAACCTCGAGGAGTTCATCACAGCCAAAGATGAGCTCAGTGGAGCCGACATCAAGGCGATGTGCACGGAGGCCGGTCTCCTTGCTCTGCGTGAACGTCGTATGCGAGTCACGATGGAGGACTTCCAGAAATCGAAGGAGAACGTTCTCTACCGCAAGAAGGAGGGTGCCCCCGAAGAGCTCTACTTGTAAATCGATCCGTCCCCGTTTTATTTATTTCACCTTCCCCGTACCGCTCCCTCTTTCTATCAACCCATTGTCCTATAACTGATTTAATGTATTTTCTCGTTTGGCCTTAAAGCCAGCGAGCTGCTTGTGTCGCGGAATACAAATTTGGGATCACAGTCCACGTCACACTCTGCTCTCAGCAGCTTACACTAGATTCTATCTACCCTGCCCTGAAAAATGTACTTCAGAATGCAAAATGGTGTTATTCAAAATATCAGATAGCATACGTAATACAAATGAGGAAAAGAAATTTGAATGTTGTTGGAGACGGTGTGTGTGACAATGATTTGAGTTGGACAATTGAGATGGGCGAGAAGTACAGGGAACAGTGGACTGTTCCAGAGACTTCTTTCTTTTGGTTTGAGTTGGTTACATAGAGTTACCAGTGATTGGATGGGGGAGGGATGGACTGAGTGACGAGGGGAGAACGGTGGGTTCTCGTTGGGATGCAAGTGCGCTCCACGGCGAATCACAAGAACAAGAGAGACAATGAGAGAGGGGAGAAAGAAGGAAAGTGTTGGGGGAAATGAGAGCTAGGGACTGGAGAACTAGGGTGACTGGAAGGGAACGGACTGGCTGACAGATATGAGACTGGGACAGGAGAAAGTTTCACTAGTGGAACGGAAGCTAGAGGGGTCGGAGATCGGATTCCGAAATCTGGGCGAGCGGCGTCGGAGTCGACACGAACGCCAGCGTCGGTTGTGTTGAAGGCGTCAGACCGGTGTTGGTGGCCAGGAAGTCGCCGTGCACTGAAAAACGTCTTCTTTTCAGAACGCCTTCTTCTTCTTCCCGTTTCTTACCGTCAGGTCCGAGACCGAAGGGATTGCTCTGCGGCGTCTGATGGTACTCGCCGTTGTAGGCGCTTCGGAAGATGCGCGACGGCGTCGTGATCGGATGGTTGATGGGGTTCCGAGAGAGCATCGGAAGCATCGACGGCCGTTCAAGATCGTCTGGAGGCGCCAACGACGCCAGTGTCCGATCCATTCCCTCCATCTTCGGGATCTTGAGCTCCGGCTCGGCGAACACGTTCTCGGAGCGCGCCATGGAATGGGAAGGCCCTGAATGGGCGCTCGAGTTCGGAATGGGGATCGAGGTGACGATGTGGATGCCGGCGGAGCTCGTGCTCTGCGGCAGCATCGGCGGCGGCATCGAGTTGATGAGCCGATCGTTTTTGTTGGCGATGCTCGAGATGGGCGGCAGCAGGAGTTGATCGATGCTCGGCTTGTAGTCCTCGACCGGCGAGTGCTGTTCGGAAGACGACGACGAGTGGTTCGACATCACCGAGTGGGCGACCGATTCGGCACGGGGCGGATGCACGCGCAGCTGATGGTGCAGGTGGACGGGCGGCTGCGGAACGGGCGGGATCGTCATCGTCATGCTCATGCGCTCCTCGACGCTCAGCTTGCAGTCGTGCGTCTCGAAGTAGCTCTTCAGAGTGTTCAGCTCCTTGCGCATCTCGTTGCACTCGGCCGTCTTCTTGTCGTTGACGTGCTTGAAGCCGTTCACTTGCTGAAAATGGAACATGTGCCTTCCGAACGACATTGTTCGCTCACGTCTTGCAACTCTTTCATGAGGTCGAGCCGCCTCTGACGACATCTGGCCGCCGCTTCTTTGTTCCGTTGCCGCCGCTTCAGCTTCTTATCGTCGTCATCGTCCTCCATGTTATCCTGCAAATCCCTTCTCTTCACTCCGACTTCCTTCGTTTTTGTTCCCGAGAAAAGCCAGGCAGAGGCAGCCACTCATCCCTATCAGTTGTCATAAAAGATTATGTGCCCCCCCCCCCCCTCTTAATCTTCTCTCTCAAGTGGGCACCCACCCGCAGTCCCCTTTATAGCTCCCTCCAGCGTCATTTCGAAGACTGTAAAAGCCAGTACGACTAGACAGCGGGACGAGTGTGGGAGGAGGAGGAGGAAGGGATACAATATATTGCGGTGTGCGTGTGGTGGTGACTAATGTATTTACATAGGCGTACCTGGTGGGCAGGAAGGAAAAAGGGCGACCAGGGAGGGAAATGGAACGATGGGGACGAGCTTTTCTGTTTGGGAAGGATCCGCCAAACGGCGAGAGAGAGACACACACTTTACGCAAAGTTACACAGACTACAGTAACCCATGGAAGCTTAAAGGGACACACCCTCCCCAACATTCCATTCTAATTGCAGCTCCCCCCATTTCAGCCACAAAATATTTGCAATGTCAGTTGGTATTCTTTAATTGATAACAAGTTTTTCTCATGCCCCTTTCCTCCCTTATCATCTTCCCCACCCTAACCGCGAGAGAGAGAGGAACTATGCGTCATCCCCGTCTTGCCCATTTTAAGCCAGCCCCCCATCCTACTGTAGTTTGAAAGCAACACGGAGCACGAAAAGAGCAAGCACACGCACGCACGAAGAGCACAGGACACACGGAGCCAGCAGCCGTCAAAAAGAGAAACCAATCAATATGTAAATTTGAGGGGATGAAGAAGAAGAAGAAAACGGGGGATGGATATATATGAATGAGCGCCGTCTCGGGGCACACATCGGGAGCACCACGAAGAATACGTACGGGTCTTCTTACCACATAGAACGCTGTCTCGTTCCGATATTCCCACGTCATCATTCAGACTCTACGCCTTCTGCAACAGTGCCAATGTGTGTTGTTTCGTGAAAGAGCGAGAGGGGATTTCGAAATACGGCGTAGTAGTATTAGTAGTGGAAGATGAAGATGAAGAAGAAGAAAAGGGACTCCCTTTTTCTGTTTCTCTCTCTCGGTCTCTTTTTGGAGTGTGATTCAGAGAAAACGGGAGAGTATGGGGAGGAGGAAGAGTGCCCGAATGATGACGATGATGATGCCGATGAAGATGAAGATGAACAAAGTCAGGACTAAACGAGGCAGAGAGAGAGAGAGAAATGAGTCAGCCAGTCGGTTGCTGCTGCTGCTACGAGATGGGAGGGGGGGAGGAGGGCGAGTCGAAAATCGAAATGGAAACGCGAAAAAAGCAGAGAGAGAGTGACTCATTCTCGTTTTTGGGCCTGCTGGGAGAGTTGTTGCCACAGCGATAGAGGCACAGAGAGAAAAGAACAAACGAGCGCCCGGCCCCCTCCCCGGAATCTCCACCTACTTGTTTTGCCGTCCCGTTTCACTTCTGTACCTACCACATTCCCTTCCCCTTCTCCCCCTTCATCTTCTTCCTCACGTTCTGCTTGATTCGTCGAACTGATATTTCGACACTACCGTCTGCCTCCTTCTTCAGAAGATACTCCCTTCTTTCGGATAAGCATTCTGTTGGACTGGATGTTACTATCAAATCTACAGTAACCCGAATGAAGGGAAGGAGGCTACAAGTCTAGAATAGCTATTTCTGGTTGATCAGCCGTTCGGACTCTCAGTTTTCGGTTCGAGTCATTCGAATGAAAGCTTCTTCCAATTGACCTACATCTCTACTGATCCTTTCGTGTTCTAGTACATTCTGTAGCTTTTCCGTACTCTTCTAGTCGATTCTCTCTCGGGTCCCCTCCACAAAAGACGTTTTCTCTATTCTGCCAATCATCGATAACCGTCGCCCCTCTCTCTCTGTCCATATACCGTATTCCCACACTCTCTCTGACACTTTTTTCGATTCATTCCCTCTGCTTACGGCGGCTCCACTCCCCTTCCGTGCTCACCTCCTCTTTGGGTTTTCTTCCGGCCGACGACTTCTTCCCCGTACTATACTGTACCATAGGCGATGAGACTGCAGCCGCCGTCGCGTAAAAGTCCGAGAAGCCGGCGGGCGGACGAGCGTAGAGTTGACTTCCCGGAAATGGGCCTGAAACCAAGAAGATGAAGAAGACGTTGAAGACGTCGTGGAGTGAGTGTGATTACCGAACGGAGACGGTGTGAGCGGCGAGCTGATGTTCGGAGTGAGCGGCGAGGTGACGTCACCGGGCGGGAACTGAAATAGACACTTGATTAGTCTGCAAGCAGCAACAGCTTCTTCCCCTCCCGTTTCCCATTTCCAGTCCGAACACTCTTTCTCTTACATATGCAGCACCGAACAGATGATCATAATCGTGATGGTTGGACGATGATCCATCGTATTGCCAGTCTTCCAGATGACTCATCATCGAGAGAACCGAATGACGTGGCAGTATGTGTGTGTGACACACAGATAGTGACAACACGATACTCAAATAGCAGGCAGGTAAGTCTAGATTTGCGAGTTCAATGGGAGAAGCGGGGATGAGAGGAGGCGGCTGATGAAGTGCCTTCCTCTCTCTTGCAAGGAAGGAAGGAAGGAGAATATAGGTCCCGCCCCCTTCTGTCCCGGAGAAACACATGAAGAAGGAGAAGAAGAAGAAGGCGAAAGGATACGGTATTTGTTTGACGATTGACTATAGGACTATAGGGGGCGAGGAACGAAGCAAAAAGGAGAGAGAGGGGGGCGAAGAATTTGGAAAGGGGGGCGTTTATGGGCAAGGGACACTTCAAAAACGATAATCTTTTTGTCTGCAATTACGCGTTTTTAGTTCTCTCTCCCTCGATAGTGCCTAAGAATAGAAGGGGCACCGATATGGCCGTGTTGACCTAGAAATGAAGGCATTCCGAGGTCTGGGGGGATCTGAAGGCACGACACTTGGAAGCTCTTTTTGAAGACCATATCCCAGGTGTGCGCGATAGGAGAGGAGAGGGGATTAGTGGGTGGGCTCCTCTTGGCCGGGTCACCCACAAACCGAAAAGAAACAAGTGGAGGGGGGCCCCGGATGTATTACTGTATTGGTTGGCGGGGGGAAGAAGTGTGTAAACACGTGGCTAGATGAGCACAGAGAGAGATGGGGCGGCATCTTGCAAAAGAGCCCCTCGGATCACCCGTCCGGATTATCTGTTCTCAAACATTCCGGAATGCCGGAAGGGAACAATCATCTGTATCACCCGAGATGGCCAAATGAAACGGCGTGAAGTGGTTCTTGGAACTTTGGGGCGGAGAGTTACAGTAGGAGGAGAACGGAAGACGGGAAAGAAAAGAAAAAGAAGAAAAAGACGGGTGTTTCGTTTCGTTTCCATCTTTTAATTGGACTCAAAAGTGTGATGAGAGCATCGCCGTTTTTGTGCGAAAAGAATGAAAGACGACGATTTTCAGAGTTTTGCTGCACATCACAGTTTCCGTTCCGTCCCCCCTTTCATTTTCTTCTTCTTCTTCTTCTTCATTACTCATCGGATAATTGGGAAGCAGCGCCGGAGCGGGTGGTTCTTCTAATAAGGGTGGGGTGAAATAAAGGAAACAAGTGTAGAAGGGGGCAGTGCCAGGGTTACGGTAGTCTTTCTTACCTGCAGGAAATCGGTTCCGAGGAACAACGGGAACCCGTATCCGTTCGAATAGTACGGTGTGCTCGGCGTCAACGGCGTCTGATCTGCGCGATGCGAGGAGCCCCGCGGCGGCACGATCACCGACGTCGGATGGGCGGTCGGAGCGCTTCCGTTGATGGGCATGCTCCCGCCGACGCCTCCTCCAGAAGAAGAGGAGGAGGAGGAGGACAACTCAAAGTAACTGGACACATTTCCAGACGACGACACCGACTGTGGTTGTTCGAACATTCTTGCCAGGCCGCTGCTTATATACGTGTGTGTGTGAGAGAGAGAGAGAGAGGTGCTGACACACCAAACACTGAAGGGGACGACGGTGAGTAACCGAATCAAGAGTGGGGGCGAGAAGGAGACAGATTCTGATTCACGGATGACTCCTTGATAACAACGAGGAATATGAATCAAGGGGGTCCAGTCAGCAGGGTCCCATACAATATGTGTGCAGTGATTTGGTGAGGTGGTAGTGGTGTGTGTATGTGTGCGTATGGGAGAGGAGCGCGCGCGCGCGCCCGCAGTCGCCGTTCCACACCGTACAGGCTCCGCCCCCCTTCTTCCTCTGCTAAGGGGCGAACCGAAGCGACGGAGAAGGAGAAGGAGGGGAGTCGTTTTTGAATCTTCAAAGGTTGCACCCGACGGTGAGCAATCAGCGAGTCACCGAAGAACGAGACGGAAGGAAGTGAGAGGGAGGAGGACGGATTCGAGTTTGAATTCAAATCCTCCCGTCTCTAGTCTCCGGAAGAGAGAATGAGAACAAACCGATTTCAATTTGGGAGAAAGGGAAAGAAAAGGGGGGAAGGGAAGAGACATCGAACCCCGATAGTTTTGTGTTGTTCGGCGCCGCTGACTCACCGTCACCACAGACAAAAGAGCCCCGGCGAGGCACAACAAAAAATGGTATTGTTTGTGATTGGAACGACGACGTCTTCCTTCTTCTTCCATCTTCCATCTTCTTCTTTCCGTTCCGCTCATGAGAAACTTTCTCGTTCCACCCGTCTACAGTAATCCGTTGATGGCCCCTTCCAGAAGAACAAGCCTTCATGGCTCATATTTGCTCTTCCACGACGACGGAATGGACGAAGCTGATGATGATGAATGGCTCTCTCGGATCGCTGATTCACTCATTTCTCACCGCTGGCATCGAACCGAATGGTGGTACCGGAGGGGTGAGTGTTTCACTTGTTGACTCACTACAATTAGGGGGACTTTGCATACATTTGGGTGCTCTTTCCCAATAACTGATGTTGATGTAAATGTCAGCGCTCATTAGGAGCAACATTCGAATCGTTGTTGGCAAGAACTCTTTGGGGTACTATTTGAAAGACTCTGTACATTCGTTTCCTTCCCATTTCTGTTCCTTTCATTTCCATTTCCACGCGGCCCCTCACTGATTCCGGAATGGCACGACGTGGCACCAACTACAGTACGCCCTTCTGTACGTTTCCAAAAAAAAGAAACGAATTCAAATTCGAAAACGGAAGACTCGAGACGGCTTCTTTCTTTTCTCACACACACCTGTGAGGCGCGAGAGAAGAGACGCAGACGTTTCACAAATGCACTTTTCTTCCCCTCTTCTTGGTCTTTTCCTTCTTCTTCTTCTCCGTTTTCTGTATGACGTGATCTCTTTCTCGTGGATTTTGAATTTGAAGTACAAAGGGGTGAAGGGGGCGGGAAAAAGAGAGAGAGAGAGAGAGAGATAGGGAGATAGGGAGAAAGTGGGACAGAAAAGAGCGCGCGGGAGAAAGTGAAAGTTTGAAAGCTTAGCTTAGAAGGGAGCGAGGGAAAAGTACAACGACCGTTCCGAATGGGAATGTGTAAGCTGCTAGAAGAGGGAAAGACTGAGAGGTCTGGAAGTCTGAAAGCTGGGAAGGCCTAAAAGGCCGAAAGCCTGCGATGCTCACAAGCCCGAAAAACGTTTGAAAGCTCAAAAGGCCGAAAGGGCTGAAAGTCCGAAAGCTCGGAAGCTCGAAAGGTCCGGAAGCCTGCAAGGCCCGCAAGCTCCTAAGGCCTGAAAGTCCAAAAGCCCAAAAGCCCGGAAGCCCTGGAAGCCCGAAAAGCCTGAAGGTCCAAAAGTCCGGAAGGCCCGAAAATCCGAAAGCCCGAAAGCCCAAAGACCGTTCGACTAGCAGATCAGTCCATTTGAGGAAGCCACAAAGAACACCAAATATTTTCGTGCCACTCATTCGAATTCCGAGAATCGAGCAGCGAACAACACTAATCTTCGAGTTTGCAATTTCCCGCCTTTTCATATTCAGCAAGCCTCAATTAGAGAGACGGGCGTCCCGAAAGCGAAAGCTCGGAATCTCACTTCCCATCGTCCTTTCGTACTTCCGGAGGGTCACTTTCAGTCCAGTGCGGGCTCGGAAATCCAAAAATCGTGTGTCCTATTGGCTCGTTTCGCTCGAATCTGCCCTCTCTCTCTCTCTCTCTGTTTCTGTCCCCCTCATTAGTGCTCCTCCCTCGAGAGACCACCCCCTCGTCAGTCAACTTTCGAACTCTCTCTCTCTCTCGGCTCGCTTCTTTATAACGAAAACAACAACTCGTCCCGCCGTCAGTCACAGGAGAATATTACGTCGTCTCCATTCGTGATCCACGTACTTTCAAGACAAAGTTGCTTGTGCGCGCACGCGCGTCAGATTCCGTAATGTAATATGGCGTGGAATCGGGTTAGTTGTCGTTTCGTGACGAAGTCGGACACCGGAAGACGTCGGAAGAGAACGTCTACAGTTTCAGAGAAATAGAGAAGATGGAAGGGTGGATGGGGGAGAAGTAGAAGACGTGCTCTCTCACCTTCTCCGTGTGTGCTCCGATCTGCGAGATGATGTGGAGAATGTCAGTGCTTCTCAAGAAGTCGTTCATTCTCGCCTTCTTCTTCTTCTTCTGATGATGACGATGAGCTCCTCCACGTAGGGAAGAAGAAGAAGAACAGGCGGGTGGATTCAGAATTCAGAAGTGAAAATATAGTTAGTTATGGAGTGGGGGAGGAGGGGACTATAGCTTCTCTCTCTCTCTCTCTCTTCTTTCTCTATCCCCTCTAGAAAAACGAAGGTGACGCCTCCTTTTTCCAGCCGAGAGACACGCAGAGAGCTCGAGATACGGAGAGAGGGGGACAGGGAAACGAGCGGCTCATTGTGCTCGAGTACAGCGTCGTGCTCTCCTCTTCTCATTTGAGTTACAGAAGAGAGAGAGATGTCCCTCAATGAGTTGAAGAACATTGAAGAAGAATGGGGAAGAAGCAAAGGACATTCTCTCTCTTTTCACTGTGTCTCATTATTATGACGCACCAGCTGGAAAACAAGAGTCTGGAAAAGGAAGAAGCTCAATTCCAGACAAGTAGTAGCTCCCCAGTTGACTATAGAAGGAGATGGTACGTTACACGACTTCCATCGCTTCTGAAGTCGTACAGGATATTCGAACGCTCCGAATCGCATTGGAATCAAGACATCGGACCCGACGACAATGAACTTTCCGGGTAAGTGTCGACGTTTCCACGTAGAATGCACCGTATCGCACGACGTCCGTTCTCTTCTTGAAGACAGATCCTTGCGTTGCCCTTTCTGTTGCTCCGCCACGTCACAACCAGAGTGCTCTTACCAGAGTCACCTTCGCTTCTCTTCGCTTCCCTCGTTCCCATTCGAACGTTACTAATGAGGTGTGCTTGCTCGGCGAGCCTCTTCTCTTCACGGCGCGCTGATTTCGCGGAAAAACACGCTACTTCGTCGGCTCTCCTACGTCTTCTCTCACGTCTTTGTCTCTCAAAGGAGCATCGGAGGACTGTAAAAGAGCACCCGCCAGCTGCTTGCTGCTCGGCGAGCAAAAAGAAAAAGCGATTCGGACCGGAAATTGAGGAGTGTCGATGGGGAAAAAATAGAAAACTCACCTCTCCTGTGTTCCTGCTCTTCCGTTTTTTGCGAGAAGAGGAAGAAGAAGTGGCGAAGGTCTTCTGAAAAACGGAAAAAGGATAAAGGAGAATAATAGAACAAACGGATGAAAAGAGAGAGAAATGTGGGGATTAGAAGAGGAAAATGAAGAAAGAAGTGAACGAAAAAGATGCATCTGGCGATGGGAACTTCCCCGTTTTTTCGCGGATTCGCTTCTGCTCTGATGGCCTAGGTTTCCATGGCCTAGAAAACCCTTAGACCTAATTGCGATAGAGCTTAAGAAGGAGAAGGATCTGATAACCAGTCAGGTGCTTTGAAAGCTTTTGATAATCCATAGAAAACACTTTTAGAAGAGAAGCTTCTACAGTACTCCAATTCTCCGTGGCCTAGAAAACGGCCTTGCTGGCCTAGCTTTCGCTGGCCGAGCTTTCTCTTTTCGTGCCGAAAATCTCCAATTTCGTCGCTTTTGACGTGCGGAAAATCGGAGGATTTGCGAAGAAAACAAGATCAAAAGCTGAAATTTTCGCCAATTTTCAGAAGCGCTCGTCTTTTTTTTTCGCAAGACTAGTACGAAAAACGCGAAGAAACGAACGAAAGAATGGCGAAAAAGAAGACGTTGAAGGAGAATAAGAAGAAGAAGAAGTTAAAGAGAAGGAAGAATCACACATTACACTGTTTGCATTCGGTAAACATGCATAGAAAATGGGCCAAAAATGGGGCAGAAAAACGAGGAAAAGGAAGCGTTTATTGCGAGAAATCACTCGACAATCGATTTTCAGGCGACGAAAAGTGCAAAATCGGTGAGGGAAAAAGGGGGAAACAAGTCCAAAGACCGTTGCAACAAAAAAAAAACTTGCACGGGCGGCCCCGTTTTCCGCCAGTTTATCCCCTTTTTTATCGCCCATTTTTCCCGCCTGCCGCCCGGATAATTGCGTTTACAGAGACAACATCCACGAACTGTTATTACGGGGGGAAAGTTAGGCCATCTCGATCGGCGTTTTATATCGATTCGATTCGAGAGAAAGTGGGCGATTTTAAAGGCAGGCGGGAAACATAAAAAGTGTGAAAACTCTCGAAAGTTTGGTTGGAGTTGGAGTTTTTCCGAGCCAAACGACAAACAATCAGGAGGACGGGGAGGGACTAGAAAACTCCTTTTTTGGGTTTCTAGGCCACTGATCGAAAAATGAAGTTCGGATTTTTGAGAAAACACAAGAACTTTCAATTTTCCAATTACGGAGGATGATGGCCTAGGATTGGAATTCTAGGCCACCGTTTTCAACACGCTGAGACGAAAATCTGAGACTGAGTGGAGCAAAAGAGCCGTGTTTTGTCACTTTTATGCTCCTTTTCTTTCTCTCTCGTTCTCGGCGGTAAATATTCACATTCCGTCTCACTCGGAGCTCCACGCGGAGCCCTGAAGACGTGCGGAGCACGAGAAGAGAAAGAAGAAGAGAAAGAGAGAAGACGGAGAAATATGTTCGACGACTAATGAGTCACCGCGGCTCTTTCTCACTTCATACATACAATTTTGGGCGGCGAAAATGTGAAAAACACAGAGATTTGGCGAAGGAAGAGGCTTAGATGAGGCTAATGAAAGAGAGACGGATCAGCATCGGCTGGATTTGCGGAATATGCGCCGGATCTGACGACAATCTGCACACATACAGTTCGAAAGATCAAAAGTGGCGTCGAATCGGGTGCATTTGCCGCATTGCACTCCAAATGTTAAATAGTGGCGAGCTTGTCGATAAAAATAAACGTTGTTAAAAGTTTACACACAAATGTTCGAAACTTGTTTTACACTCTGGGATGGGAAAAGTGTTATCTGAGAATGTTTTGATTCGGAAAAAGTGAAGTTCCGAGTGCTTTGCCGCGCGTCGCGTGGTGACGAAATTCGATTCGAGACACACATACAACACGATCATTTGGCGCTGAGTCATGCGCGCGCGCAACGACTGGGCGAGGAGGTTTGTGTGTCAACGCGGGGAACGAGAAGGAGGCAGAGAGAGTGTGTCGGGGCGAGAGACGCAGACCGACAGACAGACTGCAGTGCGTTGCGCCGCTGGCGGAGGGTGCCGAGACGCAGACGCGACGGCGATGACGTCATCCGACGACTGTATGGACAGGAAGCTTGCCGTCCCTAACCCGAGAACTTTTATAGATACCGAGAGAGAATGATAATGCAGTACAAACATCACATGGAGAGAATCGTATCTAGTTGACAAAGAGTCGGTGCGCGGGCGGCGGTTTTCGCTGTTCTAGACCACGTGGACCGTCTTCTAGATACCCGGCTTCAGATGAATGACGTCATCTGATCTGGAACCCGATGATGACGTTGTTGGTGTGAGACGATGCACAAAAAGAGAAAGATACATCTCGTTTTCTTGTTTAACCATGGATCCAAAAAAGAAAGTTGGAAGATGTATTGGGGAGAGGTATTGCACTGAAAGAGGCGATCTTCGAAGTGAGGAGAACCCAGTGTGACCGTGACACCAGGATCCTTCTGTCACGGATCCATCTGTCCGCATAGATACGATCTTTCTCTGTTTTTGTTGTCTTCGCACTCCTGTCGAAACCCTGTCCGGTCACAGGACCTCTCTGACCTTTTATGACTTCTTTCGGCACCTGTTTCCGAAAGAGGACTCCCAATTAATCTGGGGGTCCAAACTGGGTGGTCCAAGAAACGCGTCTGATGTTCCCCATTAGATGATTTGGTAGAATTGGCTTCCAGAAATCGGAGAATCCAAAAAAGAATGGATGAGGAATCCTCCGAAAAAGGAGGACAGATGAGGAGAGAATATCGAGACAGCGAAGAAGATCGAAAGAGAGAATAGACAGGGAGAGAACAGAATGCACTCACAGATAACTCGCGCCGGAAGCGTAACGGACACGTTCTCGGGTCCGCGCGACTATGCTTACATAATGCTCGCATATTCCATCCGCGTGCTAGCGGACGCGCCCGCGCGGGTCCAATACGGGAGTGTCCGCGCGGATCCGCGTCGACGCGGATGCCATTCAGTGTGGGCGCGGATGCAATACGGGAGCCGTTCGCGGAAGCATAACGGGTCCGTTATGCTTCGCTCGCGATTCTTCTGTGCTGGCTCGGGATCGAACCAGTGGACGCTCGATTGCCAGCCGCGCACGTTACCGGCAAAACCAAACGAGACGTCATTGCAACTTATTCGTGAGGGTAAACATAAACGTGTTACATTTGATTTTTAATGATCCTTTTTTGACATACTCAATTGGAATTACCCGCCATTCTTGGACGTCCCAAACGCGCTGGTCCGATAATCATCTTTATTATTAAATTTTTAATCGGCTCGATAATTTTTTTGTGTTTCTACGCAGATCCCCACGAACAATAGACTGCTCTCACTGTATTTGAGAATACCTAAAAATTCTTTTGCTGGTGGTCCTAGGCGAGTAAAGCTTATCTGATATTAAAATCGAAAAGTGGAACCTTCTCTTTTTTCTGAGTCAGAAATTCTGACAATTTCATTTAAACCATATGTTTAGAAAGGATCCACGATAAAAGCAGGCGTCTATACTGAAGAATTATTATGACGTGGAAATTGATCTTTTCTTTTTGTTTTACTAAATAAAATAAACGTTTTCACTTCAGACTGTTTGTACTCAACCGCCGATAAGAGAATCACTTTTCTCCTCCTTTCCCTCTTTCCCGCACTCGCTTTCGAATTTCCTCGCACTTTTCTTTCACTGTCTTTCCTTGTCTGCATTTTCGCGTCATGGTGTATCGTATTCGCGCCGCCAACGCGCGAAATTGAGGTGTTTGAACTTGCCGCTGCCAGTTTTTCTTCTTTTCGTCCCACTTTTGAATCATCGATGGGCATCGCGTTTTCACTGAATTCAAATTTTTCCATATTTCTTCAGAAAACGACCCGTTTCTTACGTTATGGTTACTTTTTCGTAAAAACTCGCTCTTTTCAGTAAAAAATGGACGGGCAAAGTACCGGAATGTTCATCGACAAGGCGGAAGATGCGCGTCGACAAGAGATTACCGAGCAATATCTCAACTTTCTCGATAATCAAGTAGCGAAATGTAGGAGAAATGGGAAATCTAAACTGTACATTGCAGGCGGACAGTCATCAGTACCGGCAGAAGATCGTGAAGATGATGAACGACGGAGAGAGCCGTCTCGTAATGAATCTCGACGAAATCAGACAAGTGATGCCTGAAAGAGCCCAGGGGTGAATCGGTTATTGGGGGAAATCACCAAACATCAAACAATTTCAGTCTTCTCGAGGAAAGCGTTCTCGAGATGAATTGTCTGCAGAATGCGCTCGAGATGGCCATCAAGCGCAGCGACGTGCAGGCCGTTGTGAAGACGTTAGTTACCTGAACTTTTCAGCGTATTAGTGTCAACATTTCAGTGGTTTCCACGTTGGTTTCGAGGGAACGTTCGGAGAGCGTCACGTCAATCCGCGCTCTCTCAAGTCGACGTTCCTCGGCAACCTCGTCTGTTGCGAGGGAATTGTCACCAAGTGTTCGACTGTCCGTCAGAAACTCCTCCAATCTGTGCACTACTGTCCCGCGACTAACAAGGTGCTCGAGAAGAAATTCTCCGATATCACAATGCTCGATTCGGTCATCACGAACAACTCGTATCCGACTGAGGACGAGAACAAGAACCCACTGGAGACGGAGTTCGGACTCTCCGTCTACAAGGATCACCAGACGTTCACCATCCAGGAGCTTCCGGAGTGCGCGCCTGCTGGACAACTGCCTCGCTCGGTGGACTGTGTGGCCGATGTAGATCTCGCGGATCGTGTGAAGCCCGGAGACCGTGTCCGCATCATCGGAATCTTCCGAGTATTGCCGAGCAAACAGAATGGAACGTCTTCGGGATCATTCCGCTCGATCATCATCATCAACCACATCCAGATGCTTTCCAAAGAGGTCATCCCGGAGCTCGAGCCGCAAGACGTCAAAGACGTTCGTAAGATTTCAAAGTCTCGTGACCCGTTCGAGCTGCTCGCCCGTTCGCTGGCTCCTTCCATCTGTGGACACGAAGAGACGAAAAAAGCGCTTCTCTGTCTGCTTCTCGGAGGAATGGAGAAGGTCCTCGACAACGGATCTCGTCTGAGAGGAGACATCAACGTCCTTCTCATCGGAGATCCTTCCGTCGCCAAATCGCAGTTGCTCCGCTACGTGCTTCGAATGGCTCCGCGTGCTATCACCACCACCGGAAGAGGATCTTCGGGCGTCGGACTCACTGCCGCCGTCACTACTGATCCGGAGACTGGAGAACGACGTCTCGAAGCTGGAGCCATGGTTCTCGCTGATCGAGGAGTCGTCTGCATCGACGAGTTCGATAAGATGTCCGACATTGATCGTACCGCGATTCACGAGGTCATGGAGCAGGGTCGTGTCACCATTTCGAAGGCCGGAATCCATGCGAAACTGAACGCCCGCTGCTCAGTTCTCGCCGCCGCCAATCCAGTGTACGGAAGATACAATCCGTTCAAGTCACCGATGGACAACATTGGAATGCAGGACTCGCTGCTCTCGCGTTTCGATCTGATCTTTGTGCTGCTCGACGAGCACGATTCGGAGAGAGATGCCGATGTGGCCAGTCACGTGCTGAAGCTGCACACGTTCAGAACACAAGGAGAGGCAGACGGAACCGTTCTTCCCATGGGCGGAGGTGTCGATACGATCAGTACGATCAGCATGGAGACGAAGAAGGCGAGCAACTCGATCTATGAGGAAAACACCCAGTGGGCGGGAATTCAAAACTCGAAGATTCTCACAATGGACTTCATGAGAAAGTACATTCATCTAGCGAAGAACGTCGCGCCGAAACTCACCGACGAGGCCACCGAGTACATTGACGAGGTGTACGCCGACATTCGATCGTTCGACATCACCAAAACGGACCAAGAGAGAACGATGCCCGTCACCGCGCGTCAGCTCGAAACAATCATCCGTCTATCAACTGCGATCGCCAAGGCGAGATTCTCAAAACTCGTGCAACGGGAGGACGCCGAGAAGGCATACAATCTTCTGCACTTCGCGTGCTTCAAGGAGAAACCGAAAGTGCGTCAGGAGTACGAGAAGAAGAAGCGCGGCGAAAATCACATGGACGACGACGGTGACGATGAGGAGCCAGAGAGTGATTCCGAGGAACCGGCTTCGGGATCCGTTCCAACGGCAGCGACGCCACGCAGAGGAGTCAGAAGACGTGCCGCGGACGACGAGGACAGTCAGCAGTCCTCTTCGGTCAACGACACTACGATCGGATCTTCGGAGCCGACGGCGAAGAGATCTCGTACCGCTCCGGCGGCGATCGGTGTCGATCGGTATAAGGACATGCGGAAGTTCGTGCGAAAGGCGTTCGACGAGCTCGGCAAGGCCAGCGAGATGGTCGATCTTCAGATTATCACTGATCGTGAGTTTCGATTGTCACGTTAGAGTACTTAGGTGATCTTTTTTCAGACATCCAGAACCAAGCAGGAGCTCGCAAATTCACGGACGACGAGCTGCAGGCGGGATACGAACAACTCGAGAGCGACAACGCGGCGATGGTGGCCGACGGTCAGATCACTCTCATCTGATCACCCTCCCGGCGATTCTGAACCCCGATACCGTGCTGATCTCCATTCTATACCACAATCCCGTTTTACTCTGACCTATCTAATCCACTTATCAACTGGGCTCATTGATTTTCTTCCAATGAGTTTCCCGCTGTACTATGCTCAATTTCATTTGCTTTTTTCGCTTTTATTTCTATACTTTTCCACTTTATCATAATTGCAGTAAATGAGCTCCCTGTTCACAGCTTCTTGGACGTGGTCTGAATTCCCACCGACACGAGATGACATCGTTTTTTGTTCGTCTTCTCCTGACGGAACTGGGTACCAAGGCAGACCAGACGGTGCTCGGCGAGCAGCGGATCCACGTTCGCAGTGACTCCTTTGGTGCACTCCGTGTCGGGAAACGGGAACGGTTTCAGCTCGATTCTCGCGTGGATCTCCTGAGAATTAGAGTTAGTGACGACTCGAAGAACCCCGTTTTCGAACCCCGTCAAGTTTCGACAAAACAATTTCGGCCTCGGCGACGTTCCGGATTCCGACGGCTCGCAACGTCTCCACAAGCTTAGTTTCAATCTGAAACCACTTGGAAGGGAACGCGCTCCATCGGAAACGCACTGTCGCCAGATCGTTCCAACTGATTTTGACTTGGACCGTCGGAGAAACGGAAGACGTCATTTTCCCCTCGCGCTTGTTTTTGATTCGAACCTTTTTTTGAAGAGAAACGGGGAAATGAGAACAAACAAATTCATAATTGTAATCGAGAAACTAGCGACGCAAATGACCCGTTGGCGGGAAAAGAGATAATTTAAATAACTGAAAGCTCCGCCCCTTCATGGGGGCGGAGTGGTCGGTGGAATTTCAGCAATTCGCATTATTTCGGTGCATTTGGGTGACTCGGAACGGCGACGAGCTCGCCGGAACGATCCAGTCGACTTCGCAGATGACGCGATTCCGTGACTCGATCAACTTGTCCACATTCCAGACGGCGTTCGTGTCGAAGACGTCCAGATCGTTTCCGTTGGGGAAAAGAGCGCCGGCGATGGCGATGGTGCCCATCAGATCGACGTTTCGAACGATGACGGTGATGGAGTTGGGCGTCGGACCGGGCGTCGTCTGGATCAACGAGTTCGGCGAGCACAGCTCGAGAATCGAGTGCTGAAAGGGAAATGACGGTTAGCGATGGAGCGCGTTTGCGACGGACCTTCTCGAACCGCTTCATGAACACGATGTTGTCTTTGTACATCGTCGCGTCGGCCATTATGAACTGCGAGAACGGGAACAGATTCAAGTTGCCCGAGAACTGCGGCTGTGATGACGTCACCACGACGAACTTGATCTTTTTGGCCGGCGCGCCGTAAGAAGCGAGATCTGAAAGCATTTGAGACAGGAAATTCAGAAGGAAAGTTCAGAAAAACCGACTCTTTGAGATCTGTTTCTTCTGCGACGGCAGGCCCGTATCGACGACGAAAACGCACGATCCGTCTCGGACGAGCACCGAATTCGTGCTCAATTTCAGAGAATTCGAGTAGTTTCCCCGGCTCAACGAGGGAATCGTCAACATTTGAAGGACGACGCTCGATGACTGGAATCACAGAATTCACGAAGGGACTAGGAGAAACCTAGGCCACCTGGACGGGCTGCCGCTTTCTCGTCGTTCCGGTCGTTGAAGTCGTCGTTTTGGGAGTCGTCAGAATGAGTTGATTCTTGAAAACCGGATCGTTTTCTATTTCCATTTGTTCTGAAACTGTCTTCCGACCGCCGGTTTCGAGTGCGACACAGACCTTTGGAACTCCGAATGTAGACGCTGTAGTCGTAGGTGGATTGTCGTGGATAGAAGTGCCATTTGTCGAGAAACGAGAGCTGCAAGATCTCGCTCTTTTCTGTGATCACAGGTGACTAACCTTGCTCTGCCCGCCCATAAGGTCCACCAGCAGTTCGGGAGTGCCGCAGCAGACGTAGTCCTGTTGGCCGTCCGGCTGGCAGAAACTCATTCGTCCCGACGTTTGCAGGATGCACGGATCCGGATGACCCTGCGGAGAAGGGTTATAGTTACAGTAACCCGGGAAGGGGCTCCTTACGGGAAGAGTGGGCACACATCTCATCAGTTGCAACGTGTCTTTGTGCCGCAACTGAGTCAGTCCTTTGTCGCACGTGTCGACGAAAGTGATGGCAAGGGAGAGGAGAAAACAATGGAAAAGGAGTCGTCGTTTCGTCGTTCGTCGCATCTGAAGACTCGAAACTCGAAGGGGGGAAAGAAGAGAAAAGTGATAATCTGCACGCAAAGAGAGAGAGAGAAATGATAATGTTTTGAAGAGGTTTCCGGGATCGGGCGGCCGGAAGTCTCCTCCTCGGAGGGATGAGTGACCAAACAGACACTCTCGGCTTTTGATTTGATGCGCGTGCCACCAGATATACAAAGAAATCTGGACGACACGCTGCGCGAAACAAACAGCAACTATTCGATTGAAAGAAAGAGCGGGAGGGACTAGAAAACTCGACCATTGTTTCTAGTCCTCCAATGTGTAGGAGGGTGGCCTAGAATTCACGATGGCCGAGGTTTCCGATCCGTAATTGAAATGTGAATCCAGTCCTCTTACGAAGAAAAGGTAGGGGAAGGATAAAAAGGGGCTAACAAGTCTACTAGAAGGTAAATGAGAAATGTAAGTAGTACTGTAGAACGGAGCCAAATGGCTCGGGCTCTTCGATTCGGAACGCGAGTATCCGAGCAGCAGCATGATCCCATCGGCGACTGTCTCGTGCGCGCGCGCACACACACACACAGGCTCAATCTTTTTTCCCTTCCTCCCCGCTGTGTTCTCTTCTTCGCCGTCGTAAACCGATATCCGCACCGCCTGTATTTCATCTTCTTCATCATCTTTTATGCGCCCCCCCCCCCCCCCCGTTTGGAAGAATGAGCAAACATGTGTAGGCTTTGAACGGCGGGCGGTGGAGAAGAAACGTGAAGTTCGAGAAGGGAACGACTGACGAACGGAAAAGAGGGGGCGGAGCTTCGAGGAAGGAGAAGAGAAAAGAGAGAGAGTGAAGATCAAGAAGAAAAGTCTGGAAGAGAACTGAAACCAAAATCACATATTCCAACAAAGTCAAAACATCATCTTGACACCAGGCTCGACGTTCTCCCGAACAAAACCGTCAGAAGCACATCGTCGGCAGCCCTCCTTTATGCGTCATTTCTCAAAGGACACTGTAAAAGGTAGTCCCTCCTCTTGGTTCTTTCGTTACTCTTAGCTCTCCTCATGAACCTTTTACCCTCACATGACTAAACCTTCATTTGGGTTCCTTAAGGGGGCTCGTTCTCATTAGCGAAATCAGTTTATTCGGGCCAGTATCCCCCTCATCTCTTTTCCTCCCCAACCAGAGACTCGTGTGACACACACATACACACACCAGATGTTGCTCGCTCTCCGCCGGCACCTACCGCTGTGACCCTTGGTAACCGACCGTGCACGGTACGACGTAACATTCTGATCGTCTAGCCGGCCTCTCGCTCGTTTCTCTTACCGCTCGCAAGCGCGCGCGCATGCGTCGTTGCGTTGTGCTGCGTTGTGTCCCACAGGCTGTGTGACATGACACAGAGACCCTCACCGCCTCTCACTCGGTCCGCTATTCGCCGTCAGCGGAACTCCGAACCTCTTTGAGAGCGAAGGACCCCCAAAAAGCCCTATTTTCCCTCCAGACATGTTTCGTTTCTCTTTGTTTCGGCTCTCGTCAGATTCTTGGCGGAAAAATAGACGCATGAGGTTAAGTGGGGGCACTAATTACGGGTTGTTATCCTCGCTTATCCACTCTTCCTAGGTGGCGTACTTGATATTTATCTACAGCTCAACGGCAGGCGTCCTGAAGTTTTCAGTATCTAGTTCCACTTTCACAACATGGTGGAACCTTCCGTGGATCCATGGGGAAGTACATTCGAAATAGATTACATTTTGATGTGTCACCATCACCCAACAGAGCGTTGCTTCTGACGTTCCTTTTCGAATCAACACTTCTCTTCCGTGAGACGGGCATTCCCCAAAGTGTCGTTTCGAATACTCGATTGGCGGGTTTTCACAATCAATTTGCTGTTTTCTTATCATCATTCCCGCTGATAGCAGTAGGTCAATTCGACGGGTGCTCCCTGCCCTGTCTGCACTCTCTCCACCACCTCTCGCTCTCTCGTCTGTGCCGGCCGTCTCCCCTCCTTCTTCTTCTTCTTCTTCTTCAAAATTCGAACCGATCTATATGCAGAGGCCAGTGTCGTCTTCGCAATCGCTTCTCTCGACCGCCGCTCCCTGTCTCGCTCCCTCCCCGAGTCGCCATCGCCCTGCAGCGACGTCTTTTGCCTTCTTTTACCGTCGACGTCTCTCTCTCTTTCTCTCGCTCCTTCGCTCTCGTCTCTTCGTCTTCCACACTATTCCGCTTTTCGAAGGCGCGACGAAAGATAGAGCGTCTCCCGTTGTTTCGTACTTTTGCACTTACTCTCCGCGTCCTTTGTATTTTAATCCAACCCTTTCTCTTAATTGCAGAAGCTCAAAGCAATCAAGTCAGTTTCTCGAAATGTCTGTTGAAAACCGACTCAAGAACGTTTTGACGAAATTAGATGATTTAACGGTTTTCTTTTCGCGTGTGACTGTGGAGTTACGGCGTGAGATTGTGGAGTGCCAAGAACTGTCGAAGAGCTCGACCCAGGAGCCCGGAACTTCGAGCGGTGACGCGGCTCGGGAAAGAAGAAGAAGAAGAGGAATAAATGCGTCGCTGGCGATGGAGGAGGAGGAAGGATTCGACGACGAGCACGTAGGACGGCACCGAAGGTCTGTTCATCGAATCAGATCGGAGGAGCACACCCGTCGGCATTCCCGTGAGACTGCTCACAGTTCTCGACCGTCGACTTCCGCCTCCTCACGGCTTTCTCCGAGGGACAACGAAGAGAGCGGAAATGAGCGAGCACTGGAGGAGGATCGGGAGCGACAGACTCGGGCAGCGAGAATAACGCCCGTGAGACCAGGGATCCCGTCGTTTGCGGAGTTCGCCTCGCTACTTTCCCGTCTCCGGTCGGAAAGACGTCAGAGAAGTCCAAGAGAGGAGGAAGTGTCGCCGTCCGGAAGCTCGAGAAGCTCACAATCTGGCAGTCCCAGAAGACGAAATCGAGAGGAGGAAGAGTCCGAGGACCGAGAGAGATCGGCAACGGAACCCCGAGATGCAGGCGCGTCTCAACTGACAACGAATGTAAGCTTCCATCTCATTGTTAAAACGAAACCAATTGCATTTCAGGATGTGGAGCCGATGGAGTACGACGCAGTGGAAAGCAGAATTCATGCAGAAAACCGTTCACAGGAGACACCAGAGCGGGAACGCCGCTCCCCAAGTATCGGATTGTCGCGCCCCGAGACTCCTGAACCCGAGGAACGAGATCCTGGAATGTCGGAGGATGATTCAGTGTATCCGGACGGAGAGAATGAGGCCTCCGAGAGCACCAGTGCCCAGACGGCTCCGTTCGATCGATCGGTTCACTCGTTGAAGAAGTCGAACGAGGCCGAAGGAATGCGTTCGGAGGAGGTTGTCCCGACCCCGAATATTGAATCACGCGATGCGACAATTGACCATTCTGAGATTCCGAGAAGGCCCGAAGCACCGACAGTCCCGTCGCGTCCAACTGATGTTCGACAGAGGGAAAGTCTCGCTGCGAAAATTGCAGCCACGAGACCAGTGACTCTGTCGGCGAGCGGCCGATACATGGGACTGCGGCCAACGGAGGTTGTCCATCTAAGGATCGGAGAGATGGGCCTCGACGCGTTTAAAGCAAATCTCCCAGATATTTCGAGCGATGAAGACGGTATGTCATAGTAGAAAAAGGTGTCTTTCTATCCACAGACTCAACTTGCAGCTGATCAGAGCGATCGTTCATCGGAGTCGAGTGAGCCATCACCCGATCCTTCAGTGGTCCTCCTCCCTTCGACTTCATGTTCGGGCAGAGGAGTTCAGGTGAAGGCCGAAGTTGGACCGCGAGATCCGATGTTCGACGAGGAGGACGAAGAGGCCGATCTCCGCCTGGGCGTTTCGATTCCGTTGAGGAAGGGCTCCGCTGGTATTGCGAGGAAGAGGAGGACGACTCAGACGGAAGCGGAGGCGAACGAGCAGTCGACGAGCAGCCCGTCGAAAAACCCGAAGGCACCCCAACGGCGGAGGCCACTGGCGTCATCGGATGGTCCGCAGGAGAAGTCGATCGACTCAACGCCTTCCACTGTCGAGAGACCTCAGATGACGCGAGACGACAGAAGAAGAGCTAGAATAGCGGAGAACGTGAGACGAGAAGTGAGTTTCGATCAATAACCGATTCAGTCTATCTAAAGGTGATCCTTGTTTCAGAACGACCCGGACGGTCTCCTACACTTTATGTTGACAGAGAAGAAGGAGAAGACGATAAGCGAAAAGAACTCGACGAACAAAGAACGCCGAGCTGTCGAATCGGCTCCCGTCCGAGCAATGAGCAAGGATACGGAGGTTCGGAAAGACGGTCCCAATGCAAGGGCTCATTCCCCGGATCTTCTGCCACGTTCGTCGCAGTCGGTTCTTGTGGATCGTTCGGCCGATTCGCTTGCCCGTTCTCGAGAGCCGTCAGAACAAGCTGGATGTGCTACACCAGCAATCGAACCGATCGATGGGTGCGCCACGGAAAATTACGTCCATGAAGTCGCCCAATCCGAGCCCCCGAGTGAACCCCCGACGGAATGTGCTCCTCCGGTCGAGCCGATCGCTGTGGATGCACCGATCACCGATTCTCGAGAGCAAAGTGGGCCCACGACGGAATGTGCTCCTCCGGTCGAGCCGATCGCTGTGGATCCTTCGGCCGAGGAACTTCATGCATTGGACGACTCTCGAGATCACGCTGAGTGCGCGAACACTCTCGCTGCGTTCAGTGCGAGAAAAAGGGAGATGCACGGCCTGGAAGTTTCCGACGGGGAACTGGAGGCGCAAACGCCAGGGCCAGTGAAGCAGACGAGAAAAAGAAAGTCGCATACGAACTGGACGAGAAGGTCGAAAAGCAGGAAGGTGGAGGCGGTCGGGACGGCGTCTCCGAATCCGACAACGCCTGTCGAAACGGATTCTCCGACTCCAACAACGCCGGCCAAGAAGAGAGGACGTCCAAAGAAGGTGGTTCCTGCGCCGATCGTCGAGGATGTGCAAGAAGCGACGGAAGAAGGCGGCTCAGTGAACGACGCCATCAACCCGAGGACTGCCAGAGCCGTGAAGCAGTTGAGAATCGACGCGAAGAACACGGAGCCGAAGACAAAAACGAGACAAAAAGTGTACCGTCGGAATTTCAACACTCAACGCCGAAGAGGGACGAATGTCGAACCGGCGAGAGATGATGTGGAATGCGAGTTCGAACGACCTGAAGAGGAGGACGACGGTGAGCAGGATAGAACAGAAGAGCTCCTCAGAAAAGTGTTAGGACCGTCGACTGGGGAAGGCGTCGATCAGCCGGCGTCGAGCGCTTCTCATCCGATGATCAAGCAAGAGCCGATCGAAGAAGACGTCGAAGACTCCGCGAAAGGACACGCTCGACACGTTGAGCGGAGGAGAGCGGGAGCAGCGAGGCGAAGAGCGCACGCCGTCGCTATCAAGACAGAGCCCGTCGATCCGAATGATGAATGTCGCATCACGGCTTCACATCTGTCGAATATCAAGCGGGAGCCGGGATCTGAAGACGTCGCGATTTTCGGAGAGAGCATCAATCCGGCGAGTTTCGGAGTCGAAACGAGAGACGAGCCAGAGACTCCGCTCGTGAAGGATCTCAGTCTGCTGGATTGCGTCCCCTACCATACTCGGATCCTGGTTCAACCCTACTGGCGTTCCATCAACTACGTCTTCCGCACCGACACGGCAAAATTCTGCGATCTCATGATGGTCCTGCATCGGGATACGGCGTCGAAGGGCCGAGCTTTGAGTGAGTTCTCACCCCTCATTTTTGTTTTAACTCGACATTTTTGTAGACGTCAACGTCGCCATCGACGATTTCACGAGCCGCATCCCTGAAGAGTACGTCGACTTTTTGGCGGCGCTTCCGAGAGTCCACTCCTTCGACCACACGAGGAATTCGTTCACGGCAAATCTCCGAAAGAATGTGGGAACCGTCCTGGATGGTCATGTAAGCCCAACTCGCCCTAGTGTGTTGTTCAATGTTCGGTTTGCAGCATCTATCGATCGATCAGCTCTACGGAGTTGTGGACTTGATCCGCGGAAACCTGGAATACAATACGTTCTCGCACGGAACGAAACTTCCAAAGCTGATGAAGGAGGCGAGGGACATTCTGCGGAAGCAGTACATCGAGTCGATCGAGAAGGCCGTCAGCATGCAGCCTCTCGGCTCCACAACGTCGGCCACTCAGCGTCGCGTCGAGATGGTCTTCTACGGATTCAAGCAGTTCCTCATGCAGGGAGGCTTCTTCCGTCTCGTCTTGGCGCTCGGTGCGAAGAAAGCCGGCTCAAGCGGACATACCGAGCTGGACGACGTACATAACTCCGAAGTGAGGAGCGTCATTCATCAGATGGGTAAGAACGATCACTCTGAAACTTTTCCAGACTTTCTTGTTTTCCAGAGGAGAACTACAACTTCTTCGGAGAGATGGTGAAGTTCGGTCCCGAAAAAACAATCGAAGTGCTGATGCCGTTGCTCGTCGACGACGTGGAGCGCATCAATCTGGCCGAGCTCGCCGCCGACGCGACGCCGACGGGGGAGAAGAAGAGGAAGTGCATCACCTGCAGCCAACTGAACGTGGCCGACGGACTGAACGTCTTCTTCTCGAACGACCACTTCCTCGCGGAACACGGAGTTATTCACGAGAGCCGAGCTCAATCGTGTGTGTTGTGCAACTACGAGCTTACGTGCTCGATCGGTCAGTTGAAACTTCATCAAATGGTTGCTCATAGCAACCTGCCTACCACTTCATTCCCCGACTAGTACTCTCGTTTTACATTTTTCCAGTTCAACTGCGATTCGCTTTAATTTATATATTTTTCTTTAATTTGTAAATATTTGTAAATATTTGTTTTCTATTTATTTTGATAAAGTTCGCTTCAAATGTTCTCGATGACCGACTCTCGGCAGTCCTCGGCGCGCACTTTGGCCTGCACACGCGTCGACTCTTCGAGCACTTCGGGCAGTTGCGAGTCCCAGTCGGGCAGCAGCGGCATGTACTCGCCACGAATGTCGGAGCTCGTTTTCGCGTTGCGACTGAGCCGGCGCGACTCGGTGGTTCGCGCTCCTGATGCACATTGTGCAAGTGTCTGGAAGAGGAGATGACGGCGATTCTGGGACATTGAAGAGGGCACCGACCATGAGAGGGACGCTGAATAAAAGCAGGAGAACGAACATTGAACGCCGAGAAATGATGGAGAAAGAAAAGAAAAAGGACAGAGCGAAGGGGTAGAACTCACGTGGAATGGTCTGGCGTGACGTGGCAGCAGCAGATTCTCCATGGTTAAATGTTCATAAGAAGATATATTGATGAAGGAGAGCAATCGCGTGTTGAGAGCCCATCTCATCAGAAATGCTCCCGTCGCCGGAAATGCGAATCAAGTGGCACCACCTCCTTCTCTCGCTTGCAACTACATACTTCTCTCCTCCTTCCTTCCATGAATGTCTTCTCCGGCCTCCGTCGCTCCTTCTCAGTCGTCCACAGCTCGACGGAACACTTTCGGAGGCATCGTCTTCAGAATCTATGTGAGTGGAAGTCTTCCGCATTCCCGAACTTTATCTTTTTGCCTTCAGTCGATTCGGGGATGGATGCAACGAGCCCGAAAACGTCTGACGCTGTTCCGTGGCAACGACGTCGACATCGAGTCGAACTTCCGTGAAGCGGTGCGAGATGAGAATGCGGAAGACGAGCAGAAGACGTCCGGGTGGCTTGGATTCACCGTCGACGAGCACGGCAACGCCTTCTACCTGTGGACGTGCCTCGTGTGTCTTGTTTGTCTGCACCCTCTCATCTTCACCGCTCTCTCCGTCTTCAACGATATTCACTCGTTTTTGCGGATGACGGGACCAGTGAATCTTCTGTTCGATCTGGTGAACATCCTCGATCTGATCGCCCACACGCGGATCGAGTACGTCGAGAATGGAGTGGCCGTCAAGAATCTGTCTCGACTCCTGCAGCACAGAATCACATCGTAAGCGGTTGGCCGAGGTTTTTCTAGGCCAATCTGTGTTTCTTCCAGAAAGTTTTTCATTTTGGACGTTCTGGCGGTAGTGCCAACCGAATCGTTTGAAATCTTCGGAGAGAGCTTCTTCTGGGCGAGGATCAACCGTCTTCTGAAGGTAGACTTCTTGTTATAGTTCATTGCCGACGTCTTCTTTCAGTGCTACCGTCTCTGGGACTTCTCCACTCAAACTGACACTCGGACGACGTCTCCGCACGCCTTCGGCCTCTTCAAACTCATCTTCGTGTGTCTCGTCATCTTTCACTGGAACGGATGCCTCTACTTTCACATCAGCAAAGTCTACAACTATCCGAGTGGGTTACTCATCATTCTCTTATCCGGGTAATTGGAAGTTTCAGCGGCCCGACTCGAACACTGGATCTTCTCCTACGACAAGATCATCAATCCGGTTCTCGCCGACTGTGTCACGGATGTGCCGAACGACAAGGACTACTGTGACACGAACGATCTAATGATCACACACGTGGCGGATCATTTAGTGCAAGATGTGGTGACCGGATACATGCCGACGTGGAATAACAAGTAGAAAAACGGCAGCTCCCTCCAACACCTTCATCTTCAGAACGCAGACTCTGAAGTTCGCCAACTTCTTCCGACAGTACGCCCTCAGCTTCTACTGGTCCGCCCTGACTCTCGTGACGCTCGGCGAGCAGCCGTCGCCGTGCACAACGTTCCAGAACTCGTTCGAGATCATGGACACCCTGCTCGGTCTCGTGATCTTCGCCGTCATCGTCGGAGACGTCGGTAACATGGTGGTGGCCATCAATTTGAGAAAGTCGGAGTTCGAGAACGTACTGGATGGATGCAAACGGTTCATGGTCTACAGGTGAGATTCTTATTCTGTGAAGAGCCCCGGCTTCTTTCAGAAAGTGTCCCACGCTGCTCCGAAAGAAGGCCGTCGAGTACTTCGGATACGTGTGGGCTCACGGAGGAGCACAGGTCGATGAAGAGGAGATCGCCGAGTTCCTGCCGCCGAGACTCTTCGGTGAGATCGCCGTCGAGATTCACATGGACACTCTGAAGAAGGTGAAACTTTTCGAGGTTTGTGCTGCCCGCTCATTGAGCACTCAATGAGTCACTGTTTGCTCAGGACTGTGACCCGCGACTTCTGTACGAACTGATCTTGAAACTACAACTGAGGGTGTACAGTCCGATGGACTACATCTGCAAGAAGGGCGAGGTGGGCACCGAGATGTACATCGTCAAGGAAGGCTTCGTGGAAGTGGTCAGCGAGGACGGACAGACGGTACTCTGCATGCACCGCACCTCACGACAATCCGCACATCTCAGATCTTCGTCACTCTGCCGGCCGGATTCGTGTTCGGCGAGCTCTCGATCCTCAACATTCCGGGCAACAAGAACAAGAATCTGCGGACGGCTTCCGTCAGATCGAAAGGCTACTCGGACCTGTACGTTCTCGACAAGGAGGACCTGTGGGAGGCTCTGAGGGAGTACCCGCAGGCGAAAGAGTCGCTGATCGAGAAGGGAATCCAGATTCTGCAGAAGGATAATATGATAGACAACGAGATGAAGGACGACGAGGAGGAGGACTTCAACGGGCCCATGGAGGAGTATCTGGAGCACCTGGAGCACGAGATTTCCAAGTTGACGGAGATGGTCGACGAGGCGGAAGGCAAGTTCCACGTGAGTCACGAGACATCCTCTCAATCACCGAGCATCACCCCTTGCAGAAGTCTCAAAAAGTGCTCAAAACGCGGTTGTTCAGTGTGGAGACCGAGTTGATCGACGAGATGAACCATCTGAAGGCGTCAGGGCCACAAAGGAAAAGAAGAGTCGTCGGATTCTCAGAAGGCATCACTGTGTTTTGAGCGCTCAATTGTGTGCTCGTTTTGTGGAGAAAGCAAGAAAGCAAATAAATAATTGATCCAATTTCGTCGTCCATCTGAGTCTCTCTTTCTGTCGTCGGGACTAACAAGAAGAGGGCGCACAACGGGTCGCCAGGTCGCCAAAATCAACAAAAGAGAGAGAGAGAGAGAGAGAGAGAGAGAGAGAAGAGTCAACAGAGTGTTTTCTTTTCTCACTCTGACTCAGCAGCGGCCATCCCGCCCAACAATCCACGCCACAGAAAGAATTTCAGTCCGATTGCCCTTCTTGCCGCTTCTTCCCCGATGCTTTCTGTCTCCCATTTGCAAAGAAATCACGTAAGAGACGTTTGATCTCCTTGTACTTTGATTCCCTCCTTCCAGACTCTGCCCCCTTTTCCCTTCGTTCTCTCTCCGTTTTCTATTTCTATCTCGCTCAAAAACAAGAGAAGAAGAGGTCTCGCGCTCCAAGAAAACAGAAAACAATAAGTTCCACTACTACTGTACAGCCACCGCCACTACGATCACCACCAGACAATAGCGTCTTACTCTTCTCGAGAGTGGAGGGGGCGAGAAGAAAGTGAGAGAGAGAGAGATCTTCTTCCCCTCGGGCACTATAAAGGTGTGTTGTATAACGGACGGTGAGAAGTGGTGGGTGGAAGAAGGGATAGAGAGACAGAGAGAGAGAGAGAGGCCAGGATGTCGTCCCCCCTTCCCTCTTTTCTTTCTTTCTCTCTCTCGCATCTACACGCCTTCTTCCTTTTCGCGAATGTTTCATTTTCGATGCATTCCTTTTCCATTTTCATGATGAATTCATTCCGTTTTCCACCGCATGCCTTCATCTTGAGAGCTCTTTTCTTTTTTGCAATAAGACAATCGAGAAAGAGAGAGAGTGTGTAGGGAACAGAGAGACGCAGAGATATCAAACAGCTGTCCCCTGGGCAGACGGACACCTCGTTCAGTAGTCCCTCCTCCTCCTTCGCTTCCACGTCATCAGATCCATTACATCTTCTGGTCTTCTGGAGAAGCGAAGAGAGAGAGGAAAAGTGTCATCATCCATCAATTACCCGCTGTCGCTTACGCTCTCTTTCAAGTTTTTCTCCCTCCCCCTCTTCGCAACCACTCCACACAAGGCTCCGCCCCTTTCTGGCTGATGACGATGATATATCCTTAGGTGTCTTCTGAAGACCCTGAAGGTGTCACCAAGAAGAAGAGGCGACAGGTTGTGTTGGTTGGTTGCCAAGTTTGCATAGATGCCTATCTCTCTCTCCTCTTTCACGTCACCTCTCCCCTCCTTCCCCCCATTCACATTTCTTTTTTCCAACTCTAGTCGCTTACATTTTTCGCGCCATTTCTCCTATTTTCTCCAACATTCATATCGAAAACGAACGCCGTAATCGCTTCTTGTCAGTTCGTTGTTCTCTTCCTACCTCCCTTCTTATTAGCTACTCATCCAGAGACACATGGGTTCGCATCCAAGAGTTCAAAACTTCAAACGTCCGACGGTTCTTCACAAGGGTCAACGGACCCGTCTTCCGGCCACCTACATCGCCCCGGAAGACGTCTCGATCTGGGACATCATCAAACCGAACCTCGGCAAGGACTTCTCCCGCTTCACGGTGCCGGTGTTCATGAACGAGCCGCTGAGCTTCCTGCAGAGACTGTCCGAGAACGTGCAGTACAACTATCTGCTCGAGAAGGCCGCCAAGTGCGACGACGATCTGCAGCGGATGGAGTACGTGGCGGCGTTCGCCCTTGCCACCGTCTCCGCCAACCACAAGCGACTCTCGAAGCCGTTCAACCCACTGCTTCTGGAGACTTTCGAGCTGGAACGGAACGGAGTCCGCTTTCTGGCTGAACAAGTGTCGCATCACCCGCCAATTTCGGCCGTCTACGCCGAATCCGACGAGTTTACGGTGGAGGTAGGCGCAACCTTATTACGTAAACGAACCGGTCCCTCGTCAGCAATGAAGCAGAGGGAGAGGGGAAAGTGGAGGGGGACAGGAAAGCATCTTCCTCGATTGCAGGGTACAGTTGAACCGACGCTCGGCTTCTGGATGACCAAGCTGATCGCCAACCCGCACGCCCATCTCAAGCTGACCTTCAAGAAGACGGGCGAGACGTTCTCGTGGTCGGCGCCCAAGTGTGCCATCTACAACGTCATCATGGGCAAGATGTACATGAACTTTGTACGTTTCGCGTGAGAGACGAGAATCGATTCGGGTCGTTTGCAGACGAGTCACATGAAAATCGAATCGTCCGGAACGTACGACGCGATGTTCACGTTCGAAAACAAAGGCTACTACAACCACAAGGGCGGCGACGTGCACGTCGAGGGGCACGTCTTCGAGGGCAAGAACAAAGTGCGCGCGCTCTACGGCAACTGGACGCTGTTTCTGGCGTCGTGCGAGCACAACGACTTCAAGCAGAACCGGAAGGAGTACGTGCAAATGTTCAACGATTCGGTGCTCGAGAAAGATCAGGGGCCCGTGATTCCGGGATCGCGCATCCTGTGGGTGGCGAATCAGGTGCCGAAGTTGTTCGACGAGCAGTTCCACTTCACCAACTTCACGCTTTCGTTGAACGAGATGTACTCGGGAATGAGCGAGAAGGTGGCGCCGACGGACAGCAGAAGACGTAAGGACATGAAGGCGTTGGAGGACGGACGGAACGAGGAGGCCGAGGAGTTCAAGCACAAGTACGAGGAGGAGCAGCGCGATCGGCGAGCCCAGAAGACCGGCGATAAGCCAATGTGAGTTCCACGGCCACGGCCTGCGGTTTTCTAGTCCCTTCCTTCCAGGTGGTTCGTCAAAGACGACGAAGGTCACTGGACATACAGAGGTGACTACTGGTCACGCGACTTCTCCGGCTGCCTGGACCTGTTCGACTCGAACGACAACAACAACTCGAGCTCGTCGTCGACGTCTTCCGAATCGTCGTCCACCGACTGACTCCATTCCCTCACCGTCTGAATCGTTTTCGGGTCGTCTTGCCATTTCCTATCTTCTCCTTCATTGAATCCATGAAAATGAAGCGTTTCCTCTCGGTCGTTTCTCACTTTTTTGGCAGAAAAGCGGGCGGAAATTGAATGGAGGCGCGCGAAAGGCGGTCGTAATGAACACTGCGAGAGTGGGTAATAGGTTTTGAAGAAGCTGCTCCTTCTTCTTCTTCTTCCCGTTTAAATTGTTTTCCTTCTTCTTCTTCTTCTCCTGCTCACCCACTCACAAACTCGGCGCTCTTTCTTCTTCCCCTGCAATGTACAAAAGTCCCCTGCTCACTCTGATTATCCCCTTTTTGCTCCTCTTCAATGTGCTCGAGTCGATCGACATTGGCGGATCTCGGAAGGTGCAGAAGCCGCAGGGACCGCAGAAACGGGAAGAGGTCAACATTGCCGTCGTTTATCAGGTTAGCTGGTGTGTTCGGAAAGCTCGGAGAGCTTCTGCGCTTTCAGCACTATGCGGGGAGGTCGAAGTCGTACGACAAGGCGTTCAAGGAAGTGATTCGGAAGATCAACGACGCCACCGCCGTCTCGTGAGTCGTCTCTCTTCTTCTAATCCACGTCATCTGTCTTTTCCAGAAGCCTCCGTCGTCTGGCCACCCGCTACATCTTCTCGGCGGTCGACTGCATCCTTCCCACCGGCACGTTCTATGTGAAGGAAGTGCTCGACTGTCTGTGCAACAACGTCACCTCCAACAACGTCGCCCTCATCATCTTCGTCACCGCTTCGGAGACATATGACTCGACGACGGCCGCCGAGCAGTACTTTCTGACGGCGGCCAGCTACACGGGCATTCCGATCATCGCGTGGAACGCCGACAACGCCGGATTCACGTTCGAGAACGATCTGAGTCCGTACCGTATCATTCAGATGGCACCGCCCATCGAGCACCAGGCGAGAGCCATGCTGGCGTTGTTGAGAAGGTACAACTGGCCGAAATTCGGAGTGGTCACCTCCGAAATGGCCGGCAACGCGGGCTTCGTGACCGCAGTGAAGGAGGAGCTGGAGAGGTTCTCGAACAAATCGAAAAAGTTCGAAATGATCCATCACTGCCATCTGGATACTCGGAATAATACTGACGTCGACTTGAAACTGGCCGAGGTGAAGAAGAATCAGGCGAAGATCATACTCCTTTACGCGAATGCCGCCCAGGCGGGCACCATCTTCTCGGTATTCCAAAGTTCCTAAATGTTATCGGTAGAGCGCATTTGCAGCACGCCGAGAAGCACGATATGATCGGAGAGAAGTACCTCTGGATCGGCACCCAGTCCGTGAAAGGAACTCAGACAACTGTGAAGGCGGCCGCCCAGGCGGGCATGCTCTGTGTGAACTTCCACACGGTATCGAATGCGATGTTCGCTCCTCGGGACGACATTCTGCCGTTGATCATCCAGTTGGCGCCCAAATTGTTCGGTGCCGCCCTGTTGCAACTGCGCCCCAATGAGAACTTTCCGATGCGGTCGAATGTCTCGTGTCGGAGTGAGGACGGAGATCCGTATTGGGAGAACGGAAAATACATCTACGAGTGAGTTTTCTAGGGTCTTCCATCTCGAAATGTGACGTCTTCTAGTCACATGAAAGCCGCATTTGTGAAGGGGAATCCGTTCCACGTTGACGACGGCCACGACTCCTTCTTCTACACCTTCGAGAAGAGCGGACGTCTTCGCAACTCGATCCTTCAAATCTCGAACTTGCGCACCAACTCGAAGGGCGAGAAGACGTGGGAGAAAGTGGGAATATTCACGAACAACGAGCTGAAGATGGCCGATGTGCAGTGGCCCGGCGAGAGGGCCAACCCTCCGCAGGGCACCGCCGACAAGTTCCACGTCAAAGTGGTCACTCTGCACGAGCCGCCGTTCATCACCGTCTCCGACGTGGACCCGGACACGCAGAAGTGTCCCGGCAACCAGGGATCCATCTGCGACTGGGGCGACGTCGAGTACACCGACGAGGCGGGCGTCAAGAAGTGAGTCCGACCGGCTCTTCCGACCAATCCCAGCTGCTTCGTTCCAGAAACCGCACCCTTCTCAAGTGCTGCTCCGGCTACTGCGTCGACCTGCTCAACAAACTCGCCACGGACATCGGATTCACCTACACGCTGTACAAAGTGCGCGACGAGAAGTGGGGTCTGAAGACGGAAAACGGCTGGAACGGGCTCATCGCCGACCTCATGCACAACAAGGCCGACATGTGCGTGACGTCCCTGAAAGTGGGTCACACTGGCTCCCTCGAGACCTCTTGCTCCGTCGTTTCAGCTCAACTCCGAGCGGGCTCGCGACATCGACTTCTCGCTGCCGTTCCTCGACACGGGCATCTCGATCATCGTGAAGATCCGCAGCGGCGTGCTCTCGCCGACCGCCTTCCTCGAGCCGTTCGAGTATTCCACGTGGGTCATCATTCTGTTCGTGTGCATCCACGTGGCGGCCATCTCGATATTCGTCTTCGAATGGGTCTCGCCCTACTCGTTCAACATGCAAAAGTACCCGCCGCCCGAGCACAAATTCTCGCTCTTCCGCAGCTATTGGCTCGTCTGGGCGACTCTGTTCAGCGCCAGCGTCTCCACTGGTAATCCTCCCTTCTTTTGCGGGTACAGTAATCCCAACGGACGCTTCTTCCAGACGTTCCCAAATCTACAGTCTCCCGACTGATGGCGCTCGTCTGGGCGGCGTTCGGACTGACGTTTCTCGCCGTCTACACGGCGAATCTGGCGGCATTCATGATAACGCGCGTTCAATACTACGACCTGAGTGGGATCCACGATCCGATGGTGGGTCCGGGTCCGGCAGAGGCGATATCTGGAACTGTGCACTTTCAGCTCAACTTCCCGCAAGATCAGAAGCCGCCGTTCCGATTCGGCACCGTCGACGGCGGCAACACGCACGAGACGATGAAGCGGAACTGGCACAAGATGCACGAGTACGTGAAGGGAAACAAGTTCTTCCGAATGAACATCTCCGCCGGCGTCGAGGCCGTCAAGAACGAGTCAGTGTGCTTTCTTTTCTTGCTCTCGACCATCCGAACCTTCGTTCCAGAGAGCTCGACGCCTTCATTTACGACGCCGTCGTGCTCGATTATTGGGCGGGAAAAGACGCGAACTGCGCCCTAATGACGGTCGGAAAGTGGGCGAGCATGACCGGTTACGGCATCGGATTTCCGAAAAACTCGCCGCACACGGCACTCGTCAACCATTACATGCTCCAGTATCAACAGAAAGGTGACGGATCGTGTGTGCTGAATTCCGAACCAATTTGATTCAGGGGACCTGGAACGTCTTCAGAACTTCTGGCTGACTGGCGCGTGCACTCCGGACAGTCACAGTCAAACGCAGTCCGCCCCGTTGGGCATCGAGAACTTTCTCTCCGCGTTCGTCCTGCTCGCCGGCGGAATAGTGAGTTCTCAATCCAACGATCCTATCCACTGACCCTCTCCATTCCTTCCAGATCGTCAGTGTCATCGTGCTGGGATTCGAGCACATCTACTGCATGCATCTGCGGAAGCCGTTGCAGAAGATCGATCCGAACGGCTGGTGCGGCATCATCAGCATGGCGATGGGAAAGTCGCTCACCTTCACCGAGGCCGTCGATCGAGTGCAGGAGTGGAGATCGCGAACGCAATCCCTCGCGAGCACCAACTCGCCGCAGATGAAGCGACGAAGATCGGCGAATCCCGAGATGGGAAGTTCTCGGAAACTCGAACTGATGGCTCCTGAGCCGAGCGCTCCGGAGCCGCAGCGACGTCGGAGTCCTCGTTTTTTGCAAGTCGAGACCAATCTCTGATCGAATTTGTTTCGGGGCGGATAAAACATTTTAACTTGGTAGTACATAAGAAACATAAAAGGAAAAGAAGTGCCGATAAATGAAGGAGATCACGAATCGACTCGATTAGACATGGTGAACAGAAACGAAGCTCAATTGAAGAGAAAGTCAAATACACGTTAGAATGTCTCAAGAATTATGCGTTAAAACTACTCCTAATTAAAAGTCTGGAAAGTTCTGATTTTTGGTGAGAAGCAAATAGAACATGTTAGAAAATCGAGGAAATTGGAGATATTTCGGGTGACTTTCACGATGAAACTAGAATTCGTAGGATTCGTACTCGTATTCTTGTTCGTAGTTATAATCTTCCGAATTGTGATCATAGTCCTCGTAATCGTCGTCGTCATCGTAATTGAAGCATGCTTCGGTGACGATGAAACCGCCGTTTTTTTCGACTTCCGCTTGTTTTCGCTCCGGCGTGGTAGACTTCGGTCTCATCGACGTCGGCTTCATCACTTCGGCCGGCTCGGTAACCTGCGCACGGACTCGATCGGTGCTGGTTGAACTGGAGGGCTCTTTCTGATCATTCACCGACATCTGACGATCTTCGGTACTATTTTTGCCCTCGACAGTAATGTGAGAGAGGGCCGACTGCATCTCCGAAAGTCTCAAAGAGTTGTTCGGACTTTCGTGCTGATGGGCCACATTGGCGTTCAATACTTGTTTCTCCTTGGAAGCCAACAGTTGGTTTTGCGGCAGATGCGATCTGGAAGTGACATCATAAAATTTGAAATCTCGTCAAAACTCACATCACTCCCTCGAGTAGCCACTGCGGAAGCGTGCATCCGCGAGAGTCGAGCTCCATGAGCAATGCTTTAATTTCGTTCACGGGCGACAGATTCGTCGTAATGAAGTCGATGCGAATCGGACGCTGCTTCTGCTCGGCTTTCTCTTCGAGCAATTTTATGTGCTTGTTCAAACGACTCAGCTTCGACGGCATCTCGAGAACAATATACTGAAAGCAGAAAGTGTAAGGTGCGCACCATCGGCCACTCTTCTCATCTTGATCATCGAGAGAAAAGCACACTTACATGCTTCACGAGCGGAAATTCGGCTCGCTCCAACGTCTCGAGCGTGCATGCTCCGATGCGCTCCTCTCCGTCGATGAACTTTTGCATTTGAATCGCAAACGTTTGCTTATCCTCAAGGATATCGTCTGTCATGATCCAGTTGTGGATTCTTTTCGAAAGAAGCGCTACAGTCGCCACACGACACGACTTCGTCGAGTTGCAGAAGATGAGTGTGCGCTCTGGAAAAAAGGTCCTCGTTTCTTCCTTCGTTCGAGATCTTCTCACCGAATTTGTGTTCTTCGCGATGATTGGCCAAATCATCGATGAGGAGCGTGCACAACTTTTCGATTTTCTTACTGTTCTGATTTTCCGGTGTGCACGTCACTTGGTGCGGGAGGATTTTGATGAACGGATTCGCTTCGACCACTGTCGTATCTTGAGTGGCTTCCATCTGGAACTTGAATACATACTCAGGTCAAAGGCCAACTTCTTCTTAAAATCGCGCAAAACGCCATGTTTCAGTATAAAGTTTTTTTCCATTTCATTTCGAGCCTATAAAGCGCGATTATCTTATGTGGCGGCTTGCAGTCTGATTAAGACAACATAAAAATTATTTTATGGCCTCGTTTTATGAACAGCGATGGTCCGCAAACACCGCAACGTTTAAATCAAGAAAAATCGTGGCGGTGTTTGCGGACCATCGTTGTTCACAAAACGAGGCCATAATACCAATCCTCGAGATAAGAAAGAAGTATGAAATACATCGGATAAATGACCAACAGACAAATGGCCCACAAGAAAAAAGTAAAACTTCATTAAACAGAAGTGAATAAGAAAACCGGAAACGGGACAAAATAAACAAAATACAAAATTTCAACATATACTTACAGTATTCATGCCCTAGGGAAAACAGAGTCGGCATGAACGTATCATTCATTGCACATTACGGTCGATGACCTCGTAGGACGATGTGGTGGACGATGAGACTGCGGTTCCCGCGTGCCTTTCGTACCATTGAGCGCGGTAGATCTGGTAGTAATCGACAAACCAGTCCGGCGCTCCCTTCCCATACTTCTGCAGAAGCCGGACGTACTGTCCCATCAACTTCACGTCTTCATCCACGTCGAAGAGCACGTAGAGTTTGATCTTCACAGGCGATCGATACGACGTCAGGTTCGCCATTTCCGTCTCTATCATTGTCTGGAAATAGGCCTGCTCCGGTGAATCGTACAGGATCACTGCATCGACGGTTCCTCGGTTCACCGACTGAATTGAGCTCCAGTCGATCACGAGCACGTCGAGTTCCGACCATCGGAATTCCAAATTGATGCGCTCTACGTGCTCGATAGAGTCAATTCTGAAAAATTGTGAGTGGAATTCGACTGAAAATTGACGCTTACTCAATCAATTTGTCCACATTAAAAAATATTTTTCTTCGTCTATCGTCATTTTTGTTGAGCTCGGCTGCGTGCGTCTGCAGATGCCAGTACACGAATAGGGCCATTTCCTTGTTTTTTGTGATAATAAGAATGCGTTCTCTCCGGAATTCTTCAAAATAACAGTCGTTAGAAGCTGAAACTGCTATTTGATGACGTACGCTTTCGAACTTTATTAATATCCTCGCGCTCTTTTCGCAAATGATGAATGCAGTCAATGGTCAGACGCACTTTTTGGAGTTGCGCCGTCGATTGAGCCGTGAATCTCTCGTAGCAGTCGTCCTCTACGTCTTTTCCGTCTCTCATCAGTTCGGCAATCATCCGATTCGCGAACTCGGCCTTCGAGACAGTCCGCAAGAAATTGATCCGTTCAAATATTTTCTCGACTGACTGCCGCTCCACTTCTACGAACATCTCCCGTGAAACCATTGAACGGCACGTCTTCACTGCTTCCGGCAAACTCATCTTTGAATCTATGAAGTCGTGGAAGAAAATGAACGCGGAATTCGTTTTCAGACAATCAGCAATTCCCTTCACTTCTTTGTGGAATTGCTCATCAGTGGAAATCACTTCTGCACCGACGACGACTACATACTTGACTGTCATCTGGAGATCTTCGATATCTCCCACGTTCGCCTTGAGCTTCTCGATGTAATCGGACACTTCAGAAGACGTCCCAACAAGGATGTCAGTAGTCGGTCGTTTTCCATTCTCCTGGAGATGAGCCGTCAGCTCGTTTTCCAAACCGTTGCCAAGTTCGCGAATCAAACCTCTGCATCCACGCCCTCTGGTAGTGACTGAAAAACGTATATTGCAACTCCATAGTTAACAGAGAGGTATACTGACTTTTTTGTCTCGAGTAGAACAGCGCGTTGGTGGCTGTCCTTCTGGAATGTTCGCTATCTGTCACAATCACCACGATTGGGAAGTGCTTCTGAACTGTCCCCGTATTCTCCGTTGGTCTTTCAATCTTCTTTCGATCTGATCAGCTTACCCGGGGCCGGAACACGCTCTGGTGAACGAAATGGGCAATTGTTTTATCGTAGTAGCAGTGCGGACGCTCCTTGGAATGAATGCAGAACATGTTCTTGCCGTAGCTGTCCAGATCCAAAATGTAGGCTCTGACGATTTCCTGTAGTGACTTCTTCATGCCGTCGTTCAATACTTTACTGTAATCAGTTTCTTTTTTAAAAAATCATCTTGGTTAAGAAGTTTTCACTTACCATACGGAGAAATCTCTCAGAGACCCTGTATATTCTTCGATTTTGATCTGCGGCGACATAGAATATTCGATTTCTGAATTTGAGGTTTCTTCTTCTCTGTGAAGCTGACTCTTCCTTACTTGGTCTCGGTTTCAGTCCTCCCCACTCTGCTGTTTTTTTCATAAACTGAGGAAAAACATATTTTGGTATTTTTAAGGGTATTTTCGTACCGATTGGAATGAGAAATCCGGCATGTTAGCGTAATCTCTTCGCGGCAGTTGTAGTAGTTCAACGTCGAAAACGCCTGAAATCAGTTACTTCGCCATTCAACAGTACACAACAATTAATTACCCGCGCTTCCGATCTTTATTCTTTCTGAACCGTCCATTTCCCTCAAGACTTTCCGGCCTGAAAAATTTTTCTTCTTATGCGAGAAAACAGTAACACATCGAGAAGAAATCGAAGTACTACGGTCAAAATAATTGGAGCTCTTTATATTTTTTTCCCAATTTTTGCAAGTTGCCTTTTTTGGCATCCGAATTGATCCAAAAACACGCACGGTGAATTTTTTGGGACATGCCGCGGAGAAAGTCCGGCCATCTCGTTCGATTTCTAGGCCACCAACCCAATTTTTGACCTGTTTTTGGACTTTTCTCGCTTTATAGGTCGAAATTCAAAAATCTAGCAACATCAAAATGTGCGCAGCATCGATACGCATCATTTAAAAAAAAAAAGCGTCAAAAAATGTTCAGTTTTGAGAGAGGTATCTTCGGTTGAAAATGCGTGGCCGAACCGCGTTTCACTCTTCCATCGGAGGTTTTTCGACAATAACTTTAGTTACAAATCGAAATTCGAAAATCTAGCAACATCAAAAGTTGCGCAGCATCAATACGCATCGTTAAAAAAAAAGAGCGTCAAAAAATGTTCAGTTTTGAGAGAGGTATCTTCGGTTGAAAATGCGGCCTAATAATTGGTGGCCGAACTATTTGTAAAACGAGCTTCACAGCACCAGAATTTTTTTCCTAATAGAACATTCACTCGGTTTCACTTTTTCTATTCTGACTTTCTCCCTGCCACCGCAAAAAAAATATTAAAAATGTATAAAATTGGCGAAAATTGCCGCGCGGGGGCTTTGCGAACTCGCGTGCACCGCTTGCAATCTCTCATTGGTCGGCCGCGCCCATTTCATCACGCCGCACCCTTGCGCATTCGCGCGCCGCATTGTTGCAGTAGGCGGAGCCGCGTGCGCTGATTGGTCGACGCTCGGCCGCACTTTTCTACTGCATGTTCCGAAAAAATCACCGTGACACGTCGAACAAGCGTCGATCGATAGGATGCCTCCCGGGTCAATGCTGCAAACGCGCCCCGTTGCACAGGGTCTCGCAACGAAAGCAGTCCTCCACCGTAGCCAAGCCGCAGTCTCTCCATTTTCAATAATTTTTTCGCTCGCCCAAATTTTTTCAGCGTTTTTTCGCTCGAAAATGGACGATTCTTCGCATGTTTTTTGTAATTTGAGTAGATTTGAGAATAGTGGATGATTCCTGTCGGTTCAGGTCGGCAGGAGCGTGATTAAAATCCATGACTCTAAGTGACGATGTCGTAATTCTCAATCTTACTCGGTCCTTGCACGGCTGAGGTATGTATTTTTCGTATTTTTGCTCGTTTCTTCCTAGCTAATCGTGATTTTTGAAGTATGGGACGTCCAGAGTTCAATCGTGGAGGCGGCAGCGGAGGTAAGGATTCTGCTTTCATTTTTATCAACCAGCGATTAAAAATTCAATAACTCATCGATCGATTTTCAGGATTCCGCGGTGGACGCGGCGGAGACCGCGGTGGTCGAGGAGGATTTGGTGGTGGCGGCGGCGGCCGTGGAGGCTTCGGTGGAGGTGATCGTGGCGGACGCGGAGGATTCGGCGGAGGAGGCCGTGGTGGCTTCGGAGGAGGCGATCGTGGTGGATTCCGTGGAGGACGGGGCGGCGGAGATCGTGGAGGATTCCGTGGAGGACGAGGTGGTGGAGACCGGTACGGAAACGTTATTTTGACAGTAGAAATTTTACATACTTCTTTCAGTGGTGGCTTCGGAGGTCGCGGATCGCCGAGAGGAGGAAGAGGAGCTGGTCGTGGAGGACGTGGCGGTGGAGCCGGTGGAATGAGAGGAGGAAAGACCGTTGTCGTTGAACCGCATCGTCTCGGAGGAGTCTTCATCGTGAAAGGAAAGGAGGATGCTCTTGCCACCAAGAACATGGTGGTGGGTGAGTCCGTGTACGGAGAGAAGAGAGTCTCCGTCGATGACGGAACCGGATCGATTGAGTACCGTGTGTGGAACCCATTCCGTTCTAAGCTTGCTGCATCGATCATGGGAGGACTTGAAGACACCCATATCAAGCCTGGAACTAAGCTCCTCTACCTCGGAGCTGCCTCGGGAACTACTGTGTCCCATTGCTCTGATGTCGTCGGACCCGAAGGAATCGTCTACGCTGTTGAGTTCTCTCACAGATCTGGACGTGACCTGCTGGGAGTGGCTAAGAAGAGACCGAATGTTGTTCCAATCGTCGAAGACGCGAGACACCCGCACAAGTACCGCATGCTCGTCGGAATGGTCGACGTCATCTTCTCGGATGTCGCTCAGCCAGACCAGGCTCGTATCGTTGCTTTGAATGCGCAAAACTTCCTCAAGAACGGTGGTCATGCTGTCATTTCGATCAAGGCTAACTGCATTGACAGTACCGCTGAGCCAGAGGCCGTTTTCGCTGGAGAGGTCAACAAGCTCAAGGAGGAGAAGTTCAAACCGCTTGAGCAGGTTACCCTTGAGCCGTACGAGAGAGACCACGCTGTGGTCGTCGCTGTGTACCGTCCAACCAAGGGAAAGAAGGTCTGATCTCAAAATTTTCAACATTATTGTTCCTTTTTGTTACGTTGTTACATGTATACCCCCATTTTTGATCCTTCATTTGATCGTTAACTCTTGTTTTACTTGTTCGCCCCCAATAAAATTGTTGTTGATGCTTCATTGATAGGGTACCTCATTCTTCTCTTTAACATGGTTTTTAACCTTGAATATCTTCTCTTTTTTTCATGTATTTTTTCTAATCACTTGTTCCAGGGTAATGGCGTCTACCGTGCAATCGGTTCAGACCTTCGGTCGCAAGAAGACCGCCACCGCTGTCGCTCACTGCAAAAAGGGACAAGGACTGATCAAGGTCAACGGTCGTCCTCTGGAGTTCTTGGAGCCCCAGATCCTCCGCATCAAGCTCCAGGTTTGCTTGATTTCCCATCTGCTAAACGTATTTATTTAAACAATTGCAGGAGCCACTTCTCCTCGTCGGAAAGGAGCGCTTCCAGGACGTCGACATCAGAATCCGTGTTAGCGGAGGAGGACATGTCGCCCAGATCTACGCCGTCCGTCAGGCCCTCGCCAAGGCTCTGGTTGCCTACTACCACAAGTACGTCGATGAGCAGAGCAAAAGAGAGCTGAAGAACATCTTCGCCGCCTACGACAAGTCGCTTTTGGTCGCTGACCCGAGACGTCGTGAGTCCAAGAAGTTCGGAGGACCAGGAGCCCGTGCTCGCTACCAGAAGTCTTACCGTTAAATTCTTTTTTGTTGCACAATAAAATTGTTATTAAAAGTACAAGTTTATTTGAGATCAAAATGGAAGCCCGATTAAAAACGAAAGTTCAAATGGTGAAGCTGAGCAAGAGCATATCAAGAACGAAGATGAATAGAATTCCAGCGATCAGATCCAATCTCGAGTGCCTCGTCTTTCTGTTGTGCGGAACTTCAAATTGTTGCTGCATTGGCTTCGAACTGCAATACGGAACCGATTCTCTCGCAGCATCCAGATCAACTCACCAAACGCACTCCGTTTGAATGGCGTTGATACCCGTCCCATTGATGGTGCACGTGGATCTCTTCTGCCGAGCTCTACTGCATCTGAAGTCGCAGCATGCGTTGAACATTTCACACGATGAATGATCCGCCTGAAGCAATAGGATCAATATGGCCCACATAAAGTCTTAAATACCCTCAAAATGCACTCATGCGTATAGACTTTCGAGTGGGCGTCGGTCACCGAGACGAGGAAGATTGTGGGAATAATCAGTGCCAAGGATCGCATCTTAACCACGAATTAGAAACAGTATAAGAGGCGAGAAGAGCTCATGGAGCAAGTAAATAGAGGTGAGAGTTGTTTGAGAGAGCACACGAAAAGTGTTAAATTGACAGTTTTCTGCGTCTCTCCTTCAATCCAAGTCGAAAAAAGTGGAGAACCAGTTTCAGAAAGGATGACCTCAAATTTGATTTGGAAAAAGAAAACATCGAATCGATTGCAAAACAAAACGTTAAATAGTATTACTCGTCTGAAAGCGAAAGAGTGCGTGAGACGGAGAGACGCAGAGAACGGACAGACCGAACACAACCACCGTTTGAACAGTCAGACCAAAAAGAGAAACGGATGGGTGGGAACAGTTTGTTTTCGGTTCTGAACGGGCGGCACAGATAAATGACATTGACCCAAAACGAAAAGCGAATTAACAAAGAAGTAGGTGGGAGCGTCACCGATGATTGTGTGTTTGTTATCAGAAAGTTTGGCTGCCAGTTCGGAAACGCGAAAACAAGCTGTCGGTGGAGAGTATTTTCTGGCATTTCTGTCAGATTTGAATACAAGTTCAAACTAGAAACGAGAGAAGCGTCGACTCGGGGACAAAAACGTCATCCGACCTGTTCGTCGGCGGACACCAATAATCGAATAGTAAACCGTTTTCGAAGAGGGGGGCGGTTGGCCAGGTGCAGCAGCAGCAGCAGTAGTCAGGTTGACCTTCCCAATTCGAAAATGGCTTCACAGAGGTCAGACGTCGTCTGTTCAAGGTTATGAGAAGAAGACAAAGAAGAAGACGTCGCAGAAGAAGAAGAGGGGCGAGAAGCGGTCAGATGGCTTCTTAAACACCCAACGAAAAGAGACAATACTCTCTTTTTCAGATGGCCGACAAACAAGTTGAAGGAGGAAAGCGAGAGATGACCGAACGTCTTCGGAATTCCATTCACCTGAAAATGGCCGGAATCGCAGAGAAACGTATCGATTAGAACACGACTTTAACGTGAAACCATAAAATAAATGGGAGACTACTCCTCTTTGGGCCCCTTCTCGACGGCCTTCTCGCCGGACTTCGGCTTCGATTTCTTCTTGGCGCCGTTGATCTGCTTGGCCTCCTTGTTGGCGTCCGCCTTCTCCGCACTCGCGGCTCCTTCCTCGGCGGCTCCTCCGGCCGACGTCTTCTTCTTCTGCTTCCTCTGTTTCCACAGGAAGTAGACCTGCACGATGATTGCGATCGCGGCGAGCACATTCAGTGCGATGAGCACGTAGAAGAGCCACGAGGCGCCCGCCGGCTGCTTCTCGTCTTTGACCTGGAAGAACTCGGGCGAGCACTTCTCGCGGTTCTTGTGCGTTTCGCGGCTTACTTGCTCCAGGTGGAGCAGGTCGGCCATTCTGGAAAAAGAATGTGGAGTGGAACGTCTTCCGCCTCTTCTTACGAGTCGGCGTTCTCGTAGGCGGCCGCCGGAAAGTTGTCCTTCTCGAAGATGATGTCGTGCTGAAAGTGAGGAACGTCGCCAAGTGCGTTCCACCGCACCCACCTTCATTCCGTTCAATTTCTTGAGTTTCGGCATGTGGATCCGTTCCAGCACGTCGTTCCCTCTGAAAAGAAGCGCCGGTCCGTCTTCGTTCCGGATCTCCTCGATGCTTCCGAGACACTTCAGCTCGACAATCTTCGTCTCAATCACCTCGATCCCTTTGTTCACTCTTATCACGTGTTGCAACTTCTGAACCAGTGTCGCGTCTGAAAGTGTGCAAAGTGGGCCCCAGTGAGTGAGAAGAGCGGTTACCGTCGTCCACTTTCTGAATGACGAGCTTCCCGCCGACTTCGGTGCATCCGTCCTCGAACAGCATCGGATTCTCCTCTTCGCACACCTTCGGCGCCACGCCGAGCACCGGGGAGCATCCGACGAGAAGACACGTGGCAAGGAAGACTGTTTTCAGCAATGTCATCATGAACCGAACACGAGAACCTCCTCGGTGGACGGGAGAAAAGTGCACACTTTCGGCACTGCACAATCCGAATCCACGTCGGTATATCGAGAAGAAGCGGGTGGATGACGTGGCTGGTTCGTCGCGTGGCGCCGCGGGAACACGGAAAGAGGAATCACGCGAACTGAAGAAACATCGGCTCCCCGGGCCGTTTTGCAAGTGAACCCCCGAGACCGATTGCTCTCGCGGGCGAGGAGGAATTCATCCTCCCAACTCTTACCGATGCTCCCGATGTGTTCTGATCAGTGCAACAAACACGTTGTCAGCACGCGTGCTTGTGTCCAGTTCGCCGGTTCAATACACACGAAACTGTGTGTGTGTGGGAGGAGGGGAAGAATCATAATCTTTTATCACTTCTTCGTCGCAACTTATAAAACCGTGAAGAGTCACAAAGTACGAGAGAAAAGAGAGAGAGGAGGATGTCTACCTGTAATAGTCAGAGTATTCATATGGCACGCGACTAGAATGAGGGGATACGTACGAATCGGGACGGAGGGTGGGGGCTATGTGCAGATATGTATAGATATGTATAGGTTCGCAGACGGGCGAATCAGAGTGCCGACTGCGGGATCGTCTTGTACTTGACCATCTGATACTGGTCCACGTAGGTGAGCTCTTTCGTTTCCATGTGTGTGTACAGCGAGTAGAGGACTTTTCCGTCGGAAGTCGGAATGAACGACGTCGAACGGCCCCACACCATGTTGCCGTACTCGATCAGATCGTCGGCTGCAAATCAGAAGGAATCGGTGGGATAAGGGGGCGGAGCGGATGCTTACAAAGACTCCACATGCTGAACACGTAGTCGCCCTCCTTGTTCTTGTCGGAGTTGAGCTGCATGAGGAACGCCGAGTAGTTGACTCCGCTGCAAGGCCACGGAAGGGGCGTCAGACCGCAGTCCAGGTAGTTCAGACCGCAGGAGTCGCCGGGCCACAGGCCGTTCTGGAAAGCGACGTTTGATTGACGCACTCGCATAGCTTCTCCGGTCTCACCTCGCGGTTGCAAGTCTTCTCGAGAGTCGCACTGCCTCCCTCGCAGTTGCACAGTCCGTAGTTGGCTCCGGCGATGCCGATCATCACCTCGACCTTCTTGTTCAGCGGCAATCCGAGATCGCACTTTCCGTCCGAGGCGCTCACCGATCCTCCCTTGATGATCTTTCTGGCCAGCGTGACGCCCATGCTGTGACTGACCACCGAGATTTTCGGGGCGCCCGTGTACGCGAGCACAGCCTCGAGGAACTTGCGAAGACGCACAAGATCCGTGCAGTCGTGGGTTCTCTTCGCCGCGTTCAGGGCGTTCGTGTCCTGCCAGGAGGTGGCGTAGAGCTCGGCGACGGTGTATCCGTGCTCGAGGAAGTACTGGATCGAGTTGGACCATCCGGTGGCCGAGGAGCTTCGACGCAGCGCCGCATCGGAGTTTCCGTGGATGAAGACGACCGGCGTGTTGACCACTTTCGGCGCGTTCTCCGTCTTTCCTCCGTATGATCCCTGTGTTCCGTAGTCGGCGCGAACGTAGTCATACGAAGAGTAGCCGTTCCTGCAATAAAACCGTTTTCTCCACCCGTCCGATTGCTGACTCACGCTGTCAGCCATGTCTGGAAATCGTCGGTAAGAGGGCCGGCAATGTCGGATGCTCCGTGAGCCAAAGAAGTGCAGACGATCAGAAGGAGCAGGCAGAGCATTCAATTGAGTTTGATTCTGGGCTCGTTGGCTCTTTGGTTTGGTTCTTTATACTCACCGCGAGACTCGCTTTATCAGTTTCTAGGCAGGGTGCGGAGCACATGGCGTGGCGTCACTAATTCCCTCTTTGGCTCCGCCCACCAATGTGTAGTCGTTGGTTTTGCAGTGGGGAGTTGTGAGAACTTTTTGGTTTTCTAGTTTTGTAGACCAAACTACGTGCAACCATCGCCAAATTGTGTCTTGGTGCCGGTCTTCTGTCATTGTTTATGTGTGGGGGAAATATGGGAAGAAATGTTTCTTGTGCCCAATGTAAGGACGGGCGGTTCTTATCTGTGTGATTAGAGTCATGTGATTAAAGAGAAATACGGAATTGAATTCCGTTTTTGACTTCGTTTTTATGATTCAGAATACATGGAATTGTGAGTTTTGGTGTTACAGGAGGGGAGATCACAACCGGGAAGTGGGATACGTCCAGAATTATCGGGCATTCGCATTCGTGACGAACGCGAGAACTTGATCGTACAGCTTCTTCTTCGCTTCTTGCGGGATCTCGCGTCGAGCCATGTCCTTCACCGCGTCGAACGCCTCTTTCGCACTGACGTCGTCGCCGGCCTTCTCTAGAAACTTCTTGACTTCTCTTCGCACCGATGCTTCCCAGGCGCTGTTTTTAAGACTGTCGAGAAGGGCGCTCTGCAAGGATCTATTAGTTTCTGGTGTGAAAAAGGGATTTCTAGGTACCTTCACGAGCGCCGACTCTCCGCTGTCCTGGAACTCCAGTTCGATGGCTTCTGGTTTCTTCCGCATGATGTGATCGTCGTCCATAGTGTTCTTTCTTTGTTACTGCTAAAAAAATAATCCGAATTGGAGCAGGAAACAAGCGAAAACGGATAAATTGTCGAAATTCGCCGAAAAATAGGAAGGCGGGTGGATTTACGATAAACACAACGCGGCGGAATAACGGAGTGTCGTAAGATCCGCGAAAACGGTCGATTCAAACTGATTGATTTTCTCAATTTCAATTTCCCTTCCATCCCTTCATCCCGTTTCAATTTTCTCTGTTTTAAGTGAAAAATGGACTTTCTGCATGTGACAAAAGCTCGTAAAAAACTACTGCGATACCCAGCGTCCGTCTACGAGCAGCTGGAGTCTAAACATTATTTGATGCCTGTCGGAGAGACAGAGGACCATGTGAGTGACTCATTTTTAGCTTTAAACAAAATAAATGGTATTGAAGGATACATGGGTAACCGCCAGGTTCTCCCCGCATCGACGGCAAGAGCACATTCTGTTCATGGGCGACGATCCGGGAAACATTGGCATTTTCGACGTCCGAAAGTTTCACGATCGAGACATTCCGCTGGAAGATCGACAAGTTCACTGTAAGATCCATAAAGGACTGATTACCATTTGTTCGATTCCCAAAGTTTTCAGTTTTTCCCGCGCACGGAGGGGCCATTATGGACATTGTCGGTGTGCCTCAAAAGGAGTCACAGATCGTGTCGATTTCCGGCGACTCGACCGTCCGATGCTGGGATTTAACGAACACCGGACAGAATCGAAGTTCACAAATGTTCTACGGCCACGAAGGATCCGTAAGATCGATTTGCTTTGCACCGGATGATCCCAGTACGTTGCCTACGTGGCTTTTGAATTCTTAATTCTAATTCTGAACTTCAGATGTGTTCGTGACGGGAGCCCGAGACGGACAAGTTAAAATCTGGGATATGCGAATATCGACGGTGAAAAAGAACGAGGAGGAATGTCGAATGGCAACGTTGACCTACAAAAGTGCCCATCCGAGCTCTCAAACGGAGAAACCCACTCCAGGAACGCCGAAATCGAAGGGAAAAGTGAAGTACGTGGGTGCGAGTGTGACGAGTGTCATCTACCTCGACGAGCACCACGTGGCCACCGCTTCGAGCAGTGCGGAAAGCGGAATTCGCATCTGGGACACGCGGAAACCGACGCGGAACGGAGAAGGTCAGCCAGTCAGCCTGCTGCGAGTGCCCACGACGCGGCAGAGGTCGTTCGGAGTCACATGTCTGGCGGTGGATCGGTTCGCGAACAGAATGTTCGCCTCGTGCACCAATTCGGCCATCTTCGAGTTTGCGATCAAAACGAACAAGACGGTGCCAAGTAAGTTTCACTAATTGACAAACTACGTAGCTATATCTTGTTTTTCTCTTACTCAGTCCACACCTACTCTGGAGCCACCATTCGCGACTACTACACTCAAGTCGCCTGCTCGCCCGTCTCCGACGTCATCGCGTGCGGATCCGAAGACTCGCGAGCCCTCATCTGGGACCTTCAAGATCAATACTCGTTCATGAACGATCTGTCTCTAGCAGACGACATAGACCGTCGTCGCACCCTTCTCCCGAAGTATTCGTGCGGCGGACACCTCCGGAAAGTGCAGAACGTCGGCTGGAGTGCCGAGGGACGATACTTCCTCTCGTTCGACGAAGGCGGCGTTCGTATCTGGTCGGAACCTCGGCATCGAAAGCCGTGGCAGTGTTGTGACGAAGAGATTCCAGTTCCAAATCCGCAAGATCACGGAATCGCATACGAGTCTATCAAAAACTACGAAATGACGGAATCCGAAGCGGCCTCCTCAGTGCTGGACAGCATTTCCTTGTCTCCCAGACAACGTCTCAACTCGGGAGCCCTACTGTCTCCCCAGAAAGCCCGAGGTCCGAAACGGCCCGTCCCGTCCAGTCCGTTCAAATCGAGTCCGAAACTACTTCGGCTCAATCGATCGCCGCGCGCCAAGATCAGCAAGGGCTCCGAAGAGTCTCCGCTCCGGCCGGGTGAGCTAAACGACGCAGACGGCGAATCGATGCACACGCCACGTGGCAACGGAAAACAGAGGAGGCGTAGGAACCCCTTCTACTACAAGTGAGTTGTTTCTGTTCCTCGGAGCATTTCTTGCAACACCGCCCTTTTGCAGACATCCAACAGAGAATCTTCCGAATCTGGTCTACGACAAGTTCATTCGTCAGATGATCGGGGAGAAAGAGGGATCCGATGAGGAGCGCGACGAGCCGAAGTCTCTGAGCAAAACGAGTCGAAAGCGGATAAACGACTGGTGGCAGACTAAAACCACCGTCGAGAACATTCCGACGGCCACAAGATCTAGGTGAGGTCGTTTTTCTGCTCCCTAGTAAATTTTTCCTTATTCCAGACTCCCCAGCGTCTCAGAATTCGGCGAATCCGCGTGCTCCAAAGTGCTCAGTGAGCCCGAACGAATCGCCCTTCAGTCTCCCCGCAAACTGGCCATCAAATCATCCTCTTCCACCGCCACCACACCCGTTTCTTCCGTCTCGGCGTCGCTTCTCGTCTCGAAGTCCGCTCAGCAACGGCCTCGAAAGCCTCTCGATCAGAAGCCAACTCGTCGTAACCTCAATTTTTATTTCCAAAAGCTGTCGCCCTAGGGCCCAATATCTGTAGCAACGAATCAGTATCTGTTTTTAAGCGCCTTTTTCTTTCCCCCACTTCATATCAGTCTGAATTGTAAATTCAGTGTAAATAACAGGTTAACCACGTGTTTCTTCAGTCCGAAATGATTCATTTCACAATCATTAAATATTCATTTCCTAACCCGTTTTTCACATAACGTCTTCTCGGTTTCTCTATCGAATCCGCCTGTTATCCTCTTCCACCGATTCCACGTGTCCCAAGTGTCGTCCGGATACGGTTCAGCAGAAGGCGCGACTGATGCGATCCGGCGGCCGAAGAAGTGGCTTTCCGGATAGAGAACTGGGACTTCACTTCGAGCATCAACACTTGGATCGCTTGGAACGTCTCACGGCACACCAGATTGATGCGATCCTCGGGCAACATGAAGCCAGTCCTGGAAAAAACAGTAAAGTGTCAGGGCTCGCTCTGACACAAACACGGACTCATCGTCGATCGGAGACAACTCCATTGTGAACGCGTACTTGATGTCGCGCGACTTTGCCCAATCGTCCGATGCGCCAGCGGCCGGATCTGGAACAGTTTCTGAATGGCTCCGAAGTGGCGGCACGGAGACTCACACAGTCCGTCTCCACTGTTCACCACCGAATAGTCCGTGTTGTTGACCGCCCGGATAGCAGAGGCCATCGCTTTGCCGACACGGATCAGATCGGCCACATCCGACGGGTACTGTCCGTTCGTGTGTCCCCACGGATAGAGGATCTCCTGTCCGTACGAGTGCAATGCAACGTAACCCTTGATTCGCGACTCCTCCCGCATGATCGCGTTGGTCAGCGCGAGCACTTCGGGCTCCGATTGTGGCCTCGTTCCGCAGTAAATCTCCGAGCACTCCGAATGGCTGATTCCCTTCGTTCCCCAGTAGAACGGGTAGTTACGGTTCGCGTCAGCGCCGCCGCATCGCGAATTCGTGAACCGCGAGCGCGTCTTGCGCCACATTCGGTCGTGGGTTCGACTGTACTCGTACCCGTCCGGATTCGTGTTCGGCACGACGACAAGTTGCACAGAATTCAGAAGATCCCGATAGATAGGCGTGGAAACGATCTGAATTTCCCCAACTCTGTCCAGTTCCATCTTCTGATCTTCTTACCGTGTAGATTAGATAGAGTGCCACGTTGTACGAGATCCACTCTCTCGCGTGGATTCCCGCGTCGACCCACACGATCGGCTTGCTCGATCCATCGTCGCCAATCTGAAAGTGACGAGTTGAGCATCGAAAAGTTTCATTGCCACGTCAACGCACTCTGACTGCAATTAGAGATCTTCCTTCGTAGGAAGTTCCGATTTTCTGAAGCTTCACGTCGTGCGGGTACTGTTGCGACATTGTGTTGAGGAATTGCATTTGCTGAAGTGATGAATAATGTGTTAACGTCTTCTAGAATGCGAACCTCATCGTAACTCAAATACCGATTGTTGACGTCAGTGATGCCGACGGCGCCGCCATTCAGAAGGTCACGTCTTCTGCGCACTTTGAAAATTTGCGGGTTCACATCTGAATTGTTACACATCTCGTCACGTTTCCGTTTTCTCTCACGACTTGCCTCTCATTCGGAACGTAATGTTGTTGGCGGCGAAGTTTGTCTCGACGCGCTCGACCGAGTCTTTGTCGATGAAATAGTGCGCCTGTTTGAGTTTCCAGTTGTCGCCGAGGTAGTCGGGCTGGAAAACATTCAGTTGAGACGTGGGCAGAAGAAAACGACGCCTACCATGTATCCAAGATGCTGTTCGATGTCTTGCACGAACTTCTTCACACGCGGCTCCTGATAGTTGACTTCGAGGATTTTGAACCTGCAATCGTCGAAATCTCGATGATTTTCAGTCGTTTTTCGACTCACCCGTCGTAGTTCTTAAACTCTGCCGAAACATTCGAAACGCAGAGGAGCAGCAGGATCCGGAGGAGCGTCATTTGTCCCCGAGTTTCTGCTGCAAAGAGCTGAGAATGGGGAGAAGAGCAGAAAAAGAAAAGTGGTCGTGGCGGAAGAGACGAAATACACGTGAAAAAAGAAAGAAAAGAGAAGAAGAAGAAGAAGAGAAACGGCGGCAAGAGCAATATGAATTGGGTCCGAAGATTGGCAGAAAGAAGAAAGACGAATGGCGGAAGAACTGAACTCGCTCCGAGTGGATTATCGAGCAAAAGCTCTGCCTCTAAGCCATCTGGGATTTAAGTGCTCCCACACTTTAAGCTCGATGAGAAGAGCCTCTCGAACTGGCTGAAATGATGCGGTATGCGACGGGAGAATGACTAGGTTACCACTTTCTATTTAGGTTGCGAGTTCAGGGCCATCACCGCAATCACCGACAAGAGGGAGTGTGCGAGAAGAAGAGACGCAGAGTGACGAAACGCGAAAAAAAGCGTTTGACAGTTTGTTTGCCAAGTTGCCAAGCGGAGAAGAGAGAAAAAAGAACGGCAACGTTTCCCCTTTTATCTCGCTTCTTTTCGATGTCTCGACTGAAAAAGAGAGAGAGAGAAAAACGATATCTGTAAGGGTAAAGACAAAGGGGAGAGACGACGAAGAATACGAAAAAATCGGCGTTGTGTAATCATTTTTTTTGTCACACTCCCCGCCTCCTTTCCATCAGTCAGTTACCCCGAGACCGGCCTTGTTCTTGAACAAAAGGTTGACGAAACCCGAGTGATGAGAGAGAGAGAAGGTTCTCTCATTGTTTCGGACACTGCTACTTCGGAGTCGTCAGGCAGTGTTCACAAGATTGCCTCTGGGGGAACGGCGGAGAGGGATAACCAGTAGAGATGGCCAGAGGGCAAACATCAGCGAACGAAAAATAGGTCGGCAGCGAGAAAATGGGAGGAGTGGGAAAGAAATGAGAGAGCGGAGCTTCCCGAAATGAGAACACGCGAACCGACGTGACCTAGTGACCTCAATATAATTGGGCGGTGTCCTAAATAATATTAAACGTGAAGACAAAAGGATCCTGCTCTTGCTCTTCTTCACTGACTCTTTCATCCCTTTTTACTGTGCTTTTTGACGTGAAAAGTACAGTAAGCAACGTTTCGCGCGTGTTTGCGGACATCCAAACACCATAAAATTCCATCAAAAATCCTCACAAGTTTTGGTCGTACTCAAAAAGCAGATCCCGCCTATAATCTGTTCGCGTTTTCGTCGTTTTTCAAAGTAAAAACAAAGTTGAAAAAGTTTATAACGGTTTTCGGGTCCTCTCATTGAACATTGATTCTCGAAATCCGCTCGGCCGCCCTCGCCTCCGCCGCCTCTCTGTCTCTTTTTTGACGAATGTGATTCTCGAGTTCCTGAAAGGAACTGGTTTGAATGGTGCATCAGAAAGAGCACTTCTCCACACCCTTCTCTTAATCTCGACGAGATTGTCGATGTTGGGCTCTTTGAAGAGCAAGTCCGTCATCGGATCCTGTTTGGTCGTCTCTTCCGAGTCCAAATTTCTCGTCTTCTGCGGGTAGATGCTCGTGAACGACTCCTTCCACAGATTGAACGGAGAGGACGCAGCCATGAAGTTCTCGGAAGACGGCGGGATTCCGATCGCCTGCAATAACGGAAACGTCGCCGAACTCTCTCCATCTCACCGACCTCCAGATTGTCGAATCCGCACTTGACGAACATCGGTTTGTTGTGATCCACCATGTACCCTTGCGGACACACGGTCCCGAACGCAAAGTGGCTCGTCATATTCTTGACCAACTTCGCGAACTGCTCCATTTTCGACGAGTACATCATCAGATTCGCGCCGTAAACATAGGCCAGAAACCGGAGAAACTGACACAAATGACGTCGCTTCTCCGACTCGAAGTTTTGAAATTCGTCGTATTTCGCGGCGACGATGGTGATCGGAATCGGACACGGAGTGCACATTTTCAGACTTGCCGCGTCGTATTTCTCGAGTCGCATTCGGAGTTTGTCGGCCATTCTCGACTGCAGATTGACGTCCTGCCGTTGCAGATTGTCGACGATTCGACGGACGGTCTCGACGATCTTCTCGACGGTCGTCCACATTTCGTCGAGCTTCGTCTGATCGAGGAGCACGACGAGAGAGCACGTTCTGGAAGGGAGTGCGTAGAGAAAGAGAGGGAAGAGACTGACTCGACGGTTTTGAGGGTGATCGGAACGGAGAGGAGCTCCGTGACAGAGTGTCCGCCGCCGAGTTCCCACAGATTCGCCACGTCTTTCACCTGGAAAACAATCAAAGTGTTGACTACCAACCGCCCGCCAATCCCCTTGATTTCTCCACGAAAACTCAACCCATTTTCCAGTTTTCTCCCCCCTTTTCAATCAGTTCAAAGAATCGTTTCCTTCGTCGAAACAAGCTAGAGACGAACGAATCAACCCGAGGGAACTGGCTTCAAATCGGCCGTGCGTTTTCTAGTCCCCACATTTCCGCGAGTCCTCCGTGCGTACGAGTACTCGAGTCCGACGGACTCCTTCAGCTCCTCGCGTCGCTCGACAAAGTTCATTTGGAACGAAGACTTTCCCTGAATTCTTGTCTCTCTTTTCTCGAATCTTCATCGTGCACACTTACACTTTTCCGATTCCCCGCAATGATTATGTTCGATTCGTGACGGCGTCGCACTTCGGACACTGCAACTATCAGCCTGTTTCAGGCCGTTTCGAGCCGACTCACGATAGTTTTCGGCGGCGGCGGCGGCTCCGTTCTCATCATCCAGCTTTTGCTCGAGCTCCGCCGTTTTCTGCTTGTTTTCCACGTGTTTTTGCTTCGCCAACTCCCAAATATTCATGATTGAAGCAATAGGAATTACGTGAGCACTCTTGTGCTCGGCGAGCCCGTGCCCGAGCGCGCGCGTCAAGCGGTTTCCATAGCGACGAAACGAAGAGACACAGGAGGAGAAGCAGAAGCAATATGCTTTATTTATATATACATACACTCTCTCAAAACATAACGAATACTTATTAAGTTATTTAAATAATAAAAACGAAGCTAGGTGGGGGAAGATCGAGAAGAAGAGACGGGTGAAACAATAAGAAAACAAGAAGGAGAATGGGACGCCGTGACCGTGACGCGTTACCAAATGTCGTCTTCGTGTCCGTTGTATTCTCCGATGTCGCTGTAACTCATCGGGTAGTTGGCCGCACGCAGCTCCGTCTCGTTCATCGGACGGCTCGTGCCGGCGTCCAACACGTACGGAACAGCCGAACCGTAGAGCACAACGATCTGAAAGAAGGCGTTCCCCCGTGTGAAGTGCACTTCAGAAGACGTCACCTTTCCGTCGAGGGACCTCTTCTTGCAGTAGAGGTCTCCCGCGTAGCGAGCTCTGTTCTGCATGTCGCCGCTCGCCACGACGGCCTCCATCGAGTGGCCGAACATTTGCTGCGCCTCCTGCTGCAGGTGCGTCGCGAATCGCTGCATGTTGCACCGCTGCCACGTCGGATTCTGCATCTGCCACACCTTCTGCGCCAGGAACTCGTCCATTATCCGACTGCAGCACTTGAACCCGTCGGCGTTCATGAAGCATCGCGGCGGCGGAGTCGTCGTCGTCGTCGTGGTGGTAGTGGTGGTGGTGGTCGTCGGTGGAGGTGTCACGTAGACGGGCGGCGGACGGACGTAGGCTGGAGGCGTCGGGTAGGCGACCGGGTACTGCGGCACGACGGCGTACTGTGGGACAGCGTAGCCGCTCTGCGGGATCGCGTACTGCGGAGCCACCGGGTACGATTGCGGCGGAGCCACGTAGGACGAAGGCGGCGTGGCGTAGGCGTTGGGTGGAGGGAGCTGCTGTTGCTGAAGAAAAGGGGGAATGGACTTTGGTAGATGTTCCCAGGTTCTATTTTCAGCCGCAGACTCGGTGAGACGGAAAGTCTCGTGGTTTCTCATTAGCCGCCATTCTCTTCTTCGCCCAAATCCCCCTCACTCATTCTTCGTCTCACACATTTGACTCTTTGAAAAGAAGAGAGAGATTACCTGTGGAATCGGCGGCGGATTTGGATTACGCTGTTGATAGAAACCCTGGTAGGTGGGACATCGATTCGGGCAGCCGAGCTGGAGAAGAGTTCATTGTTGGAAGCATCGACGACTACTACCTACCATTCCGAAGAACCAGCCGTCCACCAACTGCAAGCAGGTGAGTAACACGAGTACTGCGGGTCTCCGGACCGACATCTGAAACTGACTGGAAATGACTGAAAGTGAGGAGAGGTGCGATCGGAAAAGAGAGTCTAAAGACCGACGAATGCCTTTCGGTGATGTCTATATAAACCAGCCAGGGGGCGGCGCCGCCTCTTTCTTCCCGAAAAGGGCGTATCTTGTGGCGGGAAAGGGAAGGAAGCGAGGCTTCTCCAGAAAAAGCGCGTCAAACGGCTTGTAGAATCAATTGGATCCGACACATGGGAAACGCAGTTTTTATGCCTCCTCGAGAAACATTCGGTGAGAGAAGAGAGAGAGGAGGAATGCATAATCAAATAGGTTCGCATGCCGGTTGCCGATGGACTTGGCATGATGGGAAGATGGGTCTCACCACGAAATGGGTTACGGTTACGGTACTGCGCTCGTCTCAATTAGGCGATGTTATGAAGGAGAATTGTGAATCTAATTGTCTATATCTGTATCTATTCGATGTATCCAATTCATTTCGTTCAGAGAGAGAGAGATAGCCCCGCCCCACACTCTAGAAGGGTTTCAGACAGTTTCAACGAAGATCTCTTATAATTGGATTGCGGGGGAATAGGTCTCAAGACGAAGAAGAAGCAACCATCAGAAGGCACATCGTGAATAAGCAAGGCATCACAGGTGGCCCCCCGTGCCTCTTTTTAATGCAATTAACAGTTGGATGAATAGCTTCCTCCCCCCAAGCATCGAAGAAAGTGAGTGCCCTTGCTTCTTCTTCTTCTTTTGCAACCGCTTCTTCTTCGCTTTCCGCGCGCGCGCCGGGGGCAGCAGCCATCGAAAAAAGTTGTGCGGTGGTCGAGAGAAGAAGGTGAGTGGGAACGGGTTCCTCGCAAACTGATGATCATCTCTCCCCCTCTCTATCCGATCGCGATGATGTTTCGGAGCGCGAGACAGGGAAGTGATGATGCGGGTCAAAAAGATTAACAAGTGCTTGACGGATCGCCTCGGATTGGTTCGAGATCTTCTCCCCCCTTCTTTCTCCCGTCGATTCCGGATTTCTGCCATCCGAACCGTCACTGAAACACTCTCTGTCTGCCCCCACCTGCGTCCTCTCTCATCACAACCGGATTCGATCTGTGTCGGGATCAGTAGGAAATCAGTGTGGATGGAAAGAATAAGGAGGAGAAGAAGTGACATTTTTGAGAGCGAGACGAGGCGAGCGTTTATGTGCGAATAAGCGCGCAAATTAGCGGAGCGACAAGCTTTTGTCTCAAGAAGATGACGGCAGATTTTGACGCAACGCGCGGCCTGCAAGGCAAGGTTAAATACCTTCGAGTGCCATTCAGATCTCTCGATTAGGGCGACTGATGTTTGATGAGTCATTTGGGAACAGGAACAGGGGATGATGAATGATCAGTCGTCGAAGATCCTCTGAGGGAGATTCCAGTGCTCCGTGGATGGTTGGGAAGTGCGCTCCGCTGATAACCCATTGTTCCCAGTCTGCTCATTCTGATTTGTCGTGAGAATATCAGAGTGTCCCCCCGCTCGCTTCTTTCAGTTTTCCGTTTTCTCACACCTTTTCTTCCGCTTCTCTTTCTTGTGTTGTTGAAAACAATACAATTCATCTCGACAGAGACGTCGTCGAATCTGAACGAATGACGACGAACGTCTACTCGCTCTCCTCGTTGAGCCGCAACCGCTCCAAATCCATCTCGAACGTCTTCTGGAGCGAGGAGGACGACGACGAGAAAGAGGATCTTCTTCCGAACGAGAAAGGTGAGGCGGAACGGACAGGGTTACTGTAGTCCGGGCTGCCGTTTCAGTCGGAAGCAGAAGCACTCTGGACAAGTGGATGAGCAACCTGAATCTGAAGCGACCAGAGGCGCAGGAGACGGGACGACGAGGCAGGGCCAACTCGATTTTCAGCCGTCCGCCGGTAAGTGGATCACTTTCAGCAGGCCTCGTGACTTGTCCTTCCAGTCACAACCGCGACCGTCACGTCGTCGCAGTCTGGCAGAAGTGCTCCGGAAGCCAGTCGGACTCAAAGACGACATCAAGGTGAGAAGACGTTATTCGTGCGAGGATCGGTACAAAATGTGTTTACGAGAAGAGAGTACACGTCTTTCTTTTCCCTGTTTTTCAGCGAATCTGGGAGAACCGCCCGTCGTTGACAGCTGCCAAGAAGCACGTAAAGAGAGGAATGTACAAGTCGGTGGACAGTCTGTCACGTGACGAGCAGGACTCCGTGACAGGGACGATTGATCGGAAGAACAAGCCGCGCGCACTGGGAGGAGACAGCGGAGCGCAGTGGGTTTTCGGTGGAGCGCACTTCCAACGGGTGAACACTTTCAGACCGACGTTCAGCCAACTCGACGCGAGATTCTCTCGATATTAACCTCTTTGCCTTGATGAGAATGAACAGTGACAAACATATTCAATTATTCATTGATTCGTCTCGTGGAATGGCTCGGAACGAGTTCCGGATTCCAGTCAAAAGGAACAAAAAGAGAACTAAAGGGGGGAGGGTTTTTGTTTGTATTTTTTGTATAAATCAAACAGTAAACACGTAAAGAGACAGAGAGAAAAGGAGAGAGAGACAGAGACAGACAGACAGAGAGAGAGAGAGAGATTTCTAATTGGGTACAAAGGGGGGAGGAGGCGTATTTCCAGAACTCATCGGCGTTTCTTCAACTCCGTCACACACACGTCACTTTCTTCCGAATCCGCGCGCCGACAGAATGACGAGCCGTTTGAGGTTGGTCCGTTTGCTCAGCTGCTGCTCGATGTCGTCGAGTCCGCGTTTGATGCGTCCGTCGAACTCCGACGGCTCTCCGTCCTCCTCCACCTCCACTTCGGTCTCGTACTCGCGCGGCTCGAACGCCGGCTGCTGCCAGAAGCGGATCGCGTGCGGACGCGACGCCACGGAGTCTCCTGAAGAGAACCGATCATTATGGGGGTGGCTGCAGAATAGTGTGACAAGTGCGCTCTAATGACAACCTATGGGGGGTTTGATCTACCGAGAAGCTGGCTCGTGGAAGCCACTTTTTTGCACTGAAACCCTAGTGGCACTCAAACTAGATTCGTTTCGTATACACGCCCGAATCATCCCGTCTCATCCCCTCCGGATTCGAAAATCATCGAGAATTGGAACATACCTGTTGACAAAACAGAGTAGGAGACGACCGTCGAGAAGCAGAAGAAGCACACGAAGGCGGTGAGCAGGAGGATGCGGACGGTCGGAGCGCTCGACATCTCGTTGGGTTACCTGCGAGAAAGAGAGGAGTGGGCTCGCGGAGCAACAGAAGAGTTGAGAATCAAGACGGGGGGTTCAAGAATCGTGAAGTTCGGAGGAGGCTGCCAATGGAAATGGAAGGAGACGGGAGGAAGAGAGCAATTATGGGCACAAAAAATGAGCTCGCTCTCGCATTCATTGGCTGAAAATAAAGAGAGAGAGAGTCTGGCGGAGCGAGAACTGAAAGTCGAAGAACCGAACGATTTGTAGAAAAAGGGGCGGAGTCAGCGGGGGCCTTCTTACGTAGAAGCGGGCACGAAATCGAGTTATCAAAGGCTGGAACTCGAGGTTTCTAGTCATAAATCATTGTGATTTACGTCTGTTTCCAAGAAAATCTCGCGCGCGCACGAAACCTTTTGGTATTCTGCTGCTGTATAGTCTGTGATTCCAGAACGAGATCAAGTGCAGAAATTGGATTAGTTAACGGGCGGGTGCGGGTCGGCTGACTTTCTTGCTGCTCAGGAAGTGACTGACTCCGGTGATACATGGTGATGATGATGACTAAAGGCAAAGGAGGCGGAAAACGGAACACAAAGGCTCCCCTTCAACTCATTAGTCGCGGGGCTTTTAGGCGTTAGCAGCGACGGCGGCATCAGCTGTGCACCATCACCACCGCCCTCCTCAATGTGTTGCCATTCAGAGAAGAGGAAGCGGATGGACCCCATCAGATGACGTCTTCTTCTCCTCCATTCTTTGGAGTCGTCACAAAGTTTCGGACGAGTCTCTGAATTTCTCCAAATTCGACGACTCCTCCAATCCGAGAGAAGAAGAGAAGAAATCGGATTTGAGGCGTCCTGCGGATGGATGATGAGCGATGATTTGTGATCCATAGACAAACAAATTTCGGGGTTTCGGGCGACTAAATATAGAAGGAGGAGGGGAAGGCCTACTTTACTACCACTACTACTGCCAGCAGCGGATTCAGTGTTCTGGAAGAGGGCTCTTCCTGACATCATTGGTCCCCAGAGACACCTGGTTATATAGGTGAGTCCTCCGGGCTCTTCATCTTCTGAAGTGGCTCCTCCAGATGATGTCACCTCGTCGTCTTCTCCCTCCAAATGTAGGCGTTCAATGAGTAATGTTCGCTGCGCCGCCGAGATCAACCGATCAAAGAGAGAAGAATGTTTCCGAGCGTTGCGCAATCTCACAGACGCCTCCAGTGTTTCCGGGGCACGTCTTTTGATTAATTTCATTTGGGACAGCGCTGCCGATGAAGACTTGTCATCGTTAACTGGAGAGAAGACGCGCCGCATCTTGTGACGTTTCACACGGCCCCCGATTTTAATTGAAATCCGTGTCTTGCACACAATTTCAGTTGTTGAAGGAGAGGAAGAAGAAGACACATGTTGTGGTCAAATGCTAAGAAAGGAGGAGAGAAGCTTCAGTTGCAGAAGGGACGAGGAACATCTGAGTCATTAAGATCGTTCTATTGAGATTACAGAGGAGGGCTCGCGGAGCCGCTGGCAAGGAGCAAATTAGGCTCTCCACCGACCAGAAACGAGACAATCATACAATGTCAGAATGGAGGAGCTGCACGACAATCTCAAAAACGTATCTCCTCTGGCAGAAGCGAGATCAGAAGCGGTTCTCTTGAAAACGAAATAAAATGCACTGAGCCCTCCTCCCGGTGGCAGCCCCGACGGAGCTCAAGAGTGATAAACTTTGGCTCCGCCCCCCCCCCCCCCCCCCTTCATACCTCTCTTCTTCAGTCCCTCCTCCTTCCACTTCTTCCACGTCTTCCTCGTGGCTCCTTGATGATGAAATCGTCGTCGGAGGCCTACTAATTTGGGATAAAAGGGTGTTTGACGGGGTGGCGGAACAGCGGCGGAACGGCGGCACAAGGAAATAGAATATTTACGGGCTCTCCCACTTCTCGGGAGGAAGGTGCTGCTGCTGGTCGCCACGATCCTTAAGAGCCGAAGAAGAAGAAGAAGAAGAAGAAGCGCCGTCGCCCGAAAACGTCGTCTTCAATCCAATTAATCTCATTCACACTGAATGGAAAGAAAAAGAAGAAAAAACATCTTCTTCTTCTTCCTCTTGCAGCACTGGAAGAAGCTCGCGGGAATAATTGGAGCTGCTGGAAATCCGTGAAGGAAGCGAAAAAAGCGCGTCGTGACCTATTTTTAGACTTGCGGGCGCGCGAGACGAGCGAAAGAGCGAAAGACCTCCGCCTCCGGAAATGAGTCAGCAGGTGTGGTAAGTGCGCTCCACGGAGAATGTCTGTTTACTGCCCGCGAAGCGATACGATTCGAATTACGAGAACTTCATCTTCTTCTCATCATGAATAATTTTCTCAGTTTGGTTTTCCAGTAAATACTCCCTTTTTTCCCCTTCACTTCCATAAACCATTGTGTGTGTTTAATGGTGAGAGAAGGAAACAATAACAAAAGAAGAGAGATAGAAAGAGAGAGGGAGGTATTGTGAGTTCATTCAGGTTGGTCTCGCTATAATGAGCCCCCTCGCTGAAAAAAGTGGGCGGAGCTCTGGTTTGCTCCCCCCCAGGGGGTGCGAGAGTTAATTGAAAACAGGCGGGGGGCAAAGCGGCGTTCTGAGGACGTCGGGTACAAAGGTTGGAGCCGCAATGGACTCGGAGCACAGACTAATCGTATGTCACGCGTCACGTGTCACGGGGACCATGAATATGAGATTGAAACGGCTGACATCATGTGCAACATCTACATCAGAAGAGACTTGAGAAATGTTCTCTCTCTCCCCCTTATCACCTAAACTTCTAGATCATTTCATATGCTCGTTGCCCCACGTGGGGGCGTCGAGGCGCTATTTTCGAGCAAAGGCCCTTTCGCGCGTCAAATGCAGTGCATCCGAGGAGTACGGTAGTCTGCAATTAGTCGTGAGATAATGCGCATTAGCTCTCGGGCGCTCGCCGGAAACATCAGTGGAACAAAATAAAGGGCACGGCAAGTCCGGAAGTGAATAACGAGAAGAAGGGAGAAGATGAAGAAGACGTAGGAGGCGGGCAAAACGGAGAAGCAGAAGCAGAAGCATAAGAAGAAGAAGAAGACGTTTGCCACTTGACGCGGTGGTCAATTATCAAGACGAAGTGATCAGGGTGCTCAATGGAGCATGCTCCGCGGCTCCAACGGCTCCAGCACAAGGGCTCCGAGTTCAAACTGACTCAAACCAAGTTCGGTCAACCGGATGATGGCGACGGATACATGTCTGCAGAGAAGGCGGACACAAAGAAGAAGAAGACGTCAAAAATGGAAGAATCGAAACACACTCACAAATCTTTCTCCGTATGGTATTTATGCGGGCTCCCAGTGGGCCGTTTGAGCCAGACAGGGGGCCACAGATGAAAAACAATTCATCCGGGCGCCGACGACGGGCTCCCCGGAGAGCTCTACGTCACGCACACCGTGTTCTTCTTCCTACTGTAGGCGTCGCGATCTAACCGGATTATGAACGGAAGCGGAGAACGAGAGCGCATCGGAAGTGCTGCTCCGGGCAGAGATTCGCGCATAGTTTAGAGTGGGGCAAGACGACGTAAATATACTACTGCGTGTCCTTTAACACGCCACGAGGGAGCCTCCGAGAACTACCGACAGACTGTCTGTTGAGAGCTCGCCGAGCTCAGACATTGTCTCTTTTTAGACCCGGAAGCGGTTGTCTGTGACACTCGTCCCAGTTGCAGAAATGGAGATGAATGTACATGAGAAACGCGTGTGCAAAAAGGCTAATCGGGTTTTCCGGAAGACAAGGAAACGGAGACTTTCACCACAGTTCAGCCGTTTCCAGACATTTCACACCTCCTAATCTGGCCTCCTTTCGTTTGTCTGACATCACCCCACGGAGGGATTAGGTGACTCCTGAAACGTCTTCTTCTTCTTCTATTTCCGCCTCTCTTTTCTCGTCGTTCGGTTCCAGATTGCGTGGGTAGCGTCGCCACGATGAGTTTTGGACGTCTCCAGATAATCTGGTATCGACGAAAAACGGAGACCAGAAAGGGGCTTCCGAGAAGACTCTGGACTCTGTGCGCTCGCCTTATTTTTGGAATTCGCACGTCGTCATCTGAGGAATGTGGTGGTGGTGGTGACCGGAAGGCAATTAACAAGTGACATTAGAGCAGATTTACGAGCCAGAGAGTGACCTCACCGGAAATGCTCCGGATGGACTCTGGCCGCGACGCGACCGCCACGCCTGCCGCCTCTTTTAACATTTTCAGATCTCGAGCACCCTTGGAGAAGAAGATCCGATCGGATCCCGCTGTGGAATTCCGAGAATCCGGGCGTTCTTTCGTCATGTCTCCGGGGCGAGATAATCACTACAATCTCAGTGCCCTCGACTGCCAGCCAGTAAGCCGTTCGTGGGTGCTTCTGATGCTTCTGATTCTCGAATCAGAACACGATCTAGGTCATCGTCCAGACGGGGAGGAGACTGAGCAGAAGCTCTCTGGTTGAAGAAGAAGAGTGCAAGAGAGAGAGAGAACACCCACTCAAGTAGAAGACGTCGAAAAAGAAGAAGAAGAATATGGGGAAGGGACTCCCACGCACATCGGAAGTGAGATGAAGGATGGGGGGGAGGTAGTCAAGGGGAAGAAACATTGGAAGATTAATCGAGGGAGGACAAGATCGGGAGGTCAGAACACAAATGGTTTGGAGCTGAAGGTCGCACGACCAGACTGAAGGCGTCAGGAAGTAGAACAAGGAAATGGGCGGTTTGTTCCGAGATACACGTGTTCCTTATATATTCAGGCTCTTGGTGGTTTGGTCTTGGACTCGAAATCAGATCTGATTCCGGAATGACTTTTGCGGTGTTTGTTTTCTGTTCTCGCCGTCCGTCCGCCCACCGTGGGGGGCTCACTAATTGAACTTGACCTATAACTTATAGGCTAGAGAAGCGTGACGAGTCAACTCGAGGGGAAAGAATAATTAAAGAGAGAGAGAAAGGAAGGTCTCAGAACTCGGACGAACTTTTCGTCCCGGCCGAGACATCAAACAATAACGACTCTTCGAGAGAGCGACGATAAACAGGAAAGGGGGGGGACTGACTAGTTTCTCACCTTTCTCGCCCGAATCGGTGCACGAATGGGATCTCTGAAAAGTCGGCGGTGTCGTCGAGAGAGTCGGCGCGGGACCTTCAATAAAAGAAAGCGGGCGGACAAGAGAAAACAGAATCTGGAAAACAATCCGCTAGTTGCCGCCTTTTATAGCGACGAGACCGTTTCGTTTTTTTTTTCGCATCGGCAGGTACGAGGGGCGGCGCCCTCCCTCGCCCGTTTCTCTTCGAAAGGGCATCCTCATCCTCTTCTCATCGTTGACCTCTCCACAAAACTTGGTTTCTTATGTCGAGGTGGAGGAGGAGGAGGAGAAGGAAAAGAAACAAAAAAGGGAACAAACCACTTCCGTTAATTTGATAGTGGCGCGGCGGCAAGAAGAGATTAAAGAACACCCCTCTTGCCGATCCGGGCACCAACCCATCAGACATTTCTGTGTGACGTAAAAGGGACGAGGGGACCCCCCTTTTTGACACCACCATACATTTTAGACGCGAAAAGGGCGACGTCGTCTCGTCTCGAATTTCAGCGAAAAAGAAAAAGAAGAAGAAGATAAATGGAAGGGGATTCGGAGGCCTTTTGGCGATCAGTGATCTTCTTCTTCTTTACCGAAATTAAGGGGGGTTTGCAGCAGATTCAGAAGACGTGGTTCTAACTTGATAACGATAGCTTACTCTGCACATTATCGAATCACGATTAGAAGAGACTTGCGAAGCTTCGCAGGATTATGTATCGTACCTGAAGACGTGGAGCCCTCTTTTTATACTTGGCACCCACGTTTTTCCTTTGAAGTTACTAAACACTTCAGAGTAAGGAAGTGTCACGTCCTACACGAATCGCTCCACTTTTCCAGCGCGTTCCCCCGAATCTGAAATCGGGTCTAGACGTCTTCTCTTTGTTGGTTCTTTGTTGCGTCGACGAGTTTATGTATGTATGTACAATTTTATTATTTACATCGTGGAGAGAGCACAAAACTAACTACATTGAATGCACATTGTGCAGAGAGATGCGGATTGGTGTTCCAAGAATAACAGAGCTGGGTGGAACGAAATAAATATGTTTGCATGCATGCTTGTGGGAGCGACTTATTCAACAGTAGCTCTTTCTGGTGCCGGTGCGGAGCTCCATCGAGGTGGTGGCCGGAGCCTCGGCTCTCAGACCGGTCGGAGCCTTGTGCTCCAGCTGGGTCGAGGTGCTCGGCATCGGATGCTTCTTGTTCTTGAGTCCTTTGGCCTTCGGCGCCATCTTCGGCTTCGCGAGACGCTTCTTGCCCATCGCGCCCTTCTTCTTCTTCATCATCATCGGCTTCTTCGTCTTCATCGAGCTGCTCGACGGCTTCTCGATGTTCTGGAATTAATGGTAGGGATGGTTTCAAAGATGGGTGCAGGTACCTTGCTGACCGAGACGGACTCCATCTTCTGACGCATCTCCTTGAGCATCATCATCGGCTGAGTGTTGATCGGAAGTCCGACCTGGAGCATCTTCTCCTGCTCCTTGCCGATGCGGAAGCTGCCAGTGGCGCCATGTCCGCGGGCCTGAAAGAATGAATGAACTCGTGTTTCAGGCTGAGGTGCTGCTGGAAGAGGAGACAGCACCAACGTGTTGATGACCAGGGGTGCACGGCCCGTAAACAAGAAGTGCACTCGCACCGTATTCTCTCGTGATCTCTGACTTTTTCTCTCTCTCTCTCTCTCTCTCTCTCTCTCTCTCTCTCTCTCTCTCTCTCCCTCTCTCTCTCTCTCTCTCTCTCTCTCTCTCTCTCTCTCTCTCACCTGTTCGATGTCTCCGTTGTCGACGGCCTTCTTGAGAACGGTACGCAGATGATTGTTCACCTGGAAAAGAATACGTTGGTCACTGACCGGGCTCTCGCTCTTCTTGTTGTTTTTGTTTACGCTATGGGGGCTCGGTCTCAAAGACCAACCAACAATTGAACATGGTCAGACGATGTAGTGAGAGAAGAAGCAGAAGCTCGAAAAAGAAAAAGAAGAAACAAACCTTCGGAAGGTTCTCTCCGACGTGGTAATTCTGAGCGATGAACTTGAGAATCGCCGCCTTGCTGCTCCCCTTTCCGTTGTTGATCGTCTGGATGGCTCCCTGAAAAGCGGTTCTCAATGGAGCGCACTTCCTCAACCCTCCGTTCGCTCCTACCTTGATCATCTCCATGTAGCTCGGATGGTTCTGAGTCTTGTCACGGTGCGGACGTCCGAGCAGGACGTAGTTGAGCGAGACTTGCTCGGTGGACGCGTCCAGATTGTTGGCCATGTGGATCAGAGAGGCGGTCATTTCGTCGTACTTCAGAGGTTGAGGAGGTTGCTGCTGCAATTGTTCGGACTGCTCCAAGAGGAAGTCGAGACACATTTCGAACGGAATGAGAAACTGATCATCTAACTACTGGCTTAAGAACTAAGATGTTTGTCAAAGAGTTAACATGATATAAAACGTTTCCTTCTCCTTCTCCTCTGTGTGCATTGCAAAATTCAAAACCGAGGAGGAGAAGGGAAAAGAATGGTCGTCGACTGAAAGGGGACGAAGAAAGTGGAGAGAATGGCGGGTGGCCAGCCCCGCCGCTCGCTCGGAACGATGGAAAACAAGTATGGAGAGCATGAAAACGGTAGAGACAGCAGGGAGCGTGGGGCGCCAGAAAACAGAACAAAAACACATGACTCGAGCGGGCGGAGAAGGCCGCCGCTGCGCTGTTTACCAAAAAACCGAGCGTCGAGGAGGCGAGGAGGCACGTGGCAAGTGTTGCGACGAGCGAGTCGAGGGAGGGGGGATATTTCGGGAGCAGAAGACGTGGTGGAGAGCGCTTCGGAAGCGGATTGGTCTCTGGGATTTGAAACGATTATGAACACTGAAATCTTTAGTCATTTAGGATCATCCTGACGGATTTCAACACAATTCAAAGAGCGGCCTGAAGGGCCTAGTCTTCTAGACAAGCCCTGTCTAGTAGAACTGGGCTAAGAAGGCCGTACTCGGATGAAAACTAAACGAATCGAATGCCAGTTTTGGCTCAAAGTGCTGGGATTTCAGGCTGTTTCCGTCGGTTTCTCACCTCCAAAATGTGCCAAGTAACATGTGCCCCTGGACAGGTCGAACGAACAACAACAACGTTTTTGCAAAAAGAATGAGTTTTATGAAAGTGTATTGAACAACTGGTGACTGTTTTCTGGGAGGGTGTACTGGGAAGATCGGAGGGAATGGAAAGGGGGGACGTTCGGATAGAGTGGGAAAGGACAAGGAGCGAGAAAGGGACAGGCTCATCGGGAGAGAGGGCGGGGGGACTAGATGGGGACGGGAAGTACGAATCATCACAACAATCGGTACTTATTACTGGAAACAGAGAGAGAGAGAGAGGGAAAGGGTTCTATTTCAATTGAGTAAGACAGAGAGGGACTTCAAAAGGGGAGAGACAGACAGAGAGAGAGAGACGGTTTGAACCCGTAACAGAGAGGAGAGAGAAGGGGGGAATCAATGTTAGGATAGGTAGAGGACTCCGAGCAGAAGGCACAGCGGCACGAGGTACGAGAAGAGCCGCGGCGAAGAGTTACAGCCGTCGGTGTCGCACGACTGCACGCATCCTTTGTACTGATGGCCTTCGTACTTGAAGCTGCCGCAGTGCGATATCCGCACGATCTCCGTATCTGCGGTCAGAGTGCCCGAATCGAGGGCGCACGTCCGGATCACCAGCGTCTTCGATTCGTTGTCGGCTGCAATTGGAAGGGTAAGAGAGCGCCTTGCCGGCTCCGCTTCTCACCCCGATAACCGACAATCTTGATGCAGTGATCGGCCGGAAACAAGCCGTGCCGTCCCTTCTTGTACGCCCAACACGGATAGTTGTAGTTGGCGACCGTCGACGCGTCGCGATCCCGCGAGGAAAGATCCATGGTCGAGTTGAACGGATCCTCGCAACCCTTGTTCTCGCCGTCGAACGAGCTGCACACAAAACAACCGATCCCGGACACTCCTGAAACTGCAAAGATCCCCCAATTGTAGGCCCGCCGCCTGATCGGACTCACCTTCCATGACGGCGAGGAAGAGGACGAGGAGGACGGTGAAGTGTCGGGAGAGGACGGGCGGCGGTGGCGACAAGAGGAACGGGTTGACGGTGAAGGAGGAGGAGGAGGAGGACGGGCGGGACATGCACGCGCGGATGCGGAGGATCCGTCGTCGTGTCTGCTACCCGCCGGACAGAGCCCCGCGCCTCTCCGGTGAGCCACAGAGCACAGTCGGGACGGGGTCGGAGAGGGGCGCCGCCTGGAGACGTGAGAAGGCTCTGGAATAATGCGAAAATCGAGAAGAGGGGGGGGGGGGGGGGGGGGGCAGCGGAGGAGGAGGAGAGCAAAGAATGAGTTGAGAGGCGGGTTGGAGTGAAAACTGAAAACACGCAGGAAATTAACGCCAGCGCGGCTCTCTTCCCGACGCCTTCTTTTTTGCTTGATGACAAAGAAGACGTCGATGACGAAGAAGATGGCGATGCTCCCTCGACGAAGACGACATCGACGTCGACGTCTTCGGAAGATTGCTAGTATAGTGGTGGTAGAGGGAGGGGAGGAGAAGCAGCGAAGAAAACGAGGAAGAGAAGCTTGAAGAGGTCCGCCCGCTCCAAGTGCTCTTCACCTTTTGCGCTGCCGCGATGTCTAATGAGAAACAGCAAAAAAAGGAAAACGGAAGAGAAAAGACACGCTTCAAACACAAATTATTCAAAAAGGAGAACGGATCGGGTTACGGTAGTTCGGCTGGCTCTTGATGAGTGATCCCTGTGGCTCCTGCGGCAGCACTCGAAACATCGGGACCACTGAAACTCTTCTCGTTCCGAGTGTGCTCTGATCTTCCCCTTTTCCCGCCGAAAAAGAAAGAAGAAGAAGGTTGGACGAAAGAGAAGGGGGGAAGAAAAGAAACTGGAAAGAAGAAGAAAGGAAAGGGGGGCAGAGGGTATACGATTACGTCCCCTTCTCGGGAAGAAGAAGAAGGGGTCCCCCAACTTCTTCTTCTTTCTCTTTTTTTTCCTTCTTACTGCTATCTTTTTGTGTGTAGCAAAAGAGGGAGAAGAAAAACCGCGTCGTCGTCGTCGCGGACGAAGAAGAGAAAATGTGACATGGTCTTGTCTTGGAGGGCTGGAACGCGCGAGAGGCGGACGGAGAAAACACACACGAAAGGAACAGCTGAAGAGAGAGAAAAAAGAGCCTCCACAAATATTTTGACCTACACGCCTTCGGCGAAGAAGCCTGGAAAAGGGAAAATAACAAACAGAAGAAGGAGCCGGCTCGAACTTTCCGCGCCTTTTCAGTATCAATGAGTAATCCCTTTCGATCTCTGTGATGAGACTTTTTGCGGCAGACTTTCAGTTTTGCACGCGTCTCCTACATTCCTAACGAGTTTTTCATCTCGCTAATTCCCTTCATCTGTCTTTTTTCGGCCCCCGTCTCCTCTCACCCGGCCGCAGAGTGCAAATGTTGCGTCGAAACGAAACGAAATGAAAATCCGCGATCTCTTTGTGATTGTGACGTCATCTGATGGTGGAGGAAGAGAGAAAAGTCACGACGAGAATCGACGTCCAGGAGGCGAACTGAATGGGGGTTGAGAGCGCCGCCCCGCAACACCACTATTTGCTGGTATTCAAGTGTATCACGTTACCAATTAAATGGACCTCTCCAGAGCTCCACACAGAGCACCGCCGCGGTTGCTCCAGAGGAAAACGAGGGGCGGAAGAAGAGGAGCTCCTCCTGGGGGCTCCGGGAGCTGGTGGCGAAAAGAAACAGGAGAGGCGAGGAGCACAAATAGGGGGCGACCCATGCGTGTGTGTGTGTGTGTGCCATGCCAGGAGCATGTTTAAGAGCAGAAACACAACCATCACAAAATGAATTATGTAGGAGAGCGGCGCCCCGCCGACACCCGCCTCCGACGACCCGTGGAGAGCGCGACGGACGGAGTGAGTCGTGTTACAAAGTGAGCCGGACACGGATGGATGGAAACGGCGGGGCACTAAATGGGAATTAGAGCAAGAAGAAGGGGAGGAAGAGGAGGAGGCGGATCGAGTTCCCAAAGGGCAAGTGATGAGAGGCCAACTCTTTCAAACACTGATCTGTGGAAAGAAAGAGAGAGAGAGATCCTATTCGTATTCCTACTCCAAATCAGAAGTGTGATGTTCAACTGGCACCTTCATTCTCCGGAGACTCGTTACCATGGATCTCCACCAACTGTTCTCACAGAGACGTCGTCTGGTGGCCAGACTGACTTGGGATTCGTATCTTCTCTCGAAGCGGTTTTTGAGAGTCGCGATGGCTAGACATGTCTTGTGGTCAACTGGTCAACACCTTCTCTTCTCGAAGAAGCGACATGATTGACAACTGAACGAGGGGTCTTCTCCGATCAGAGAGAGGTGTGAAACTGACAGCTCCCTCTCTCTCTCTCTCTCTCTCTCTCTCTCTCTCTCTCTCTCTCTCTCTCTCTCTCTCTCTCTCTCTCGCGTGAACTCGGTCAGGCAGGGACCCGTAGCGGCGGCAAAAAAGAAACAAGCTGGCATACAAAGGAGTGGTGCTGCTGCTGGGGGTTGGGGGGGAGGAGAAGCAGCAAAAATGGGAAGAATGAAAGGAATTGTTGGGGCGGGGGAGAGAGAGAGAGAGAGAGAGAGAGAGAGAGAGAGAGAGAGAGAGAGAGAGAGAGAGAGAGAGAGAGAGAGAGAGAGAGAGAGAGAGAGAGAGAGAGAGAGAGAGAGAGAGAGAGAGAGAGAGAGAGAGAGAGAGAGAGAGAGAGAGAGAGAGAGAGAGAGAGAGAGAGAGAAAGGGAGGGGCTTGGCACGTCATTTCTGGGGCTCATTTGAATACTTGATAACGTCACCGCCTCATATGGAAACGAAGAAGAAGAAGAAGAAGAAGGCGTGGCCGTGCAGGAGCAGTCGCAAGATCAGATTCGTACTAGTCAAGCACTTTGGAACCACCGCTCTTCCCCCCACAAATCCGTTTAAAACCGAATCGAAACTAATCCAAAGAAGAAGAAGACGTAGAAGACGTAGAAGAAGAAGAAGAAGACGAAGACAGATGGACTGACGGAAGAACTAATCGTCGGCACGAGAAGAGGAAGAAGGAGGAGGAGCGAGAGAAGGGGAATAAAAACGTGATCGATGCCATCGGCTTCGGGTGCGGAGCCAGAATTCATCAAGTGAATGGCTTTTCCCCCCCTCACACACGGCGCCTTCTTCCCTTCGCTCACAAAAAAACTTTTAAAGGCGGGCGAAATTCGAGATGATGATGATGAGGAGGACGGGCTTCTACTCGTAGTAGTAGTAAAAGTAGTAGTAGTGGTGGTGGTGGGAGTAGTCGTAAAAGAGGCCTTCATGTTTTCGGAGACACTTCTCTGTTTTCAGCACCTCCTTCCCATTTTCAGCGCCTGTTTTGATGATGGTGATGAGAGAAATGCGCAGGTGAATTGCGGGTGGGAATAATATGGAAAATGCGATAAATATATGTATTACTCTGAATTGAGTTATAGTCGTGGCTAGAAGAGAGAGAGAGAGAAAAAAGAAAGAAAATGGGGTGGAAGGAGGGGGCTCATGAATAATCAGAAAAGGACTTAGCGAGGAAGAAGAAGAAGCTGGATTAGAGGGACTGAAAGGAGGAACGACTCCAAAAAGAGACACAGAGAGAGAGAATGAGAAATGAGGAAGTGACGTGGCATCGAGGTTGCAACTGAAGGTACAGTAACCCATTCCCTTCTAAAGCTTAATGGTGACGTCATCCGGTGCTTTGTGTCTTGCTCATCGCCCCGATTCCGATCCGGCCCGAAAGTTTCATATTGTTGCTCTCTTCTCGTGCTCATTCCCAATTCGAGTCAACTTTTCCCTCTGCAAACCCCCCGGCTCCTCCTCGCTCGTGTTTATCCTCATTGCCGGGACGCGCGCGCGCTCTGTGGCCCCCATCCATTTCGGGATGCGAAGGAGGAGGAGCCTCTCATAGATCAATGAATCATAGCAACAACAAAGAAGAATGGAAAACGGGGAGGAGGAGGTGGCGCGAGAAGAAAAGATGGAGTCATAAACGGGACTCTCTGTGTGACACGAGAAGCGGGTCCGTTAGAAGAAACAGAAAAAAAGGGGAGAGAGAGAGAGAGAGGGCGCGAAAATCGATGAGGAAGAAGAAGAAGAAGGAAGGAAGGAGAGAAAGAAGAAGAAGAAGAAAACGAAACGAGAGACGAGCGGGACCTCTTTCTCTCCGGAGCCCCCCGTTGTGCTCGCACACGGAGCACACTCTCGCACGAGCTCGCAGAGCACACAATGAAATCCAGAGAAGACGAAGACGAAGAAGAGAGCGAGAGAGAGGGCTCAGAAATTGGAAACGTTCAGCGGCGCACTTGAAGAAGCGGAAAAATGGAAAGAGAGAAAAAAGTCCACTCGGCTCAATTTCCTCTCGTTTTTCGCCGTTTTCTTTGCCCATTCCTCCTGCCTCCTCCTCGTCCCTTTTGTCACGTAACTTCCAACCAAATGCACCTTTTCAGTCGTCGGCTCAAGAGTTCGAAAGTTCGTCGGCGAGCAGGAGCGAGAAGAAGAAGAAAGAGCACAGAAACATGTATTCCCCCCTCCTTCCTGGATTTACGACGGGGCGGGATCGGATGGGGCAGAAGAAGATCGGACGGAGAGAAAGAGAAGTGGAGGACGGAAGGAGGGGCGAAAAGTGTTCCAGGTGCCCCGTGTCGGAAGTGTCTTTTTCTCTTTGACAAGAGTGGTATTGACGAAGAGAGCCCGCAAGACTGAGCACTTCTCGGTGCTCTCTCGAGGGACTCCTCAGGTCACGTGACATCCTCTCCGTCTCTCGCGCACTGATAAGTGCACTAGAGCGCGTCTCGATGTCACGCGAACGTGACCGTCCCGTTTCCGATCCCCCGTCCACTCCATTTGGCAACTTTCGCCGCACTTTCAAAAACAACACAAGGAGTCTAGTGAAAAGAGAAGAGAGGCACAAGGGTGCTCCTTGAGAAACGATCGAAAAATGCCGTCGGATAAAGAGGACGATCTGATGAAGAATGTAACGTTTGTGGAGGGCAAAATGTACGTTTTGGCTGGCGCTTTCAGCCTATTATCGATTGATTCGCGCCCTTTTAGATTTGGTGAGTGGAAAGTGGGAAAGGTGCTCGACGAGGGCGGCTTCGGAAAAGTCTACATCGTCACGAACGTCAAGGAGCCGAGCAAGATCGCCGCGCTGAAAGCAGAGTCCAACGAGGTGGAGGGAGGATCGGCGATCAAATTGGAGGTGAGACGCGACACGCGACGCGACCGCAACGCGTCTGTCTGCAGATCATGATCCTCAACAAGCTGAACAAAAACGGACCGACGCCGCACATTCCGATGGTTTACCTGTGCGCGAAACGCCGTCGCTACTGCTACATGGTGATGACGTTGCTCGGCAGCAATCTGAAGAGTCTGAAGAACAAGAACACGGTGGTGCCGAACGGCTTCTCGAAGGCTACGTGGAGCCGCGTGGGCATTCAGTGTCTCTACAGTCTCAAGTTCGTCCACGACAACGGATTCGTCCATCGCGACATCAAGCCGCAGAACTTTCTGATGGGCAACGACAAAGATCGCGAGCGGTGCCGAATGGTCCACATTCTCGATTTTGGACTCGCACGACCGTTCGCCGTCTTTGTGAGTTGCTCGTCAACTTCAATGCTTTGTCCGCAAACCCTTGCTTCCGTTTTCAGAAGGAGCGCGAGAAGAAGTGGGTGGCGCGAAAGGCGCGAGGCACGGCCGAGTTCCGCGGAACACTCCGCTACACCTCTCCGAATGTGCATCTTCGCAAAGAGCAGGGACGCGGCGACGACCTCTACGCTCTTCTGTACCTGCTCATCGAGCTCAACGGCGGCAAGATGCTTCCGTGGCAGACGGAGTCCGAGAGAGAGCGCGTCGAGCAGATGAAGCTCACTCTTCCCGCATCGGTCGTCATGGCCAACATGCCGCCGTGCATGAGCAAACTGATGCCCCATTTGGCCGGACTGAACTACTACGAGCGGCCTGATTATCAGTGAGATTCTGAAAGAAGGCGTGAGGAGGAAGAGTACCGTTGTTTCCAGCATGTTCTTCAAAGCGCTCTGGCAAGTGATGGAGAACGAGAAGGCCACTCCTGCGACGAAGTACGACTGGGAGACCGAACAACCGGACGTTCGTACTTCCTTTCTTTCCCTTCTCACTCCGATACCCCCTTTCAGAAGTTGACCTCTCCGATGGCGTGGGAGAATCCGGCTGGTCCGTACTTCTCGTCCGACCCGATCGGCATCAACGGTCCGCCACTCGGAGCCACCGGTCAGGAGCTCACTTCGGAGGCTCAAACGGACGCCTTCAAGGATCAAGGCGTCCTGTCGGGCACCAAAAAGAAGGCGGCCGCCAAAAAGTGAACCGTAAACTCCCGAAAAAGGGGGCGGAAGGAAAAGGAGAATAAATGAGTCAGCTTGTAACTTTCAATTGTCTAGACACGAAACGCTTTATTATCGCATTCTCTGAACATTTTCGAGCCGCTCGACAACCCGTAATTCTCGAAAAACACGCGTTTCTCGGCTGCTAACATGTTCACATCGCGTGCAGTTTGTGTTCCAGTCAAGCACTTTCAGCATCAAACATTCACCTTCAATACTCTGTTTTCTAGTTTGTTTCAGAAAACACCCTCTCTTTTTGTGCTCTCCAATGCTCAACTAGCAGTTGTTTTTTAAACGGAACCCTTTGATTAGGCGGGAGATGCTCACAAAACGTTACAAACCGCCGCAAACAAAAGTGGGCGGGGCTTAGCGCTCCTCCCCGTCAACTCGAGAGAGCCGGCTTTTTTCGTTTCTTTGGAGACCAATTGAACGTCGTCTCGTTTTTCTCATTGCTAGCACTTCTTCTTGATTCGTTTTCCAGAACAACGTCTTCAATAAACGACGTTAACTATTTCTTGTTTTCTCGTCTGGCCTCCGTGTGTTTTTCGACGTCTTCTGAATCAGAATTTCAGATGAATCCGGTGACAATTTGTCAGATTTCATATGGGATTCCCTCGTTTCTTCTCATGGTTTTCTTCTTTCTTCTTCCGATTTTTGAGAAGAAGATGTTGAAAAATCCCTTCTACAATCTGCTGCAAATCGACATTTTTGTGGTGAGAATTGACTGAAAATCTAGTCGAAATGGGGTGAGAAACGGCATTTCGAAGCGAAAAAATGCCGTTGAGAGACAAATATCACACTCTTTTCTTCCCACGTCTTCTGAACTCAGAATTCGGGAGATGTAAGAAACCGAAACGGCGCTCTCATAATCTTTCGTGAGATTCTGGAGTGCAAAAACAACAACGTCATCCGGATTTTTGGTTGTTTTCCAGAACATTCTCTGCTACCTGAACTCTTGGATCGCTCTCCGCCTCGAACGAGAAGAGCTCGGCGTCCGCATTCTGATTTTCATCGAGAAGACGTTGCCGGGCTCGCTGACGACGTCCCACTTCTTCTGTCTCGTCTTTTTCCACTTTCAGAATGTGACCGGATTGTCGTTGGGCTTCTATCGATTCACTTCCGTGCACTTTCTGAATTCCGAAGCGGTAGGGCGTCGATGGCCGCGCGTTTTCTAGTCCCTCCCTTTCATTTCAGCGCTGGAAGAGGTGGTACTTGACGATTCCGTTGATCGCATCTGCATGGAGCCTTCTCGTGCTCTCCCCATGGTGGGCCACCGGACATCTTTCTTATCGAGTGGCGCTCGTCGGAGGATCTCTTCATCCGGTCCTCAATCCGGTACCGTAACCCGTTCCCACCTCCTTCTACTGATTCTTTTCCAGGTCGCCTACTTCATCCATCTCACGATAACGCCGTTCTTCGCCGTCTTCTACTTCCTTCTCGTCATGCTGATCGGCGTTTGGACGACCACAATCGTCATCTCGCAGTGTACCCGTGAGCGAGTTTCGGAGACGATCCACTCATCGAACAAGTGGAGGTTTTCAGCGCAAAACACGGAAAAACACAAGAGATTCATCAGAAAACTGACGCTCGTCGTGTTTTGCAACAGCATTCTCATGTCCGGAAACTTGCTGTTTTTGGTAGAACAGACGCCGTTTTCGAGTCCCTCAAGTTCAAGATTTCAGGTGGGGCTGAGCTTGCTGCTGCTGTTCTCGCCGTACAAATCAGAGGCGCTCAAGTATCACTCGGTGGTGGTCACGTTCACTTCCGACATGGTAACGTCTTCTCCTTCTTATTGTCACTTCTTGTTGTGTTGCAGTTCACACTGGCGATGCCCTACATCCTGCTTCTCTTCGACTCGAACATCCGTCGTCGGTTCGGAATCGAGCGAGAAGCGAGCGCCGCCACTCGATACGTCGTCCATTCGGTGTCGAATTGAAAAGAAGAAAGAAGCCACGTCATAAGAAGAAGTGCGATCTTCGGTCCATTCGATGATATCATCACCACTCGCTATCTGTTCGATCGAATTCGCCGAAACGCGACGAGAAGAAGATCGATTCTGATTCTCGATTTGAGTGTCTTCTATCTGTTTTCTTCTTCTTCTTCTTCTTTTTCGTCGTCGTCGTCTTCTATTTACTCGTGTCCCACATCTTCAACAAAAAGTTAAATGAAAAAGATCAATCAATTCGAAAACCTGTCCATTCTCGCCTCCTCTTGTTGTTTTTTTGTCTTTTCCTCTTCCTCTTTCCGTCTTTCGAACACATTGTGAATAAATCCATACATATATTGTCTCCCTCTCCATTTCAGTCCCAATGTGGCCAATCTTTCTGCTCGGCCTCGGCCTTGTCTCGGCCGGAAGTCCGGGAACGAACGGCGACATCAGTCAGCCGTCGTTCCAGAAGGAGTTGATCGACGAGGCGAAGGTACCGCCACTAGCTGCCATCTGTGTCATCTACAGTACGCTTTGCAGGTATACCTGTTCAAGTTCGGCTACATGATTCCGGATCCGAAGAAGGATGTGAAGTCGTCACTCCAGGAGCCCACTCAGCAGCAGATCCATGACGCTCTCAGGTTAGTCGTTCCCCCGTCGGTTGGCCTAGAAACCGCGATTTCAGTCGCTTCCAAACTGCCTTCCTCTACTATTCGTCTGGAACCGTCGATGTGCCCACACAGGCGAAAATGAGCGAGTGGCGATGTGCGAACAACGACATGGATCGGGGCCAACCGATTCCTCGTTAGTAGTCGGACACTCTCACTTCTAGAATTCGATTGATTTCAGCCGCATCGAAGAAGGAGATCTGGACGAAGAAGTCGTTAACGTGGAAGATTGTGAACACGCCGAGCACCCTTTCCGAAGCGCAAATCCGTTCCGGAGCCCACGAGGCATTTGAGCAGTGGACTCGTGCCAGTGGATTCCAGTTCGTGGAGAAGAGCAACGAGCAGAACCCCGACATCACTATCACTTTCTACGATGTGCCACAGAGCAGCTTGAGAAGTGAGTTTCTCGGCTCGCGGAGCCCCCTCACCGGCTCATTTTCAGTTGCCGGCAGTGCTTCGAAGCCTCACAACAGCCACATCATTCTCGACAAGAACCAGGAATGGGCGTATAAGGCGGCGGCGCCACGTGGAATCTCACTCTATCACACACTTCTCCATGAAATCGGACACGTTCTGGGACTGCCGCACAGCTTCTACAGAGGGTCCATAATGCATCCGATCTTCAAGCCAGTCCTTCTTCCGTTCGGAACGACCGACAACGTCCCGAACGTGGATCGTCTCGCGATTCGGAAACTTTACGGTAAGAAGGAGAGGGGGCGAAACAAATCACAAGAACATTTCGAATTATTGGCGCCGATTTGTGATCCTTCACCTCCTCCAATAACCTCAATTCGATTCCATGATTCATTTCTAGCCAGGGACTGTAGCGATCAACTTTGAGAGCGAGGCACTTGAGAAACTCTCTCCGCAGTGTGTATAAAAATCATCTGTGGCCCCGTCGTCTTGCGTCACACTTTTTGCCGCGTTTTGTCCGCCTTGAACAGCTGTATCCGATGCTCTTTTTCTTTCTCCTCCCATCGCTCGCTCCCCTCTTGCTCGCCGGCTCCGAGAGCTCATTCGAAGTGAGATGATGATGAACTTGCTCCTGCTCGCTTCTTGCCTCGTTCTCCGCACTCTCCAAGCGCCCTTCGACACGTCTTCCGATTCGTTCTCCAATTCTGTAGTTGACGCGGATTCAGGCTCGGGAGCCCCTCCTCCGAACTCTTCCTCCGCCACAGGTTTGTCGCTCTTCCCAACACCATCATGCTCGTGTTCGAACTGATTCGCAACGCCGTCGCCGTGTTCTTTGGTTCGTAGAAGTGCGCTCCATCGCACTGATTCTCGTTGCTCTTTGAGCCGGCTCAAGAAACGAAACGAAATGAAGAAGAAGAAGAAGAAGCGAGGAATGAGCTGACCGGAAGCATGTGACTCCCGAGAGCTCACATTTCACCCCGCTTCTTCCCGTTCTGCCAACTTTTTCCTCCCGTTTGCAGGTCTGTCATCTGTCGATCAGGCAACTCCGTCGTCCGATGCATTCCAAACCAAGTGCCCGAAACACATCGACTCGGCTGTCGCAAGTAAGCGATTTGGAGGGAGGGAAACCGATTGAACTGTACTCACTCGGATCTTGCAGTCAACGATCAAGAGTGGCTCGTGTTCCGCGAGAACAAGGTGTTCAAGCTGAACAACCGCAAGTTCGTCGACTCGGGACGACTCATCCAGCAAGTGTTCCCGCGCGGGCCGCAGTTCGTCAACGCCACCGTCTCGTCCGGTCCGCTGATCCTTCTGTTCGTCGAGCGCACCATCTATGGATACGAGTACGACGGAGTACAATTCACGTTCGTGCGCCGACCTAATAACAAGATCCGATCCGTTCGGTATTCCAGAGAGGCTCAGAACTACCCGAAGGAGCTGCACGACCGCGTGCTCTTCTACCCGCAGGGAGCCTTTCCGCTCAACAACGGAAGTGTTATTCTGCTCTCCGGCAACGTCTTCGCCACCTACAACGTGCATCAGAATGCGCCGTCGTTCCTCAACGACAAGAACCGCTATTTCCCGAACCTTCCGGAAGACGTCAGAAGCGGTGTGGAGAAGACGCAGGGCTTCACCGACGCCTACTACATGTTCGATGAGGCGACGGTGAGGAGAAGACGTCAGAATTGAATAGGATCGGATTCTGATTGCAGGTGTCCGACTACGACATGAACTCGAAGCAGGTGCTCCAGCTGCAGAACATTCCCGACTTTTTGAAGTGCGTCTGAGCAGTCAACGACGGTTTTGTAAATACAATCAACTTCATTTCGAGTCACAATCGAGTACTACTAATCGTCTTGTTAATAACCACTAATTGATTGATAAACACATCGTCACGTCTTCTAAGGGCCGTCTTCTGAATCGGCCACCTTGTTCACAGTCCTTCTGAGGATCTTGTCGGGAATCACACTCTTCTTGGATTCTGATGTAACGAACACTGCCGGCTCCACTTCGGGTCTCTCCAAATTCAATCCCACATCGGAATCCATGTCGGAGGAAATGGTGTTCAACTCGTTCTCCCCGGGAAACATGAGCTCTTCGGCGGCGTTTTGGAATATGTAGTCCGCGTCGCCGACGCCTTCTCCCTTGACGCCGCCGCCTCTCGAGCCGGGCTTCTTGGGCACAACTGGAAAACAGAGAGAGAAGGAGAGAGGTATAAGGGAAAACACTCTACTCGTACCAAACATCGGACCGAGATTCTCCGAATTGTGAAGGCGATAGAAGATGAAGACGGAAATGAAGAGCGATGTGGAGAGTAATTGGATGACGAACAGCAATCGGTCGACGAGAATCGAGGCGTCGAGCAGATTGAGCAGCACGTTCGAGAGGAAGAAGATGCGGAGCGAGTGGTCGAGCACGAGGTGGAACAGCATCGAAACGAAGATGAACGACTTGCCGAGCGACGTGTGCATGCTCACTTTCAGCAGACCGATGCACTTGTCCAGGTACAGACAGACTGGAATCACACGGATCTATAGGGGATCTTGAAGTGAACACACTCACTTCCCAGGATGTGCAATGCGATCACAAGGGCCATGTAGCAGATGCGGTTCTGAAACAATCTTCGTTTCCTTTCCTTTCGAATCTATTTTCACACTCACATCCGTTTTGATGACCAACGTCACCGCGAAAGCGAAGGAAAGCAAGTTGACGGCGGTGAATTGAATAATTGCTTTTGGCGGCAGAACGAAGTCTGCGTAGAATATCGAGAAGATCATGTAGTTGGACATGATGACGTTCAGAAGTTCAATGGACACCATGGTTTGAATGTTCACAAGGTCGGAGAACTTTGAGAAGCGCTGAAAGGGACAACGGAAGGGTGGCCTAGAAATCTCACGGCCTCACCTCGACTCCTTCGAACATCAGGTAGTCCAAGAAGAACTTTGACTGAAAATTAATACGTTAGCTACAAATTGAAGGTATGGAAGTTCCAATGAGCTCACGATAGCGAAAGCTGAAACAACGACGGGTCTCGCGTATAGTTTTCTGTGGAGCACAACCAAAATGAGCCGGAGCAAAAGGAGCACGCCGGTGAAGGCGAGCCAGCAATTCGTGTACTGTGCGTCGTTCCACAGAGCCGACGAGGCGATCGATGTCGTTTGGAGCATCTTTGAAATCAGTGATCGTTGAGCAACAGTGTGGGAATGGGAAAAACGGAAGAAAGGAAACGAACTAATGAGAATCAGAACGGCGGGAGGCACGACCATAACAAAACAAAACAAAGAGAGAATGTGCTCGAAGCGGTTCGTTTCCGTTCCAATTTCCGCCGTCTGAAGCTGTTTGTTTTCTCTCTCACTCTCTCTCTCTCCGTTTGGAATCCGACAATAAGAAGTCGATGTCAGGTGAGCCGTCGGAGAGAGAGTTTGAGAATGGATTTGAATCTTGCGGTGACTCTAATTGCGGGGTGCACACTTCGAAAGGAAAGAGGAAAGATAGATCTTGTGATACACAACTGGGCATGTCTGGAAGATCAACGATGATCCGCCCGGCATTCGGACCGAGTGGCAGGAAGTGTGCGCGGGAAGTGTTCTGATGATCCGAGATTCAGAATCCAATGGTACATTGCGGATTCTGGGGTCATCTTGAGGGGAAATCAAAGATTCTGGCAACTGAATGGAGGGGTAGTCATGTTCTTTTCGAAGTGTTGAACTTTCTCCGAAAACTTCATTATCGGAAAGAGTCGCAAAAGGGGGCGCCAGAGAGCGCCCGAAACCGGTGATTATGGCGGATACACGTACACAACACAGCCTCTCCTTCTCTCTCTATCTCGGCCCTCTCTCTGATATTTGCAGCTGTCTCTCTCTCTTTTTGTTTCTCAAGAACACGAGAATCAGAATCAGAAGTGACTGTTTATTCGAGAGAGAGAAAGAATGAAGACCCGTATGGGACAGAAGAAGTGTACAGCTACAGCTCTCTCCGTCGCTGCTCTTCCGCCTCTTGTTGTCTCCGTTGAGCCGCCCGTCGGGAGTTTTGGAACTTTGGATGACGACGGACGTGGTCGACCATCTGAAGGGGGAAAACAACCGATTCCGAGGATCCAGAGGGCAGTCACTCTACCTGTTTGACCTGTTCCCGGAACTCGGTCACGTCCACATGATAGTTGGCGAACTTGAGATGCTTCTCGCCGCTCGACGGATTCACGCCTTCATCGTCGCCGCGCACCAAGTGCACCTTCTCCTCGGGCCACGTGAAGTACTCGACTCCGCGCAGGCGCGCGAGATCCGAATAACAGGCCACGTCACCGCAGTTGTACCTGAAACCCGCTCTTTGAAATGTGGGCCATTGAGCCAGAAACCACTCACACTTCGAAAACAGCTGCCCAGTCGGGGAGGAACAGAAGATGTGTGAGGCCGGCGCCGTGCATTCCTATGAAGACGTCGGCGCGAGAAGTCGTGTTGAGCTGCGAGACGAAAGAGATCCGTTCGTTGTAGTCCACGACGCGGACCGTGACATTCGGGAGGTGTCCCAGGGAGCGGAGCATCTGAACGAACAACTGCTCTCCGTCGACCGACAGCTGGGCGGGTGGAAAAAAGACACTCGGCGAGGGAGGTGTCCGAAGTAGTATTACTACTACGTTATGGCTATTCGAACTTTGATATCTAGCCAGAATCCTTTTCGCACTTCCTCCTTCCTTCTTGCTTTTTCGTTTGTTTTCTCACTTTTACTTTCGATTTCTTTCTAGTTCAACCCCTAATTTCAGTTCGAAATGTAAACTGAAAATGTCAATTCTAATAGGTCGGGATCAGAAAATCTCAGTTTGAATCGAAAGTTTCAAAAGGGGACCATCATCTGGAACTCGTCGAGATTCCCGCCAAGATCAATCACGAAGTGTACATACAGCACATCCAATTTTTCATTGCCACTGCTCCCTCCCCCACATTCATCAAACCGATTCCCTCCGTCGATCCACTGCTGCTGAAGCACGTCTTGAAGCCACAGAAAAGAAAGCGAAAAGAAAGCTGTTTCTTCTAAATAATGATGATGATGATGATGATGATGATGATGCACTGCTTTCAATTTTACACTGGAGCCGCGAAGGGGGGAAACTGAAGCCGCTGCTCTTTTCTCGCGGCTCGGCTCTCCTCATTCGCCCCGGGGCCAACTCATCCGGCCGTCGCTTCGAGAGAGAGAGCATAACTCGATTATGGCGGCACCTGTCCCGTTTCGAATCGATCAGACCAAGGTATGTTTCAATTCGAAATCCTTCCTCTCTCTCTCTTTGAACCTCTTCTGTCTCTCGCTCGGGTCCTTCGGATTCCCATTAAATGACCCGCTTGTGTGTGTGTGTGTCTGCCGCTGTTGATCATAAATTCGATTGCACATGATAACATGTGGCGTTCTCCCTCTCTCTCGGCATCCCGCCCGGCCGGCTCGCCCTCCGAGCATATCACCGGATACTCCTCTTTTTTCCCTTGCCTTCCCTCTGCTCTTGCTCACTTCCCTTCCAACAAAACAAGGCAATTCGTCGCTTCTCACTTTGACACGCATTTTATGTTCGACAGACGATGCCCAACTTTCCGCCCACCGTCTATTATCGCGACACGTACGGATTCGATGATCGGCCCAGCGAGTCGGACAACGATAGCATCACCACAAAGTCCACCGGTTAGTCTCGGTTTTCGGCCTGAAACGGCCTGAATGCGTCGAGTTTCAGTGACAGTCCGAACGACGTACAACGTGAATCCGCAGGGAGGCGGCGGAATGGCCATCAATCCGACGTACCAGTACATCCACAGCCGCAACACGAACAACAACACAACGGAGCAGAACAGCAAGGCGATGAACTACTCGCACGTCTCCAACTCTTTCCACGTCGGTCCCTCGCTCCCTGATGTCTCGAACCTTCCGTTCTTCCAGGTCGAACAACTGGTCACTTCCAAAATTCTGACTCCGAACCCCGAGACGATACTGATATGCGTTCTGATAGCTGCTGGCAGTGCCATCGAACTAGTGAGCTCGAGCTATTCAATGCTCAGAGTGACACCACAATCACTTTTCAGCTAATGTTTGCAATGATCGCCGCATTCTACGACGGGCCGTTCCCGTGGACCCTTCTACTTTGCTGCCTCATGCTCCTCAACTGCCTCGTTGTGCTCACTTTCATTAGGTGGCGACCGACGAGAGGATGGCTCGTGAGTGGAGGCATCCAATGAAGAAGAGCTCACCGAGCACTTTCAGATAGCGAGCCTCATAGCGGCGGCCGCCTCGTTCATCGAATGCACCGGAATGTTCTTCTGGACGGCGCTTCTGATCAGCGACGAGGAGAAGTATCTGGAGATTGTGGGCCACAAAGACAATCGAATAGTAATGAGCACTCGCATCGCCATGTACATATTCCAGATGTTCTTCTGTCCCATTCACTGTACGTGACAATGTGACACCCGTAACGTTTCCACTCTCTCAAATCTTTCAGTGATTGCATGCGGTCTCATCATCTGGAAGCTCCGGACGCAGCTCTCGCCTTCCGATGAAGTCGTCAACGGCTACTTTCTGAGCGAGCCGGAACTCGGCCACCAGGTGATTCTCTCTCTTTTTCCATTGCTCCCCAACGTCATCTTCGTCACTTTAGAAAATCCTCGTGCCCATCGAACTGCGCCAAATCAGAGATCAGAGCGACGACGAGACGGAGAACGCGTCGATCGGAGTGCAGACGGGTGGATCGAGAAACGACAAGTGACCTCTCTTCACATAAGGAGAGTTGCTCCACGAGCCATCCCCCGAGTCTTTCGCAATGTTTCACTTACAGTTGACTCTCAACTATAAACCAGTTTCTTCCTTTCTCTCTCACTAACCTCCTTCAGATTCAGGAATCGGCGGTAAGCAGTGGATCGGGACAGAATGACGATTCTCACTTTTTCCAGTTCCGCGCGTGGCGGCTTGATTCCCAATCTGAAAATACACACAATCAATGATTGGTTGGAGACATCGGATCTTCTTGCCTGTGAAGGATGAACTGGCTGAAGGACTTGAAAAGAGCACTCCCCGAGCATCCCTGAGCCACCGGACTGTTGTAGAACAGTCCGTTTCTCTGCCGGGCCAGCATCGGCAGCATCAGATTCTTGAAGCAAACTCTCTTCTGATCCAGATCCCTTAACTCGATCGGTTTGTGACCGGAGAAGGCCTTCCACGTCGCACCGTACGTTCTGTCGATGAACCCATCGGGGTGCTGGAAGTCAGAAGCATGATTCATTGCACAGACTCGGAAGACTTACAGTATCCCACCAGACGACGTCTACATCTTGACTGAACGATTGATTTAGATGGAGTGAAGCGTACAAATTGAGAAAGTCGCAAAAGTGATGATACATGTTCACAGCCGCGTCCAACTTCATCACAATCGTCGGACGCTCGAAGATGACGTCACAGAATCGGGGGCTCATTTCGAACTTCGCGTCGGACTCGAAGTGTTGAAGCTCGTCGGCCCTGCAGATTCAGACGATCCATTGCAGTTTCAGATTGAACGGACCCACCAACTCATCAGATATCCCTTCACATTCACGTTTTCCTTCAGAAGTTTCTTGTCGAAATGATCGCATTTCCCGCCGACTTGTCCCGCAAGGATCACATTCTGTCTGTATCGAGTGGAAGCGCGATGATTCAGATTGGAGAAGTCGAAGAAGACGTTCTTCCCGATGCAATGCGTCAGATGATCGGAGCACGTCAGGCTGGAACCGGAAGACGTCTGGAAAACAGGTAAAGATAAAGACGACGTCTTCAGTTGACATACTTCATCTGAAGACGTGCAAATCTCGTGTTTCACTAGACGTGGTTCGAGATATCCGAAATCGGCTTGCTGGAAGAACTTTTCTGCGACATTCCTGAAAATCTGTCTCAAAATCTTTTTTAAAAAACTAAAACTCACGGATTCAACGATTTGTGGCACTTTGTGACTTTGTTCCTGGACGTCAGCGAATCGTTTTTCTGGCAGAACGGCTCGAAACCGAAGCATTTTGTTGAATTGAGCTGAAAATAGGAAGGAAGAGAGGTCAAAGTACAGTAATCCTTGCAGACTCACATTGATTTTGCATTCTGAATCCAGAAGGCATCGTTGACGAAGAAGTGAGTTCGAGGAGACGTGATACTCCAGTAACTGTCTCGGCAGATTCAAATCTCGCAACCACGAGGTGAGAGTGGTTTGGAAAACGACGGAAAACAGTAGGAAACAGGACAGATGGGTCATTCCGACACGAAAGAGCAAAAGAGCTATGGAAACGGGCACATTGGCGAGTGTGTGCTGCTGAATCAATTATTCATGTTCACTTGGTTTCTCCTCCGCGAAAGGGAAGATAAGAGGGAACGAGAGACGCAGGCGGGGAAAGACGACGGGACGGAACAGATAATGGGAAGAGGACGGTGTCTCAAGGTCTCTCGAGGTGGCGGACCGTTTCATTCATTCAGACGTTCCCTTTGTTTGTCCAATGGGTATATAAACATGGAAAGTGATATGGGTATCAAGTTGAAGTGCCGGAAAACAAACAGGTGAGTCTCGCGACACCACACTGTCCAATGTGACCTCTTAACTTTCAGAAATGAAGCTGACCTCCCTTGCGATCCTGATCCTTCTGATCCTTGTCAGCGACGCCCTTCACAATGTGGAGAACGACGGGAAGCCACGACCTCTGCCCTTCCTCCACGACCTTCCGATTCCCGCCGATCTTCCGTTATCGTTCGGAAACAAGGCGCCCCTCCAGAAGAGGAAGCAGCTCTCCAAAACACGCTCTTCTCACTGATCTCTGTCCCTTTCTTTTTATGTGTTTGGTACACTTGTTCCCAAATAAAACCTTTTGCCTCCATGTTTTGACTGTTCGAACTGAAAACATTTGAACGCAATCTTCGCTTCATTCGCACACCACAACTGGTTGTCAGACGTCGTTTTCCACTCTCTCTCTTTTTCACTTCCAAACTACAGTAATCCTGCAACGAGGGTTTCAGAATGCACATGTTCCCTCTGATGGCGTCTTTGTGGGGATTCAGAATCAGGAGTGCCACGAAGAAACATACATCTTCCGAAGTGACAACGTCTTCTAGTTCATCAACTTCTGAAAAAGGAACATCTTCTGATAGCGTCGAAGCTAAAACTGCGACGTCTTCTACTTCTTCTTCCTGAAAGCTCCGAACGCCTTCTTTACACTTCCTGCTTCCTGTTTTTTGCTTCTTCTCTCCACTTTTTTACAACTTTTGGCACGAAGCGGTAATAAAATCTTCCTTTCACTCCTTATATTTATGAGTTTGTTGTTGTTTCCCATTGTCCGAAAGCTTCTCGTCGGCCCTTCTTCCGGTTTTCTGAAACATTTCAGTCGGTATAAAAGGGAAGGAGCATTCCGAAGAAGACACTTCACTCTCCGATTCTCATCTGAATCTACTGCTTCTTCCGAACTTCCACTGAAAGTGAGTCTTCTTTTCCTTATTCTCCTCTTCATCTCCCATTTTACAGAAATGAAGCTTTCCCTGTTTTTGCTCGGATCTGCCCTCATCTTCTCTGTTCACTGTGCGGACTATTCTACTGGAGGAGGAGGAGGCGAGGCTGCTCCCGCTGAGCCCGCCCCTGCTCCTGAAGCTGCTCCTGCCCCGGAACCATCACAAGATGTTGCTGCAGCTCCAGCCACCGATGCTGGAGGATACGCAACTGCTGCCGGAGCAGGATCTTATCCAGCCAAGAAGAGAAGAGTCGCTCGTGCCTACGCTGAAGGAGGATCTGCCGGATACTCAGGATCTGGCGTTGGAGGCGGAGCTCCAGTGGAAGCTGCTCCAGAAGTTGGTGGTGCTCCAGTTGAAGCTGCTCCAGCCCCAGAATCCGCTGCTCCTGTCGCCGAGCCAGTCGCTGAGCCAACCCCGGAAGTGGGTGGTGCCCCAGCCAATGGAGGAAGCTACCCGACTGCTGCCGCAGGGGGAGGGGCAGGATCGTACCCAGCCAAGAAGAGAAGAGTCGCTCGTGCTTACGCTGAAGGAGGATCTGCCGGATACTCCGGTTCTGCTGTCGGTGGAGGTGCTCCAGTCGAAGCTGCCCCAGCCGCTGAGCCAGCTCCAGAAGTCGGAGGTGCTCCAGTCGAGGCTGTCCCTGCTCCAGCTGCCGAGCCAGTTGCTCAAGACGCTGCTCCAGAAGTTGGCGGTGCTCCAGCTGGAAGCTACCCAACTGCTGCCGGAGCCGGATCGTACCCAGCCAAGAAGAGAAGAGTCGCTCGTGCCTATGCTGAGGGAGGATCTGCCGGATACTCTGGATCTGCTGTCGGTGGAGGTGCTCCAGTCGAAGCTGCCCCAGCCGCTGAGCCAGCTCCGGAAGTCGGAGGTGCTCCAGTCGAGGCTGTCCCTGCTCCAGCTGCCGAGCCAGTTGCTCAAGACGCTGCTCCAGAAGTTGGCGGTGCTCCAGCTGGAAGCTACCCAACTGCTGCCGGAGCCGGATCGTACCCAGCCAAGAAGAGAAGAGTCGCTCGTGCCTATGCTGAGGGAGGATCTGCCGGCTACTCCGGTTCTGCTGTCGGTGGAGGTGCTCCAGTCGAAGCTGCCCCAGCCGCTGAGCCAGCTCCAGAAGTCGGAGGTGCTCCAGTCGAGGCTGTCCCTGCTCCAGCTGCCGAGCCAGTTGCTCAAGACGCTGCTCCAGAAGTTGGCGGTGCTCCAGCTGGAAGCTACCCAACTGCTGCCGGAGCCGGATCGTACCCAGCCAAGAAGAGAAGAGTCGCTCGTGCCTATGCTGAGGGAGGATCTGCCGGCTACTCCGGTTCTGCTGTCGGTGGAGGTGCTCCAGTCGAAGCTGCCCCAGCCGCTGAGCCAGCTCCAGAAGTCGGAGGTGCTCCAGTCGAGGCTGTCCCTGCTCCAGCTGCCGAGCCAGTTGCTCAAGACGCTGCTCCAGAAGTTGGCGGTGCTCCAGCTGGAAGCTACCCAACTGCTGCCGGAGCCGGATCGTACCCAGCCAAGAAGAGAAGAGTCGCTCGTGCCTATGCTGAGGGAGGATCTGCCGGCTACTCCGGTTCTGCTGTCGGTGGAGGTGCTCCAGTCGAAGCTGCCCCAGCCGCTGAGCCAGCTCCAGAAGTCGGAGGTGCTCCAGTCGAGGCTGTCCCTGCTCCAGCTGCCGAGCCAGTTGCTCAAGACGCTGCTCCAGAAGTTGGCGGTGCTCCAGCTGGAAGCTACCCAACTGCTGCCGGAGCCGGATCGTACCCAGCCAAGAAGAGAAGAGTCGCCCGGGCCTACGCTGAGGGAGGATCTGCCGGATACTCAGGATCTGCCGTTGGAGGCGGAGCTCCAGTCGAAGCTGCCCCAGCCGCTGAGCCAGCTCCAGAAGTCGGAGGTGCGCCAGTCGAGGCTGCTCCAGCTCCAGAGTCTTCTGTCGCCGCGGAACCAGCTCCGGAAGTCGGAGGTGCTCCAGCGGGATACGCGACTGCTCCGGCTGCCGGAGGAGGATCCTACCCAGCCAAGAAGATGATGGCTCGGTTCTCGCGCATCGTCGTCTAACTCCGAACACTCCTTACTTGAATTCTCGATCTTTCTATCCTTCACTGGTTACCCCCTCTACGGTTTCTATCACTCCATTCATTCAATAAAAATCTTTCATTCACTCGCTTATCAGTTCGTGCCCGTCGCATTGACCAGTTCGGGTGCTCGATACGCCAATTCCGTCATACTTCCCTGAAAGCAGATGATGTAATAATCCCCATTCACCCCCATCATTCTCACATTGTACACTTTCGCTTTGACTCCGCTTCTCTCCAGAGCGACAAAAATGACGGATGCCTGGATTCCAGTGTTGCAGGCGACGTACACTTGACTTCCCCCCTTGAGCCCGAGCTTCGCAATCTGAGCATCGACCGCTTCCTGACTAATGAAGCCGTCCGGTCCGATGACGTTGGCCATTGGGAAATTGATTGCTCCGGTGACGTGGGATCCTTTAGCTGTGGTGCCAGGGAACGTCGAGGTGAGAGGTTCTTGACCACTGAACTGGGGAACGGTTCTAGCATCCAGGTAATCGACGTTCTTCGCCGAGAAGTCGTTGAATGGAATCTCCTCGAAGTTGGCCAGAAGGTTCGCGTCCAGTGCCTTTACGACTACATTCCCGAGCTTCGGAGTCACGTCTTCATTGTCAGTGGCCCCTCCGGCAGCCTTCCAGGCATCGAGTCCTCCGTTGAGAAGACTCACATTCTGGAGACCGTACGTCTTCAGAGTCCAGTAGGCCCTCGAAGCGAACATCATTCCGGCGGCAGGTCCCCGACTGTAGATCACCACGTGGTCGTCGTTGTTGACTCCGAGAAGACGTAGATACTTCTGGAAGATCTCCGGGGGATACAAGTCGAACTTGATGTACTTCGATGGAAAGGAGGCGACGTCCAATGCGAAATGGGCGGCTCCCGGAATGTGCTCGGCGGTGTAGGCGGCTACTTTCTGCAAAGAGGAAGGGCGGCACTCAGAGGAATTGAAGACGTCAACTCACGAAGTCTTTCGTCAACTTCTCAAAGTCGCCGTAGTACGTCTTCTTGAACTCTTCGTGGTTTCTGGTGGCAGTGGGAACGTAAGAAGCGTCGATGACGCGGACATTCTGAAAGTGTCACGTTGAGAAAACATCGAGCGTTGCGACGGGCTCACTTTCAGGTTCTGAAGAAGCCATTGCGGAGTGACGATGGAACTGGTGCTCATGGCTCTGAAAGTGTTTTCAGACGGAATAGAAAGAGCACAGCTAGAGGTGAGAATGACGGACAGGAGAGTTAGTGGCACAAACAAGACGCACCTCTTGAAGAGACTTATCATTCCGAAAACGGAAAAGAGTTTGCGAATCGGAGGAGACTGCCTGCATTTATAGAGGAGCGAGAGCGGAGTGATAAGAAAGAGCTAGACTCACGTACTCGGATACAAAGATTTGCGGAAATTGTTCGGTGAGAAACAAGAAAAGGTGACAAGAAACACGTTCCAATGGTGAGAGAGAGAAAGAAGATTTAGACGACGAGACGAGAGCAGAGAGAGTGTGTGATGGGAAGAGGGAGCAGAGAAAAAGACGGGAAAGGGGGGACAACAAACGAAGGGTAATCGGGAGAGAAAGAACACTCGCTCATCTTCCTTATTAATAAAAACCGTGAGGGGTATATCCATCTGTCTGTGTGTCTGTGTGTCTGTCTGTTTATTTGTCCGCATTCCAAGGGCAAGAAGAAATAAGAATGCCACCACAAAAGTCCGAACCAGGGTCCACCACCCAACAGACAAACACATGAGCCACTCCACAGAAGAATCGCGAGCGAAGCATAACGGACCCGTTATGCTTCCGCGAACGACTCCCGTATTGCATCCGCGCCCACACTAAATGGCATCCGCGTCGACGAGGATCCGCGCGGACACTCCCGTATTGGACCCGCGCGGGCGCGTCCGCTAGCACGCGGATGGAATATGCGAGCATTATGTAAGCATAGTCGCGCGGACCCGAGAACGTGTCCGTTACGCTTCCGGCGCGAGTTATCTGTGTCGGCCGCCGGACCCATGCAAAGGCAACCACCTACAGGGCGGTGAAGTGCGCGCTGTCGGCGGCGGAGCCGCTTGGTTCATTCTGGTCTCTCATATACAAACCATCGGATGACCCGCAATGGAAGCACAGAGAAGCACTTATCTTGGAACTTATTGATCTATAGAACATATCAGATTATGAATTTTGGTGAAAACAGATGAAAGTTAACAAATCACTTCAATTCATTGGTTTGATAAGTGTGAAGCATTTGGAATCGTTGTACTTCGGTTCGAACTACTGATAGAAATCAGCGACGATCAAACCATCCTGCTCCCTCTGCCAAATGCCGACCCTGGTTTCTGAGCCCTTGACTTTGTCGATCGGATCGATCAGATCTGCAAACGGAATTCCTGATCGGTTAAGAAAGGAAGGAGGAGACGTTTGTTATACTGTAGTTGAGTCATCGCGCAACCGAGATTAGCATTCCCATTAGCCGCATCGTCTTGTGATGATCCTCGAAAGAGGCCACCAGTATCCAGTTCCTCGCCTCCTTCTTCCCCTCCTCCGTAGTCTTCCCGTTCGGAACGACAACACACAGACGTCCTTTCAGTTGTTTCTCTTCTTATCCCACCATCCCTTCCTTCTCCTTGTTCTTCTTCTCTTCCACGAGAAAGTGACACGACCACTCACTTTCTCTTATTCGTTTTTCTGCCAGCCGATCATCATCATCGCCATCATCGCCATTATCACAATGTCCATTCGGCCACTTCGACCCCCCCCCCCCCACAATTTTTCGAAGTGAAACGAGAAGAAACAAAACAAAAACAAAATGTTGCCGGAATCAATCAGTGACCGTCGATCTGTGTCTTCTTCTGAAATTTCAGCAGGAATCAGAATTCACGTCTTCTTCGTCGTCGTCGCGCGCGTATAAAAGAGAATGGACACCGCACACACTCACTCACATAATAATCGTGTCACATGTATTTCAGACGTGAAATTCAAATTCGACTTCGCTCCCGCCCGTGTGTCACTCCACTTTTTCTTCTCTTCCCTTCCCTTCCCTCGGATTCGATATGATCCAACTCATTGCAGAATATGAACAGCTTCCTCGCTCTCATCGCCTTCTTGGCGCTCGTCGTCGCAGTCTTCTCGATGCCCGATCCGCCCGCTTTTCCCATCGTGAGTTTCTTTGACACTTCTGAACTCTAAATTCTGAATGCGTGCCATTTTCAGAAAGAGATCTGTGCGGCGTACGGCGAGAAATGCGTCAACAAGCTGAACCGAAACGACTGTCCAGCGCGAGTCGTGGAATGCGAAAAGTACGCGCACCAGGGCATCCGGACGACGTGGAACTTCTGCATGTTCTCGAACAACTACGACCTTTCGGCGTGCCACGAACGCATCCAGATCGACTTCCAGATCATTCAGACGTGGATCAGCCGCGACCAGTTCAAATATCTTCCCGAGTAGTCGAAGAGTCTCAACAATAATAATGATTGCCCCTTTCCGAATGTGTACATGAAATAATGAAGTGAGAATGAAACGGGCAGTTCGATGGGAAACTCCGCCGGATTCCCATCCCGTTTTTTCCGTTTTTCGGCTGTTTCTCAAAATGGCAAAGACGGACGATCCATTCGTTTCTTGCAGCAGCCACACACACCAGTCCGGCGCCACTTTTATTATCACTTTTCCGCATCTTTCCTGCCACAGATCATATCCGTTTTCTCGATTTCTCATTTCAACCGCCCCACCCTCTTTCTCTCGATGAGGATGATGATCGGATCGCCGGGTTGGTAGGATATTTGAGTGGAAGAAGAAGAAGAGGAAAGAGTGGGAGAGAGCAATTGGTGCCAATTTGAAAATGAGATGATGACTCTTCTCTCGCATTCCTGTCAACCCACACAACAACAACAACATCAATATGAACAGTGAAGTGAGAAGAAGAATAAGAGATCAAAGATTCTCTACAGTACTTGGGAACTCGACCGTCTCGCGACCGCGTCGCTGCCACGTTTTCAGGAGACATTCTTGGCGCTGGAAGCTACAGTAACCCGGAGCTGCTCCGTGAGCACATTGGTTGTTTTTGCTCTCTTCTTCTTCTTCTTCCTTCTCATTGTGTCATCTGTCCTTCTATTTTGCTCGTTTTCGCTTTGTTTGTCAGTTGCCTCCACTCCACGCTCTTTGCGTTTCGTTTCGGTGCCCAAGATTAATTGGCCTCACTTCTTCATCTCCTCTCTCTCTTTCTCTTTCTCTGTGACGCTCTCCCAATCTGGGGCACCGCCCATAGGCATCCGATCCTTCCCTCCCTCCCTCCCCACTCGCAACCAGTCACTCCCTTCTCACCCGCCACTTGCTCTCAACTCTCGAACTTTCCAGAATGCGAACTCTCGTCCTTCTCTCGACTCTGACGTTCTTGTCGGCGTGGGCGGTGACGTGCAAGTACGACGGTCAAGATTTGGAGAACAATCAGATCATCGTGAGAGACGCCGCCCTTTTGAAACTTGTGTAAACCTATTGTGACAGGTCGTCCAAAACGCTTTCCGCATCAAGTGTCTCACCGAGGACAACGGCTCGTGGAAGACCGAAATCGTGGGCTGCGTGACTCCGGACGGAACGGAAATCGACGCGGGAGGCAAGAAGGAGGTCGGCGACAAGGTGCACGAGTGCGTCCAGTCCGAGGGCGGACAGGTGTCTCTGAAAGAGTCGAAGGGACGGCTCGCCGCGTGCCCGGGCGGACAACAGAACGGCGATGAGTGGCAGGAGAAGTCGTTCAAGTTCACCTGCGCCGACGGCGGCGTCGTGAAGTTCATCGCGTGCGTCGGCCAGGACGGCACCGTCATCAATTCCGGAGAGACCGGCAAGATCGGAGGATTCGATGTGAAGTGCGAGCAGCACGCGAACGGAACCATCACGATGCAGGCGGCCAACGATCCGAAGAGCTACGAGTGCCGCGCGAAGGACGGAAGCATGAAGAAGAACGGTGAGGAGTACCGCGAGGGCAACTTCGTCCGCCGTTGCGAGGACTACGGACAGGGCAAGATCATCGGATGCACTGCCGAAGGAGCCGGCACGATCCCGATCAACCAGAACGCGACCGTCGGAGACGTTACCTACAGCTGCGCGAAGGACGGCTCCAACTACAGCTTCAAGACGTTCAACAAAGCGGTCTAGATCATTTTCCTCTTGCTTTCAGTGAATGCAATGAATCATTTCGTTCGCACTCTCATTTTTCAGTTGATGCATGTGTCGTTCTATTTTGTCTTCCGTTTATTACACCGCTTCTCTCTCTTCCAGAAGCCAGTTGTTTTCGCGATGTGCGCTCATGACGGCAAGCAGTACTCGAACGGAACGACGTTTGTGAGTCAACGAGAGAGAGGGTCAAAGGTCGAGCCGCGTCGCTTTCAGATCTCGCAAGGATCGTTCCGCATGAAGTGTGTCACGTTCAAGAATCTCACGTCGACTCTCGAAGTGGTGTCGTGTATCACACCGGCCGGTGTTGAGGTAAGGGCCGCCCGAGATGTAATTGGATAATTGCCGTCGATAGATTCCGATCGGTTCGAAACTGGAGGAGGGAGATAAGGTTTTCGAGTGCACTTCCGGCAACGTCACCCTCAAATCGACGCCCGGCAGAGGCGGAAAATGTCGCGGCGTGTACAACGTGGGCGACGACTGGATCGAAGACTCGTTCAAACTCGAGTGCGGTCCGTACGGAAAGGTGAATCTGAAGAGTTGCATCACGAAGGACGGCGTCGAGATTCCACTCGGAACGGCCAAGCGAGTGCCCGCCGGATACGCGATGGAGTGCATTCAAATCGACGGCAACGTGGCTCTTCAGACGGCAAAGACGTTCGACTGCGAGACCGGAAGCGGCGAAATCAAGAAGTTCGGTGAGTTCGCGAGAGAAAGAAGATTCGAGCCAATTGGGAGACGCCCAAATCTCAGCCAATTGTCAATGTTTGTCGTCGACCTTTTTTGCAGGCGACACATGGAATGAGGGCAATTTCGTGCGTCGGTGCGTGAACTACGGTGTCTCGTCGATCATCGGATGCTACGTCGACGGACTGGGAAGCATCGGACTGAATCAGAACGCCACTTCGGGCGACCTCGTCCACATGTGCATCAACCAGGACGACCAGTTCAAGTTCCGCACTCTTCGGGCTCAACACGTGCCGCCTCAGAAGACTGTTGCTCAGTGAGCATCGTCGTGCTCATTGCTCCCCGCCACTGGCAAGCATCTCAACTCTCTTCCGAATAACTCTGCTTCTTTGCTTTCGCTTCTTTCGCATCTCAATAAAAGGATACCCAACAAAGAGAAAAAAAGCGCTCTCTGCTCATTGTCGAGACGAGCACACACAGCATAAGCCTTTCAAGAATGAACTCTGAAAATCAGGTGGACTAGATGAAAACTTGCGCGTAGGGCTTCCACCCCAATTTTTATAAGTCTCGCCACTGGAAGAAGTGAACCAATTGGCCCTATTCTCCGGTACATTTCATATTTTTTGACCTTCTCATGCTCGTCCGGATTCATATTCTCTACTGGCTTTCGGTTCGTTCCATTCGATACAGTAATCGGTTTCACTGCACTGTTTCAGGTGTTGGCACAGTGCCAAGTTCGGCAGACCATCCGAGTCGGGCTGCTCTTTGTGCAGAATGTGACTGGATTGGAGATCGGCATCGGATATCGAACTTCGGCTTCAGCGGTTCTCGTGGCGAGAGATCGGATCAGAGAGGAGCACATTCTGGACAACTTTGACTTTCAGTAATATAGTTCCATGGGAGCTCTGTGACGATGGTTCTGGTTTCAGATTCATTCCGGAATTCGATGAATGTGACGAGGTGCTTGGTGCGGGAAAGACTGTGGATCTTTTGGAGACGCAGAGAGTCGACGTCATCTTCGGACCCACTTGCAATAGGCCGGGAGTCGCTGCATCTGCACTGGCCGCCTTCTACAACATTCCGATCTTCGAGTGGGGACTGACGACAGCTCAGGACTTCACCGACACCGTCCGGTTTCCGACGACGATTCCGTTCTCGGTGAACTCGTTCAGTCTGGCACTGGCGATTCGTGGAACGATGCAGCAGTTCGGGTGGAATCAGTTCGTGTTCCTGTACTCGAACGACGGCGACGAGGAGAAGTGCGAGTCGCTGAAGAACGACATCCAGACGGTGGCCTCTCTGCACGACGACATCACACTCGCCTACACTTATCAGGTGCCCACTAAGAACCTCGCAGACATGCGAGAAGCCATCAAAGCAGTCAAACAACGGGGAAGAAGTGAGTGAGGGATCCTGGGCTGAAACGGTTCTCTTGTTGCAGTCATCGTCACCTGCGTGGCTTCTGGAAACGGTTCGAAGAAGACGGTGATGCAGGCGGCGTCGATGGAAGACGCCAACAACAGCGAGTACGTCTACATCATGGCGGAGACGAACTCCAGAGGATTCTGTGAGCATCACCTTCTCCGTCTCACCTATATATATATATCCGGCTTTTCAGATGTGGATGATTTCGGAGGAAAATGGCACTACCTATGGCAGGGATCGTCGAATTCAGAGGACGGAATGAGTGAAGAAGAGTCGCACCAGTCGATGGCGAACCTTTTGTTTCTCGTGGACAACATGGGAATGAATGAAGAAGTCACTCCGCAGTACCTCAATTTTTCGCAGCGAGTCATCGAGATGATGAGGGATCCGCCGTTCAACTGCGTCGAGGATTGCGCCGGCGAGCAGTATTCTTCGGTCGCCAAGTACGCCGGCCAACTCGCCGACGCCTTCTACGCGTACGCCGTTGCTCTGAACCGATCGCTGACTGCGAATCCCCTGGCGAGCTATCGCAACGGGACAATGATCCTTGAGAACATCGGAATGACGTTCCAAGGTGTAGGTGGGGCCGATGTGATTGTGGATCCCGATTCGGCGCGTCGGTCGATGATCTACATGATGGGACTGAACTCGTCGCTTCTTCCGGAGACGTACGCTCGCCTCAGCATCAACAATCAGTCCACCGACTTCACACTCTTCTACAAAGACGAGTCGGAGGTGTGGAAGGGCGGACAACGTCCGGCGGCTCGTCCGACGTGCGGATTCACCGGCACGCAGTGTCCTGCGAACTTCGTCCGCGACTATCTCGTCTACACCATCATCATCGGTCTCTTCATCGTTTTCGCAATCTCAGCTGCCATTGGCGGCGTTTTCTATGCGATCCGAATGAAGCATAAGGAGATCGAGAAACAGGATATGCTGTGGCACGTTCACTTTTCCGATCTACAGACAATCAACAAGAAAGTGGGTGAAAGGGGGTACTGTATCAACTTAAAGCTCATTTGCAGTCGAGAGCAGAAGCAAGCCAGCACTCGTTCGCCAGCGGGCCCTCCACATCGACGAAACTGACTGTGGAGAGCAGAACCGAGACGACTCGCTTCATTTTCTACAGTTATCGGGTGAGAAATGTGCGAGACCTTCTCTGGAATCGTCGGAAAATGAGAAGTTGATCGTTCAGGGCGAACTGGTGGCTGCTAACAAACACGAGGTTCGGGCCCAGTTCACATTGGAAGAGAAGACGCAGTTGAGGATGATGAGAAGTATGGACCACGACAATCTGAACAAGTTCATCGGACTCTGTCTCGACGGTCCTCAGCTCATGTCTGTCTGGAGGTACTGCTCGCGTGGCTCCCTGGCCGACGTCATCAGCAAGAGCTCAATGCAGATGGACAGTTTCTTCATGTTCTCTCTGATTCGGGACATTGCGAACGGTCTGGGGTTCATCCACAACTCGTTCCTCAACTGCCACGGCTTCCTCACTTCACGGAGCTGTCTGATCGATGACAGATGGCAGATCAAGATCTCCGACGTTGGCATCGCTTCCGTCAGATCCTTCGACAAGATTAGCAAAAGATCGATGCTCTGGTGTGCTCCGGAGCTCCTGCGGAACGAGATGGCGGTGAGAACAAAGGAGGGCGACATCTACAGCTTCGGTATCATCTGTTCCGAAGTCGTCACGCGGTCATCCGCATTCAACTTTGAAAATCGAAAAGAGAAAGCGGAGGAGCTAGTCTACCAGCTCAAGAAAGGCGGCTTCAACGCCATCCGACCCTCTCTCGAAGTGGACGAGGCGCTGGAAGTCAATCCCGCACTGATGCATCTGATAAGAGACAGCTGGACAGAGAAGCCATCGGAACGACCGACCATCGAGCAGGTGAAGAGTCTTCTGAGAAGCATGAGCGACGGGAGGAAGGGAAATCTGATGGATCACGTCTTTAACATGCTCGAAACGCATGCATCGAATCTGGAGGAAGAGGTGTCGGAACGAACGAAAGAATTGGTGGAGGAGAAGAAAAAGTCCGATGTTCTACTTTACCGAATGCTTCCGAAGTGAGACTCAACTGGAATCTATCTCTCACTGAGTGATATTTCAGAACGGTAGCCGAGAAACTGAAATCAGGTGTGCCGATTGAGCCGGAGACGTTCGAGCAAGTGACGATCTTCTTCTCCGACGTCGTCCAGTTCACTACTCTTGCCAGCAAGTGCACTCCTCTTCAAGTCGTCACCCTTCTCAACGACCTCTACACAGCTTTCGACAGTATCATCGAGCAACACGACGTCTACAAAGTGAGTTATGCTCCAAGCCCCCCTTCGGGGCTTCTCAAGCTTTACGGGAGGATGGAACAATGAACGAAACAAACGAGCAGACGCAATGAGCTCAACGAGACCACAGAGCTCAAAGCAAATCACATTCCAGGTGGAGACGATCGGGGACGGCTACCTGTGTGTGTCGGGACTGCCGCACCGGAACGGCAACGAGCACATCCGACACATCGCGCGCATGTCGCTCGGCTTCATGTCGAGTCTGCAGTTCTTCCGCGTGCAGCACCTGCCCGCCGAACGGATCAACCTGCGCATCGGAATCAACTGCGGCTCGGTGGTGGCCGGAGTCGTCGGACTCACGATGCCTCGCTACTGTCTGTTCGGAGACGCCGTCAACACGGCGAGCCGGATGGAGAGCAACGGAAAACGTAAGGGACCGGGAACCGGGTTACGGTAGATGACGTGCCTCTTCCAGCCGGTCGAATCCACGTGTCAGCTGAAGCAAACCGAATGCTGACTCAAGTGGTGGGCGGCTTCCGAACAGAGTCTCGCGGCGAGGTCATCATCAAGGGGAAGGGAGTCATGGAGACGTTCTGGCTTCTGGGTGAAGAAGACGTTCCGCAGATAAAGCCAGCCATCCGAAAAGAGGAAACCAATTCGGTCGCCCGAAGTGTGACTCCGATTTCCGACTCGGATCCTTGAAGAAGTCCTTTTGCCGAGTACATTTCCGACTGTGATTTTGTTTTCGCTTTCTTTCTCCTTTTTCTGGTTTCCCATTTTGTGTTTGTGATGATATTTATGAAGATAATAAAAAGTTTTTCGGAACGGATGTCTGATTGAAGCCTAATCCTGTACTCAGTCTCATGAGCAACTTGAAAGGTTTCCTCCCGCCCGCCTGGTCGCAATAGTGTTTTGTTAGTCACTGAACATGATCCTGCTCCCGCTTCTGTTGCTATTCCCGCCGGTTGTTTCCCAGTATCAGAGGACGATTCAAGTCGGTTTGATGTTCGCGAAGGACGTGTCGAACACGATGAGATCCATCGGATATCGAACGTCAGCTGCCGCCGTCCTTGTGGCAAGGGATCGCATCAGAGCGGAACATCTGCTCGACACATTCGACTTCAAGTAAGTGATCCTTTCTTCCTATCATACTGTACCGCCTTTTTCCAGTTTCACTGTGAAGTTCGACGAGTGCTCCGAGAGTCAGGCGGCCGGGAAGGGAATCGAACTGATCAACCAGAACGTGGACGTGATCATCGGACCGACGTGCAATCGGGCCGGCGTGGCGGTGGCTGCACTGGCCGCCTACTACAACATCCCGGTGTTCGAGTGGGGACTGACGACCACGGCGGACATCGGGAACTTCAGCAGATACCCGACTACCGTAACCCTGTCTCTGGACACTCACAGCATCGCGATAGCTGTCCGCGAAGTGCTGCAAAGGTTCGATTGGGAGGAGTTTGTGTTCATCTATTCGAACGACGGAGACGAGGAGAAGTGCGCTTCTATGAAGGACGACATGGAGGTTCTTTCTGCGATCATTCTGATTCTAACCTATAACGGATTTCAGAAAATGTCCGTCGAAAACTCAGATGTCACTTTGGCATACATGTATCAGATACAAACGGTCACACTGGATTCACTGAGCAAAGCTTTGAAAGAGATTGCGAAACGAGGCAGAAGTATAGTTTGAAGGAGGATAATAAGGGTTACGGTACACCTTCTTCCAGTCGTCGTCACCTGCTTTGCCGGCGGAAAAGGCTTCAAGAAGGCGTTCGTCGCGTCGACGCTTCTCGCCGGAATGTCGACCAACGAGTACGTCTACATCTTCGCCGAACCGCAATCGAGAGGCTTCTACGTGGACGAGCTCAACGGAGGCGTCCATTATTCGTGGGCCGACGGCGACGGAAACTTTGTCACTGGACTCACAAACGATCAAATTCAAGCAGCCTATGGAAGGGTTTTGTACATTTGTGATGTAAGAGAAGTGACTAATCGATGGAAATGATATTTTTGTGAGTTCAGAACATGGGAGAGCCAACTACGATCACTCCGCAGTTCGCGAACTTCACGAGTCAGGTGATCAGCAGGATGAACGAGCCGCCGTTCAGTTGCGTTCAAGACTGCGCCAACGCCACCTACAAAGTGTCGGCGACGTACGCCGGACAGCTCTTCGACGCCTTCTACTCGTACGCTGTCGCGCTGAACAAGTCGATTGCCATGGATCCGACGACGACGAACTTCAAGAACGGCTCGCTGATTCTGAGCAACATTGCGATGACGTTCACAGGTGTCGGCGGAAGTTCCGTGACACTGGACGAGACGGGAAGTCGGATAGTCCGCGTCTTCCTCTTCGCGATGAACAGCTCTCTGCTGCCGTATCTGGCGGCCGATCTGCTCGTCAACGTGTCCACAGTCACCTACACTCCCTACTACACAGATGAATCGGTCCTTTGGAAGGGCGGCTCGAAGCCGTTATCGAGACCGATCTGCGGATTCACTGGCCTCGAGTGTCCTCCGGATTTCGTGAAAGACTACTTGGTCTACACAATCATCGCCGCGGTTATTGTGATTCTGGCGATATTGGCTGGATGTGCGGGGCTTCTTTATACGATTCAGTGAGTCAGAAAAACAAAAGACGAGCATAAGAAAGAGTGGGGGTGTTCAGCATGAAACGGAAGGAAGTGGAGAGACAGGATCTGCTGTGGCAGGTGCCTTTCATCGAACTGCAGCAAGTGCAGTCCAAGTCGAAAGCCGACGCTTCGATGCACTCGTTCGCCAGCGGACCCTCCACTTCCACAAAGATCACGATCGAGAGTCGTTCCGAGACGACGAACTTCATCTTCTACTACCATCAGCAGGACATTGTGGCCGCCATGAAGCACGACATGTCGTTCGTCTTCGATCCGACGCAGAAGGCCGAGTTCAGGCAGATGAGGAATTTCGACAACGACAATCTGAACAAGTTCATCGGGCTCTGTCTCGACGGACCGCAACTACTGTCGCTGTGGAGGTTCTGCTCGCGGGGCTCCCTGGCCGACGTCATCAGCAAGAGCTCGATGCAGATGGACAGCTTCTTCATGTTCTCTCTGATTCGGGACATAGCGAACGGTCTCTCGTTCATCCACAACTCGTTTTTGAAGCACCACGGACATCTGACTTCCAGATGTTGTCTGATTGACGACAGATGGCAGATAAAGATCTCCGGGTACGGATTGAAGTCGGTGAGGACTTTCGAGAATCTGAAGAAGGACGATCTGCTGTGGACGGCTCCGGAGCATTTGCGAAGTGAGAGCAGCGTCCGAACGCCGGAGGGAGACATCTACAGTTTCGCCATCATCTGCGCCGAAATCATCACGCGATCTTCGGCATTCGATCTGGAGAACCGGAAAGAGAAGCCCGACGTGATCATCTATCAGGTGAAGAAGGGCGGTCACAATCCGATGAGGCCTTCTCTCGAAACGAGCGAGTCCGTCGAGGTCAATCCTGCCCTTCTGCACCTGATCCGAGATTGCTGGACCGAACGGCCTTCCGAGAGACCGACGATAGAGCAGGTGCGAGGGCATCTGAATGGAATGAGGGACGGACGGAAAGCGAATCTGATGGACCACGTCTTCAACATGCTCGAGACTTACGCGTCGACTCTCGAGGAAGAGGTCTCCGATCGAACAAAGGAGCTGGTGGAGGAGAAGAAGAAGTCCGACATCCTCCTGTACAGAATGCTGCCCAGGTGAGTTAGACAACGTGAGCGTGACTCCACAACGGATTTCAGAATGGTCGCTGAAAAGCTGAAGCTAGGTCAGGCGGTAGAGCCGGAGACGTTTGAGCAAGTGACGATCTTCTTCTCCGACGTCGTCCAGTTCACTACTCTTGCCGGAAAATGCACTCCCTTCCAAGTGGTCACCCTTCTCAACGACCTCTACACCATCTTTGACGGAATAATCGAGCAGAACGACGTCTACAAGGTACTTTCGTTCCAAATGTCACTTCCAATCCACTTTGCTTTTCAGGTGGAGACGATCGGGGACGGCTACCTGTGTGTGTCGGGACTGCCGCACCGGAATGGCAACGAGCACATCCGACACATCGCACGCATGTCGCTCGGCTTCATGTCGAGTCTGCAGTTCTTCCGCGTGCAGCACCTGCCCGCCGAACGGATCAACCTGCGCATCGGAATCAACTGCGGCTCGGTGGTGGCCGGAGTCGTCGGACTCACGATGCCCCGCTACTGTCTGTTCGGAGACGCCGTCAACACGGCGAGCCGGATGGAGAGCAACGGAAAACGTAAGGGACCGGGAACCGGGTTACGGTAGATGACGTGCCTCTTCCAGCCGGTCGAATCCACGTGTCAGCTGAAGCAAACCGAATGCTGACTCAAGTGGTAGGCGGCTTCCGAACAGAGTCTCGCGGCGAGGTCATCATCAAGGGCAAGGGGGTCATGGAGACGTTCTGGCTTCTGGGCGAGGAGTCGGGACTCAGTGTCTCCGCCATTCCGGCCAAGAAAACGTCGTCATCGGAGGAACGGGAACGGAAGCCGTCGCTGCGAAGCATCTCTCCGATCATCGAGAAGCAGCTCTCCGAGGATCTCGACAAGTTCTCCACCAAAGGCTTGTACACCGAATTCAAGGACCAGAACAACTCGAATTCATGACTTCATGATAAAAATAAAGTGTTTTCCAATTCCATTTTCATTTCGCTCTCAATACCATAAAAAGCTCCCGGGGGCTGAGTTTACGAGCACACATCAACCTCTAAACACAAACACACCCCCTCTCACTCGCTCCCTATCTCTTCCAATTCAATTCTCATTTAGTCGTCGGAGAGCGCCACTTTCCAGTTCTTTTCCGCCCCATCATCATCTCCGCCCCATCCATCCATCCGTCCAGTTTGCTCTCTCTCTCTCCTGGAGCTGATGCTCTTCTGAAGTAGAGCGGAGGGGGGCCATGAAACGTAATTTGGAAGGGAGGGGAAGAGCATCCTCCCGCCTCCCTCCCTCTCTCTCTGTGTCTATTTTGGCCACTCCTCCTTCTTCTCCTGCTCCTGCTCCTGCTTCTTCTTCTGCTTCTCCGCGACGACGACGAGGTTCATCACCATCATCATCATCATCATCTGCATCGCGCGGCCCTTCTGTGCTGCTCCATCCCCCCTCCTCTCCAAATAACCCATTTTCCACCTATCGAGCACACACACACACACCCTCTTTTCCATCCGGAGAGGGACGACGACGACAAACTTCTCCCCCTTCTCCTCCTATTCCATTTCGTTCTCCTTTTCTTGTCAAGAGGAAGAAGGCGTACTCGATCACCATCTTATTCACACCTTCTTCTTCTTCGACGTCTTCATCTTCTTCTCCGACGCCTTCTCGTCTCCATTTTTGACGTCTTCTTCTTCTTCTTCTTCTGAAAGAGAGAAAGAGGAACGTAGTCGGCGCCTCGTTTTCAAATTTCAAACGCTCAAAGACAATTGAATTGGAATGAGAAACGGGAGGGAAGAAACGCCGCGCGAGGAGGGCCTCCCCCCTCTTTTTCTGACTCACTTTGTAAATGGATAGGACTTTGAATTGAGTTTCGGCGAATTCCGCGGCGGCGCACAGAGTGGCCCCGTTTCCTTCCAAACATTGCGGTCCCTTCACGAACTCCTTTCCTCCGAACCGACTCGGCGGTTTCTAGGCCAACCTACTACAGTAGTAGTCGATCACGCGGTTTCCTGATGTTCGCTGGTGCCCGAAACTGGTGCCAGACGACACTTGATCTATGTTCATGATCCCGATTGCTCAGTGGTGTCAAGTGCTCCTGCTCATTCCCTCTTCGCCGTCTTCTCGCTTCGTTTTCTGATTCGATTGGCTGCCACTGTCGGCGTACATCCTGTGCCACAGAAAACACAAAACAAATGTTCGAATCTCACGCACCACGGATTCTCTTTCGAGTGAAAGGCTCCGCCCCCCTTCTCTTTCCTTCTTCTCCTTTCCGAATATCACTCAGAAAACCTCATCCCAGATATACAAATGGCAGACGACGTGGTCGAGGAGACGAGCTGCATCGACGTGAACGCGATTCTGAAGCAGTTCAACGACTGGACCGTCCTTCTCGAAGTTCGGGTAAGCGAGCCACGAGGCGATCGAAAGCGTGAAAGCAAAAACCGTTTGCAGCTCGCCTACTCCTCCCTGTACACGTTCATATTCGTGACTGGCGTCATCGGAAACGGCCTTCTGATCTCGTCGATTCTGCTGAGAAAGAAGATGTCGGTGGCGAACATCTTCCTGATCAACCTGGCAGTCTCGGATCTGGTAAGAAATGGATGAGAAGGCGTCGACGCATCTGAAGATCTTCCAGCTGCTGTGCATCACGGCCGTCCCGATCACTCCGGTGTTGGCGTTTATGAAACGATGGATGTTCGGCATATTCATGTGCAAATTGGTTCCCGCGTGTCAGGCGTTTTCCGGTGAGACTTGTCTCGCATCGAGCGACAATCGAATTTCCTTCGATATCGTCTTCTTCTTCTACTACTACTTTTTCGTTTTTTGGGCGAGAAGAGTGTTTTTGAGTCGTGCAATACGAAAAAAAGGGTTGGAAGTTCGTTCAATTTCCGGTTTCAGTGCTCATCTCGTCGTGGTCTTTGTGCTACATCGCCATCGATCGATACCGGAGCATCGTGACGCCGTTGCGGGAACCGTGGTCCGATAGACACGCTAGGGTGAGTGCGCGCCGGTGGTGCCACTTCATGCCACGTCACGTGTTTCAGTGGCTTCTCATGTTCACGTGGGTCGTCGCCTTTCTGGCCAGCTACCCTCTCTACTACTCGCAGAATTTGAAGACGATGGTGATTGAGAACGTCACGCTGTGCGGAGATGTGAGATACCGTACCCGCTATCATTGGAACGGGCGACTCTTTTTGCAGTTTTGCGGCGAGTTCAACTGGCAATCCGATGAGCTGTCCAAGTTGTACTACACCACGAGTCTTCTGATCATTCAGCTCATCGTCCCCGCACTTATCATGTCTTATTGCTATTGGATGATCCTTCAGAAGGTATCTAATTGCAAGTTCTTCTCTATGAAAAACGCTGTTTTAGGTGCGGACAGACTGGCTAGTCGACGAGGGATCAATGTTGACGGCCGCCCAGCAGGTGAGACGCAGACGCTGCTGGTCAGCGGCGCAAGCGGTTTTATCACCGCCTGTTCCGTTTCTGTTGATGTGCGGGGGTATAGCTCAGTGGCAGAGCATTCGACTGCAGATCGAGAGGTCCCCGGTTCAACTCCGGGTGCCCCCTAGTTCCTTTTTTGGTTTTTCACATTGCATACTTCATTCAGGCCCAAACGGCAGTGCGAAAGCGACGAGTGATGTACGTGTTGATACTGATGGTCATCGTGTTCATGGCCTGCTGGTTCCCGCTCTCAGCCGTGAACCTGTTCCGAGATCTCGGAATGCGTTCGGATCTGTTCCAGAGCATCTACAAAGTGCTCGTCATGGACCAGATGTACTTCAAACTGCTGAACGTGCACGTCATCGCGATGACGTCGATCGTCTGGAATCCGGTGCTCTATTTCTGGATGAGCAAGGTATTTGACGACTTAGGCTAGTCGTTCCGGCCACTGATGCACAACGCCGCCGCTTTCAGCGTCATCGTCGCGCGCTGAAGGACGACATGACGTGGCTGACGAACGCGCGTCGTCACACGAATGTAGGCGTCCTCTCGCGCTTCACACCGTCGCCGTCGGTGTCGGTCGTGTACCGACGAACTCTGGAGCGACATCTCGGCGTCAATCATTTCCGGTGAGCAGAAGAAGAAGAAGGAAAAGAAGAAGAAGAAGAAAGTGGAGATGAAGAGACGCGTCCGTCTCGATTCTCGTCTTTCTGGCGCCGCCGGCTAAATGTGCGCTAAAATGTGATTAGATTGAGAAAAAGAAAGAAAGAAAGAGAGAGAGATGGGGAGAGCTGATGACTTTCACGCAACACTGACTCAGAAACCAATAGGAGTGTCGGAGGGGGACCGATTGTTTTGTTTCGTTGCAGACGCGGAACACTGGCGGATCCGACGTGCACGTCGCGTGAACGAAGTCTCCCGCGCGAACTTCAGTCCAATTGTTTCCTTCTCGTTCCGCTGATGCCGTTGTGTCAATCGGTGACACGCAAGAACAGTCATCTCGCGATCAATCGAGACGGGTAAGTGACGGGGAGGCGGAATGAAGGGTTATGTGGGTGAGATGCATCACTTGACACGTGGAATTAAACTGACGGTAGCTGGAAAATCACGCGAAGTTAGGTGTGAATCTTCGGGCATCTAGGTCACAGCAAGCAATGAAATCCTAGTGTCCTTTGGTGGACGACTTGCTTTATGTGCTTACGTAGGTTAGCATTGGACAGTGGAAGAGTGTTCTTCTTAGTGGACCCATTTGTGATCAAGGATGTACTCGCACATGCCGAAACGTCGGATCAACTAAATGCATGTGCGAGTACATCCTTGATCACGAATGGGTCCACTAAGAAGAACACTCTTCCACTGTCCGAACCTAGTGTCCTTCTGAAACGTTGGTCCCTTTTCTCAACTATATGTAGCTGTCTTCTTTTCTTCCGCCCCACTATAGCGGAGAAGGAAACCCAATTCTCTGAGAGACGCGCCGTCTAATTACAGAATCGTCATTCCGCAAGCCAACGGCTCGAGCCGCCGTCCGAGCAGTGTGAATACCAATTCGACTCGCGACTGGTGACCCCATTCTTCTTCTTCGTCTTCCATTTCTGTTTTGCATCCCATTGTCTTCTCGGGTCCCTTCTTTCTCTCTCTCTTTTTCTCATTTTCTCTCTCCCTCTCTCTTTTTCTTTTTCTCTTTTTCCCTGTTTGAAACGAAACGAGACACAATAAATTGGAAATTTGCAAAGGAGCAGCGTTGTTGTTGTTGAGTAACAAAAGTGCACCCCCCCCCCCCCCCCCAACAGAATGCTGTGCATTTAAACGAGAGCTCTTTTGAGCAGCCAGTGACAGCTCTAACGGACGGAGGGCAAAGAGCTCATTAGGGCTCCGTTGTTGGAGCACTAAATACAAAGAACCAGCACCTTTTCGAACTTTACACACACACTTCAAAAGGAACTGATAAAGAAGAGGAGTGAAGTGTCACGTTCGGGGTACATCCAGTTCTCTTCGTTTTCCCTCACTATCACAAAAGAGGAATCAGATGACGTTGGGGACGTCTTCTGAGAAGGGCGACACACAGATTGACTCGTTCGCTCCCCACCCCCAGAATATGTATGCAAAACAGAATCGCGCATTCCGAATCGGGTAATGGACTCGCTGTGAGCAGCAGGCAAGGCCTCTCGAATTCCGTTTCTAATCCGTCGTCTGGTCACTTTTCTCTGCGTCTCTCCGCCCTGCACACACTCTCTCTCTTCACTGCCCCACAGCTTCTTCTCATTGGAAACGAGCTTGCGCGCGCGCGAGCGGGCAGCAATACTGGCCGCTGCTCTCACCCTATTCGGAGCTCGCTGCTGCTGCTCTTTCTCTCTTTCCCCCCGCTCTTCCTGCTTCTTCTTCAGTGCACACTTCCAAAATGGATCAATTCGTGTTTGTCGCCGAGGGTCCCCTCGTTTGAAACCTCCTCCTCCCCCTCCTTCTCCTCCTCCCTCGTTTCGCAATCCCTTCCAACCCGTCCATCCAGAGCCTTCTTCCCCCCTCGTTTTTCCGTTTCAGGTGACTCTTATCACCGGCTCTTCCTCTTCTTTCAGTCGGTCAGCTGACCCATAAGGGTGTGATTGCTGATAACGGGCGGCTCGAGAGCACATGAGATGACCGTCACCTCTTCCATTCCCCGCTGCTCTCCACGATTAGTGTTTCCTTGATATTTCCCCTTGAACATGTGATGATGTAGTCATAGGCTCCGCCCCTTTACTGCTCCTTGTAGCGATGGAGCGCAGTTGCTATGGAGGTTGAAAGCGACTCTACAGTAACCCTCTCGTTTTGATCTTGATCTACTTTCAAGGGAAGAGGTTACGAAGAAGAGGAGGAAGAAGGGGAAGAAGAAGGCGTCACGTTCTCCTCCTTTCTTCTTCCTTTCTTCTTGATTTTTGAGTTCATCGTTCACTTTCACTTTGCCACATGCTTCCCTTATCATGTTAGTAAGTACTCTCTCTCTTTGTTTCCCACTCCTTTTTGCCAATTTCTCATCTCTCTCTCTTCCCTAGAAACAGTGCGGAGAGACGAAAAAAGTGTTCGTGTTAATACACACACACATTGTGGTCGCTTGGTTTCTTTCCTCTGTCAACTGGTCACGCGGGCCGTGCCCGATCGTCGCCACGTCTGCGTCTCTCGATCCATCACCGTGGCGAGAGACGCGAGAAGTCCGTTTCTCCTTTGATGCCATGTCATGCCCACTCCCCCCGCCCCGCCCGGTGCCATTCTGAATGTGTGAATTCGTCGTCGTCGTCGAGAGGAAGACGGCAGGTAATTACTGCCAGTCTGTTGTGCTCTCTTGCTCCGACGGCGGCTCTCTGTCTTTCCATCTTTGTTGTTGGTTCAGCGGCCAACCAAACGATGTGGGGGGGAGGCGCCCTCTCTTCCTCATCTCTTCTTTTTGCCCCCTTTCGGTTCTGTTTTAATTTCGCAATCCCCCATCTCCCAACCCAAGATGGTCCGATTTCGCAATCTGTCCTGACTTTCTGGACACCTCCTCGATGCCCTTTTCCTCTCCCCCGCCCGTTTGTTTGTGTGTCAGACTGGAATGAATCGAAAGGTTCAGTCTGAAAGTCACGTCATCTTATCTTGATGGTCTCTCTCTCTCTCTCTTCGTCGTTTGTTTGAAAGAGACAAAGAGAAGTATGATGTTTCTCACCTTCTCGAGAGGATCTTCCCCGTCGGAACTTGAACGAAACATGACCGCCCTCGGAGAAAAAACGAAATCCGACGCTTCTCCTTCTCCTCCGGGTGAAACGTCATCCATCATCCCCCCCCCCCATGATCATCGCTGCTACCTATCTTCTCTTCTCGTTTCCGTTCTCTCCCTCTCTCCCTCTCTAACTGACTGATCTGTCATCTGGGGAGGGACGGCACCACGTGCTGATATGACTCCGAACTTTGAGGAAGGGGGAGAGAGAGGGAGTCACCATAAGGATAATAATAACAATAACGAGTTCACTTGTTTGTTTGCATTCCCACTCCGTTTTCTATTTGTTGACGCGACACTTTCCATGAATGATAAGAGAGAGAGAGAGCGGAATCGAAACTTTGAATCGAACGTCTTCTTCTTTCTTTTCTCCAAGTGTGTGTCAATGGGGCGCACTTGCAGACCCCGTAGACTTTGAAACCTAGCGAAGAAAGGGAGGATCTTTGAATGACAAGGCGTGGCACAGGAAAACGAAAAGAAAAACAAAGGGGGGGAGTCGCGAGAAAGCATCACCTGCGGTGAGACGCCAATTGTCCGCGGCGAGAGCACCGGCTCGTGCGGAGACGCAGACACGCAGATATCACATGGGGGGGGGGGGGGCGATGAACTCGGGAGGAGCCCTCCTCCTCCTGCTCTAGCCGAGCCTCACTTCTGTCGAGAAGAACCACCGCCACTCTACCAATCAGTTTTTGTCATCATGGATGACGTTCAAGTGGAGCTGGTTTTCCACAAACCGCCGCCCGAGATTACCGATTTTGAGCTCGTCAAGACGTTCTGGATATCGCCCACTTTCAGCGATTCCGATGCGAATCCCGAACTGAAAGGTAATCGATTCGCGGCTCCCTTTGTCACCGATCACGTGATCTTTCTTCCAGTAGAAAACACTGCCCCATCTCCTCCGAAAACTTCTCCGCTCGGTCGTTTGCTTTTGAGAGCTTCCGGCTCGGGCTCCGAGTCCGGAGCCACTTCGTGCTCCGAAGAGCTGCAACTTCCGGAGGAGATTCTGAACGAGCCGCTCGTCGACGACGTCTTCGAGGAGGAGCCAGATGACGTCTGCGTTCAGACGGACCTTCTTTTCCGGCAACCGAAAGCGTCCGAGGTGGAGTTAGTTTACACTCTCGCACTTCCGGAAGAGCAGAAGTTCGATGATCCTGTGACTGACGTCTTCGAGCAGAAAGAAGACGTTTCGGTAGATCTTCTGTTTCGGGAGCCCACTGACACCGCCTTCGAACTCATTTACACTATTCCTCTGATGGAAGACGTCACCATCATCACACCAGAAGACGTTCTCGAGAAGGTTCCGGCTCCGGAAGAACTGGACAACGTCGTTGAGGAGGCGGACGTGACTGTCACGGAATTCACGTTCACGCCGATGAAGCAGCCTTCTGGAGACGATGAGACGCTGACTACTGAAGTCGTCACCGTCTTGGAGGCCCCGAATCAGCACGAAGAACCGAAGCTCTCTTCCGAAGACACCTTTGATGACGTCGAGGATGCGAAGGAGGAGGAGGCGTTCCAGAATACGTTTGTGAAGTCGTTTGAGACGCCGTCACCAGGAGAAGAAGCATCTGGAGACGTTGCGGAGTACTGCGATGAAGACGTCGTGAAGCAGACATTGGAGGACGCCGCAGAGAAACTTCGAAAGAACTCGAATGATCCAGATGTCGTGGACTCGTCATCACCGAAGGATGTGAAGACGTTTGAGTTCGACGAGTCTCCGGAGCTTCCTGTGGAACCCTCAGAAGACGTCGCTGAACAAGTTGCCTCTTCTGAAGACGTCGAGCATCTTGAAGCCACTGCAGATGACGTGGAATCGAAACCAGGTGAGGTAGAGCAAGAAACCAAGCCATCTAAAGGAGAAGTGTCGTCTGAGGCAACTGAAGACGTGGAAGCTGAGAAGACCTATGAGCAAACAATTGAGGAGGATGGCGCTGTGAAGAAGTTCGTTGAAATGACAGGAGACGTCCTTCCCGTCGACGATTCCTCGATTGAAGAGAAGCAAGATGCTGTGAAAGAGACGAATGAAGAGGTAGAAAAAACTCCAGATGACGTCATAGAGAGATCAGATGATGTCGATGAAACAGTTCCTTCTGTTGAAGACAAAGAATACGTCGTTGAAAAGGACGACGATGTGACGTCTCCTAATGCCGATGTAGTCACTGTCCCAGACGGTCTTCAAGATTCCGCCTCCGGAGAGGAAGAAAAGTTCGCTTTTATGGATGAAAAGCCACTTCCAGTTGACGATCCTTCTCTTGAAGAAGTGAGAAAAGAAGTCGAGGAGGTTCCAGAAGAGTCACTTCCAGAAGATGTGACACCGGAAACTCCAACAAAGACTGAAGACGTCGTGGCTGACGGTGCATCAGAAGACGTTCAACCGGAAGTCGTAGAAGAAGATCCTGAAGAAAGTGCCAAGAAGCTCGCCGCTCTTGCCGATGAATCGCTTCCAGTTGATGAGCAAACCTCGAAGACGTCGGAAGGCGAAGAAGGAATTCCAGTGGAGACGTGCGCTGAAAACGTTGCTGCAGCCAGAGAAGACGTTCCCAAGGAAGAGGAAGATGTTCCTGAAAAGCCTCCTCAAGATAAAGAGAAACGAGAAGACATTCCAGCAGTTGTTGAAGAAGGGAATCCCGAAGAAACAGCCGAGAAACTTTCGGTGCTGGCGGATGAAGCACTTCCCGTTGATGAGACATCCTTGAAGACGTCGGGAGAAGAAGAAGTTGCTGAATCTGAACCAGTGGACAAGAGAGGATCAGAGAAAACGTCAGAAGAGAACAAAGCAGGCGAGAATCTCACGGAAGAGCCTACAGAAGATGTTTTTGAAGCGGTTCTTGAGGATGTCATTCAAATTGAAGAGAGCGAAAAGAAAGTTCCTGACGTTCCTCCAGAAGACGTTCTGGAGAGAGTTCCAGAAGACGTTGGACAACTCGAAGATGTTTCCCCGTTCACAATCGCACCGCACGAATTCAGAAGAAGCAAGAGACCTTCACCAGAAGAACTTCCGAAGGATGAAGGCGTCACGCCGACTGAAGACGTTGAAGAGAACGTGGCCGAAGCGACGGTTTCTGTGGAAATCATAGGAATCGATCCGACGGAGGAAGTGTCAGAGATTTCGGAAATCTTCGAAGAAATCAAGCAAGACGTCGTCGACGGTATTCCTGAAGATGCTCTTGAAGATGTGACTCAGAAAGAAGAGGTTCAAGAACTGAGTGCTCCAGAAGACACCGAAGTTGAAGACGTCGTTGAGGTACCGGTTCTTGAGAATTCTGTTCCAGAAGATGTCAAAGAGCATCCAACACTCGATATTCCTGAAATCATCGAAACTGCTGCTCCAGAAGACGTCGAACACGAAGAAGCCAACCAGGCATCTGCGTCCGCTGACGTTGAGCATTCAGAAGACGTCGCTGACGATGCAGCTACGGAAACTGTTGTAGTTTCTGAGGAGACTCCTGAAGACGTCATTTCTGGAGACGTTCATCACGTTGCTTCTGAAGATACCATCACAAAAACTACAACGGCGCCCCAGGAATCGGATGTGAAATCAGGGCACGACGTCCATTTCCAGATTCCGAAAGACCATCCGGATTTCGGAAACGACTACGTTCCGTTCGGAACGGAGCCATCCGAGTACAAGAAAACCGTCGAGTTCAAGAATCCGGAGGAAGAAGACGAAGAAGAAGACGTCGTCGCTGAACTTCACTTCCAGCCGATCCGCCAATGGAAAGACGAAGACGTCATATCGCTGCAGTCGCTGAAGTCGCTCGTGGCCGAAGTGGGATGCACGACTGAAACGGAAGAGTCGAAGAAGACGGACGAAGGGAACGAGGAGACGTTGAAGATTCTGAAGGTCGTCCCTTCGGAGCCGTCGCTGATGGAGCTCGACATTTCGAACGATCCGAGCATCATCCACGTGCCGATCCCACTGCTGGAATCATCCACACGCTATCTGGAAGACATGGTCGACTGGATCGTCGCTGAAGCGGTGAAGGAAGTGGGTGAACGAGAAGTCGTCACGGAGTCCGAGCTGAGCGAAATGGTGCCTGAAGTCGTTGAAGAGACGAAGACTCCGGAGCCACTGGAGGATCTGAAATTGCCATTCGAAGACGACGAGAAGACTCCCGAGCCGGAGCCGCGGCCAGAAATTCCAGTGGAAGCGGCCCCTCAACGTCCCCCACGGGCTCCGAAACAACAAGAGTCGCCGCCGAAAGCCCCCAAAGTTCGCTTCGGTCCGCTGAGCATCAAACTGGGAAGGAGCTACTCTGAAGAGCAGAAGACACTCGAGGAGATGCTCGAGAAGCCGTTGGAAGTGGTCACGTCTCCTTCTCTGCGGAAGCCGGAAGACGTCGACGATGATGGAGGGTTGTCGCCGTTGTCGCCGCGCACACTGGCAGAATACGAGCACATTCCCGTGATGGATATTCGTTCGGTGCCTCATTCTCCACAGGAGAAGGGCCATGAAGAAGAAGAAGACGTGAGAGAAGACGTGAAGGAGGAAGTGGTAGAGACAGCAATCCTCGGGGCAGGAAAGTCCGCAGAAGACGTCGGAAGGCTCCAAGATCCGGAAGATGAAGACGGAAGCGAGTGTCTCGACTCGATCGGCGATCTCAGCGAACGGACGATTCAGAGATTCAACACTTCCAGTGAGCCGCGTGACATCGACTAACCGTTACTTTCTCACCTCATAACATTCCGTGTGACCTCTATCTTCTGACCTCATTGATTCGCGCATTCCAGTCGATGATCCGTCGATCCGTCGTGACTCATTCTCCTCGATTTCCTCGTTTGGCGACCGTCAGAAGTTCCGCACGGCCATCGAGAACATCCGGCAAGACTTGCTTCCGTTCCAATCCTCCGTTCGTTCCCTTTCTCTTCTTTCTTACATCCTCTTCCAGTTCTCTTCTCGCCTCTTCTCATCCTGATCGTTCCGATTCTTCCAGGTTTCGCAGTACCTCGAGCCGTCGCCTAACCCCTCGCAACAGCTACTAGTTGCCAATTTATCCATGGATTCTCCGTCGGATCTGTCGCCCAACGCGCCGCCCGTCGGCTTCGAAAACACGGCGCAGTTTCTCGAGAAGCTGCAAGCCAACGAGACGCGAGCAGGAGAGGACCGCCCGTCCGCCGAGGGATCCATCGATTCGAGCGGCTTCGAGAAGGTCGACCACGAAGGACTCGACGACTTCGTGCCGCCCGTCGTCGATCCGATGCAACAGTCGGTGTTCGGAAGTCTTCAGGCAGAAGAAGACGGAGACGTGGTGAGTCTGAGGGAACTCTGTTTGTTTTGAATTTCATGCCGCACCATTGTTGTTTTTCACTTTTACGGTTCGGTTTCTCAATAGAGCGCAGTTCGCCACTCACATATTTGTTCGTTCTCTTTTGAAGTTTCGCCTTTTCGCCGTGCCGTGCCATAAAATTTATGGCACTTCGCCGCCAAACTGCCGACGTTTTTGCTCTTTTTGCTCGCGTCGCAAAGTGGCCGTTATAAAGGAAGCGGCGAGAGGAACCTGCCCATTTTCGCCTCTTTTCCGTTCCTTTCACGCGTGTCAAATTGAGAAATTACCATGGGTCCGCAGTGCGCGCGCGCGCCTCCCGCCCAATTCCTTGTAACTGGATATCGGACAAAGAAGGAGGATTGTTTCTCGAATTTCGGTCCTTTCGCTGCCACCAATCTAAAGCCCATATTTCGACTCTACTAAGTTAATAACAGTAATAATAAACGGGACATCGGATACCGGGTAACATGATGATATTCGGCGCTTCCTCGGTCATCGTCCCTGAGGTTAGATTGAAGTGCGCTCTATTGAGAAACTCTGAACTTGTTGCATGCATGGAGAAATTGGAATGAAGTGTGGATATTGTGGTGCTTGTGATTCTGTGATTCTGTGTTCAGGCTCGGACCCCGCCCACTTCTCCGGTGACGCCGTTCGCGGAGAAGAAGAATCGGAAGGAGGACGACGGATTCGTTTTCATTGAGCCCAACGATTACAAGGTTCAGGTTGTTATTGTTTTTGTCGTTTTCTTTCCATTTCTCTCTTCCTATTTCTGTTCATGTGTTTGTTTGTTTGTCCACTTTTCATTTCCCCCTGACTAGTCAGTCAGTATCACATGACCTTTCGGTGGTGGGTGGGTTAGGGTAAAACCATTCAGTCGACCAAAGCGACCAAAATTGCGTGTTTCGACGCAACGCCTTCTGCGGAAACTCGGAAACATGTTATAATTCGCTCGCATCCTTTTCGATTTGAATATTCCGGAAATTCGGAAGCCGTCGTTGACTGCAAACGGCAGGCGGCACGCGCGCGCGCGCCCTCGCTCTTCCCGAGAGTCACACTCTTTTTATCCCTCGTTTCTCTCGCATTTTCAACCCTATTTTGTGCTATTTTGTGAGTGTGTGTCGTTTTTAGCGCAGAATCATTTGGGAATCGAGCTCTCGCTGCCCGGGCAAGAAAAAAGAACACAACAAGCTGCTTCTTCGCGCGCGCGCACCCCAAAAATCGAAACAAAAGAGTGTTTGCGTTTCCTGTTCCTTTTTCGGTCGCAAGACTTTTATATTGAGGTTTCTTTCCCCTGTAAAGGTTTTCGCGAATTCTGTTTCGAAACACACGCAATTTGTTCTCAACAGAGAACACCTGGCGGTTCGCCTCTCTCCGACGGAAATTACACTTTTTTCTGTCTTTCGAATCTCTTTTACGCCAACGCCGGGGCAGCTGTTGGCGCCCGCAAACAAGAAGAAAGCGTAAAATGTGCTCAGCCAAATCTGCGATGCTCTTCGAAATTTTGAATTTCGAAAGTTCGCGGTCGAGCTCCATAGAGCGCTCTAGACATTTCCGAGTGAAGCGCCCTTCTGTTTCGAAATTTCGGCATTTTTCGGTCTAGAGTGCGCGCGCATGACTAATTTTCGTCCCTATTTTTCTGTCGTCGTCGTCTTCGCACACACATACGCACCGCAAAAATATCAATATTTCGTCGTCTCGTTTTTCGTCTTCCCTTTTATTTTCTTCCCACCCCCTGTGTTTATGTGTCTTTTCTTCCCGCCACTCCCGCAGTTTCTGTCTTCTTTTCATAACTGAGTACACTTCGCTTCAGATGTCTTCTTCCCACCACGACGACGTCATCGAGAAGAACTACTTTGGAGGAGCGGCTGGCGACGACGTCGCCAAGATTCTGGAGTCTCCCATCGCCGAGGAGGCGCGCAAGCTAGTTCAAGACGCCGTCGAGTCGGCGTCGGAGGCCACGAAACCGAAGGTTGATGAGGCCGACGACATCGCGAGAGAGCTTCTCGACAATGTGCAACACGCCGCCGAGCCGGTGACCGACTCGTTGCACAAGGCCTACGATGGACTCGGCGATTTCGTGCACGAGACGGTGCCAAAGGCCGTTGACGACTTCGTGCATCACGAGGAGAAGCCGGAGAGCCCGAAGCCGAAGACGCCGAGCCCGGAGCCGCCAGTCAACATTCACGATACTGTGAATCAGGTGCACGATGAGATCGACAGTTTCTTGCACCGCCGTGATCCGACTCCTCCACTCGAGGAGGCCGACGAGGACGCCGGACTGCCGGATGTCGACGACAACAAGCCGCATTTCGGAAACCAAACGCCGGAGGAGGACGAGACTACTTTCGACAGGAAAGGACCGTTGACTATTCCGGAAGAGGTCGAGAAGGCCGCCGCTGCTCAGAAAGTTGATGACTTCGCTGAGTTCGATCCGCTCTACTCTGCGAACACAGGAGCTCAGTTCGGAGCCGCCGTTGGAGAAGCTTTGACTGAGGAAGAAATCTTCGGACATCAGAAGTTCGAAACGGTGCCACGCCCACCGACTCCTCCGAAGGACATCAGCGATGAAGATGTGAAGCCGTCGACGGTCAACTTGGGGCCAGCTCATCATCACTGTAAGTCACAGCACGCTGTCCACGAAACCCATTTCCATCTTCAGCGCATCCGTCGTCGCCACATCACTCGATTCTGAAGCATCACGGCGAGCCATGGATCGACTTCAAGACTGTTCCACCGTGTGGTAAGTGCGCTCTTCTGCTGCATTCAAAATGAGCAATTCACCCAATTGTGGTGGGCTTGGGTTGGCTCTGGTGCTCTTTCTCTTGCTCGCGTTGCATTTGTACTCGCTAAGCAAGAGCACAACAAGAATAATAGGCACGACGGGGAGGGGCGGGCAAAAGCTGTCTATCTATGGTTGGGTCGTGGTGTTGGTGGGGGGAGGGTGGAAGCCTCGGAGGGGCTCAATTTGGCACGACTCCAAGTCGATACGATGCGCGAAAATAGCCAGCCGAGCAGCGGAGGGTGCAGATGGCCGGGGTGTGGTCACATGGTCCGAGCAGCCCCCTTTCGTCTCGCCCCGGAGAAGCAGCAGTAGCACGACAACAACGACCAGTACTGCGAGAAAGGGCCTCCCATATTTGTGTGTGTACGCGTTTGAAAGCACGTGCTCTCTTTCTCTTCTTCGGGATCTTTCGATCTCGTCTTCATCGTGTCGCTCACTTTTTGATTGTTTCTGTGGTATCAATTCAACCTGATTCTGAAAGAAACGATTTTTCCCCCGAAGAAAAGTAGATTTCGTTCGAAGTTGCTCGAAATTCGCTGCTTGGTAAGGCCTAAATTTAAAGGTGCACGCCTTTTCAAATGCGATCGCGACAAGACCCGTTGAACTTTACGCGCCCTCGCGCCTTTGAATGTTTGGCGCGACACCATTTTCGTCGTTTTTTTTTTGCAGTTTCCTTCCACATTTTTCAAGAGCGCGCGCTTTTCTCTTTCAAACATTTTCCACGCGATTCTCTATTCAATTGAATTTCGCGACGCCGTCGTCGGCGTTGTGGCGAAACAAAAGAAGAGCGTGTTGCATTGCACCATTGCGAAACATAACGCAGAGGGCGGAGACAGGGCGCAATTCGAATTTGAATTTTGGCGCGCGCTCTGTCTCTCTCTCTTGTTGCTTTCGATGCTTTCATCATTTGAAATGGTTCGAATGTCTCTCCTTCTTTCTTTATATTTTCTCATTTGAGCTTAGCCTCGGCGGATTCTGAGCCACGCTAATCCGGAAATTACCCGAGGCTCCTCTCTCCGTGCGCGTACGTTTCCCATAACAGCAGTGCTTATAATTACTATTTTCATCGTCTTTCGTGCAGCTTCGGTGTTGATTAACCCGATTCATTCCGGAATGGAATTCGGTACTGCAGAATTTCACAATTCCTTAAGACTTGTTTACCAGTTTCCTACCGACCGAGACGGGAAGAACAGAAATTTCTGGTTTCTGTACACCAAAAACCGCGTGTTTTCAGTTTTCAGTTTTCCGCCCATATTTAATCAATCGGGGCGACCGCCGCTCCATGTTCTATCTTCCTATTATCATATGACTCGTACTAGTTCTGGTTGCTTTCTTTCTCCCCCCATTTCCTTTCTTTCTAACCAAGCAATCAGTCGTCGACTCAAGTAGGCCTCTCGCTTCCGCCTGGAATGGCTCGAGTTCTGCGTCGCTTGCGCCGGAGCTCGCGCACACCCGCACAGCGGCTCCGTCTCTAATTATTCATGGACCCAAACGCACGAAGGGCTTGCGCTGCCGTACGTGACAACCCAAACATAATTGACCCAAAGAGGCACGTGCCTTTCGCAACACTACCAGTATTCCACCTATTATTATAGGTATGAAGGTCAGCCATCCGAAATAGAGAAAGTATGCGAAATTCTATTTCATTCACTTTCTTTTTTTCTGACTTTTCTGATTCGAATTTTTGAAGTTCTCGCGGCTAAGCCCTCATGAGTAATACGCGCACATGTTTGAAACTTGGCAACATTTTTGTCCCTCGGGACTCGAAGTTCTCGATCTTCGTTTATGCGCACTCCTTTTCCCTTTTCTTCTTTTTCTTGTTTTGTTTCTTCTTCTCTACATCTCTCTGTCTTATCTCTCAAATCTCGCTCTCGTTCACTCCAACTTCACGTGAATCATCACCACACAGAACCGCTCGCGTCGTCGACAAACGAACAAGAAGCCTCAAAACAAAAGCGATGAGCAAGCTGGGAGCCATCGGTCGCGGACTGTACGCGCTTGTCGCATTCGTCGTCAAATTCGTGCTCTCTATCGGTCTTCACGTGGCTCTGGTCGCCGGAGTCGCCGTCAGTGTGCACGAAGTGTACAAAGTGTCGAAAAGCTCGGGACTGCTCCAACGGAAAGAGGGTGAGGGCATCGAGGGGGGATACTTTGTAAGAAGTGGGTGGAGAAAGAAAATTTTCGGAGATGAATAGAGTAGGTCACTGCGGATTTATGAGAGCTGGTTTTTGGCCATCGGCGGACGACCTCGCCTTCTCGGCCGCGCGGAAGTAGTTAGAAAAGAGAGATCGCCTTCTTCTTCTTCCTATCGGCAATCGGACTCGTATAGATAGAAAGAGATAGAGGGAATACTATACACGCTGAACATACACAGAGCAACCTCCGGCCCGGCGCGCGGGCGGTCAATGTCCTCCGTCTTTTCTTTTTCTTCCTCGCGGTATAGTTGCGGGTCTCTCGTCCCCTCTCGGAACTGCAAACGAAACACAAGAGCGAGTGGATCGAAGAGACGCCGGCGGTGCGCTAGCTGAGATAGTTTTTGTCGCGCGGAGAGCGCTCGACGACACGTTGATCGGCTGCCCGATTACGGTGACCGCAGAGAGACGGGGAGGAGACAAATACGACGCAGCAACCATTGGCCGTTCGTCGTTGTCGTCGTTTTCTCGCCGCGCGTCACTTTCCTCGTTGACTCGCCTCCCCGTCATTCGGTCAGACAGTCTTCCGCGCCAGCAGCTTCTCGACTACTCGTTCTCTTATTCTTTCAACTATGGCTCAAACGCGTTTCAACAACAGAAAGTACTCGAAGCCGCAGGCCGCGTGGGTGCCGGCTACCGATTTCTTCGGAAAGAGTGAGTGGCTCGGGAATGATGGGTGGGTTGGCGGCGGAAAAAGATAGAAAACAGAAAAACAGGTGTTTCGAAATGAGAGGTGGAGCTTTTTCTTCTTCTTTCACTCCCAGAGACACACTTTTTGTTTGTTCGTTTCGAAAGCGGGATACTCTCATCCTTCTCTTGAAACACACGTGTGCCTTCATCATCCGACTAGGCTCCATCGGTCCATTCCGTATTGTTAGAACGCATATTTGTTCTCTGTTCCCTATTCCCTGTTCCCAACGATGAGTTGTCAATGTCAAAAAGGCGAGTTATCAATTGGGGACACATTTCTGTTATCAACGCGAAAAGAACAGGAAAATGACACCCTGTCGGGTAAGACGTCGATCAGATGCTGCGTTGTCACTCGTCCGTTGGAACAAAAATCACATTTTCGCAAGCAAAATGGATACTTTGCCGGGGTTTTATGTGTTTCGAAGGGATGGGGAAACGTTTGATCAGAAAGGGTCGCAAAGTTTTCGGGAAAAGGGATCAATTCCTTTTTGGAATTTAAATGGCGAATAAACATGTAATCTTTTGCAGTCTTGGATGTGATCTACTGGCGTGACCCGAAGAAGTCGGCCGTCGTTCTGTCGCTGGCTCTCCTGGCTCTCTTCATCCTCGCCAAGTACCCACTGCTCACCGTCATCACCTACTCGCTTCTCCTTTCTCTCGGTGCTGCCGCTGGCTTCCGGTAAGTGAAACAGAGAGCTAGTGTGCTACAACCCTCAATGAGAACCATTTTCAGTGTGTTCAAGAAGGTCGAATCGCAAATCAAGAAGACCGACGCCGAGCATCCGTTCTCGGAGATTCTCGCCAAGGACTTGTCGCTGCCACAGGAGAAGGTCCACGCCCAAGCCGATGTGTTCGTCGAGCACGCCACCTCCTTCGCCAACACCCTCAAGAAGCTCGTCTTTGTTGAGTCGCCGCTCGAATCGGTCAAGTTCGGACTCGTCCTCTGGTCTCTGACCTACATCGCCTCGTGGTTCTCCGGATTCACCCTCGCCATTCTCGGCCTTCTCGGAGTCTTCTCTGTGCCGAAGGTCTACGAGTCCAACCAGGAGGCCATCGACCCCCATCTCGCCACCATCTCCGGACACCTCAAGAACGTGCAGAACTTGTAAGATTTCCTTCGAAAGAAGAATTTGGAAATCCAAATGTTTTTTTCAGGATCGACGAGAAGCTTCCATTCCTCCGCAGTGCCCCAGTCGCCGCCGAGGAGAAGAAGGATCAGTAAACGATCGGATCGATATCCTCTGACTTTGCCATCCATTCCCCCTCTCCCACCAAAAAAAAAATACACTTCGCATTTTGAATTCTCTTCCAGCCCTGCTTCCCCCAACTTTTGACATTTTCAGGCTTTTCCCCTAAATGCGTGTCTTCTTGTAGAATGTAATGTCGATCAAGTAGATTGCAGCTATTATTGCTTCTTCATTTTCGCATCCACGCCCTCAATCCCCCAACCAAAAAAATTGCGCACAGACCCCACACCACCCCCAATTTCCCATAATTAATTGTATTGTATATCTTGTCACAGTTTGGTTTTTCACGCCCCTATCCCCCTCTTTCTCTGTCTACCGCATATAATTTCTCTCGACTTTGTCTCGTAAATAAAGCTTTTTTTTGAGATTCGGGTGCGGTATTAGAATCGGACGATGCGCGAGACGGTGATCACGAGGACGCCGATAAGAGTGAAAAAGTAGGCAGTGGCGAGGAGAAGAAGGTTGCGACGACCCTGAAACGACGGATCCGGAGGAAGTTCCCGCGGGGGAAAGATCACCTGGATCTCCTTGAAATAGAGGACACTCCACGCGGAGGTCACCAGTCCGGGAGCCATCATACAGATCGGATACGAGATGGTCGGCGAGAGTTTCTCGTTGGCAACGAAGAAGCAGGCGATGGCGGCCGAGAAGAAGAGCCCGCTGAGCATCGAAGGAAGCACTGTCTGGGGCGGAGTCACCGGGTTTCCCTTTCTGAAGGAAGTGCGCTCTACTGACAATGGGGCGCCACTCACCGAACTGCACAGTAGCCGAGGAACACGAGAATCGCGACGAGAAGGACGCCTGTGAAGAAGGAGAAGTGGAAGGAAACCGACGATTCGATGGACGAGGACACTGGATACAGGTCCTGCCGGGTCTGAAGGAAACCGGGATGGAAGAGTGGTTTCTAGTCCCTGCCTACCATGAGCAGGGTGACTGGAGTCGTCATCGTTCCGAGCGAGAGGCCCGTGAGCACAGTTCCGATCCACGCGGCCACTTTTCCGATCGATGTGCTCATCACGACGTCTCCTTTAATGACTGGAACTGGCGCTTCTGGATGGGAAGGGGGCGGCGACGGAGCATTCTGGAGAGAACGGAACGTCTTCTGAGAAGAGAAGCTGGCTCACCATAGGCAGGACGTTGACGTGCGGGTTCTGATGCTTCGCCGGCTTGAAGACGTTGATTTTGATGAACGGATAGATGGCGGAGCTGCAAGTCTATCAGGAATGGAAAGTGCGCTCCATTGGAGCATGTACCCGAGAATGAGTAGTCCGATTCCGATGTAATTGAGCGGTGCACTGGCGGGAACGGCGGGCGGCACTCCGAACAGTCCGAATCTCGAGATGGCCCATCCGGTGAGGCACGAAATCGAGGAGGCGAAGAGCATGAACATGGCCATTCCGACACGAGACATGATCTGCACTGCGAGACAGTTCGCTGAAAGCCAGGATCCTTCTGTCTCGGAGGATCTCTTGCCAATAAACTCACTGGCCGACCAAATGGCTCCTCCGAGCATCGCGAGTCCGTAGACGCCCGGAAACTGCATGTAGGCGTAGATGAGGAAGCTCGCCAGGTAGGCGGAAAGGCACATGAACAGCTGCGTGGCGAATCCGTCGGTGGGCGGAGCCGATTTGATCGGCACGAAGAGGGTGCCAAGAAGGAGCGAGGCGCCGAAACACGCGAGAAGACCGTCGAGCAGCATCGGTGGGGAAGTGCGCTCCAATGCGAAACGGCTAGACTGAAGCGAGAAGGACGAGATTTGCAGGGGATTACTTACGCAAGTGTACAGTTTTGGGTGGTGGCATTTATTCGGTCGAAAACAAACATTTTACAGGTGAGAAGAGAGACTAGAAAAGCGAGAAGAAAACGGTGTGGCAAGCATCTTTGTTATATTGGTGATTGTTTGGAACAGAAGAAGAAGAGAAGCGGAAGACGTCGGAGAATCAGTAGGGCGGACGGTCGAGACAGTTCTTCAGGGTGTGTCTGAAAAGAAGAAGTGATGCTGATCTTCTCCAGATGCGTTCTCTAGTTTGTATCTTGTATCTTGTAGCGATATTCGGCGAACATCGCAAACGCGCTCTACGGCACTCACTGGATCGGGTACGGGTTGGAGGCGTTCTGCCACGACTGCTTCTCGTCGAACTGCCAGTAGCCCTGCTTCACGTTCGGCACCTCCTCGCGATGCACGTTCTCGAAGAGGCGGATCTCGTCCTCGTGCGATTCCGGGTCGTGGACTGTCGTCGTCGTGGTGGTGATGGTCTTCTTGACGGGCAGCTCTCCGTGGTTGTCGAGCAGATGGGCGGCGTATCCGCAGTGGAAGAGCAGAATTCCGACGATGAGCAGGATGAGGGCGAGCGGGACGAGAGCGGACGCGCTGGAAGATCAGAGGGAGTGGGAGGGAGGGGGGAAGGGCACTCACACTCCGGCACACTCGATGGCGATGCAGGTGAGGAGCATCGCGAGCAGGATGATGACGCCGAAGAAGAAGAGGAGCGCTCCGATGATCAGAACGCACTTTCTGAAGGGGACTAGTTCAGCACGCAGGAGCTCTAGGCCACGACTCACCGTGCAGGCCAGATACCCATGTAGGCGGGCAGGCAGGGAAAACAGAAGACGGGCGGTCCGCGGCGACTGTACCACGGCACGTACTCGCCGTCCGCAACGATCTTTCCCATCTTCTGGAAACTATCTTTCTTCTGAATGGCCGGGGGAAGGAGAAGAAGAGGGAAAGAAGCGTAGTGATCTGTGCACATGTTTTCTTTTTGCTCTCGTCGAAAAGAAGAAAGAATGAAGAAGAAAACGAGAGAGAACGAAGTGATTTTTGCGATTTTCCGACTAACGGCATGGCAGGAAAACAGCGAGTTTAAACCGAGAGCGAGCATTAAAAAACGAGGAAAAACGGGAAACGAAGAGTTATGTACGAATTTGAAATGGGCCGATGCATTGGGACCTCAAAAGCTTTACAAATGGAATCCAAAAGAACACGTGGCACTTCGGTAGAGCGCATTTGCAATGTGATGGGAATGGGAAGAACACGAACACAGATAATGCCTGGAAACCAATCGATAAAGCGCGGACGGATCGGGTGGGAATCTTTCGTGATCAGAAGCGAGCCGCACTGATTGTTGTTGTCTCTCTCTCTCTCTCTGTGCTTCACCTCTCACAGCTCCTCCCCCTTCTTCTTCTTCTTCTTTACAGCATGAGCCGCTTCCTCTCTCTCGCTCTCTTTCTCTCTCGAGAATCAGTTGGTTGGAAGAGGAAGAAGAGCCGTCGATCAGTGGGGGCGGAAAGAGCGAGCGCCCGGCGGGAAGCTCGACGAAACGAAAAACGAGAGGGACCGAACAGAAGTTTCTGGAAATCGGTTGAAAGTTTTCGGGTTTGACAACGAAACAGAGAGAATGCTCGACGAAAATGGGGGGCCGAATGTTTGTACATAAATATGAGTCAGGGCGGGAAAAGAAAAGAAAATGGAGAATTGCAATGAATTGTAAATAGAACGAAAATCCGAGGGAATGGCGAGACTCCCTACTTTACATCTTCCGCCGCTCGCCGCAACTTTCAACTTATCACCTCGGCTCTCACCTCAACAACACATTTGTAGTAACAATCTTGCTGGAGGGCACCTCTTTCCCGCCTGCCCTCTCAACTTTGTAACATCAACCACCCGGATCGCGAATTCGAAGAGGATCGATGTTGCATTTGGGATGATTACTATATTCAGAAGACGCTCTCTTTGTTTTTTCGTGCTCCGTTTACCCCATCCGCCCGACTCCTGACCTTATTTGCACCCTCACTGGGGTGGGCGACCGGAAGGGGGGCTTAGACTCGAGACACAAAACAAACGGGCCTTCCGACCGGGGCCCCTTGTTTGCCAGTGTATAGTTAGTTAGCCGAGAAGCTTCTTCCTCTTCTTCTTCTTTTTTCCCCCCGTGGACCATCCCCCTGTCTGGTTTACTGTACTTTTTAGAGCGATTAGCAGCAGCAGCAGTTTGTATGTTTCAAGGATTTCACCGTCTTGAAACGAAAGCCGGCAAGTTTCCGCGTGTGCGGTTAGCTTTCCGCGTCCTTTCCGCGTCAATTGTTTGCACATTTAGCATCTTTCACCCATCATCAGTCGGCCGCCGGCCCCCACGAGAAACTCGACCGAAACTGAGGTGGTGGCGGCGGCGCGCGGAACGTTCGAGACCCTCTTTTCTCGCGCTCCGAATGATGGCTTTCCATGATGATTTCCATTCGATTCGACGCATCGAGTGGCTTCTTCTCCTCCTCTTTTTACCCCACACTTTTTCGGTATGCGAACGGTCTAATGTCTATAATGTCCCTTGCGGAACGATGCGACGACCCATTATGTCGCTTGCTTTTCGTAAATGGGTTCACAAAGTCTAACTTCTAGTTTTTTCTTAGCTTCCGCCATGAAGACGTCGTTACAGTAATCTGCAATCGTTTGAAACATCTTTTAAAATCTGTAATTGTAGGAGACGGTGTTTGCGTATTTTATCCGTTTCTACAGTAACCCGAAGAAACAGAAACCGTTTTTTTCTTTGAGTTTTTCAAATTCTTTATTTGCTTCTTTTCAAACCCGGCTGTTATTTCTTCAATGGATACCAAAAAATAGATAATGACATGCAAATCGAATCAACGCGCCCATTATCAAAGTGCACACACACGCACACCTTCCACTTTGCAAACACGGCGGTGTTACGCCGAACGAGCGAACGAAAGGAATGGAGAGAGCGAAGAAGAGAGGGGTGTAATAAATGAGGCGCGACAATAGGGTGTACTCTTCTTCTTCTTCTTCTTCTTCTTCTTTCTCTTCTTCTCTTCTCATCATCGCCCTTTCGGTGCCATTCCGCGCGTGCTCATTTGAATAGACTTGCTCTCTTCTGTACTCGTTTCCGGTCATTTTTTCCGTTATCGATCGACACTCTCCGTTATCAGTTCAATGTGAATTCAGTTAGTCATCCATTCGGCCAGTCGTTTTTTTCCGCTCCTTATCGGCGTATCACTGGATTCAGATTGATGTGTAGGTCGGCAATCGCTTTGACACGGTACCGGTTGATGGCCGATTTTCGGTGAAATTGCAAAAGAAACTGGCAAGGGAAGGAAGTGATAAATGAGGTTGGCCGGCCTAAAATAGATCATCAAGAAGTTGGTCTAGAGGTACAAGCCGACGAGTCCAGGCTTCAGAAAGCTGTATAGTCGGGGGAAGGTCTAGAAGCCTAGGTGGGACTGGCTGTCAGATGTTCATGTCAGATCCTTTCCTCGTCAATCGCTACCCTCAATGTGGCACATTCGACGCCTCTCCGGCGGCGGTGGCGGCCAATAACCCCGTCCTCAAAGTGACCACACACACACACCGGTCGGGCGCCCTGCCCCCCTCCCCTATCATGTTCCTCCTCTTCGTCTTTTTCGCCTCGCCGTCTCCTCGCCGTGTTCGTTTCCCCTCGCCACCATTGATTTGTTACTCGGTGGGTGACCGTGAAACGTAGAAAAAAACGGCGGAAAAGAGAGGAACGGTGGGCACCGGGCACAAAGTGACCGAAGCTTTCGCAACCGATTGCGTCGTCGCTTCCCTTTGTCACAAAGAGTGAGCGAGAGAAGTGGCGGCGGCGTGTGAGTCAGCACCCTCCCGCCTCCCCGTATGTTTTCGGGCGCCTTCTCCTCTCTGTCCTCCTCGACAAAACAGACCCATTCACTGATTTGTTCGCATGACAAAAAGCGATGATCACGCCAGCGCCGACTTCTTCTCCCGCTTCGATTCCGTCGACGTCTTCCACTCCTACTTCTGATATTCCCGTCCCAAAACCGCGACGTCTTCTGACTGTTCTCCCTCGCAAGGCGCCCGTGCCATCTCCGCGCAAATCTCTCCTTCGAGCGAAAAGCGAGGGGACGGAGAACGATGCGACGGCGGCGGCGGAAGTTCGTCTTCGAAAGAACACGATTCGGCGGGAATCGTTTAAGCCGATCGTCATCGATCGTCAGAAGCTGCAGAGCATTCTGGAGGACACGGAGCTCGTCTCCCGGGCCCGACCTGCTTCGTTTCCGGCATCCTCGCTGGTAGTCAGCTCGTATGACAATGTAGATCCGAAAGTGCTGGTGAGTCATCTGATTGATGGGATTACTTCGGCTTCAAATTGATTTCTGTGTGCTTCTGATGTCAGACGGATTTCTGAAATTCCAGTTTTCGCTTTGTTTCGTCGTGGTTATTGGTTTCTAACAATCTTTCAATCTTTGTGAAGAACGGATCATTCTGATGATAAGAGCATCTTTCACTGATATTTCCTAGCTTTTCACATTCCTGTCCGTTTTTGTGTAGCTTCTAATCAATATTCCGTTTGCGAAAACGAGAAGAGCATTTGTAAGTGAGAGAAGGAAAGAAAAGAAAAGTCAACGATGTATATGAGATGTGGTGGGAACCTGTGTGTTCCGTTTCCCTTTCTCCGCTTTTTTCCTTCTCTTTTCTTCTTCTTTTCGGTTGAACAGTCCTTGTCTTTCTTCGTTTTGCACCTCTCAAGTTACAACCTCTTCTTTCAGATCTCATCGCCATTAGTCCGCACCCGCACAGACGACGACTTTCAAATGTCGGCGAGAGCCATCGCGGCGGCTCGTTCGCGTGCCGGCGGCGGATCAACGACTTCAGCGACATCATCACCGTCATCGAAAGAGAATAGCTCTGGTGGTAGTAGCCAACACAACAACGAACGACCGTTATCCGCGTACGAGGAGTCGGCGGAGGCGACGCGCCAACGGAATCGCCGTCGAGCCAGCGTGGCCGTGATGCCGTTCATGGAGCTCGAATACCGGGATCGCGTCGTGGCGGGGAGTATGCAACAACAGAGAAAAGCCGATCAAACGCAGAGAAGAGAGTGCGTTACATCTGATAGGAACTGGAACACTGTTTGTTTGCAGATTCAGTCCCGACTTTGGAGCGATAAGAGTGCAAGTTGAAGATATCACTGCAGTGGACGAAGATGACGCTTTGAGAGAAGGAGAAGGACTTCTAGGTAAGAACGGGCCCTCCCAGCCCAATTCCCGCATTCTCCGGAATCCGGGAGAAAATCGTCTGGGAACCAGGAATCGAACTTTTCTTTCGGGAATCGATTGCCAAATGAGACATGAATTCGTCCTTCTCCTCGTCCTTTCGGCGATTTGCCTAATATGCGGGCTTGATGATGTGACCAGTAGCTGCGTAGCATTCGTCCCGTCCATCCGAGTGAAATAGAGCGCGAAGAGTGACAAGCCTTCCCTCCATCGCGCACTCATTGCCATTCCGCCTCCCGCTCTTCTCATCATTCCTTCGCGCTTCTTCTTCTCCTTCTTGATCCGAGACAAGACTTGTCAGCACTACTTCTTCTTCTTTCTTTTCTCGCCCCCTTCCTTCGGGAATTCGTCCCTGCTCTTCCCAATGTTTGACTGAAGGAAGCCTTGTGGACCCACCTGCCACCCCCGAGAAAAGAAAGAATGTTTGCTTTTGATTAGGCGTACGCGCAATATTGGGAGGGCGATGGCAGCCTGTCCAGACCAGCATACGCGAATTTTGCAATTCTGTTGCTCTTCCCTTTGAAAATGAGCTCCGAATAATTCTGGAATCTTCGTCTGAGTGCTCTGAACGTGTTTCAGCCCAATATTTCTAGCGTATCCCACTCCTCAGTCCCCCATAACGTATAATCCTTCCTATTTCAGACAACAGCGGCGAAACTTCGACAGAAACGATCACGGACCGACTCCTGCTCGCATCGTCGACTTGCGACTCGCCTCCGTCGGCGACGACGATGAACAACATGAGCGTGGCCGAATGGGCGGTGCCGAGCGAGTACGCGAGTAGTCCGATTGCACAGGAATTGACGCAGAGCGAGGTGGAAGAGGTCTGAAAAGAGCCCCTATTTCCAATCAGAAAAACGCCTTCTTTTCAATAAGCGTCTGTTGTGTAAGGCGTACACAAAGTGCACCACTCTCTTTTCTCCCCCCTCCAGCCATCCAATTTATCATGTTCAACTCTCAGACCACCGGCCACACGAGAGTGAAATGAAAAGGGGAGGAAAACGGGAAAGCGAGAGGGGGAGGGAGAGGCACGAGTGGACTCTTTTATCACTTGTTATTATTTGTGGGGTGGTGGAGATACGTACTCTTCCTCCCTGCAGATATGACCAGCTTTTGTGTAATCGTTGCACAACTCTTGCGGACAGTTTGATAGTGACTAATCTGATGAACCTTTTGCGAAGAGAAATGCGGCAGAGGGGTTCACCAAGTTTGCACAACATTTACACAAAAGTTTGCCTCATGCACGCATTCTGACGGTTCCCTCGTTCCTACTTATAAATACCTCTCATCTTCCCGAAGTCGTCAATCTTTTTCCCTCCCGTTCCCCTCAATACCCCTTATTGCATCGATTATTCCCGAAAAAGAGGGGGAAGGAGGGAAGGTTGAAATTGAAACCATACGCATTCATTCATTCTTCAATCTTCCCCCCATCCAAATGGTGATGACCTTCTTCCCGCCAATGAGAGATGAAATGGCAAATTGGTCACCCTCTCTCGCTCTGGAGGCCAATCGTTTTTTGGTTGCAGAGACCTCGACCGCCGATCCCGGTGATGTACGTCAACCATCATTCGCATCCGACGACGTCTTCATCTGCTTATTCGCCCTCTGCCACGACAACGACGATAACGACAGCGGATCGGGGCGAAGAGAGCGTCTATTCGGACTTTGTGCTCAAGAGGAACTCGTCGACGTCTTCGATGTCCGGAAAGAGTGTCACTCTCCTCGAACAGATCATACGAACGCATGCGATCTGGTATGCCTCAATAACACCTTTCCCCCGTAACCCACATCTTCTTTCAAGGTACCTTCCTCATCTGGGTCGTCCCGAAGTGCTCCACCTTCTGCGAAGCATGGAGCCGGGCAACTTCATCGTCCGCGCTTCGACTCGCGAGAACTGCATGGCTCTTTCGGTGCGACTCGGACCTGGCGCCCACGTGGAAATCGACCACTACATCATTGAGAAGCTGGTCGTCCCCATCCAGAAAACGTCATCGCCGACGTCGTCAGGTCTGATTCCGTCCGCAGCTCCAGGAGTTCAGAAATCCGTGAGTAGCGTAAACAAACGAAAGAAAGAAAAGAGAAAAGTTTCAATTTGTTCCACCCCATTAAATGAGCCTAATTGATTGCAGGTCAGACTCGAGGGCAGCCCGCTCACCTTCCGATCACTTCCTCTTCTCATCGAACATTATTGTGTCAACGAGTGAGCTCTCCCTTCTCCCGCGAGCAGCTCCTTCTCAATTCGAAAAGGAATTACAGAGACGAACTGGAGCATCGGCTGCAACTTCCCGCGGCGATCCGCGCGTGCACCACCACAAAACAACTGCAGAGTGTGGCCGTGATGGAGCAGGGTAAGAGGACCTCCATATTGTAGAAATTAAGTAGGGCGCTCTTCGTCGCTTCTTCTCTTCGATATGTGATTTTGATGACGCCGGAGGAGGCGGATGGCGTTGTGCCAGATGTGTGCTCCGAAGTGAGGGCTCTCTCTCTCTCTTTTTCTTCCTCTTTTATTGCGGATTCCCTCTCTCGCGCTCATTTAGTGCTTTCTTTCTCTTTTCTCTGCAGTTTTACTCCTCCCCCTTCAACCATCTTGACGCCACCGCCACCCGCCGCGCTTTGTTTTTGTTTAGTTTCGCTTGGATCGCAGTTCCGTTTAGTCTGGCGTGACTTCAGTAAGCTAATGGAACTTCTGTTGTGATCCTTGTTATGAAATAGAATGTAAGGGATACGGTAGTTATCTAGGTGAGCATTTATTCTGTCGGCAGATGTTATCTTCAAAGTGAACTCAGAGCAGGTGCCTTCACAATGCAACTGAGATTTAAAGGCTCTGATAGCGACAGTGGGTCTAGTAGAATCTAGATAACTAACTGAAGATTCCCAGAACGATTTGAGCTCTGATGCTCGATCAGTGAAGTTTTCTAGTTCCTCCCTGCACTTTTCCAAGAACCGGCCTCCCCCATTTTCTCGTCGTTGCCCTAATCGGCCCATCTCCGTAATTACCGTGACCATCTTCAACTAATGGAGTGATAAACGGAAGAAGGTTAGACCAGAAGACGTCCGTCTCCTCAAAACCGTTTCGATCATCATTCGAAACGGGAGCGAGAGACGAAGAAATGCGGGAAAATCTGGATTCGCCTCCTCTCCTCCTCCTCCTAAATTTGCATCTCGTCTTCCATTGTTCTCACTCTCCCAGTGTTGTTTCCGACCCGATTATTATCGGTGTAAGGCCCGTCCTTTCTCCCCATTTTGAATGTTTTATATATTCACCCCCCACGAATTTCGATTTCAATGGCTTTCAGGCCCATCAAAATGTCATTATTGCCGCCGGCGCTTTTTTGATTTATGGTCCTGTAGTTCAGGATCGGAGAAGACGTACTTTCTTATGAATAGGTTGATCTACTCTCGAATTCATAGACATTCACACCTTTTTCGAAGCTTTCCCCACACAATTGATGCAGTGTTTTCCTATTCTTTTCCGCTCCAAGTAGCTAATCTTTCGGTGATCAACCGCCCAATTTGCCAGTTCCTTCCGTTATTACTCGCACGAACGGATACGGTCGAATTGTGGGTGGCCTTGACGTGTTCATCATCATCATCATCATCATCGCCGTCGTCGTCGTCGTCATCACCGTAAATAGTCAAAGAGAAGGGAGGCATGAGGTGTTCGTTCTCCATCCCATCCGCTCATTCAAAAGAGAACGAGAGACTTAGACGCGTCGAACAACTTTACCCGAACACGCACTTTGTCTCCTCTTCTCACATGTACCGCCACAACACTGTACCGCCTCTGTTGACCGCCATCCCGCCCCGTCCGTTTATTACAGTTTTATTGTTCCGTGCGGCGGCGGCGGCGCGCGCAAGCATATTTCAACTGTATCTGCGGGTCGTCGTTCTCGTTAGTGAGAAGAAATACCGGCGATTAGGAGTTTATGAGCGGCATGTCGTCGGAAGAGGCGAGAAGACACGCACTTCTTCCCCCCAAATCGCGAGCCAATCTCGCGATCTCTGTGCTCTCTTTCTCTCGCTCCGGTTTGGTTTGAAATCACGGTTCCTCCTTTGCCGATCCACTTGATGTTTTGTTTCAAAACATCCGCCGGTAGCTCTCTCTTTCTTTCTCTCTCTTCCCTGCTCTTTCGATTGAGACAAGTGTTGCGGTTTGTGACTGTGAGACGTATCCGATGACAACACAGAGAGACACCACGGCTCATTTCGTTTCGAAACGGAAGAGACGGACACAACTTTGGCTCTGTTTTTTGCTCGAGAGACCGTTGTTTTCTAGTTCCTGCGGCCTGGCACTTCTGATTCTCTGATTCTTCTTTTTCGAAATCTTTGCCTCTCTCTCTTCGTCTCTCTTTCTCAAGTTTTTGACCACGTTCCTCTCGAAATATACATTCCGTCTCGTCCAGCCATTCATCCTCCGGACGTCCTTTCTTTCTGCGGCAAAGAAAAGAAACCCATAACTTTTTATGCGATTCGGCCCTTCCGAAACACCCGAATCCGAAGTTCTCGGGCCGTGGCGCCTCTCCAATGTTGTCGTGTCGCATTTCACACTTTCCACTTCTTCAGAATTCTGGGCCCGCGAGATGTCGCTGTCGAGGCAGAAGACGTCAGCGCGAACCTCGGTCGCCTCCTCGTTCCGAAGTCCTGGGACACCTGTCGTGACGCCTTCTTCTTCTTCTTCTTCTTCGAACAACAACAATAATACTGTGCCACGATGCAGTGGTGGAGCAGGTTGGGGCAATATTTCTCTGGTCTTCTTCTAATCATCTTCTTCAGAATCAGTCGACACATCGTCCACGTGGTTCATGGATCGACCCGGTCCTCACGACGAATCAATCTACGACGAAGTGGCGAAACCAGCGATCAGCGGATTCTACGCAGTTCACGAGACACCGAAGAGTAGTAACAACGGAAATATGATTACGAGAAGGAGCAGCGCGATGCTTTTGACGCCCGAGATGGCGATGGGGGTGGACAATCAGCTGAAGACGCCGAAGAAACGACGATCTTCGTCGCGTGCCTCCTCTTCATCGAACTCCCGCTTCGCTACCGTCTGCGGCATCGGAGAGTTCTCGTTCGACAGTCCGAATCGGCTGCATCCGAAGCAGCAAGACCTAGATGAGACGGATAGCGGATTGAGCACGCACTCGCCGCCGAGCAAGCACGATCGATTGGACGAAGGTGAGAATGATGGTTTCAAGGGCGTGAAACAAGCTGGAATGAAGTGGCAAGAAAATACTGTTTCATTTCTGACGTGAGAAGAAATGAAACTTCCATACCTGACGTGGAATGAGCTGCCATGAAGTGGCACTTTCATTTCTGACGTGGCAAGAAATTACAATTTTATTATTTCTGACGTGGGAAGAAATGAAAGTTCCATCTCTGACGGGGAATGAGCTGTCGCGAAGTGGCACTTTCATTTCTGACGTGTCTAGAAATTACAGTTTTTCTGACGTGGGAAGAAATGAAAGTTTCATCTCTGACGTGGGATAAGGTGGCATGAAGTGGCACTTTCATTCCTGACGTGGAATGAAACAGCAAGCATATCTTTGAATCTCTCTCCACAAATCGAATTTTGAATGATAATAATCCGATTTGGTGGCCCAGAAGAGAAGCGAACTGTTTCGTTCCTAATCCTCGCCGCCCCTCGTCTTTTTCTTCTCGCTCTCCCCCCTTCTTTTCTTCCTTCTGATGGTCAGCTGTAGAAGGAAGAGGAGGAGGGGATGATCCGATACAACATAGACACGCGCAAAAACTGAACTAGTCTCCTCGGTCTTCTACTTTTCCTTCCCTTTTCTTCTACTTTCTGCCCGATTGACACTAATTGTATCTGAATGGAGGCGAACAAAAAAAAAGAGTTACCTGTTGCAGAGAAACACCAATTTTCTCGTAATGCCCTTCCCCATTTTTCAGTGCACATCTCGCGAAGCGACCGACGTTCTCAATCGGTCCGATCACACAAATCTGGTAAGCATTTGCATTTGGGCCTTTTTGGGCTTTTCGGATCCATCGATGAGAATAAATCAAAATTAGCCCCATTTTCGTCGTCGTCACCCACTAATTCATGATGATTCCTAGTGGGGGTGCCATCTCATCTATTGGGAAGAAGGAGAAGAACAAGAAGCAGACGACGCGTTATTCTTCTTTTTCATCATCGTTCTCTTCTTGAACCTCCTGAATCATTTTCCAGTGAACGCCTCGCCGAAGAACTTCATCTCGTCGACGAGCAGCACGCTTTCCCGTCCCCGATCCTTCCTCCGATCCCTCCTCTCTTTCGGATCCTCCAGCAAAGAGCACAAGAGGAAGGAGAGCCGTGAGTTCCGATTTCCCGTTTATTTCTCACTCGCTTCTTTCAGTGGACATTGATTCGACGCCTCGGTTGGCCAATTGCGAGTATTTCACGCCGTGGGATCACAACAGTCCGCAAGTCAAAACGTAAGAAATCGAGGCTACTGGGGTATGAAATCCTAGGCCCCGCCCCTTTCTCCATCAACAACAGTTGTGTTGTATGTAGTTCGAATTCGATAATCATGGGACATTTTCGTCTCCTCCTCCGTCTCCGTTCTTCGCGGGCGCCACCGCGACTTGTCCGGACAACATGTGTTGTCAGTGATGTAGGGAGCCGGCACAATGGGGAGACGGCGAGACGGGGATCATTAATTAAGGGGGACTGACACACTCACTCGCTCCGGGGACCTTTGATACAATATGAAAGAGAGATATCAACATTTCATCGACTGCCCCTTTTCCACTCGAAAAGATAGAGATAAAGAAGTTTGTATTTGCTTTTTCCTCTCACCCCCAGGCTCACTTCTTTTGCCGCTGCCAATTGAATTCGAAGGGAGGAGTGGAAAGATTTATGGGGAACTTTTGAATCGAAGAGCAGCACGAGAAGAAGAAGAAGAAGAAACCGATTTGTAGTGATTTGTGAGAGCCTCTCGTCCCGGGGCTCTTCTACCAACTGATACTACACACATCGAATTGCCCGCTCGTTTGCCACACCGCCCAACGAGTTTTTAAACACTTTTTGTATAAACTAGACCCCCCTCGTCACTTCAAGATAATGGCATCGGTTCTCATTAGTTGGTGTTGGTAAGTGGTAGAGGTTTTCGGGATAACGAAGAATGGACGAGTAGTGAGTTCTTGTCTCAAGGCTGTAACTTACAGCTCCCGTTCGGCGTTCGACATCACCTCCCCTCCGACACGTGGCTTCTTTGGCTCGACGACTCCTAAGAAGCGGACTGGAGGCGTGGCAGGGAGTTCTTCGATTCAGAATACGGCCAACATGTTCGACGACGACAATTACACGCGTGGCTGGAAGGTTTGTCTCTTTTTTTCAACCGTCTCCCCCCTCCTCGCTTTCTTTCGTTCATCCCCTCTGATTTCACTAGCTTTCAACACCGATTATCGGATCCCTCCCTCGCTTTCCTTTCTTCTTCGTCTTCTCAATGCTTCTCTCTCTTGATTTGCAGGAAGCGGCGTTTGTGTCGTCGTCCGAGATGACGGCTGCTTCTTCGTCTTCTGCCGCCTCCTCCCCGTACACCCACCATCACAACAATAATAATCATCTAACGGATCCGGCGGCAGCGATGCGCACGTTCAAACCGCCCAACTATGATGAAGGTATGACCGTTTTTCCGTCGAACGAGACACATCTCCGTATTGTTCCAGTCGCCGGACTCTCCTCCTCATCCAGTCGATCCCGTCCGCTGGCGATGCGGCGGGAGAAGAGCGATCTCGGCGGAATCAACTTCGGCATCGTCAAGAGCAACGCGCAGAGGCTGGCGTTCCACAACGAGAGCAGTCCGGGACCCGCCAACACCCAGTTTGGTGAGTAGAAGACCTTCCCGCTCGATTCAAATATTCACTGTCTCCAGGCCGCGTCCCGATGACACCGCCGGCGAACGCGGGCGATCCTCAAGTACAGCAGAATTGTGTGGAAGAGTTGCGACGGAAACGGTATGCGAATCGAGAAACTATTTGCAAACTTCTCCCGTCGGATTTATTGACACTATTATGCAAATGTGACCCATTCCTCATGTCTCGAGAATCGGAAGCGATCGGCGAAAATTACGTTTCTGTAGCTTTGCCGCTACAGAAGAAAAGCGCCTTTTCTCTTCGTTTTTCCTTATTATCATCGTAATCTCTTGCCAAAAGATGGACCTTTCCCCTCGACGAAAAATGTTTGTTTTTCCAAAAGACGGGAGCAAACATGTTCTGCGCGCGCACCTACTCCTCGTTTCCTACGCGCGCTCGTCTTGCTTCTCGGAGAGCCACAGAGGGGGTTATCAGTACGAAAGACCGGCAGATACACTTTTGATCTACCTGTCTGCGTCTCTTCTTCTCTTCTCTCTATCCCGCGCTCCCTCGCTCTTGCCCCCTAATTTCTCATGACTTCCTGAAATTAGATTCAAACTGCTATTTGTTTGTGATGCTGAAATTCAAAGTTAGCAAGTGGGAGTTTTGTTGTTTGTATTTCGTTGTCTCATATCTTTTCTCTTCCAGGTTACAATCGGCGAATGAGATGCTCTCCCCGAGCGACGGATCCTCGGCGACGAAGAATCAGGCGTTTGGAGAGGCGCACAGTGCACACGCCAGTCCTCAGATTTCGATGAGAAGAAGGAATCAGCAGGGATTCGTCGCGCCTTCAACGTCTTCTTCCCACAATCGACAGGGATTTGCCGGAATCGATCGGTCATCGCGAGGCGGCGAGCATCGGCTATCCGTTCCCAATCTCATGGCAGTCACGGATCCTCTTGTGCCCGGAAGCGTCGGACAGTCGGCGAAGGCGCTCCGAGAACGGCTCGGCGGCCGGACAACAGATGGAGAACTCATGGTGATCAACGAGGGACTTGTCACTCCTGTCGTCCGTCGGAAGACGTTCGCTCCGGCGCTGAAGACGTCGGGTGATGCGGCGACGTCGATGGACGAGCTGGCCGGAGAGGTGGCCAAGCGAAGGGAGGCACTGGAGGCGATGATGGCGGACAAGAGGAGGCATCCCTCGGATTCGATGAGCAGCGGGTCTTCGGATCAATCGTCGTTGGGCAGGAGAAAGTGAGTATTTCCTGTTCAGAGGACGGAGAAGATGTTTTCGAACTGTTGGCTTCCTTGCGCGCCAATTTGAATAATGTCTTTCCGTGTGTCTGTTGTAAATCGGAGGAGGAACAGTTGCCCCGCTTCCGCTTCTTCTCCTTCTTCTTTGTACCCGTCGCCGCCCTCCTTGGGAGGTTCCGACCCATTTCTTTCGGATACCTCGACACCTGCGAGCGAGTAGTCTTCTGCCTAATTACCCAGTTATCACAACAACAACTCGTCCGTCCGTCCGTCCCCCTTTGTTCTTAGCCCGTTTTCTCGCGCCTTTGTGTCTCAAGTGAGTCACTGATGAAAGGAAAGGGAAGAAGGTGTCTTTCTGACTAATAGAAACACGAGGACGAGTAAAGGGCAACTGATGGTACTGATCAGTACCGATTCAAAAAGAGTGTGTGTGTGGTACAGTTACTAGCAATTCAAGGGAGAAGTCTGCCGACTGATTTGGTATAGAAACACGTTTTAGATTTAACTATGACTTTTTTCATAAATGGTGGTATAGCAGCACTGTTTTCGAGCGCCGATCATTTTGTAGCCTCGGGGGTCATCATCCGCAATCCGCTTCGTAGTTATTTGCTGTTCGCCGCCCCTCTGTTCTTCTTCTTCATCCAGCCGAAGCCCTCGAGGTCACTGCCCGCCTCCTGGTAGCTACTGCGTTCGAATTGTGAACCAAACCGGCAATAAATTTCCACTGCCTCCCCCTCTTTCGCCAGTCTGTTCGGAGATAATTGTCACGTCTGCTCCACCATTTTTCATTCATTTCGACTCGATTCGACGACACCTTCTGTCCGCTTCTCGATGAATTATTCGTGTATCTGTTTCCGCCACTCGAGTGTCAATAACTGGAAACTCTGATTTGTTCTCAAAAGAGATTTCAAGATTATTCTAATTTCGACGGCTTCTCTCTGTTTTTTTTTTTTTTTTTGAAAAGTGAGAAGCCCCCCTTGAGAACACAAGGTCATCTCCTTTTCTCCACTTGAAAATGAGTGGGCCTGGTCTCTTTTCTCTCTCACTCTCCCGCTTCCATTCACAATTCATAAAATAAGACGTCACCACACATACACACACACAAATGTGACTCACCATTCATCCCGGCCGACCGTACGTCTTGCAGTTTAATCTCACGCTCTGCGACCTGGGCACAGTGCACACGGGCTTTTCGTGCCATTAGTCATGCTAATGTGTCGTTTCTTCGTGCTCTGTTTGCTCATTTGCAACGGTAACCGATGGTACGATTGTTTGAGGCCTGCAGAACGGCTCATGACAGATTCAGTACGCTTTGAGGCTACCGAGCTTCAGTGATACCAACGGTCTTCTCCCCTGATCTTCCAAATTCGAATGTGACCACTTGTAAGGACGGTCATCTGGCCATCAGTGTTTGCTTTCGGTCCCTCTACCTCTTAGCGCTTCTGTGTCACCCTTTTCCGTCAGTTTGAAAATTTCGAAGCATTTCGGCCATTCGCCTACTGTTTAGCCGTTTCTCTGACCGGTCTCTCACTCTGTTTTGTTGGTTTTCTTCCACTCCTGCTGCTCGCCGAGCACAATGGAAAGTTGATCTGGTTTCACTGTGTGGCTCTTCCGCGTCTCTTCCGCGCGGCAGAGACGCACGCGCACACTTCGTAAAAACCATGTGCATGGTCTTTTGGCAGAGCACACTCACGCGATCTCTTCACGCAGAAATTGTTTTGTGCTCTGCATCCTCGCAGGGGAGCTGCTCCTTCACGTTTCGAGCATGCACATATGAGCATCCGCGTTCCCTCCGCCTCTTCAGAACACTTGGAAAAGAAGCGAATGAGAAAGAGAGTGAGAGAGAGGCGACTGTGTGAATGTTGTCTAGTTTTTAGGCCTAGCCATTCACGGATCATCATCATCTCCCTCTTTTCAATCACAAAACGACTCAGTCTAGGATCGTTGTGTTTCCCTCTCTTTTGTTCTATTGGCTACTAACTGGTACCTCTTTCCCGCGACCAGTTACGCAATCAGTCAATGTGTCACTCTCGGACGAGACTGCGAATCGGTTGCGTCAGTCTGCGATTGCGTGGACGTGTGCACCTGTGCAGGATAGGTCCGTTCGTCCCGTTTTTGACGGTGGTCCATCCACCGAGCCGCTATTGGTGGGCGAGTTGCGTAAGGAGCTCTTCAGCCTCTCCGTCTCTCCTCTCCTACCATCTCCCAAATGCGACAAACCCTTTCCGCCCGACCTTTCATTATCTTAGCCCAGCGGACGTGCTTCCGCGTAGCCCCCTTCCGCATTTCCTTCCGCACCGCAATTCGCGTTCGTTCATTTACCGCACCTGAATATGCACAATAACATGACAGGTGTGACTCTTGACTGATTGTGTACGGCTGCAGCATGCACGCGAAAATGGGCGCACGGGTGCATAATGAGCAGGCTCATTTGATACACAAATGAGCCCAGCTAACCTATTCCACCTGCTCCCTGGTGGCCCAAAAAGTAGTAAAAGTGCGGATCTGTTGCCCTCTCTCTTTCTCCCTGGAGACCTATTCCCTGCCACAAATTATTAATAATGTGCTGAGTTTGTATAGTTGGCACTCCCCGCGAAAAAGACGGGTGAGAATGAGGCTTTTCGTCTTTCGCTTCTTCTTCTTCTTCTTTTGCTCCTCCAGCTTTTGAGCCGAGAAACTTTACACTCGCTCATAATACTTCCAGATGTGTGTTCGGTTAGAAATAGAAAAGTGAGAAGTGTGAGAAGGAGGAAAGAGAGCTCGCTGAGCCCTGAGCTCATAATTAGCATATTGTCACGCCCTCCGAGCAGCCAGCTTCCCCCCAATTAATTATGTGTTGTGTCATCGAACCCCCTTCTCTTCCTTCTCATTTCGACTTGTTCTTCTTGACATTCGGTCATTTGTCCGACGGGTTACATATTGCCCTCCTCCTTTCTCTTTTTGGTTCTTCGGTTCGACTCGTTCTCATCCCGGAAAACTGATGTGTCTCCAGCTGTGAGACCTTCTTCTTCTTCTCATTCTTTGCAACAAATACAGTGTTTTCGACGAATTATACGCTGCCCCACAGCGACGTCGGCGGCGCGGGAGGACGATGAGCGGATGATGAAGATGAGAATTAGACCCCGTGGGTTACTCTCTTTTTGTTCTCCTCCCACTGAGCGAAAGTTCACGGAAGTCTTCTTCTTCTTCCCCCAGAAACCAGATGACGCCATGAATCTCGGATCTGGGAGGAGAATTCGTGGAGAAGGAGGAGACAGCATCATTATGACCTCTCGTATGTCTTCTGATTGTGTTCGTGTGCGGGGGTTGTCGTTGGCAGGGCGATATAATACTAATATCGAGTGACACCTCCCCGCGTTCGTTCTCCTCTCCCCCCATCCCGCCCGCCCCCTTCTACCACCGCAATAACAACCTTCCCCCCGCCGGGCCTCATGGCCTTATCTCACCTTCTTGTTGTCTACTAGGAAACCGTTTTGAAACTAAAGTTCGGATGTTTTCATTCCTCATAAATCATTTGAGAGAGTTTCACGCAAAAGCGTTCAAAGTAACCTTCAAAAACTTTGCTTGCTAGTAGCCTTGATCTGTCTGTCTCGTCCCTTTCTCATCCGTTGTGTGCTACTGCTCTCTTTCTTTGTATCCTTGTATCAAATACACAAAACCTTCCGAGAAGCATGAGCAGATGTCTCCTTCTCGCAGAATCATCAAGTGGTAGTTTTTCTACAATATGCTCACTTCTGCGCTTGCTCCTCAATAGATCTAGTGGCAGAACGAAGAAATTTGATACCGTTGTCGTGAAGATGAAGATGATATCTGCATTTCTGTCTGTGTCTCTCCGCTTCTTCCCGCGAGAAGTGAGAAGCGCGAACTGAATGAATACCGAAATTGAATAGGGGGGCCGCTGGCTCAAGTGCAATTCCCAGTTCTCCGTCTCCAAGTGGATTCACTGGGAGGGCATCTGTGCCCATTTTCTGGTCGATTTTCATCGGAAGAGAAGAGCAGGTTGCCTAATCCATCTTGACACTTCATTCTCCCGTTGTTCCTGTTTCTGAGATGCCAGTTGTCACGCTCAAAAATGGGGGAACAGATGAGGAGGATGAGTAATTGGTCACAAATTGCATTATTATGATTAGGAGAAGCTTCTGGAGACTGAGAAGAAACACGCAGTTGTCAGTCTCCGCTCATCTTTCTCCTCCCTCTGATTCGTTTTTGATGGGGAGAAAGAGAAAGAAGTTATTGCTATTCTGCTGCTACCCGCCCGCTTCCTCGCTGCTTTCAACGTTTCGTCTCATCAGTTTCGATCTGAAAAACAGCTGAAAATGGGTGTTTCTGAAGGTCATTCACCGCCGCTTCGAAAGGGCTAGTTTCGTGCCTCCTTTGTCAACACTCTGACATTTGATGTTCCCTCTTATTTTCGCCTCGTTCCTTTCGTTCCATTTGCATAATTAGTCGACCTCTCCTTGCCATAGAGGGTGCGTGATGAATGGATGAAAATGTTCGCCTTCGCCCTTTTACCAATATTGTTCAATGGAACCTCCCCACTTCCTTTCATTACATGGGGGCCTCTTTTCAATGTTCGCATTCTTCCAGAACATCCACATCCTCTTCTTCTGCCGCTTTCAACACTGAAAGTGAGCTCGTTTGGCGGAGAGCCAAACACCAAGCTCCTCCACTCACAAATACGCCGATCGCATCGTCTCGAACGTCTTCTGGAGGCACGCCACAGCACTGGTCGGCCGTCAACTTTGAGCTCAAGAACCGTCAGCAGAAGATTGCCAAGGTGAGGTCTCTCTTCCTTCTTCTAAATGCAATGAATAGAGATTCTGAAGACTTTGTAAAGTGACAGTCACCAATGAACCTAGAAACAGAAAGTTTTTGACGTTCGGAAAGTGACCCTCGGAGGTTGAATTTTCAAGTTCCGCCTGAGAGTTTTACTTGAAAACAAACGACCACCGTAATCTTTCCCCCCTATTTCCCATCTCTTTTCTCTCTTCTTTTTCGAGAAAGTCAACACACGGCGCCCGTCTGCGCACGCCTATAAAAAGAGACAAGTTTGTGAGATAGTTGGCAAAAAACGGCCATAAATCCCTCTCCTCCGACTTCCTTCCCATCATCGGCTTTTGTTTCTCATTACTTTTCTCCCCTTTAGGAAGGGAAAAAAAAACAATTTTCATATGACCTCTTCTGAATGTTTTGTCGTCTTCTTCGGCGCCAAATCTCCGTATAATTACGGCCATCTTCCTCGAAATGAGGCTGTCAATCACTCATTTCTACACACTCTCGTTGACATTTCGAGGTTGTTTTTCGACTGTTTTCTCCGAAAAATACTGTTTTCCACCCAACGAACGTCTGAAAAACAAGCGTAGATTGCGCCTAATTCTGAAGCCAAACAATTTTTTTGTTCTGTTTTCCCGCCCGTTCACTTCAATTCTTTATCGTTTTAGGTACTTCCGACTCCGCAACTACGTGGGCACAATCACAATCGAACCATGTCGATCGTCGGAACGCCTTCTGCCGATTGCCGGCGCTCGAGTGACTACGCTCAGCTCGCCGACTTTGCTACCTCGTCTGGCGAGAAGAGCGGACATCATCTGGACGTGCATCCAAGTGAGTTTGCTTCAGAATCCTCCCGCTACTAACGGCTCCTCCGCTTCCAGAAATTGAGGACGACGCGGTCAGCGTAGCGGGAACAGTGTTCAACGAGCCGTGGGATTCGAATGTCTGGGAGAATCTGCTCGATTTGGCGCACCATGGTGACGACGCGGCGATGGGTTTGAAAATCAGTGAGCCGATCCAAGAGGAGGACTCTGATTCGGATCGAACCGCCGGCGGCGAATCGACGTGTCAGATGCTAATGGATTCGGACGAAGACGAAGACGACGAAGAAGACGAGGAGCTCGACTGGCACACGCAGAAACTGATGAGACGGCCGTTGCCGAGTGACAGAGTGACAGTGAAGGGATGGGAACAGGAATCGGACGACGCGACGAGCACAAAGTTCAACACTTTGGACAGCCGATCGAAGAACGGATCCATCGCCGGAGGCACTCTTCATCGCACAAACAACCAGGACACGATCGGTGCCTTCTCGATTCGGAGTCTTCCACGAGCGCTCTCTCGCTTCTCTCATTCGATTGGAATGGGAGGAATGAGCTCGGCTGCATCCTTCGGATCCATCGATGACCTCCCGACTACCCTTCCCTCCATGTCTCCATTGCTCAGCGGACGTGCTTCCCGCGCCGCCCAACGACCACCGAGCACCGATGAGAAGATCGGACGGGCAGTACAAGCGTACGTGGAAGAGCTGGCACAGGTCCGCGAAGGAGCCAACGCGTGCTTCGGAAAGACACTCCGACTGTTCGTGGCCTGCACCAAGGACACGAAGGAGACTGATCCGGCAGTTGTCATACGAAACGTGCGGCAGTTTATAAACGGGATGAAGAACTATCTGGTGAAGCACGGCGAGGGGGACCTGCATCGGATCATCGATGAAGAGAGCGCACGTCTCAATAGCAACCAGATTCTGAACATTGACGCTGTTCTTGAGGCGGTGCTCCACAAGCTGTTGCTCCGCGAAGTGAAGCCTCTTTTGTACCACGTTATGGTCCGCGAGCACTCAAAAGCCGGCGCTCTCCAACTCATCTCGGTGAACATCACGGCGGTCCGCAAGATGAGCCTCACGCAGCTCGGATTCGCGAATCCAGAATCTCTCGTGACGCCGTCTGCCAACACGATGGAGCAAGTGAAGTTGATGATGCGCAAGATGCAGAATCACTACTCGCCAATGAAGAAGTTGGAGAATCTGATGAAGGCTGTCGGATTGGTGCTCGCTTGTCAGAACGGAGGCAGCGAGAACGAGAATACAGACCCAACTGTCGGATTCAGAGGGATTCTTACTGGAGATGGTGAGTTTTCATTCTCAGAATCTAATTGAATGTCGACAAGTTCTAGACCTCGTCCGCTGGTTCGTCTACATCCTGGCTCGCACCTCGACCGTCAACTGCGAAGTCGAAGCGTGGTACATGTGGGAACTGCTTCCTCAGCCCATCGTCACTCAAAGCGACGCCTCCTACTACCTGACGTCTCTCTGGTCCGCCGTCCACGTGCTGAAATCCGCCGAAGCGATCCGTCGCCTTTGCGAGAACGACGAGAGAGTCATCATGCAGCCGTCTCGCCACTGCTCCTCGCCCCTTCTCTCCACCGCCACTCTGACACGTGGCGCCGGTTCAGCTGCTGCTCAGTCGGTCTCCGCTGCCACGTGCGATGCTTTCGTCAAAATCGCCGTGCCGGACGAGGCTGTCGGATGTGTGCGGTATGCCACGTTCCCGGGAGTTCCGATGCTCACGACGAGCAAGCTGAGTCGTCTCGTCGCTCATCAGCAGGGAATCACCAATCCGGAAGAGCACGGACTGTGAGTTTCCATCGGCAAACCTTTTGTGAAGAACATATATTCCAGGTACCTGATCGCCGAAGGTTTCGAATCGTGTCTTCAGCCAACCGATTGTCCCGTTCTCGTCCATGAACAGCTGAAGAAAGAGAAGAAGCCTCACATGTTCGCCTACAAACGGCACGAGGCGAAGATCGCGTGGCCGAGAGCCGCCATCTCGACGTGCTAGTCCCAGAATCTACCGTAATCCGTGTTATATATCAGTCGCTGTTTTCTTACCGCCCACAAGCTTTACATGCCCCGTCAATCTTTCCGCTCCCCATTCTTTTTGCATGACTTTTTTTTTCTGTATTATACTTGCTTCCCCCCAATCCATCTTTTGTTTCCCCACCTCAAATTTTCAGTATGGGTATGCAGATCGCCGAGAAATAGTGTTTTTTTTCTTCTTTTCGTTACCATCACCATCACCTTTTAACCCTGTTCTGTTCCGTTTTATTCCCATTTTTCTTCTACAATCTTGTTTTATTAGCTCCTCCGCCTCCTCCTCCTCCTTTTCTCAATTGCGCATTTGTCTCTTCTCTCTCTCACACCGAACGCCTTTTCTCCCCGAAATACACACCCACACACACACACACACACACACCCATATTTGTATATTTTGAATGATGCACACAGTTTCGCCTGATAGTGAGATACGCATAAAGATGAAGTACGGTTTTGTGATCTCCTCATTCTCGACGGTGAGACGGAGCACGTGGAGGTGCGCGCCCCGGGGTCGCCACGTGGCAGCCGGTGGCGCCGGGCGTTCTCTACCCGCCTCCCGGCTCCCCATTCTTCATCCCGTCCAGCCCCCCTTCGAAATGGCCAGTCTGTTGGCTTCAGCGGCAGATGTGAGTCGGTCGGAGTCCGTTTTCAGCTCGGATTGCGCTCTTTCAGACACGCCGTCGCACTTGTGTCGTCTGTTCGACGGCCACTCCGCACTGCTACGTCACCTCGTTCACTCGAGTCGTCGAGAGGCAGTACGTCTTCTGGGTCTTCTGATCCGCGACGTCTTCATCTCGCTTTTCAGAGAAGAGTGGATCGCCGTGCTGGCAAACGGAGACGTCGAGTTCGCCGACGAGCTTCGAACGAAACTGTCGACGGGCCGCAAGTATCTGTGTCTCGACCACTTCGATCGGAGCCAGATGGCACTTCGGAAGAACGGCGACGGCATCGAGATCATCCGAAACAGCGTTCCGATGCCTTTTGTAAGCGAGAAAGTGCGCTCCGTCGAGAACTTTGTCTCTTTTTGCAGAAGAATTCCGATTTCGTCAGGAATCGACACGAAGAATTTCGAACCGCCGCCTTCGGCGACACTCCTGCCAGCAGCGTAAGTGACTCCGTATCCACTTGACGCAGCCAATTCTCCCATTCTTTTCAGCCACCCGTCCCTCCGCCGAAGACGTCGTTTGGCCTGGAAGGGAAAGACGTGACGCCCGGATCGATGGCGTTTCTGATGAACACGGCGAACTTCTACGTCGAACGAGCGATGTTGGAGGCTGAGGTGGAGAAAGGAGAACGGCAAATAAATTAAGGTTTATATCAAGTCTATAAATAATGCAAATTTCAACAAGAGAGATCTTTGACACTGAGATAAGCATGAGGTGACTAGAAAAGACAACAAGTGGCTAGAAGAACTCGACGCCCGACTTCTCCTCCTCGCTCGAGCCGCCCTCCTTCTTCATCGGCTCCAACTGCTTGCTCACAAGCTTGTGGTAGAGTCCCTGATCGTTCCGCATCAGCTCCTCGTGTGTCCCCGTCTCGGTCACGTTACCTTTCTCGATGACGGCGATCCGATCGGCGTTTTTGACCGTCGACAGACGGTGTGCGATGACGACGACCGTCCTCTCCTTGGCGCATCGGTTCAGCGCTTCTTGCACCATCGCCTCGGATTCCGCATCCAGTGCCGAGGTGGCCTCATCGAGAATCAGCACCCGCGGGTTGCGGACGAGCGCGCGCGCGATGGCGATTCTCTGTTTCTGGCCGCCGGACATCTGGACTCCCTTCTCGCCGCACTTCGTGTCGTAGCCCTTGTCCATCTTCGAGACGAACTCGTGCACGTTCGCCATCTCGGCCACTCGCATCAGGTCCTCGTCGGTGCCGTTCTCGATTCCGTACATGATGTTCTCGCGGATGGTGCCCGAGAAGAGCGTCGGTTCCTGCGCGACGAGCGCTATCTTCGTGTGGTAGTGATGGTGGTCGATGCGATGCACTTCGGTGCCGTCGAGCATGACACGTCCCGACTGCGGCGCGTAGAACTGCTCGATCAGCGAGACCAACGTCGATTTTCCGTTTCCACTCGGTCCGACGAGAGCGACCGTCTTGCCCGGCTCGATCGAAAGGTTGATCTTTTGAAGGACGTTGGCAGTCTTGCGGGTGGGATACGCGAACTCGACGTCTTCAAAGACGATGTGACCGATGACTTCTGGAGTCTCGGTGCCCGCTTCGTAGTCGAGCACTGGCTGACGGTTCAGAAGATGGATCACTTTTCGGGACGATCCGATCGTTTTCATGAGGTCCGTGAAGAGCGAACTGAAGCTCTGGAATTGAAATGAATGGTTTTGCAATGTTTCGTGTTTCTGCTTACATTCAGAGCCGAATGGAGTCTCCAGTGGTAGAAGATGTAGGTCAGCAGAGCGTCGGGAGCCATTCGTCCGTTCAAAGTGAGGTATCCGCCGTAGAGGTAGATGCAGATGTCCTCCACGTTCCACATGAACGACCAGCAGTAGTTGTAGACACTGCCCACGAGGACACTTTTCATGCTGATCTTGAACCACGCGTCCGTGTTCCTCGTGTATCTGTCGTTCTCCATCCGCTCGGCGGCGAACGAACGCACCGTCCGGATGGCCGAAAGAACCTCCTCGACGGTCTCGTTCGAGACGGCCGTCGCGTCGTTCTCCTTCTCGGACAGCTTCTCGACGAACAGTCCGTAGTACTTGGTGAGGATCAGCGTGATCGGAAAAGTGATGAACGTGCTGATCGACAGCTGCCACGAGTAGTAGAACATGATCGGAGCCGCTCCGCACAGACTGATCAGGTTCGTGGTGAACGTTTCGATGTAGCCGGGAAGCGAGTTCGAGATCGAGTCGGAGTCGTGCGTGATGCGTGACATCAGCTGTCCGGTCTTGTTCTCGTCGAAGAAGGAGATGTCCTGATGAAGGATGGCCTTGAAGAGACCGATTCGGATCTGACGAGCGGTGCGACGTTCGGCGAGCTGCATGCACGAGAACTTGAGCGTCGAGACGGTCGACTCGGCGAACTGGACGATGGCGAGCACAATGCAGGCTCGCTTGAGGATGGCGAACGACTTCATCTGGATGGCAGTCGACATCATCTGACTGTACAGCGCCGGCTCGATGAGGTTCACTGTAAAATGGAAGGCGCCTATTCCGAATCCCGTCCTCTTCGGTCACTCACAAACGCAGTCTATCAGGAGAAGGGTGTAGGAGGCGGCGAACCACTTCCACTGCTTTCCGCACAGTTTCAGAATGTGCCAGATGTGGGTTTTCAGCGGCAACCGCTTCTCCTTCTCCTCCTTGCTGACCGCGTCCTCCTCTTCCTTGTCTTCGTCCTCGGTGGATTCAGAAGACGTGCCGGCGCGAGCAGCGGGGGCCGTGCTGTTGGCGGAAGTGACGGTGGTCCCTGTAGATTGTCTATTACCGTCATCAAAACATGTTTACCCCCCGCTCGCTTCCAATTTCCTGTCTGCTCGCTGATCGAGACACAGAACACTTACCGTTCTCGACGCTTCCCGGCACGTCTTCTTGCAGTCTCTCGTACGGAACGTCTTCTTTCTTCGCGCCCACCAACGTCTTCCGAATCAGGAAGGGAAGCGAGAAGGACAGAATGATGGCCGAGGCGGTGTTCATGTAGACGCCCGGTCGGTTCATCATGTCCGGAGTTTCGTCGAAAGCGAGAAGTTTGACGACGGCCGACATGTATCCGACGATGGCCAGAAGGTCGTAGGCCAGCATCCACGTCTTCAACTTCTTCGTCTTGCCACGTCGATTCAGAATGACGGCGATGAGGAGCGACACTTGACGGAGCAGACACAGGGCGACAAAGTCCAGCGGGGAGCTCCAATACGAGTAGTTGTTGATGTGGAACGTTGCGATGACGTCGTTCAGCGAGAATTTCCAGCCAGGAGTGTAGAATCCAAGGGAGACTATCGTGAGTGCCACGTCGAATATGACGTGGCAGAGTACTATGAATGTGGTAAGTAGGGGTCCCATCGTCGAGGGAAATGAATCCTGGAAAGCGAAACGGGTCTCTTTTATATCTACATGAGTCAGGACGGCGCGGTGATTTGGGTGGCGAAAAGTTTCGAAAGCATTGTGAGAAAGATAGAGTGAGGGAGGGAGAGACGCAGAGTGCGCAAATACTGCGACAGATTCGTCACTCGTACTCTCTCTCGCTTCCTTCGTTTCATTTCGAATTCTGAAGACGTGCAACGAACGACTCTCGAGAATCGGAATCACAAAAGAACCAAGAGGAACAGAAATGGAACAGGATCGTATTGATTGCGTTTCGACTCTTTCGTTACAGTTTGAAGAGGCTCGAAATCTGGTGTAGGCCGGCCTTTGAGAGCCGAAAAGTTGGCTGATATTACGAAAGACAAGAGCTCAAAAAGCAAGGCGGGTTGCTTTGGGAAACCAGGGACAAAAAAAACGACATTTTCGTATTTTGTAGGTTGGCGCCCCCGGCTGAAAGAGACGAGGAAATCGAACGAATCGGGATGGAGCGTACAATGACCTCGGTTGTATTGATAACATTGTGGAGGGCGCGGTGCAAAGTGCACTTTACACACACTCGAGAACGAGACGGCGAAACGGAAAGAACGACCCCCCTTTCGGGTCATTGAGGGCCGTGGCCGGGAGGGTTCGGGTTTCTAGGCCAAGGAGTTTCTTTCTCTTGTTTCGGAGCTGCTTTGAAATGGATCAAAAATGGGATCGGGCTCAAATGAGAAGCCATTTCAGAGTCAATCAGACCAAACTTCAACAATTAGAAACTCTCGAATGGTGGCCGTGAAAGTGGAAACCAAACGATTTGTTTAATTCGTTTATCATTTTGGGTGGCGCTCGCGATTTTCGAACTATGGCCTAGCGACCTCGTCCAATGTTTACTAGGCCAACCCCGCGACGATCGTCACAAGCTGTCGAGCAGGCGGCGAGCAGAGAAAACAGTAATCCGGCTTGAGCACTCCGTCTATTTCGGTGGCCTTCTGGCGCGTCGTCGCCACCGGCTCATCCGATTCATCCGGTCCCTCTTCGACTCGACGACGACGTCTTCTCACACAGCATGATCCGAGGGAGCGTCTTCTTCGGGATAAGCGCGGATTGATGTCATCGCGTCTCGGCCTATTCAGCATTACCTCGATGACGGAGGCGCTTTTGAATTGAGCGAGGATATAAAAGAGCCCCCGGAGCTCAAAAGGCCGCCGTGTTTTCGTTTCCGATAACCCCTTCCCCCTCCCCTTCTTTTCGTGTCAAGACCCCCCTTTTCAATTCGAAAACGTCACTTCCCCCCGTTACGAACCTCCTTCTGGAAGAAACGTAAAAAGTACTCTAATCCCAGTTGCTCATCATCGCGAGACTCCGCCCCCTTTTTCGAGCGGTGGGAGGGATTATCTCATTCTATTTATTCTCTCTTCTTCTTCTTCTTCGATAATAATGGAAATGAGGAGGAATAACAAGGCCCGCCACTATATAGTCTCCAAGGGGACGGATATTATTCTCATTTTCCCGCCCACCGAATCTGTTTTGTCTCCTCCAATTTAGTTCCTCATTTTCACACTCCTTCACACTTTGAATGATGGCATTTGAGAGAGAGAGCCTCTTAATCGAATACCCGCATTTCCGGTCTGAGCATCGTCTTGGTCCTTTCGGGCTCACTGAAGAGAGAGAGAGATTGACGCCAATGCGCCGCAATTTCATCGAATCAGTGGCGGCGGCGGAGGAGGAGTGACTTCTCATTCGAAGAATCCACTCTCGCTTCTTACTTAAACGCCATTTCTCATTGAGAGCTCACTCTGTACGAGGTCGGCTTCCGTTGGGAGCATCGTTCCGAGCTTCTTGATATCCATTCTCGAGCCGCTTTCCGCCGGCAGACGGCTCAAAAAGTTGTCTTCCTGCTCGCCTCCCCGTAAGCCTAATCCTCATTATCACACTGACATCATTCCGCTTACGCACCCCCACTTCCCTTCCTCACGTCTTCTCACGTCTTCTCAAAAAGCCCTCCGTGCCTGCCTCACGTCTTCAAACACACAAATTAGCTCCCGGCCGTCGTCCCGAAGACTCACCTCTTCGTGTCCTTTTTCTGCGAAAACATCGCTCTCCCAATGGATTATACAGCTCCGCGAAGATAACGAAAACAAGCTTTATTTTTCTGCTCCCCCACTCCTCCACGTCTTCTTCTTCTTGTCTCGCTTCTAAATCGGGCCCTTCTCTCATTTTCTCATTTCAGTCGTCGCTCGCTTTCGAGACTTGAAGAAAAGAATGTCGATTCTCTACGAAGACGAATTCGTGCGACTCGGCCAATTCACACTGTTCGTCAAGAACTACCAGTTCCCCACCAAAAAGACCAAATCCGTCTCGTTGGAGGCGATCACAACGTTGTGGTTCGAGGAGCAGGAGACGTGCAAGAGCACCACCACCAAGATTTGGGGCAAAGCGTCCGCTGCGAGCATCTACTGGGCTCTTGACGTCAAACGGTAGGTGACACTGGGACACCGTGACACAGTCACACAATCGTCTCCCGTCTGCAGCTCGCTCGGCGGCATCTCACCGCGCTCGCCGGCCAAATCGAACGTCGTCATCGAGGTGGGCGCGAAACTGCGCATCGGCTTCTCGGTCGACAACATCGACGAGTTCATGGACGCGATCCGCACCCTTCTCGACTACCACGTCATCATCGTCAACTACATCAATCTGCCGTGATTTCGCCCTCGCTCGCAGATCTGATCATCTGTCACTTTCACCTTCCACATTCGGATTCGATATCTTCTGTGTGTGTGTCTCTCCGTTTGGAAGCGTTTTTAGTTTCCACCCCCATCGTCCAACGTTCCTCCCACGTTTTCCCATGTTGCTCAAGTCTTGCCTGTAAATAAACAATTGTAAATAATTGAAACGAAACAAAGATTTCGTCTCCGGATCTCTGAATCCGAGAACAAACAAGGCAAACGCGCTCCACGGCACTCGCCGTTTGTACCTGTTTTCATCTCCTCCTCCTCGTCCCCTCCACATCGATGTCCATTCCTTTTCTCTCCAATTCCAATTCCAACTTCCACTTCAATAACATAATAACCGTAACCGTGTCTGTTCCTCCCTCTCTCTCTCTTCAAGGTCTCCTTCCCCTTTCCAACCAATCCATCGGTGTCACCAGACCATTTCCTCGCCCTCTCTCTCCCGTCGTCTTCCCCCCTTCATCCACTCTCTCCCCCATTCATCAGATAACAATATGATCGTCCACTCGATTCGCCTCTTCATCGTCGTCGTCACTTTCGCCCTCGTCTTGCTCGTCGCCGAGACGAGCTGTCGGCCGCCGGGACGCGTCGAGCAGGAGCTCGAGCTCACCGGCGTCGAGCCGATGGAGTCGGAGAAGTTCGTCGACTACTTCGAGGACTTCTTTCCCGTCCTCCACAACTCGTCGAAACTTCACGTGAGTTCGCCAGAGCGCACTTCCAATTTGAACGGAATCTCCCATTTCAGGAGAACTACCATTTGGAGAAGAAGAAATACTTGACTGCCGTGCTCGGATTTCCCGAGAAAATGAGGAAAATGAGGAGATGATCCTTCGCTTTTTAAATTTCCATTCCGTCGTCGTCTAATAAGTATCGAAATTGCAACTGTAAATAAATAAATAAACAAAGACTTTCTCATTCGATTTTTTCTGTTCTCGTCAAGCGGAGAGCGAGAGAAGTTCATCGGCAAACAGGAAAGAAAACAAACATCGCCTCTTCTTTTCTCTTCTCCAATATCTTCAGTTTTTTTCATCTTCTTCCACTTTGGCGGTTATCTTTTGACGCGTTTCTCAAGGTGAAAACAACCATAAAAGGAGAAGTTTGGGGCGAGATAACCGAAACGAAACCGTCAAACGGTTTTCGACGGAAAAGACAGTCGGAGGGAGAGGGGGTGTTCGATGGAGCGCACTTGCAATCCGAAGGATCAGGCTCTTTTCGGTTTTCTATTCTTCTCCCCTACCCGTCGATCTGGGCTCCTCTCGAAACAGTCGAAACCGCCGAACGCGGCTAACTATTTGAGTCGCAGAGTTTGCTCGGCGAGCTCTCTCTCCTTCCGAAAGATGCTCCTTGCATTCGTTGGCGTTTCCTGCCGCGTGAGATGTCTCTTCCTCCCCGCCCGCGCACTTTTCGACCATCTCTCTCTCCTTCTCCTTCCGACTGTTTGCTCGTTTTCAACAGCCCCACCACGGGAAAAGCTTCTTCTTCTTCTTGCTGACAACTTTTTGTCTACGCTCCCTTCTCTCGCAGTTTGTTGCATCGATTTGTCTCAGTCATCAGAAGATGTCGTACTCTCCGCAACCGCCGCCACGTCGCTACAACAGCACGCTCAACGTGGACTGCGTCGACGGCGTCTACCGGCAAGCACAGCAAGTGTCGCCGCTCACCAAGGTTCGCCAAACTCTCCACAAACTCCTCTTCCCAATTCATTCGTTTTCCAGCAAGTCAACCATTTGGCGTACGAGATTCCGAAGAACAAGTACGCGAACAATCCGTGGAACTACGCCCCCGAGTTCTTGAAAGTTTTCGGCGATTTGCGGTCTCCGCTGGGCGGAAAGGCCGTCTTCGATTGCGTTCTGCTCGGAAGCCCTCGTCCACGTGTACGCGGCCCTCTGTTGAGCAAGTGCGCTCTACGGTCAATCGGCTTTTCTTGCAGGTGTGCTGGCTGTTCAACGAGGACAAGATGCGCTTCAGCGACGTCATCATCGAGGACACGGCCGACGTGTGCCGTCTCACCATTCCCTACGTCCAAATGCACCACTTCGGTAGGTGTGGCAAGTGCGCTCCAGTGCAAAACATTCCCCCCAATCTGCAGGCACTTTCACTGTTCTCTGCGAAAACGAGGTTGGAAGAGCGACGGCGCAAGCGGAACTTCTTCCACTGTACGAATCATGAGAAGCCTGTACATATGCATCATATCAAACAAAGACAATAAATTTGTATTTGCAATCTGTGTGTTCGCTTCGAGTTGATGCGTGATTTATTGAACATGGAATCGAAGCGGCGGGGGGAATACCAGTAGAATGTGTGTATGTATAATATGCGAAGACAAAGACAAAGAGAAACGATAAATTCCATGAAGATCCAAGAGAGAAAAAATTTAAAAGGGAGTGCGGGAGTGTATTTGAAATACAAATAAAAAGAGAGGAGGGCGGATTAATAATCATGGTACAGTGGGTCGCACTTCTTGCAATCATGCGAGGCATAGTCACTTCCTCAGCTTCTTCGACACCTTCGCCATCAATTTCATGCGCTCCTCGGTCAGCTGGCGGATTTCCGCGTCGAGTTTCGTCGCCTCGCGCTCGTGTTCGTCGTGAACTTCGCGCTCGCGAGCCGCCATCGCCTCTTCCACTTTGCGCATGTCTGATTCGGTCAGATCGAGCTTCTTCTGGAACTCTTCGCGAAGAGCCAGCTCGCGACGTAGAAACTCGTCCTGGTACTCGCGGTGCTTCTGCAAACGACGCTTGGAATCAGTGAACCCTTTTTGTTATCCAATTCTTGAATGCTTACCTGCGCGAGCTTCTCGATGATCTTCGGGCCGGTCTCTCCGTCGCCGATCTTCATTTGTCGAAGACGGTCGCGGCGGTATGTCTCGTAGAGGGACTCGTGAGTTCTCTGCCGCATCTCGTCGACGTTGGTCCGGAGAAGAGCCTCGCGGAGCTTCACGAAATCGCAGTGCTGCTCGTTCTCGACCTCAACGATACCCCACGGGTATTGCCGCGCGCGCACCATCTGCCCGTTCTCTTTTTTAACGAAATCGCAACTGCCGACGACGGCGAACGGGACGGCGGTGTTCATTGCCTGATTCGTCGATGAGACAGTCTCGTCGTCGGTCGGGAACGAGTAGATGTCGATCTTCTGGCTTTTCAGCTCGCTCAATATTTTGGCCTTGAAGCGGAGCAGCTCGTCTTTGCAGGTCGTGTCCGACTTTGCTATGACGGGAATCACGTTGACGCGCTTTGCAAGTTCGCGAAGGGTCACTAGATCTAGTGCTTTCAGGCTGCAAACAGAAATGTAGAGAGGTTCTGTGAGATGTCTTGACCTACCCGTGGCCAGTTGGTGATATGAAGTAGAGGCATGCGTGGATGCGTGAATCGTCGAAGTACTGGAGCATCCGACGAGGCTTCAACTCCTCTTGCAGGTACTTTTCGAACTGCGACTCGAGGTAGTCAACTATCACCTTCGCACTCTTGTCCTTGTCGAGCTGATCACCGAACCCGGCGGTCTCCACAAGCCGCAGTTTGACCCGGATTCCTCCCTCCGCCACGTCGTACGTCTTCGTGCGCAGCTCGACGGTCTTCAGCTCGTGGTTGCACGGCTCGAAGTCGAGTTTCATGTTGAACAAAGACTCAATGAGTGTCGTCTTTCCCATCCCGGTCTCGCCGACGCACATCAGATTGAACTGGAAGCCCGCTTCGACGGCCTTCTTGACCAATTGGTGCGGAAGCGAGTCGAAGCCTACGTGTCCGTTAAGCTGCATCACACGGCCCGACGTATCCAGCGTCTTATTGATCGATGAAACAGAGGTAGGGGCGGAGGGAGGAGCTGCCGGCGCGGCGACAGTCGGCTTCTTCGTTGAAACGGAAGAGATAGCGGTGTTGATGCTGCTAGTCGCCGAGCTGATCGTCGTTGAGCTGTTGTGGCTGGCATGGTGATGATGAGGAACCGGTGGTGGCGGATTGTGTGGCGGTAAGTGCTGAAATCGAGAGAAGTCAGTGAATTCTCGAATGGAAGTTCGCTCACCTTTTGTTCGACGTCGGCCATGCTAAACTTCTTGGGAAGAATCACTGGGATTTCCTGAAAAAATCGATATGAAACGCAGTTATTTTGGAGAGAAAGGACAGAAAAGGGGAGAAGCAGTGAAACAGAAAGAGAGAGGAGCGAGGTCAAACCCGCCAGATGCGCGACACGTACCATCTTCGAACGACTTGTCATCGTGACATACGGATTTTCGTGAGTCACCACCACCGTCTGCAGATTCACACTGCCTTGTTTCCCGCGGCGGACGAGCAGAAGTGCGACGGCGACTAGGAATATCAAAAGAACGAAAAGAAGCGCCGATGCAGTGTAGAGAATCGGCTCGAAACTCATAAATCCATATAGGAATCACTGATGAAACACAAAAAATTGTCTGGGGCGATAAGGGCGCGGGGATGATGCGGATTCTCGCGCAAGCAAACAATAACCAACAACTGTCATTTTCGACCGGCCGGCTGCTGATTTAATCACGATTATTTTGTCGCAGATTGTGTATCGAAAAGTGAGAAAGCCGAAAAAGTGCGGAAAAGTGGAAAACAGGCGGGAAAGGGTCGAAAATGCAACAGAAAACGTCGAAATGCGCAGATAAATTCAAAATCTGCGCCTTCCCGGCCTGTGCGAGGGAGCGCGTTTGCATCATACATGTGGCGCAGATGGAGTCAAGTGAATTCGTCATTTTGAACACATTTATTTTCATTCGTTAGATGAAGGTTGAGCAAGAATGTGAGAAAATTTAAATAAAAAACAAGAAAGTCAACAAGGAAGTTAATATAACTCGAAAAATGGATACCGGTACCTATTCTTGGGCAACGGGAGCAGTTTCTTCCCCAGCCACTCCCATTTCGTACTCTTCGTCCCGCTGCTGCCCGTTCTTTTTCCGTCTGCACGTGCTGAACAAATGTATCAGCACGAGCGCTAGGATAAAAAAGAAATCAGTCCCAAATGAACGAGAAACCAGGGGAAGGTTCCGGAATCGGCGGAATCGCTGCCGGCTGAGCTCTTCTGGGGCAGCTCGATGGCTTTTGAACGAAGCGAGGCTTTCGCGAATCCGAGCCCGTTGCAGTAGTGACCGCGGCAGTAACATGTGGTGATGTTCACGCTGAAAGATTGATGGCTCTTTGTGCCATTTCGTGCGACAAAGGCGACTCACTTCCTGCGGTTCACCATCTTCACGTAGGAAGTGCACAGAGGCGGGTCCGATTCGGAGAGTTCCGGAAGGTTCCGGATCCGCATTTGACAGTCACGGACCATTCCTGAAAGCGGCTATGGAAGTGCGCTCCACTGAGAATCTTCTCTCACCGACGGTCTTGCCCGCATTGTCGCCGTCGGCTCTCGTGATGTTGATCGTCATGCAGTAGCCGGTGCACGCGTTGCCGTCCTTTTTCAGCTTGCTCTCGGTGAGACACTTGTCGTCGCTCACCATCGAATCGCCCTGATTCACCGGCAATCCGTACTTGACCCAGTTCTTGAATAGGCTGAGGAGGATGAAACGGGATTACTGTAAGTTCACTTACCCAAACCGCATCAGTACTTGCGCACTTGTGACACGTGGAGCCGTACGTGGTACCAGGTACTACCAAAAGTAGTAGTACCGGCAGTACCAGCATCTGCAATTTGGAGGTGGGAAGAAGGATGTACGGATCGATATCCGAGATGGAGAATGGAAGCTCCTTCTGGCAGCGGGGGGCCCGACGACGGGTGCGCGCGCTTTTCACACGCTCTCTGCGTCTCTGCGTCTCGCGCGCTCTCTCGCTTCTCTCGTCACAGTCTTCGCGTACTGTTTGCACAGTGATATCCGATATGTTTATTGTTTTTCCTCACAAGCACCCCCCGAGAGACAGAGAGAATGAAGCGACACGCTTGACAGGTAAGAAAAGCGGAGATAATCTGGCGCGAGTAAGTGCGCTCTAATGAGCACGACGCGATTGGAAACAATGGGAAGATGAGGTCGAACGCGGACCGTTTGAACCCATTTGCATAACCAAGTCCACTTGAGACACAAGAACAAAGGGGAGAAGGGGGGCGAGCTATTTAGTCATGCGAAAACCGTCGGAAGAGGAAGCGACGCCATCTGTTTTCGAATGCGCGCCCGCCTCCTTCAAATGTGTACCCAAAGTGAAATGGAGGCTAATCAATCGCGGTGCACAAAAGAAAGCACAAAGTCAAATACAAATACACACGCTTTTATGTCTGTGTTTGTGTCTCATGGGGGTGAGGATTCAGAAGACGTCGTCTCCGATGTGGTCGATCAGACGACGTCCTTGCGTCGAGCCACTCTTGATTCGCAGGTAGATCTGGAAAAGTGAAGACGTTGAGGAAGAGGCGACGCTCTCACCTGCTCCAAATCCTCGAGCGAAATGTAGGCGTTGCCACCGGACGCCTCCAGAAGCACGTCTTCCAGAAGACCCTTCTCGAGACTGTTCACCTCTTTCACCACCTTTTTCAGGTCACCAACCGTGAAATAGCCTCTCTCTTTCACATCCAATTTCTGGAACTTGACCGCCACTTTCGACTTCTCCTCAACGCTCAACTCGCACTTTTTCCCGCCTCTTCCCAGCTTGTTAACGCCCATTTCGACGCGCAAAAACTGCATCGTTTCGTCAAAATGGCGCTTCTGCTCAACCGCGCTCCACTGCAACTCTTCGGCCATGATGGCGACGACACGTGGCAGAGCGAGACGGGCGGCGCGGGCGTCGAGCAGCGAGAGACGCGTGCGACGGGCGAGGATGTCGGCCGGAGTGCGCGCGTACTCTCGCACCGCGTACCGCACCTCGGCCTCGAGAAACGGAAAGTCGGGGTGGAGACGTTGGCCGATGGCCGGGAACGTCTTCCCCGTCGACTTGCACAGCTTCACCACCTCGTACACCTTGTCTCCGTACGTCTCGCAGAGATGGACGGCCACCTGCTCCTCGAGCCCGTACTTCTGCGCGATGGTTCTATAGAGCATCGGGGTGTAGTTGTGACCGCCTTCGAACATCATTCCGCGAGTGGCGCACGGCTTCGCGTGCTCCATCCTCTCCACTTCAAGAACCTTGTTCATCGTCTCCTCGGCCATGTGCCGGAACGTCGTCAGTTTCCCGCCGGCGATTGTGACAAGTCCCGTGGGGCCGACGTCGATGAGATGGTTCCGTGCGAGCGTCTTGTGATCTTTCTTCCTCGGATCGAGAACCAGTCCGCGGATGCCCGACCAGACACTTGTCACGTCTTCGCGTCGGATGTGGAACTCCTTCTCGAAGCTTCGGTTCATCTCTTCCAGTATGTATTGGATCTCCGCTTCGGAAACCGTCGGCGAGTGCGTCACTTCTGCCGGATCGTCGGTGGTGCCGATGATCGCGTGATTCTCCCACGGGAACGCAAAGATCACACGTCCGTCGGAGGACTTCGGGTTGATGAGGCCAGTCTTGCCGGGACAGAAGTACTTTGGCACAGTCAAATGGATGCCCGAACTTCCGAGAATCATCGGCGACCGCTTCTCATCGGCCATTTTGCGGATGTGATCGTTGAACGGACCCGTCGCGTTGACGACGACTTTCGCCCGGATCCGGTAGGTCTCGTTGGTCAGATGGTCTCGGACGACGGCTCCGTTCACTTTCCCGTCGGAGTCTTTGAGCAGACCGATGCACTCCGTGTGGTTCACGCACTGAAACGTCTCGTCTAGAAGACGTCCTCGTCATTTGACCTACTTTCGCTCCGTTCCGAATCGCGGTCAGAGCCACGACGAGGACGAGTCTGGCGTCGTTCTGTTGGCCGTCGTAGTAGAGAATCGCCCCGCGGAGCCCTTCCCTCCGGATCGTCGGACAAATCTCGAGGGCCTCCTCGGTGGAAACGAACCTCGACGGCTTCAGAACGCCCTTCCCGGCGAGGTAGTCGTACAGTTTGATGCCTCCCCAGTAGTAGATCGACTGCCACCATCTGGAATTCAGAAGGATGTTTTCAGTCTCAGACGCCCTGCTCCACTCACTTGTAAGTCGGTACGAGAACCGGGAAAGTGTGCGAGAGGAACGGCGCCGCCTTCATCACGTTGATCCTCTCGTCGAGGCCCTCCTGCACGATCTTGTACTGCTCCCAATCCATCTCCTTCAGAGCCGTCTCCAGATACTTGACGCCGCCGTGCAGAAGCTTCGACGACTTGGACGACGTGCCGCAGCAGTAGTCTCCGTACTCCACCATCGCGCTCTTCAGCCCGCGCGTCTGTGCGTCCAGAACCACGCCGGCGCCGGCGGATCCTCCTCCGATCACGAGAACGTCGAACTGTTTCTCGGTTTTCAGCGACTCGACGAGCTCTTCGCGCGAGGGTAGCGGAAGTGAGCTCCCCGACGCTTCGCGGATCTTCGAGAGACCGGTCCGATGGTTTTGCCACGTAAGCAACATGATTCCAGCAGGCACACCGAGCATTGCCGTTCCGGTGCGACGTAGAAGAGCGCGAGAGAACATTTCCACCGGTAGATTAGAATAATTGGCTAGTCGAAACAAGAACTGAACTAATCGTCGAACAGAGGGGACGATCGGGTTCCAAAGTTCACGGTCATCATTGTATCTCTTCGCTACGACACACCAAGAAAGGAGATATTTAAAAGTTATCTTTTTCAATACACCAGAGTGGTCATTAATTATAAAGCCAGTTAATAGTTACAATGAAATTAATACAGAATAGTCAAACATAAAACGATCATCGCAAATTTACGACGACGAAACAAAAAGAATCGATTGCCGGCAGATGATTGTCCTGTCGCTTCGCCTCGAACTCAAACCGGTACCTTTATTGCTGGGAATCGGTCGTGCCAGACGAAGAAGTAAATGACATGCGGGCGCACTTCGATCGTGGCGAGCAGTCCGTCGTCTCTCAAGATGTCGCCTCCTTTTGTGCCCTCCTCCGACTGGTCGGCAGCATAGCTCACTTTTCCGTACACATAAGAAGCATCTCGAATCTTTGGATTGAACGGGAAGGGCTTGATCTTCTCGATGATCCGCTTCGTATCCACCCGGTATCCGTCGTCGAACAGCACACCGAGAAGATGAAGCTGGTTGTCGCGACCTTGTCGCCATTTGTTGATGAAATGGATGATGTCGTCGGCCGATAGTTGCGAACCACCGATGAGCAGACTGAGTCCATCGAACGCCATCAGATGGACTCTTTTGACCCAGCAACCTTTCATTGTTACCAAGTTGTTCGTTCGGAACAAGTTCAAGTGTCTCTTCTTCCACTTTCCGTGGACCTTTCCGTCGATGGTGAAGACGTTCGGCTTGTGCCACACTTCGCCCAACTGTTCCAAGTCCTCGGTCGTCATCTGTTTGCCCATAATGCGAACTGCTTCGGGCTCGTGAAGCTGAACATGATGAATGAAGTGCTTGATGGCGGGAACGTTCACAGTGAGACAGCTGGTCAGCGGTTGAACTGTAAGCGTCTGCAGGTATTCGAAGAGGTACGATGGCGCGAGCATTCCTTGAGACTTGTTTGTCAGGTAAATAACACTGTCGTCTTTGGATCCGTGGCGGTTCCAGACGATTCTGGAATATAGAAAGAGGAAGTGAGCGTCCGAAGCCAGGGGGATGCCAATCTTACCCGCAATTAAAGACGTGCTTGCCGATAGCCAGCTGGCATTTTTCCATTGGAATTTTCGCCAGGTTAGCGGTTGTCTGGCACTCCCAAGAGCAAGTGGAACCCGCGGGACTCAAGACGAATCGGGCTCCATTGTTTTCGCTGTACCAGTTGATGCCGGCCATGCACTCGAACTCATGCACTCTTGCGTCCAACACTTTTTTCACTTCGGATTTCGTCGCTGTCGAGCAGAACGATAGAAGGAACAATTCCGAAGTGGTGAACTTGGAGAATATGTTCAGTTTGACCTCTTCTGGTAGTTTTAGGAGGTTCATCTGAAAACGGAAGCGAATAAGTAATTATAGCAGAGAGAAACGAACTTTTGTTGAGTGTCCAACACCACCGACAGTGGACCCCGACCGTCAGAAAGCTTTGAAGTAGGAAGCGCCGAACGTACTGCCAAATTTTACGACCAATGGAGATAACTCGAAGAATCAGAAGAAAAAAGGGAATAGTTGACCCAAAACAATGCTGCAGAGAAAGACGCAAAATGTACATTTATTATCAGAGTTCCAAGTTTAAAACCATATCAAACCAGTTAATTAATTAAGCACATTGCAAAATGTACATTTCAGCAAAATGTACATTTATTATCAGAATTCCAAGTTTAAAGCCATATCAAACCAGTTAATTAATTAAGCACATTGCATGAGACATGTTCATTGGCGTCTAGCGATCGGGAATGGATTGTGCCAGATGTAGAAGAAGAACCAGTGACTTAATGCATTTTTACCGTAGTCGAACGTAGCCACAACACCGTCTTCTCTCGTGAGGTCGAGCCCGTCTACAAGATCTCTGTTTGGGGGCTTGGGCTCGTGTGGCACTCTGAAAAAACGAGATTACCAACGTCAATTGAAGACGTACTGACCGGTGTTTGAACACATAATATCTTGATCTTCTTTTCGGATTGTAACTCCACGGGTGGAACTCGGCCACGATCTTAGCAAAATCGAACTTGTGCTCCTTCGCGAATACAACCGAGAGCACCTCGAGCTTTGGAAGGAAGCCTTTCTTCCACTTATGAACGAACTCACTGATGTCAGCGGGCGTAAATTTCGCGTTCTCGACGTGGGCAGTGTACCCTTTGAAAAACAGCAGATGATTTCTCTTCACCCATCCGCCATTTGCGATTTGCACGTTATCGACTCCAATCATCTTTAGGTTATTCTTGAGCTTCCCAACAACGGGCGGCTCGATTAAGCAACACGCAGTATCGATCCAGTGCTTGTTTAAGTATTCTACTTGAGCCACTGTCATCTGATCTCCCGTGATTTGTAATCCGCACGGAGGACGTGTCCACTCCAACGTCAGCATTTTGTCCATTACATTCACGTTGGTGCGCACCAAGTTTTGCACCCCTTGCTGTGCCAGAGCTTCCACGTATCGGATTATGATGACTGGAGAGATATTCGACTGATCTTCGTTAATAACAAAAACCGAGGCAGCAGAGTAGTCTCTCGTCCATAAGGCGCTGAAAGCCGGAGGATAATTGCAGAAAAAGTAGGGGAAGGACACACTCACCGGCATTTCAAGACAACTCCTTCAATCGTTACTTGGAAATTCGAATTGCCCGGGCCCGGGGGGATTTGGTTCTCGTGTTTATCGAAAATGAAAGCGCAAGTATGACCGATTCCTGTGAATAAAAACTGCAGTATTCTGCCGTCGAGCACAGCTTCCGTTCGCGCAACAAAGTAAGGCGGTCTTTGACTGATGTCGTTTCTCACTTCATCTCTCACTTTCGCTGAGAGGAAAGACATGAATAACAAATCCGAATTATGTAGATGGGCGAAGATTTTCCGCCGAGGTTTGACGGGTAATTCAAGTAATTTCATCTGAAAACGAGAGAAATTGGTGGGAAACGACGAAGTATTGCATGAAATGAGGAGATTGAAATGAGGAAAGAAGCAAATCGAGCGGCTGTTTGCGCGCGCGCTTTTTGATCTGTTCGGCAGAGCGCAATTGCATTCCGCGTCTTCTGCAGTTTTCAATTCAATTTGCGAATGCGGGAAGAAAGAAGAAGAACGTTTATTGAAACTGACATTCCGAGTTCAAACTCTCGAGGAATGGTATGACAAAAAGAAAAGTACCAGTTGAAATGAAAGACACAAGCAGAATGATTCAAGGGATTTAGATGCGATGACGAGCAGCGCGGCTTCCCGAGTATCCAGATGGAGCGGCGGCGGCGGCGGCGCCCCCACCTCCCGAGTATCCGGATCCTCCTCCGCCTCCTCCAGCTGGAGCAGATCCTCCAGAGTATCCTCCCGACGGGGCCGGTGCTGGAGCCGGAGCTGGAGCTGGCGGTGGTGGCGGTGGTGGCGGTGGCGGGGGTGGTGGCGGAGCAGCAGCTGCGTTGCCAGAGTAGCCACCCGACGATCCTCCTCCTCCTCCTGAAGATCCTCCAGAGTAGCCTCCTCCCGATGGAGCTGGAGCCGGAGCCGGAGCTGGAGCTGGCGGTGGCGGTGGTGGTGGAGCAGCGGCGGCTCCTCCGGAATATCCTCCCGAAGATCCTCCTCCTCCTGAAGATCCTCCAGAGTATCCTCCCGAAGATCCTCCGCCTCCTCCAGCTGGAGCAGATCCACCAGAGTAGCCGCCCGATGGAGCTGGAGCTGGAGCTGGAGCCGGAGCCGGAGCTGGAGCTGGCGGTGGTGGTGGCGGCGGCGGTGGTGGTGGAGCAGCGGCGGCTCCTCCGGAATATCCACCAGACGATCCTCCTCCTCCTCCTGAAGATCCTCCAGAGTATCCTCCCGAAGATCCTCCGCCTCCTCCAGCTGGAGCAGATCCACCAGAGTAGCCGCCCGATGGAGCTGGAGCTGGAGCTGGAGCCGGAGCCGGAGCTGGAGCTGGCGGTGGTGGTGGCGGCGGCGGTGGTGGTGGAGCAGCGGCGGCTCCTCCGGAATATCCACCAGACGATCCTCCTCCTCCTCCTGAAGATCCTCCAGAGTATCCTCCCGAAGATCCTCCGCCTCCTCCAGCTGGAGCAGATCCACCAGAGTAGCCGCCCGATGGAGCCGGAGCAGGAGCTGGTGGTGGTGGTGGTGGCGGTGGTGGTGGTGGCGGTGGTGGTGGTGGCGGAGCGGCAGCAGCACCTCCGGAGTATCCACCGGACGATCCTCCTCCTCCTCCTCCTCCGCCCGAAGATCCTCCCGAGTAGCCTCCTCCTGATGGAGCTGGAGCTGGAGCTGGCTCTGGAGCCGGGGCTGGTTCCGGAGCGGCCGCAGACGATCCTCCAGAGTAACCTCCTCCTCCGCCTCCTCCGGCTGGAGCAGAACCTCCAGAGTATCCGGATGGAGCTGGCGCCGGAGCCGGAGCCGGAGCTGGTGGCGGTGGCGGTGGCGGCGGTGGAGCAGAAGCCGCGGAGTAACCTCCTCCTCCGCCTCCGCTGGAGTATCCACCTGATGGAGCCGGAGCCGGAGCTGGCGGTGGTGGCGGTGGCGGCGGCGGTGGTGGTGGAGCAGCAGCGGCCGAAGAATATCCACCGCCTCCGCCTCCTCCGCCTCCAGATGAGTATCCTCCCGATGGTGCTGGAGCAGGTGCTGGCGGTGGAGCAGCAGCAGCAGCGGAGTATCCGCCGCCTCCTCCTCCTCCTCCGCTCGAGTATCCTCCCGATGGTGCCGGGGCCGGGGCTGGTGGCGGCGGCGGTGGAGGTGGTGGCGGAGCCGAAGCGGCAGCATAACCTCCGCCGCCTCCTCCAGCTGGTGCCTTAGCGTATCCTCCGGACGATCCTCCACCTCCGCCGGACGCAGAAGCGTATCCGCCGCCTCCTCCACCGCCTCCCGAAGAGTATCCTCCCGATGGTGCTGGCGCAGCGGCAGCCGAGTATCCTCCTCCTCCTCCTCCGCCTCCTCCACTGGAGGCGTATCCTCCCGATGGGGCTGGTGCTGGCGGCGGCGGCGGCGGCGGCGGTGGTGGTGGAGGTGGAGCCGAAGCAGCTGCGTATCCTCCTCCTCCTCCTCCTCCACCGGCTGGAGCCTTAGCATATCCGCCAGACGATCCGCCTCCGCCTCCTCCTCCAGAAGAGTATCCTCCTCCGCCTCCTGGGATAATAGTTGATGAACTGAGCTGCACTTCGAAAGATCTTACCTCCTCCTCCTCCACTCGAAGCGTATCCTCCAGAAGGAGCCGGAGCTGGAGCCGGAGCCGGTGGCGGAGCAGCAGCGGCCGAGTATCCACCACCTCCGCCTCCACCTCCTCCGCCGGCAGAAGCATATCCTCCGCCGCCGCCTCCACCGCCGCCTCCACTCGAGGCGTATCCTCCTCCTCCACCTGAACACTCACATCAAGAGAAGCTCGACGTTTCCGACACACTCACCGCCTATCACCGAACCGATGAGGATCGCAGTGGAGAGAACGATCACCTTCATTCGCATCTTTGGGAAGAAGACACTCGAAGATGTGATGTGTGTGTGTCCTGACTCGCCGCAGCGTTCCCTTTTATACCAATCTTATTTATGACCTTCGCCTCGGTTTCCGAACGGGTTTCGCTTCTCCTTCTCCTTCTCCTTCGTGGGAGTGCAAAACAACGTCGACCCTTTGACCTGGTCTTGATAGTGATCTCTCTCCCTCGGAACGAACTGGTACTACACTCACTCCTCTCTCTCTCTCTTCACTGCCTTCTAGTTTGATGCCTCCCTTCTGATGTAACTTTATTAACACTTTTTATCACTCAATTCCTTGTAAATTCTGTAGATTATCGGTTTGTACACCTCGTCTGTGGCGCGAAGTCCGATGGCGAAGTCGATGTGTGTGAAGTGGTCGAGGTCGTGGTACTCGATGAGCCCTGGACCCATCTGCTTGATGAGCACCTCGCGAACGTCGTAGTCGTCTGTTACTCTGTCATCTTTGCTGAAAATGTGGATGGTTACTGTAGCTCGTGGATCAGAAGACGTGCCTGAAGTAGAGAATCGTCTGTGCTCTGATGTTCCCGATATCGAGCTTCGGAGCCTCGGTCTGTCCGTAGGCGATCATGTTCCTCTCTGCGCCCAAATCCAGTTTCCGCAACTCGTGGTACTTGAAGATCTGCATCCAGTGCAACATGTTCAGTGTTGACGTCACCGATGGGAAATGAGTGATTATGATCGGGATTCGAGACTGAAACTTCAAGTTTCATGACTGTTTTCAGATCCCGCTCACCGAGTTGAACTGTCCCAGTTTCTCAAGTCCACTCGTTATCCGGAAAGCGCCCGCACAGAAATGGTTCAGGAAAGCCGACGAACAAACGTCGGCGATGACGGAGGTGATGGATTTGGGGAGAGTCACCGGCACGATGCCGAACTTTCCGTCCAGTGCGAACTGAATCAGTCGCTGCAAATAGTTGCCCTCGAGCAGATTCAGGGGCACGAAGGGTCGCAGAAAGCCCGCAGTGGGTCCCATCGCGAAGAAAATGCGGATCTTGTTCTGCCACGTGGCGTCCGCCTCGGCGAGCCTTGCGAACATCACGGTGGTTCCCTGACTGTGGCCGACGTAGAACAGAGACTCTTGACCTGTGTAGTTGAGGGCGTAGTCGATTTGTTGACGCAGATCGTAGTGAGCGTAGTCGTACAGACTGGAAGCAGAGATCGCAGGTCAACGTGGGAAACAGAGAGAGCTGACCTGAAGTTCCAGAACCTCGCCTCACTGGAGTCGAACGTCGTGTGGTTGCGTCCGTACTCGGTGCCTCGCACGTTTCCCAGCCAGACGTCGAAGCCGGCGTCGGCGAAAACGTAGGCGGGACTTTGAGACGGAAGGTTGAAGAGGTACTCGTACGAGGTGGCGAACAGACCGTGCATGAAGAACACCACCGGACGCTTCTCTCCACACCCATCGATGCTTCTGGCTGGAAATGCTCAGTTTCAGACGACACTCGCACACTCGACCTCACTATCTCGTCCACGCGGAATCCGCTGCACTTCACTGATGTAGCCGTCGTCCGTCTGCACGTAATGCCGTTCCACAGGGTAGCCGTAGTAGGCGATGGTGTCTGCCTGAACGAGAAGACGTTCGTCTCTGATGACGTTCTCGAACAAACCGCGTCCAGCGTTTCTTCGATCTCCTTGCCGCTTGTTGCAGGCGCTGATAGCAGAAGAGCGGAAATGAGAAGCAATGAAATCATGAGTTGATTTGAAGAAAAACGGCAATGGTCAAACTATTTTATAGCTATTTTTGAGGCGCTCGTTTGTTTTTTCGACAGCCCACACACTCCGTTATCAGATAATCGCGGCCGTCACAACATAAAAGAACGCACCAACACTCATCGAAGTTCAAATAGTTTGATGATTGAAGAAAGTTTATTTTTGTGAAAGAAGGTTGAATGAGATTTAGAGGGGGAACCGTATAGAGTTAGAAGGGAACCGGTGTGATTGATTAGATTCTCAGGAATCGAGCCATCATCTTCTTGGCTGGGTAGGATCCTCCACCGGCAGCCGGAGCTGTCGCGTATCCGGCTGGAGCACCGCCCACTTCCGGAGTGGCTTCCTGAGCGATTGGCTCGGCAGCTGGAGCAGGAGCAGTCTCCACAGGGGCACCTCCAACTTCCGGAGCTGGCTCGGCCGCTGGAGCAGCTTCCACTGGGGCTCCGCCTCCAACGGCAGATCCTGAGTATCCAGAAGCACCTCCTTCGGCGTAGGCACGGGCGACTCTTCTCTTCTTGGCTGGGTACGATCCGGCTCCTCCTCCGGCAGCAGTTGGGTAGCTTCCAGCTGGAGCACCTCCTACTTCAGGAGCAGCTTCTTGAGCAACTGGCTCGGCAGCGGGAGCAGCCTCAACTGGAGCACCACCGACTTCCGGGGCCGGCTCAGCGGCTGGAGCTGGTTCGACTGGGACTCCGCCTCCGACAGCAGAACCGGAGTAGCCGGCAGATCCTCCTTCAGCGTAGGCACGAGCGACTCTTCTCTTCTTGGCTGGGTACGATCCGGCTCCTCCTCCGGCAGAAGTTGGGTAACTTCCAGCTGGCGCACCTCCGACCTCCGGAGCTGGTTCCGCTGCGACAGAAGACTCTGGAGCTGGAGCAGCCTCAACTGGAGCACCACCGACTTCTGGAGCTGGCTCGGCAGCTGGTGCTGTTTCAACTGGAGCACCTCCACCGACAGCAGAACCGGAGTAGCCGGCAGATCCTCCCTCAGCGTAAGCACGAGCGACTCTTCTCTTCTTCGCTGGGTACGATCCTGCCCCTCCTCCTGCGGCGGCAGTAGGGTAGCTACCTCCATCGGCTGGGGCTCCACCCACTTCAGGGGTTGGCTCAGCGACTGGCTCGGCGACAGAAGCAGCGGATTCTGGGGCTGGAGCAGCCTCAACTGGAGCACCACCGACTTCCGGAGCAGCTTCAGCTGGAGCTCCGCCTCCAACGGCAGCTCCTGAGTATCCGGCAGATCCTCCCTCAGCGTAAGCACGAGCGACTCTTCTCTTCTTGGCTGGATAAGATCCGGCTCCTCCTCCGGCAGCAATTGGATAGCTTCCAGCTGGAGCACCTCCAACTTCTGGAGTAGACTCTTGAGCAGTCGGCTCAGCAGCTGGGGCAGCTTCGACTGGAGCACCACCGACTTCCGGAGCTGGCTCAGCGGCTGGGGCAGCTTCGACTGGAGCACCTCCACCGACAGCAGATCCTGAGTATCCGGCAGATCCTCCCTCAGCGTAGGCACGAGCGACTCTTCTCTTCTTGGCTGGATAAGACCCTCCTCCGGCAGCAGTTGCGTATCCTCCAGCATCGGTGGCTGGAGCTGCAGCAACGTCTTGCGATGGTTCCGGGGCAGGAGCAGCTTCAGGAGCAGGGACGGGCTCAGCGGGAGCAGCCTCGCCGCCTCCTCCTCCAGTCGAATAGTCCGCACAGTGAACTGAGAAGATGAGGGCAAATCCGAGCAAAAACAGGGAAAGCTTCATTTCTGCAAAAATGGAGATGAGGAGAATAAGGAAAAGAAGACTCACTTTCAGAGGAAGTTCGGAAGAAGCAGTAGATTCAGATGAGAATCGGAGAGTGAAGTGTCTTCTTCGGAATGCTCCTTCCCTTTTATACTGTCCTCCAAGTTACAAAAAGCCGGAAGAAAGTTGGAAAAACAATAACAAAAGGGGGATTTATTACCTCTCCCGTATAGTTTTACTGCCCTGCCAGTGACTGTGAAGCTGACAAAAAACTAGTTTTCGCTAGGAAGTGGCAGCAAAAAGAAGAAGCAGCAGCAAAACAGAAGAAAAGAGGAGCGTGAACTCTCTTTTTCTCCTCAAAGTCTCGAGGAATCCACCAACATTCCTTCCAAATCTACTCGAGAAAAGCAAAACATTCGAAACCGAAACAATGACGAAGAAGACGATCTTCGACGGAGAAGCTGTCGAGCAGCTCGCCCAACGGATGATCGACCACATTCTCAGGTGGCGAAACCTGGAGGCGTTCACCAACAAACAGATCTATCTGATCCTCCAGAGAGTGAGATTCTGCGCTCTTTTCAGATGGGAATCGAACGCTTTCAGACGGAAGCTGTGCTGAAACCACTGCCCGGAATGCTGCAAGTTCAGCATCCGATCACGATCGTCGGCGACCTCCACGGCCAGCTCGACGCCCTCATCCGCTACTTTGACGTCGTCGGCTACCCGCCCAAAGTTCAGTTTCTCTTCCTCGGCGACTACGTGGATCGCGGCGCGAAGAGTCTTGAAACGTCGATCCTGCTGTTCTGCTACAAGATCAAACATCCGCACATGATCCATCTTCTGAGGGGAAACCACGAGTGCATGAAGATGAATCGTCTGTACGGATTCCACGAAGAGTTGCGGAGAAAGAGGTGCACCACGATGTGGCGTCGTTACCAGGACGTCTTCAACCAGCTCTCCCTGTGCGCCCGCGTCGGCGAACGCATTCTGTGCATGCACGGCGGCATCTCGGAGAAGTGCTCTTCGTGGGCCTCGTTCCACGCGCTCAAGAAGCCGAAGACGCCGAAGACGTGCGACGAGGGACTGCAAGTGGATCTGATGTGGGCGGATCCGACGCAGGACAAGTGCAACACGTTCATGATGAACACGCAGAGGTCCATTTCGGTGGTGTTCGGCGAGAAGGGGCTCACCGATTTCATGAAGAAGCTGGGCCTCTCGTTGATAGTGAGAGCCCACGAAGTCTCCCAGGAGGGCTTCAACTTCCTGTTCGGACGCAAGATTGTGACCGTCTTCTCGGCGCCCTACTACTGCGGCAACGAATCGAACTGCGGAGCAATCATGCACGTTTCGGCGGCCTACGAGATCTCGTTCACTGTGCTCCGTCCGAGAATGATGCTGAATCACGAGAACGCGGAGTTCGTGAAACAGATGGAGAACAACTACAAGTCGCTGATGGCTCCGAGCCCTGATCCGAGTGAGTGAGCCCCTTCCGAACTGTAGCCATTGTCGTTTTCAGACCGTGCACGTCATCTGGAACTGACGGCTTCCAAAGTTTCCTCCAACGAGAACTTGAACAAGGCTTGAACTTTTTATAACAGTCTCCTTTGTCGGAATAAAGTGGGTGAATTGGAACGAGATGGGGAAAGTTGGGAAGCGGGACGGATGATGGATTGAGATTGAGGAGGGATTTGGGACGGTAGATCATTGCAATTGTTCATCCGAACGACGGGATTCGAGGCCGAGTTGGCTCCGAGAGCCGATAGAATCTGATCGATTTGAGGATCGGGCGAGGATCCTGACGGGTTCCTTTCCAGTACCAGGAAAGTGTCACAAGGCGCCGGAACAGTGTCGGTTTGCGATAGAATAAGGGAGGAGGGAGAGACATGAACGGCCGAAAGGGGGATGTCAATTATGGAGGCGACGTTGAGAGAGAGCTGTGTGGCGGAGGCACGAGACACGTGGCCGATGATCGACTTTCGTTGAGAATCGGAGGAGAGGAAGGAGAGTTCGAACGGCGACGAGATGGACTCGTCGAGCACTGAAAGAGCAAAAAGAATCATGGGAGCTCCGAAGGTAGAAGGTTACCGTTCAGTTGGAAGCATCGCATGATCGGATCGGACTGGAACAGCGAGAAAAGAGACTTGCGCGAACTGACCGATCTTCCAGATGACAGCTTCTCAATTACCTGCAATCGTTGTTTGCTATCTCTTGATAACATCCAAGTGATTCTCACCTCGTTGACGTCTTTGAATGTGGTGTGAAGCATCCGTTTGCTGACATGAGTCACGTGCCACAACCCCTTCAGTTCTTGAATCGGATAGGCCTGCGGACACGTGTTCATCATCTGCGTGATCGTGTCCAACGCCTTCCGTTTGTCGGGATCCAGCTGGAAAGCGGCTCCGGCGACGCCTTCCGGAAGGTCGGAAGTCCTCGGAATCGCAATGTTCGCGATCATCTTCTCACCGTAGTCGCGAATCATGAGCCATCCGTTTCTGATGAGCGACTCCAGAGGATCGCCGCTCTCCACTGATTTCGGGAATAGTAGAAGCAGGAGAAGGAAGAGATTCATCGTCGCATTGCGCAACAACAACCGTTACCGTGACCGGAGAGCGAATCGAAAGTTGGAGGAAGGACCGGATAGCGGCAAGTCAAAGCAATTACTGCTTCCATTGTACATCATTATGTTGGTATATCTATGAAATGTTTGAAGCGTGACGTGGCACTGCCACGTCACAGATCATTGAGACTCGAGACGCGGGAAAACAAAAAAGATGCGCGACAAACTTCTTCTTCTTCTCCTTGGCCCCGCCCCTTTTTCTTTCTCTCTCTTATTCGGTCTCGCCGCCGCGCCGATTCATTCAATTGTTTCGCGGGGCGAAAACGAAACATTGATAATCTCGAGAGTAAACGCGAAAAGGCGCGGAAAGAGGGCGGAACACAATGCGGAAAGGAAGCGGAAAGAAGACATTCACACCTGAGACACGGCTCGTCTCGGAGCACCACTCGGAGCCCACCACTCGTCTCAAAGCAAAAGGGAGCACGACGACCAACTTGTCGTCGTAGTGTCGAGAAGAACGAAGAAGAGCGAACGATGGATGTGTTGCGGTGAGTGGTGGAAGAGGTTTCCCCTAGTCCCCCTCTCTACACTTTTTGAACCCAAAGATCAGCGGGCTTAACGTGTCTCGGATACGGTTCGCGACATTCTCTCAAGTGGCCCCCGTCTCGGATCGGCTTTCATTTCCTCGTCCAACACCCTCTAATGCTCCAAAAAAACGAGGGAAACGGTTGCGAATTGACCTATTGTTTTTGTGGCGCTCGCTCTTTTGCTCTCTCTTGTTCGCTTGCCCGCGGCTCTCTTCCTGCTTGCTCTTTGCCTTGTTCAGGCTGGAGCAGTGAGCACAACCTGCTCACTGTTCGCCCCGTGTTTGCTCAGCGCCCAGATGACCATTTAGAGCCCCCCAATGGGGCGTGTTTGTTGTGCATGCTCTCGCGTGTGTTCTGTTTGTTCTTACTTGAATCCCGCCCCATCCATCCGCAAAAGAGGAGAAGAAGTCTGAATAAGTTGAGAGGCGGTATTCAATTACCATACCACGCCACGCCTGTGCTCACATTGTCCTCGCCTGCCGCTCTTTCCGCTTTCCACCCTCTTCTCCCACCCCCAGGCTCCGCCCACTCCGATTCCAATTGAGCTCCGAAATTCGCTTCCCGTTCTTTTCCTATCATCGACTTAGCCGCTTAGACCCGAGTGAGATGAGGTAATCCTTTGCTAGACGTGTAGCTACAGAAGTCTCATATTCAGGTCGCCGATCCTTCAGTTGCTCGCAGTGCTCACCTGTTCCCATGGAGTTCCGATCCTTCCGAACGTGCAGACTGGATACGTTCCCATCTTCGGAAGTGAGTTCTGACGCCATTCAATGAATCACTGTAGTCGTCGATCTTCCAGATCGGATCACCCTGGAACCCATCACGTTCACCTTCACGACGCCGCCTCCAAAGCACAACCAACTGAAGAGCTTCCCGACACTTCGGCCGTTCAACCCGTCCGAATTCTTCGGAAGCGGCTCGTTGACGGCGCCAGTGATTCAGAATAACCTTCCCCATTCCAACAACAACAACAACAACAACATCCATGGTGAGTTTGTCTGGAAACGAGATGAAGACGTCGTGGGTGAATTCAGAATTCAAGTACGAAGTGCAGATGCCGACTCACGCCGCCCGTCCGTTCGAAGCGACCACTCCGGTCTACAGTCAAGCACAACTATATGTAGGCGTCCCGTGCAGTTCTGAAGATCCGGAATCCGTTTTCAGAAGGCGATGCAAGCCTCTCTCCAACAGGACGTCTACTCGACGTATCGGACGCTCTGGAAGCAGGTCATGGACACGTGGGGCAAGCTGCGAACACAGCTTCTCTCGGAAGGCGTCGAGCATGACTGGCACGTCTTCTGGCAGAAGTTCACCAGCACCGTGGAGCCGTACATGTCGACGATCTCGACGCAAGTGGGACGTCTTCTGAACGTCTTCCTGCGACATCAACACGACCAGGAGTCGTCGTCGAGCACGTGGGGTTGAAGGTCCGAAGAAGACTATTTATTCGATGTTGGCAAATCCGTCAAATTGTTTGTTGTGTAGACGTGTACTTTCCCTTCCCCCTTCCCATTCTCTGTGTTGTCTTTCCCTCCTCAATGAAGTTTCCCGTTCATTTCGCCTAAATTTCCGAGATTTCCGACAAGATGAGCTTCATTGAGATGATGCCTGACGACGACAGTGATGGTGACTTTTTCCTCAACTGTGAGTGGGAAGTGCGCTCCACCGCACACATTTTCATCTGTCTCTTCGAGATTCCAGTCGATGCGCCACCGGGGCCGGAGGAGCCGTTCAAGGGCTTCATCGACGAGACGAATCTGCCCTCGTGCCTCCTGATGCTCCTCACTTTCGGCGCCACGTGCCTCTTCTGCTCCGCGTTTCCGAACGTCGTCACCGGCGTTCTCGCGTTCGTCACGATGCTCGCCATCTCCACGTGGCTCAAACTTCACGCGATGCGAATGACGAGAAGAGAGGTCTACCGGTGACCGCGACGCGACCGCAACGCGCCCCCATCTTTCAGGTGATCTACTTTGGCGCGCGCAACATGCTCGAAGTGAACCCGCCCGTGTTCACATTCGGACTTCCGGAGACGGTCGACGACTGTCTGACGCCCGGAGACGGCGTCCAACGGGAGGCCCCACAGCCGCAAAGCCTCTGGGACGCCATCTTCACGAATGACAAAAAGATGCGAATGGACAAGTTCTACCGAGAACACTACGGACGCGTCCACGAGACGGGGACGAGAATGTTGCAGGTTGGAATCCTAGGCCACCGGCGAATCTCTTTTGTGCTTTTCAGGAGTACGAGCTGCAAAAGGCGAAGGAAGCGAAAGAGAAGGAAATCGGCAAAAACCCTCCTAAATCTTCCTGATTTGCCGGCAAACAAAGATAAATGTTCACTCGAAATCGCCCCCCTCTTCCACGTGGTTTTTTGGGTTTCTCAGTCGCCTCTTGAGCCGAAAGAAACGGCCGCCGCCGCCGCAGAAAGGGTGATTAGTATTCGGTGGCTTTTTCCTTCTTTTCCTTTCCTTGTGCAACCGGCCGGAGGATTCAATGACGAATTTAATGGTTCCTGAGAAGCGTCGTCGCGGCGTTTCCCTCCCCTCTTCTACTCCACTTTTAATTTCGGACCCCCTTAATCCCCCCGATCCTTCCCCATCTCACTTTTTTTGAGAGCACGTAGGCTTCCGCAAGATGCACAAGAAGTAATCCACGTGGAATCGGAATTGATCTCTAGATCTTCAAGAAGAAGGACTGGAAGGTTCGATTCGGTTGTTTTCTTGATTCCTCTTCTTCTTCTTCTTTTCCACTTCTCCAGATTGTAGTCCGCCCATTCTCTTCCACTTTCTCGCGCCGTTCGCTTCTCGAAAATAACTCGATATTCAGTGGAAAAGAAGAAAAAGCTTCGGTTTTCAGCCATCAACAATCCACTCTCTCTCTTCGTTTTCCTACCAAAAGTTCTCGTTTCCTTTCGACGGGGGGCCGTTTTCAGGGCGGCGCGAAATTTGAAATTAGACGCTCTCCCCCCTTCTTTCATTGCCATTGCCAACCGGCACAAAATGATGTCAATATTGTGCTCGATTCGTGGAAATATTCGAATGAAAAGGGCGGGAAAAATGGGGGTCGAAGTGGCGCCTCGGGGCGTTTCGGAATTTCGTCGAGGATAAGCTGCACAGGGAAAAGCAGCGTTTTGTTGTTTTTTCTTCCGTTTTCCGTGTAGCACGCACGTTTTCCCCTCCGGTTGGACTAGAAAACGCACCCCCTCTCTCGGTTGGCCTAACTTTTCAGTTTCGACTCGACTCGACTCGACTCGTATGAGTAACGGAGTCACGAGTTTCCAGCTTATGAATACGTGGTTAGCGAAATCCAATTGTGCTCAGCAGTTATCGAGCCTTGCAAACCGGCCACCTGATGTTTTGATTTCACCCTCGAATCGACTGGACTAGATGTTTACTGGAAGTTTCCCACCCGGAGGGAAGTGCGCTCCATCGGACTTGACTGGGACCGTTCGATTTCTAGTCCCCCCTCACTCTCTCTTTCACGGCTTTCCGTCGGTTCTCCGGCCGAAAGTACTCGAGACTGCGGCGTCAAGAATCGCTTCGTTTTTACTCAACGAATGTAACGCGATCCTGTTGAAAAAGAAAGTGAGAAAATTGTAACATTCGGCTTCCAGCCACGAAAACAAGTGGCGGCTCCGGAACAGAGAAAGAGAAAGAGAAGATGAACTGACCTTGCCAATCAGAGAGCAAGACAGTTGCTCCCCGCCGGAGCTCTTCCCCGAGCACTTTTGGTTTCGCTCTCTCTTTCTGCGAAGCGAAGGAGAAAGTTTTCATTTCACACACCCCCTTCTCCTTCTCCTTCTTCTCCTTAGTGGCGTGTAATGAGAAAAAAGGAGAGATTCATTTGGGTGGAAACTGATTCAAAAGGTGACAGATTCTTGGTCCCCACGAGAGGAAGGAGGCCCTTTTTTCAATTTCAAACACACACACAATTCCCGCGATTCGCGTTTCTGAGCCGAATTCGTTGAGCATTGAGAGGCCGTTGATCCGGAAATGGAAATGGCGAATGTTCTTCCGAATGGAAGAAGCAACGGATTCGTCACTCTCCCGCGCGAAGACGTGAGCGGTTTTTGAGCCCTTGACCTTGAGCTTCTTCTGGGATCCCGCCCACTACCAGTTGAGCCGTCTCGTTCCGTTTTTCGCGTTTTGAAGTGTCGAAAGTTTCGAGTGCCATCTCGACGTCTTCTTCTTCTTCTTCTTCTTCTTCGTCTTCCGGGAGCGGCGAAGTGGCATTCAGAAGAAGTGCACATTCTCTCGCTTCTCGATGAATCAGAACGCTGCGACGACGACGACGATTCGATTATCCAATTCCGTCGCTCATTTCGAGTGGAGTTGGCTCGAGATCTCTCCCTGGAAGGCCCCCCTTTTGTTTCACCAAACCGATGAGTCAGAATGAAAGCGGGTGTGTTTTTCCGGAAAACACAGAGAGAGTGGGGGAAAACGGTAGCATTTAGAGTCATTTGGTGGTAGTAATCGGATTGAGAACATCTCAAACACCCGAGTCTCGAGATCCTTCTATTCGATTCTCTCTCTCTTTATCTGTTTTAGTATTTCTTTACCCTCAACCCCCCGCCTTCCTTCCTTCAATTCCCTGTTTTCGGTACCCTAATCTAATGAGTTTTTTCTTCTAGTCTTGTGTCTGTCTGTGTGTGTGCTCAGCTTCCCGTCTTCTTTAAGAGGGGAACGACTATCTCAGTTTCAGACAAAGGGCCCCCAGTTGCGGCGCGTGAATGACGCGCGTCGCTCGATGATCATCCGACGGGCTCTCGCTCGGTTCCGCGTTTCTGGAGATGGTCGAAAAACGAGAGAGGGTGGGGTCGAACCAGTGGGTGTTCGCGTGGCAGTCGCGCGCCTTCCCAGTTGAGCCAGCCGCGTGCGCTTCAGTCTGGCGCAGTGGGTTACACGCTCGGCTCTTAGTCGGCAGGTCAAAAGTTCGATCCCGCCCCGTCATAAAACTCTTTTGTGATCCTCTCGTCGCATCCCAATCCATCTAATGCATCTCCTTGCGATTCATTTTGAGCTGCGGGGGGGGGGGGGGGGGCTCTTCTCCCGAAGGAATCGAATCCACCTGAAAGCGATTAACTGTGGGGCTGCAAATCGAGAATAGAAACAAGGGGGCGAACCTGAGCACACACAAAAACAAATGCGTTCTTCTTCTTTTTTCCCATCGGGATCTTTTTCTTCTTCTTCATTCCATCGCTTCTTTTCCCGTTTTCTCAACGTCGTCTCCCGGTGGTTTCGTCTGGATTCAATTGCCCTGCGTCGTTCCCGTTCACATTTTCTCCCCTTTTCTCTCACTCGCCTTTTTGTTTTTGTTTTCAAGCGCTCTCTTTCGAAGAAGCAGAAGAAGAAGAAGAAGATCCTTCCACAATTGATAGAGGCCCCAGGAACCCCTCGAGATAATTCGGTTATTCGCAATTTCTTTGCCTCGTTCCTCTATTTCCTGTTCTGCTTCTTCTTCTTCTTTTGCAAACATACAGGAAGAGAGGGAGATGTCTCTTCCTGTCACGTCACGTTTTCATGACCACCCAAGTAGGAGGAGCAGGAAAGAAGGCGTCAGTGGTGGCGTTCTCTCTGATGATGATGATGATGTGTGTGCGTATCTTCTTTTCCCGCCTCTTCTCTAGGTTTGTGAGGCGAGAAAGCGTGTGTGTGTGTGTGCTGATGGATGCGAATATGTGTGTCTGCATTTGACATTGTTCCGTTTTTTGTCGAATTCGAGAGAGAGAGAGAGAGACGAGCTGCTGTGAAGTGCACTTCGAGCCACGAGTCTCCGAGCTGCTTCTTCTCTCTGTTTTCTCCCTCGCGTGATCCGCTTCGCCATTCTGAGATTTCCAGAATCTTGAACCTCTTCTGTACTTTTCTCGATAACCCACTTCCTTCTTCATCTCGAGGTTCCCCATCACCTGTGCCATTACCGGCGACCTTTTATTCGCCCGGAGAGCCGTCTGCAGGCTTGCCTCCGATGGCGCAGGCGGTAGCGTTGGCAACTGCCACGCACAGGTCCACAGGTTCGATGCCACCCCGTGCTCCCTCGAGATTCACTTCCTTGCAAAGGCGATCTCCGATCATCCTGTCACTCGTCGTCATCATCAACTCTCTCTTGTTCCATTCCCGCCTCCGTATCCTTCTTCTTCTTCTTCATTTTTCTCTTCCTCCACATCTCCCCTAGGACAAAAACCAGAGGCAATTAATCAAAACCGACGGACTCTTTGCTCCCGCGTCAAGCAAAGGAGCCCAAAAAGAGAGAGAGAGAGAGGAATTCAAAAATGTTGAAAACTGAAAACTCTTGAATTATGAATAGTCTCGTTTGGATCTCTGATTACGTTTATCTCGCTTTTGCATGCTGTGAAAACGCTGCTGAAAACGAAAAACAGTGGTGGGAGTGGGGGGATGATCCGTCTCGTTCTACGCTCTTAATCGGTTTTCTAATAAAAACAGGATCAGTGTCTGAGAAACCTTTTTTTCTGTTTTCGTGTTCCCCCTCCTGTTAGAGTGACTAATATTTCCCTTTTTCCTTCTGGAAACTGTGCAGAAAAAGTGCTCGTCTCGAGTCCAAAAGCGTCGGTTTTCCGTTTTCAGACGAGGAGACAGAGCGGGGTAATTAGAGAAAGGGCGTGCCCGGAAATTGGACACTGCCGCGCGAAATTATTGCTCATTTATATGCGAGATGACACACTTTTGCCCCCGTTTTGGAGGTGTTGGAGTGGCGAGTTGGCGCCCTCACGGCACGGCAGCCATGGCTCAACTGGTAGTGGTCCCGGACGCCGTGCGAAAGGCCAAAAGTTCAAATCCTCGCGCTCCGAAACTCATTTTTGTAATGCCCGATTTCACTTTTCTTGATTAACCGGGACTTGGTACTGGCCGGGGGAAAGTCGTAAATCGCAAACTTGCGTTTCTCTTCCATTTGGCTAATTCGATTGAATCTTGAACTTTCGGCCTGAAATTCAATCCGTCTAATTGCTCGCTCTTCTCTTTTTTTCTCACTGTATTCGCTCTTTTTCTTTCCTCTTTTCGAGCTCTCGCTCTCTTCCTCCTAAGCCCCGCCCACTTTTCGGCTCGGCCTTCCTCCTTCTTCTTCTTCGTTTTCTTGTTCTTCTTGTTCTGCTTCTCGTTCTCTTCGCTGTGCCAATCGAAGTCTTTCAGGATTCTGAAGCGAGTCGGAATGGACGAAGAAGTCGTCGGACAACACATGGTGACAGAAGACGGACAACTGATGGTCACGTCTCCGTCAAACTGCAGCTACTACGTGAGTCCTTGTCAGCACGTCTTCCGCGAGAGAAGAGAACGTCTCCAGGGGACCGACGACGTGATAGGCAAAGTGTTCCTCATCGGCATCTTCGCCACCTTCATCGCCGTCACCTCCATCATCTTCAACACCTTCTACACCATCGTGTTTATTCGCAATCCGTCGTTGAGGTATCACAAACTCTAATTAATCATCTCGGCAGATGATCATGTTTACTATCATTTCCCCCTTGAGCTACGATGTGACTTGGGGGAGTTGTTGTGAACTTGTGTAGGTCTCGAGAGAGAAAACCAATTTCCGGGGTTCGAACCAGTGGCCTTTCGATCGTCGCGCTGACTCACTACCGGTTGAGCCATTGTCTTGCGTGGCTCAGCCGGTAAGCGGCTCGGCTGACGTTCGGAACGCCGCGGGTTCGACCCTGCCCTGCGTCATGACCCCTCACTCTAATCGGCTGGATCATCTGGAATTGCAGACGAAGCGGCGTCTTCTACTTTGGCGTCATCGCCGTCATCGACATCATCATGGGCATCAATTACATCGCCGTGATGGTCGTTCCGGTTGGTTACTCCCCTCCCCATTCCACTTTTCCGTGTCGATATTAGTCATGTGTGCAAGAGCAAACTCGATTTATCGGGGGGCGAGAAACGGAAGAAACGGAGAAGGTGTTGCTTTTCGCACTGCCGACCCGCTGGTAATCCGATCTGAAACTCGATTGATTGTCAGAAGGAAGAAGAAGTTTTTGGGAGGCGACGAGGCAAAATAAAACGAAATCGGATCCATCCGGGCTGAAGAAGTCCCGATCTCGAGTTTCCAGATTGTCTTCTTCTTCCTCTCTTCTTTCTTGAAATCAGCGAGAAAGATGACGTGGTTTCGTTGATTCCTTCTGAATTATTTATGAGCTCGTGGCTTCTGAAGACGTGAGGGGAAATAACAAGATTGCGATTGGGTGGGGGGACCACTTATGGAGTTGGCCCCCCTTTAAAAGCCTCTCGCTCTCAAGCGCACTTCCTCTTCGCTCCCCCCGGACGATGGATTGACCTACCTGACTCGAAATGAAGGGGGGAGAGCACAGGGTTACGGTAGACTACTGGGAATGAAGAAGCTCTTGAACAGGGAGAACTCATTAGAACGGGAGGGAAAGAAAGGCTTCGCACAGTGACGCACTTTCAGGTCTACATGGACTACTACATGTACCTTCCGCTCTGGCACATCTTCCTCTCCTACTTCCGCGTCGTCATGACCGAATCGAACTTCGCCATGTTCGCCTCGATGCTCATGATCGTGCTCGCGACGACGGAACGCTTTCTGAAGACGTTCGACGGCAAGGCGATCTCCGTCTGCCGCAAGTTTCTCGAGAGGAACCGATACGGAGTCACTGCACTGTGCATCCTCGTGGCGTGCGCCTACAAGCACGTCATCTACTACGAGCTCGATGTGCAGCACAACGAGCATTGCTCCGGATTCTCGTTAGTTTGCCTCGAATCGCAGTGCAATCCCCATCTTTCCGATTGCAGAGAGTACGAGATAGTGCCGGGAGAGTACACGCAGAACGACGACTACAGGTTCTACTTCATGTTTCTGCTGAGGAACACGCTAGACCGCATCCTGCCGTTCCTCGTGCTGCTCACGATGAATGTGCTCATTGTGAAGGCGGTGAAGGAGGAAGAGCGACGGAAGCTGCAGAAGGAGTCCGTCGTCAGCAACGGCAAGAATGTGAACTTGAAGTCGCACCGGAGGAACGTGAAGGACGCCACTCGGGCTCTCATCAGCCTGGTCTCCATGTATTTGCTCTCGCAGAGTCTGCAGGTAGGGACGGACCACACAGAACTTGTTCTCAGTTGCCCTTTTCAGGTCTTCCTGACTGTTTGGGAGACGATAAACCGGTCGAGTCTGGAGGAAGGTTTCCCCATTATGTACTCTTATCTCAACGACATCGTATCGATCTTTACCCTCCTCGCCAGGTCGGTTGTCCTTTCCGTCGAACTCCACCTGATCTCCGCTCTTTCAGTTGTTTGCGCTTCCCGATCTATTTTTGCTGCAATCGACTCATTCACACCGCCTCTATCGACACATTGCACGGGATGCGCATCACGTGTTTCACCGGAAAACCCAAGAAATCACAAGAGTACTCACCGATTCACGGCCTTCCGAATTCACTGGAATGCGGCGGAAACAGCGGCGTGAACGATGGCTCCCGGACATCGTTGGGCTCGCCGGATAGCATCTCGAAGCCGTCGGCGGTGTACGACGAGAAATTGCAGGAGTGGAGGCTCTGATGAGCATACGGGGACTATGATTCGAATGAACTACATGATAAACGTCTTGAATTCAATCGATTGACAACATAACAATGTACAAGAGAAGTAATGGGACATGTTAAAGAGAAAGAACACAGTAGTCAAAGATCACTGAGGTCGTCAAAGTTCCTTCCGTACTTCTTGCTCGGCACGAAAGGTTCCCATCTCGAGGCCGGATAGATGTGTTTATTCTTCTCGTACCAGCTGCGAAGCACAATCTTCGCCGGATGCGACTCTCCGTAGTCGAGAGCCGCATCCTGACGAATTCGGACGTCGGAAGCGGCGTCAAACACGAACAATGGACCCGTTTTGCCCATCGCCTTGGTGACGATGAAGTCTTGGAAGGTGTAGAAGTGCGGGATGATCAAGTCCTCCTTGACGAACATCAGATTTTCGGGAGTGCACGCTTTCAGTTCGGTGAACTCCTTCTTGAGAGCTTCGATTGCTTTTCCGAGACACTGCGAGATCGTGTTGCCCTTTTTCACCTTCATGTTCTTCCGATGCGAAGAACCGTCCCAGTAGGCGTAGGCCACAGTAATCTCTTCGTTTTTCTCGGTTTCCTGCTTGTCTCTCCACTCTGACGCCAGCTCTTCCTTCTTTCTACGCAGCAGCTCCTCGCGATCCTTGTCCGGCAGAAAGCTAGTGTCGACGGTAGGATCCATACCAACGCGCTGCAAAAACCTCTGCATTGTGGACCTAAAAAGAGATTTCTCTGGCCAGTGGCTATTGGGAAATTGGAGAGAAGATTCTAGAAGCAATCGTATTCCTGTGTTTCATCAGTTGTTTTTTTCCTTTTCTACCTTTTTCGGAATGATCGGCACGTCATCTTCTTCTTCCTCATCCTCGAAAGCAAACGAAAGCACTCGTTTCTGCAAAAAAACCTTTGAATTCCGTTTCGAAAATCCAAATTCTTTCTAGAATGATCTAAGGCGGCAGCGCGCTCGCTGTCTGCGTCTCTTGCGTTGCATCGATGTTCCCGAACTTTCGACGTTTCGAATTTTCTAGAATAAGCCCGAACAGGAGTATAAAAGGGGAGATCGGAGATCCACGAGCTCACAATTCAGTTGTTTCACCACTTTTCCGCTTTCTTTCCGCTCACCTGAGTATGTTTTTGGACGAGTTCCTCTTTTTCGCGCGCATCTTGCGAGTCTTTTGACAGATTCGTGTTGGAAGTCTCACCACGAGCCACTTGTAGGTCTCTAGAATTTTCGGTTGCACTTCAAACTTTCGCGTTCGCCGCTTTTCTACCTGTTCGAAATAGCATCCTTCTGGAGATTTTTCATATCATCCAGTGAGACCAATCCATAGGTTTTTGCTTTAAGAGACTCTTCAACAGTCTCATAGTTTGCAGTGAACTTATTCGTAATTCCAACTCTGCCTGAAGTTGTTTTGATTAATCTGGGATGCTGCGAGAATCCGTTACATTTCTCCTTGTCCTCTTCGAGTTTCCGCAACTGCTTTTCGATATCTTCCTTCTCGCGCTCACGCTTTTTTGCCAGGTGGATAAGACGTCCTTCGTCAGCACGAGACATAGTTGATACCTGCAAACTGAATGACATTTTCGATATTAGTGATTGCAAAGCTTTTTTAACAAGGAAATCGAGAAAAAATTGCGATTTTTTGGAAAAAACAATTGAATTAAAGTTTTATTTTGGTTAATTAGAGTAAGAAACTTTGAATACAGTCTGAAACTGCTTCAAAACGCTCGTTTTTATGATGTAAAACGATCGAATCAACTTTCGCGGCAAAAAATAAAAATTCGTTGGCGGACTAGTTTTCGTACCGGAATTTCGGCCAGGAGGTGCAAACGCGCTCCGTCGACCAACCCTCGTTCGAGAATTTTCGGCCGCTAAGGTCAACGCGAATCAGCGCGCTTGGACACGCCCACCTTCTAGAACATTCCGCATCTCGTTCAAATTTTCGAAACGTCGCGATTGCCCCTCAGTGCTCCGATTTGCGTCGGTTCTCAGCGTTTTCTCCCTTTTCTCTCCCAATTCCCCTCTACATTCTTGTGTTCGTCACAACAAAATTCCTTAACAATCCTAGAGATTATCATCCGATCTGTTTCCAGTGGTTAGGCCTACTGATTTTTTACTGTGTAGTTTAGGATTACCCTGTTAAAAAATCTCGAACTTCTCGTTTTCTTTCTATTTTCTCAGTCTCGTCTTTTTTTTTTCAGAACCATGTCCTCTGAAACTTTCGCGTTTCAAGCCGAGATCGCTCAGTTGATGAGCTTGATCATCAACACTTTCTACAGCAACAAGGAGATCTACTTGCGTGAATTGATCTCGAACGCGTCGGATGCTCTCGACAAGATTCGCTACCAAGCTCTCACCGAGCCGTCGGAGCTCGACAGCGGTAAGGATCTCTTCATCAAGATCACCCCGAACAAGGAGGAGAAGACCCTCACCATCATGGATACCGGAATCGGTATGACCAAGGCTGACCTCGTCAACAACCTTGGAACCATCGCCAAGTCCGGAACCAAGGCCTTCATGGAGGCTCTCCAAGCTGGAGCTGACATCTCCATGATCGGACAGTTCGGAGTCGGATTCTACTCCGCTTTCCTCGTCGCCGACAAGGTCGTTGTCACCTCCAAGAACAACGATGATGACAGCTACCAGTGGGAGTCTTCCGCCGGAGGTTCGTTCGTTGTTCGTCCGTTCAACGACCCTGAGCTCACCCGTGGTACCAAGATCACCATGTACATCAAGGACGATCAGGTCGACTTCCTCGAGGAGCGCAAGATCAAGGAGATCGTCAAGAAGCACTCCCAGTTCATTGGATACCCAATCAAGCTGGTGGTCGAGAAGGAGCGCGAGAAGGAGGTTGAAGATGAGGAGGCCGCCACCGAGTCCAAGGACGAGGAGAAGAAGGAGGGAGAGGTCGAGAACGTCGGAGAGGACGCCGATGCCGAGAAGGACAAGAAGAAGACCAAGAAGATCAAGGAGAAGTACTTCGAGGACGAGGAGCTTAACAAGACCAAGCCGATCTGGACCAGAAACCCTGACGACATCTCCAACGAGGAGTACGCCGAGTTCTACAAGGTAAACCGAAGCTGATGGTTGCAATGTAACCATATGTCTATTTCAGAGCTTGTCGAACGACTGGGAGGACCACCTCGCTGTCAAGCACTTCTCCGTTGAGGGACAGCTCGAGTTCCGCGCTCTCCTCTTCGTGCCACAGAGAGCTCCGTTCGACCTTTTCGAAAACAAGAAGAGCAAGAACTCTATCAAGCTGTACGTTCGTCGTGTCTTCATCATGGAGAACTGCGAGGAGCTGATGCCGGAGTACCTCAACTTCATCAAGGGAGTTGTCGATTCTGAGGATCTTCCGCTCAACATCTCTCGTGAGATGCTCCAGCAATCGAAGATCCTGAAGGTTATCCGCAAGAACCTTGTCAAGAAGTGCATGGAACTCTTCGACGAGATCGCTGAGGATAAGGACAACTTCAAGAAGTTCTACGAGCAATTCGGCAAGAACATCAAGCTCGGAATCCACGAAGATTCGACCAACCGCAAGAAGCTCGCTGAGTTCCTCCGCTACTCCACCTCCGCTGGAGAGGAGCCGACTTCTCTCAAGGAGTACGTGTCCCGCATGAAGGAGAACCAGACCCAAATCTACTACATCACTGGAGAATCCAAGGAAGTCGTTGCCGCCTCGGCCTTCGTCGAGCGCGTCAAGAGCCGTGGATTCGAGGTTCTCTACATGTGCGATCCCATCGACGAGTACTGCGTCCAGCAGCTCAAGGAGTACGACGGAAAGAAGCTTGTTTCCGTCACCAAGGAAGGACTCGAGCTTCCGGAAACTGAGGAGGAGAAGAAGAAGTTCGAGGAAGACAAGGTTGCCTACGAGAACCTCTGCAAGGTTATCAAGGACATCCTCGAGAAGAAGATCGAGAAGGTCGCCGTTTCCAACCGTCTTGTCTCTTCGCCATGCTGCATCGTCACCTCGGAGTACGGATGGTCCGCTAACATGGAGCGTATCATGAAGGCCCAGGCTCTTCGTGACTCGTCCACCATGGGATACATGGCTGCCAAGAAGCACCTCGAGATCAACCCAGATCATGCCATCATGAAGTAAGCTTATTACCGTAGCGCGACATTTCTTAAATTTATCTTTCCAGGACTCTCCGTGAGCGCGTCGAGGCTGACAAGAACGACAAGACCGTCAAGGATCTGGTCGTCCTTCTCTTCGAGACTGCTCTGCTCTCGTCCGGATTCTCCCTCGAGGAGCCGCAATCTCATGCTTCGCGCATCTACAGAATGATCAAGCTCGGACTCGACATCGGAGACGATGACGTCGAGGAGCCAGTCGCTCAGACCTCGTGCACCGCCGAGGCCAAGATTGAGGGAGCTGAGGAGGATGCTTCCCGCATGGAGGAGGTCGATTAAACATTTCTTATAATTTATCTTTTGTTACGATAAGATCTCCCCAACCCCTCCGCAACTTTACTCTTTTGTTTTTTTTCTATCGAACCCAAATAAAGGATCTAATATAAAATTTCGTCATTTTTGCGTGGTTATCCACGATAGTCTTGACTCGTGGTTTCCTTCGTTCAGAAAAAGTAATCAGTTCCTTCCGAGTAGAGATGCTTGCTGTGTTGTTCGAAGTCGCCTGCTTTCTGGTTTTGGCCACAATGGTTTCCTGTGTTATCCCCGAACCGGTCTGTTCATCTGTGGCATCCGTTTTACGAATGGCTTATCCCAGGATAAGCCGTACGCTCCTCGGACTCGTCCCACGTTCAACCACAACATCTGGGATCCGATGAGAGAGCCAAACGAGAGAAGGACCGAGGTGACGTGGATGAAGGAAAGCAAGAGCAACCCTTCGGTGAAGCCGCCCGTTCCTGCTCAATCTCCGGCCACGGCTCTTCCGAACGCACCTGCCCCATCTGCTGTCCCCGTTTGAATAGTCTCCTTTCAATTATACCTGAACATAAATCCTCTCATTTGGCCATCTGCTCGTATTATTTTTGTGGAGAGCCAACGCGTGCGTAAATACACTCAAATCCGGCGAAGCGAACGAAAATTGTGGGGCAGCGATCTCCATGGCAACTCGAAGCGGCCCCCCGTCCGGCTGAGCTGCTTTTGAGCTCACGAAAGGGGCTCATATTCATATAAAACTAGTATTAATTATGGACGGAGCGTCGAGAGCTGCGATGCAAAACAAGCGTGTTATGCGCAAACCGAAAGCTGTCAGGGTAGGTCGGAAGTGGCAGAGGGACCGAATCGATCGCGCCGCTAATTGCAGTCTTTTTCCGTTTCACAACTGAATCTCAAATTACAGGGAGCCGCCTCGATTGCGGCGCGTCGAAAAGCGCCCGCTTCGTCGTCTATCGGCCAGAAGAAGAAAGTGCAAGTGGTGGAGCCGATGAGCCACAGCGGAGCCGCGTCGGCAGCGACCGATGCTCGGAAGGTGGCCGAGGTGGAGAGGAAGCTCGGAGCGATGGTGGTGCACAAAGAGCGACTCAAAGAACGGACCGACAAGTTGAGCGGCGAGCTGAACCGCACCAAAGTGGAGCTGAACCTGACGCAACAGGAGCGGGGACGGATGCAGCAGTTCTGGCGGATAGCCGAAAGCGGACTGGAAGAGGAGAGAGAACGGACGAGAGAAGTGGAACGGAGCATGATCCGGATGAAGAGGGAGCAGGCGGAGCACGTGCAGAGACTGCAGCAGAAGTGTCGGAGTCTCGTCTACTACGCGAAGATGCACCGGCACGCCGGCACCGAGACTGAGCCGATCGCGCCGGGCGGTCCGTTGCGCAGTGTCGAGTCGCAGACGATGGAGGAGTTGACGAAAGAGAAGGCGGCGAGCATCTTGCGACAGTCCGACGACCTGCTCGTCGCGTTCATCGCCGAGCTCGAGAAGGAGAAGCTCGAGGCGCAGAGCGATCTGAAGTACGCGATTGTGCACCTCGAGCAGCGGATGAAGGAGGAGCAGGAGGCGCAGGTTCGAACGATGCGCGAGGAGCGCGAGATCGAGATCGAGGAGATCGGACTGAAGCACATGGAACAGGTCAGAACGATCGAGTCGGCCAATCAGGAGCACGTCGCGATGCTCGAGGGCAAGGTCGACTTCTTGCAGGTGAGCTCCCAAACAAAGTTTATGTCTCTAGTTTCCCGGTTTGCAGGGAGAAGTCTCAAATCTGCGTGACCTGCGTGACTCGATCTCTTCCGATTTGGTGGACGCTCGCGAGAAACTAACCGATCAGGCGTTGATTTTGGGTCAGCAGAAGGCGAGCATCGACGAGATGAGCAAGGAGATCGAGCGTCTTCAAGAGTACAAACGGAACTTTCAAGTGAGAACACTCATTGACTAATCGCTCAAAAATCGATATTTTTCAGCGAGACATGCGAAACGTGGATAACATGCGAAAAGAGGTCGAAAAGTACAAAGAGATCAATGAGATTGTGATGGGCGAGTTCGCGAAAATCGAGAAAGAACGCGACGATTTACTCGTGGCAGTCGAGAAAAGTCTCGGAAATTTGGAGATCGAGAGCCGGATGCGGCTCGAGAAAATCGAAAAGAACCGAAACAAATGATGGATTTTTATTGTATTGCATTCTTCGTTTTTTTTTCCCAATAAACACATTTTCAAAGGCACATATTTAGAACATAGTCAGGTTTCGAAAGAGAAAGAGCAGTACATAAGGGGAGGGTCATTGCGAAAAAATATGAGTGTGAGCACCAAGGGGAACCATTTGGGGGGAACCTATAACCAATCGGACGAGAGAAACAAGTATTCGGAGGAGGATAAGAAGAAGAAGACGTGGAAGAAGAAGGCGTGGAAGAGGAAGTTTCTAGGCCCAGCCGCCGGTGAGCTGCTGGAAGAGCTCCTCGTTGAAGTGTTGCGACTGCTCCTTGCTCCTCGTCGACATGAAAATGTAGCCGCCGATGAACTCGTGCACCACTTTGCAGTCGGCTGAAAGCGGCTTGAACTCGATGTCGTCGTCGTTGTCGATTTGGATCTGAAAGAAGCGATTGAGAGCGTTCGACTTCCCGAACAAGCGCACCTTCAGATGCCGGATTTCCCAATTGACGTGCCACTTCTTGATGTTCGCGTACCGCCACGTCTTCAGCGTCTCTCCGTTGTCCATGTTCAGTTTGACGAGCCGGTTCACTGCCACGGCGATCAAATCGGCCTTCCGTTCGTTGCGGAATCGGGCGATGAAGTAGTGGACGCCGTGCTCGGGCAGCGCCTGCCACGCCCGAATGTACTGCAGTTTCGCCTCGGTGGCCGTCAGCTGACGGACGTTTCCGTGCGCATCCGACACTCTCTGCTGGATCGACTGCTTCGAGCGAGCGCGACGCGCGTACTTCGACGAGATGTACTCGTCGACGTTGAAGTCGTTGGGCAGCTGGACCGCCTGCGCTCTGCGAGACGCCGTGCCGTTCTCATTTCCGTTGGCGCTCTGCATCTTGAGCAGGTTCTTGATGCTCTCTACCTCCTGCTGATACGACGAGTCGGCCATCGACTTGCCGCGCGACGCTAGCCGACAGGCGGCCATCCACCTCGCGTACTGATGCTCCGAATCGCACTTCAGAATGAAGTCGGTCATTCCCTCGGCGGTCGGCACGAGCAGTTTGATCTGGTACTTCTGCTGACTGACCGACACGTCAGGACTCACTTCGCATCCCTTCAGAGAGAAGTGTCCGAGCGGCGTCGAGTTCACGTCCGAGGCGCTCTGATGATAGGAGAGGAACAGGTCGCGGAACGAGAAAAACGCCCGCTTGAAGCCCTTGAACGCCGCCAGTCTCTTCGGTTTCATGTACTTCAGGTAGTCGGCGAGTTCGGGCACCTGCGTCAGATCGGATCTTCTGTTGAGGGCGGCGGCGTCGAGGTTCTGCTCCAGCTCGTCGAGCAGAATGTCCACGTCGTCCTTCGACTGATCTTCCGGTTCGGGAGAGTCTCTCTGAAGAGTGGCTTGCAGCTGAAGAGCCGCGAACAGGGTCGCCTCCTCCTCGGTGTGGTCGAGCTCGTCGAGCAAGATGCTCCACTTGGCCTGCTCGTAGAGTTGATTGATGCGAACCGGATCGTACTTGGGATTCAGATCGAAGAAGTTCATGTACTTGAAGCGGAGGAGGACGATGTCTCCTTCGAACACTCCCTGCTCCATCAGCGATCTGCTCGAGTCGAGCCATCCGCGGTTGATGGCCGCCTTCTCGATGTAGTTCTGCGGCCGGAAGACGGGCGTGTCTCGGCTCGGCGCGATGCGTGGCGAATGGATGAGCGCGGTGTCGAACTGCTCGTTCTCGAGCCCCTCGCTGAAGCTGATGCTCGGCATGATCGGCGTTCGTCGCATCGTGTCGTTGTAGGCGCCCGGCGACGGACTGGCGCCACGTGGCAGCGTTCCGTGACGTGGCAGAGTGCCCATCTCGTGCGAGTTGAAGATGTGGCCCGAGGAAGAGAGAGCCGGCGACTGACCGCGACGACGCATGTCGAGGTTGGACTGCGAGGCGAAGATCGGCGCCGCCTTGCGAAGAGTCATCGGTCCGATCGACTCCTCTCCGGGACGCATCGACTGAGGTCCCGACATGTTGTCGGCGTCGGCGGTGCCCTTCCGAAGCACCTCCGGAGGGATGTACCTCTTCAGAGACAGCTCCTCCGAGTGCCGGATTCCGATGTCTCTGCACAGTTTGGCGGTCGCCTTGACGATGTTGACCGAAAAGTCGAGACGAGCGTCGATCATCTGCAGATCGGGCAGCTGGATGCGCGCGTCCTTGTGCATCGGAGTGAACTCCAGCTGCGTCTCGGCGGTGATGCCGTTCTGGTCGAGCGTCGATCTCGTGTGCTGCAGCCATCGTCGCTTCTCCGGCCACCACAACGCGTGGTCCGACCAATCACGCTCCACATCTGCAAAACGAATCATTGCTGCGACGAAGCTCTCGTCTCCCGAGGGACGCTTGTTCACGACTCAAAAGTGTGATTGTGTGCGCGCGAGAGCGCGCGCGCTCATCCCCTTCCAAGTTTGTATTTGGACGGAACAAGGGGCATCAGCTTATGCAGATGCGGAGAGATGCACTCGAATGGTCAACATCAAAAGAAGAGGGAGGGGGAGCAACAAGAAGAGATGTTCGTTCGTTTCGGAAGGCCCCTCCCATAAATATTTGATGGGCGGGAGACAGGAAGAGAAGAAGAGGATGTTCACATATTTATGGGACGTCTTCCGGGCGGCGCGTTCCGGAAGGTGCCGAGGACATAAAGATGCAAATGCGCTCTATTGAGAATGGGATTTCTGGCGGCCAGTGCCACGTCATCAAACTTATCACCAGAGTAAACAGTCCCTTGCGCGCGCGCGTCCCTTTTTCATGACCCCATTATCAGTCATTCCGTCTTTTTTTGATTGAATCTCTTTTTCGCTTTGTGTTGATCTGACGCGGGCGAAACTCAAAAATCTTCCCCTCTCTTCGCCAGCGTCGCTTCGGAATCTATCTCTTTGAGTGTAACAAACGCGGGGGCGAAGAGAGGCGAGAGCCTTGATGCCAGAAATCTCGGCATCAAGGTATGCCAACACCACAATCTCTGATGCTTCGTCGTTGCCAACTCACCGCACTCGTTGACCAGCTGAAGCATCAGCCCTCCGATGTGCTGATCGCCGCGTGTGTGGATGTTTCTGAAAGCGACACGTCATGCCACGCAATCGAATGGTCTCTGAATACCTCTGAATGTTGAGATCGGTGACCAGAATCGGCAATTGCCACGATCCATTGATGACGGACGTCCCTTCGACGAGATGCGTCATTTCGAAGGGAGAACGGCGACAGATGGAAAAAGGTAGAACACCTGGAATATCGATTCTATTGCGGTGGATTGGAATCGGACGGAGGGAGTGGCTCGCGGCAAAAAAAGGCGTGGGAGCGTATGCAAAAAGACGCGGGAACGTATAGGAAAGAGGGTGCTGAAGGCAACTGGGAACGTGTACAAATAAAAGAAAGAGAGAGAAAGAGAAAGAGGCGAGAGGACGGACGGACGGACGGAGCAGTACAGCACTCTCTGCAGTCTCTCCTCCGCCGCCGCCGCCTTCCCCCCTTCCTATACACATGGACCAGTAGCCGGACGACGAGAGAGCACGGCTTATCGCGAGACGCAGAGCGGGTGAAGGACGTCAGAGACGCAGACACGCGGGAATGGGAAGCGAGTGAGGGAGGAAGAAGGGGAATAAGAAGGCATTACACAGTGCTTTCGGGTGGCAGCAACAGCAGCAGCAACACAAGTTGGAGAAGGCAGCTTCTTCATCTGAGAGCGGACGGGAGGAAGTATTGGATATCCTTCGTTACGGGTGGATGAAGATGAAAGGAAACAGAGAGGGGAAATGGGTGGAGGAGAACCAGTTGGAGAGGAGGAGTAGGCGACACCTTCTGGTAATGGTACTCGAAGCGAACGACGGAGGAGGTAATACTCAAGTGACCGCCCCGCTCTTCATATATGAAGCTTTCTGCATGGTCGAACCTCCATCAAGGCAAGAAATCAGAAAGAGCATCCATTCAAGACATTCTTGGCTCTGTCTCCCGGTCAGAAACAGGAAAACGGTTCCTGGAATTCACGACAGGAATGAATTCTGAATCAGAAACTCACAAAGAAGAGATGTTCCGCTCTGCACTTTCTGCAACCATCCATTTCGAAGATCCACGTTTTCAGCCATCAAAAGACAGATTTTTCACTTTTAAAAGTTTGTTTCGTCTTACTTCCAGAATGTTTCATGGAATTCACGATGATGCTATTCTCATTCGTTCTGAAACTGCCCTGACAGCTCAATTTCAGTCTTACTGTAGCGGCATTTTCCATGCCTTATCCCCGAAATCGCCTCCTCGTCGCCGACGCCGGAGTAGCCAAGTGGCAAAGGCGTGGGCCCTGCGAGTCCATGGATGCAAATCCTTTAGGGGTTCGATTCCCCTCTCCGGCAAATGCCTTTTTTTTCGATTTTAGGAAAACGATCACTGGTTCCATTTGCTCGTAAATTCAAATTATATCGAGCCGAGGGAAAGTGACCAGAGAAGATCAGAACCAAAGTTTCGTTGAACAGATTGTCAACCTTTCAATTCAGTCTTTGACCTCTTTTCCTGGATCATGAATACACAAGATGTAACGCATTTGAATCATCCCAGAATTCGAAGGTTTACGGTGGAGCGCGTTTGCAGCGATTTCGAAGAAGCCTCCAGAACTTCAAAAGTGCACTGTGCTTCTCAATTCGACGAGGACAATGTTTTCAATAGAGCGCACTTGCAGACATCCCGGAACCACCAAGTTTACCCAACTACCTGTAATAACCGGTAATCTCATTGTCCCCCACAAACCGTTCGTGATGTTCTCCAGGCGCCAAACGGACACGAGGCGGCGGCTTACGTGATTTTCTTCACATATTCGGGCCCCTTTTTTCGCTGAGAAGCCGTGAGTGTCTAGTCGAGATGTTATGCAATCTAACCGCCACTTTTTCATCATTTCGACGACGTCACCGCAATCGCGCGTGTGTGTGTTTCTCGCGAGCGCGCGCGCGCGGGGCACGGTGATTTATCGACAAGAAGAGAGCGGCGAATCACACGCCTTCTGCAACATCGGACGAAGTACAACTTGTTCCCCCTCGCTTTACGACGCCTTCTCCTCTCTCTCTCTCTTTTCGTCGTCTCGCCGTCGCGTGGCGCAGTTCTCAGCAGACAGTTCTCATTTTCCGTTTCGCGAAGACTAGGAGAGAGAGAGAGAAACAGGAAGCTGTCTCCACGTGGGCTCGTGACGTCATCAGCTTTTGAGTTCCGGTGGAGAGACGTCATCTGATGAGACATCGACGACGACTACATCAACCCACTACAGATGACGTGTGATCGCGCACCACCAAGGGCAGAGAGCACAGTGCACCGGAGATCCGGTACATCAAGGTTATCACGGATCTATGGATTGCGGACGGAAGAAGAGTGTAGGATGGTCGACGGAGATAGGGGTGCAGACCTACAGTAACCCTATGTGCTCCCCCTCTCCTCTTGAGGCGGCTGATCTCTTATTCAGATCTTTATAAAACTTTATTGTTTGCGTCTGCGACGGATGATGATACAGGTAGATCAAAACAAAACTTGAGGGGGAGGCTTCACCAAACATCACACACCAAACTACAGTAACCCGTTGTGCCGCACCGTAAGCTCTCGTGCAGGTAGATCAAAAGAGAGTTCAAGGGGTTTCGGACTGTGCTGCTGCTGATGCTGCAGCTGCTGCAAAGAATCTGCAACAATCATTTGTCATCATAAACGAAGTTTGTAGTCGTTGACGCCTTCTTCTTCTTCTTCTTCTTCTTCTTTTCGACTGCGACGTCTTCTGGACCGTCTCACTGATCTTTGGAGTCTGGAGGGTGGACGATGTTCCATGTGCTACACCATGAATCGACTTCTTCAGAAGCACAGAGATCAGATGGACGACGTCATCAGATCACTTTCCACAGGGGCGTTCATTTTGAACTCGGTCTTCTGACGATGATGACGTCTTCAGGTTGTTCAGTTTCCCAACGCCTTCTAGCTTCGTCGCTCTTCTCCGAACTTCCCCCCAAAAACAAGCAGTGGTCCACGCGGGCGAGGGCCGCTTCCTTTGTTTCCCACAATTTCACCATGTTATGATATATGTCGTGTCGTTGAAAGCGAAGCCGTGGACAAGAAGAAGAAGACACAGAGAGTCAGATGGAAATTTATGATCACGACCGAGAAGAGAGGGAGAGAGAGGGAGAGATCGACTTGTTCGATATATCGATATGACACCGAAGACGAAGGAGGCGAGGAAGAAGGCGAAGACGTTGGGCTAACTGACTAACCAAAAACGACGAGTGTCTGAGTCTCCTCGGTGATAACAGTAGGGCGGAGGAGACGCCCCCTCCCCCCGGAACCACGAAGAAGAGGAAGAAGAAGAAGAAGAAGACGTACCTTCTCCATCGACTTCTTCTACTCCACCTCCACCTCCTCCTTCTTCTTCTTCGACTTCTACCCCCCTGATGGCAATGCGCTTATAACCGAGAGCCCCCAGCCTACCCCCACTGAATCACCACATTCTCTGAATCGCTCGCCTCCAATCACCTGCTCTCGAGAAGAGACAAGCTGCAAGCAGACTCGAACGTCATCTGCAAACTATGAGTGCTCTCATCGATCTGTTCGCCGGCTCACTTGGAGGTAAGTCGTGAACAACATCCTCCAGTGCCCAACTTCCGAACTGTCAGTGACAGTCGGAAGCTGTCAACTCGGATGTCGCTATTATTCGATCAGCCCATCGCGCAACGTCTCCTTATCTCTTCTCTTGACTTTTCTCAGTTCAAACATGATCTCGATCGATCTCTTCCCCACCAAAATAACTGACCCCCACGTGATAGGACTTTTCTTATCAAGTTGAAACTTGAAACGTGACGACGTCTTCAGGTGCCGCCGGAGTGCTCGCCGGACATCCTCTCGACACCGTGAAAGTGCGCCTGCAGACACAGAAGCCCGGCGGCGTGCAGTACCGCGGCACATTCCACTGCTTCAAGCTCATCGTGCAGAAGGAGGGCTTCCGCGGTCTCTACAAGGGTCAGTCTCCTTCCTATCTTCTCGATCTTCGACGCTTCTGTCAACGACAAACCGCGGCAATCCGTCGAAAGCGTGGCCGCCTATCGGCGCGCATCTCCCCCCTTCCCAGCCAGGCAGCCTCTCATCGGTTGTAAATCTCTGCAGGTCTCTCGTCGCCGCTCGCCTCGCTATCGGCCATCAATGCGATCGTGTTCAGTGTGCACGGCACGGTGTGTCGCAAGCTCGAGGATCCCGACTCGATCTCGTCGCATTTTGTCGGAGGATGCGCGGCCGGCGTGGCGCAGAGTGTCGTCGCCGCGCCGACGGAGAGGATAAAGCTGCTGCTGCAGTTGCAGGACGACAAGGCGCCCACCAAGTTCAACGGCCCGATCGACGCGACGCGGCAGCTGATCCGATCGCAGGGACTGAAGACCGTCACTAGGTGGGTCCTGAAGGGCAACTTCTATATTTGGCGCCTCCCGCTCGTTCATTCTGATCATCATCTCCAACCTATGAAATCACACGCCCTGTCCCTCTTCCCACGTTGATTTTAGTCGAACAGAACAGATGATAAGTGATGAATTGATGTCACATGCCGCCTTCCATTGTTTTTTCTCTCTCCCCATCCCCCGATGACGTCAACGTCTTCTTCTCGTTCTCAGAGGCTTCCTGGCCACCGTCGCTCGCGATGCTCCCGCTTTCGGCGTCTACTTCGCGTCGTACGAGTGGATGGCGAGAGGGATGAGTCGAGACGGGAAGATCGAGAATCTGACGAGTGCGCAGCTGCTGCTGGCCGGTGGCGCCGCCGGAATGTTCTCATGGCTCTTCAACTACCCCACCGACATCGTCAAATCGAGGTTCCAGGTGAGAGACTGGAAGTTTCTAGTCCATCCATCCCAAGTGTCTCCGTTTTCAGGCCGACAGCTCCTATCGATCTTACATGCACTGCATCCGACAGACGTACGCCGAACGTGGCATCCGATCGTTCTTCGTCGGCCTCAACTCGGCGCTCATCAGGTATCCGTGCCCCCCACTTCTTCTGCTCAACGTCTTCGCCCCTCCAGAGCCTTCCCGTCGAACGCCGCCACCTTCTTCACCGTCGAATGGACGTACCGCCTGCTTCTCGACTTCAACGTGCTCGACGTCAAGAAAGAAGCGGAGAAGATCTGCGTCGAGAGCAGCCAGCTTCTGCCGGTGAGCCATTCCTTCGTTCAGTCCCTCCTCCCCTGAGTTCGTGTGTCAGTGTGTGCTCTTCGAAAATAACCGCTTGCTCTCTCTCTTTTCGTTCCCCAACGCGAAGTTTTCTCGTTTTCCAGTTCGAAGAATGGACGTTCTCGTTCATCCTTTTGTGAGTAGAAAGGCCGGCCACACCTGAATCGGACACATCTGAAACACGCACCCAGTAGGTTCAGAATGTCCGTCCCGCTCCGCGAGGTTCCAGTGTGTCCGTGTCTTCTCGCTTCTTTCCGTTCTCCTAATTCGCCCACGTCTTCTTCCTCTTCTTCTCAGTTCTAACGCCTTCAGCTCTTTCGTTCGCTTCTGAGAGGTCTCATTTCTTAAATGAGACACACATTTCAGCTGACCCCCTCAATTTCGCCTCCGACAACAAGAAGAGAGCCTTCCGAAAAGGTGTTTGTCATTGCCGCCGGGCACTCGCATGAGGTACTAGGAATACTTAGGCCATCGTAGCTCGAATTCTAGTCCCTCCCTCGAAAGATTCTAATAGGAACCCCTCCTTCTCCCCTGTTACCCCACGTCTTCATATTCCGATTTTTGCAGAAGTGCAAACGTCTTCTGACGCAGTCCGACTTCTGGGCGGCCAATTGTTTCCTGCTGCCCGAGGCGGGCTCCACGATCGTCGATCCGATGCTGCACGGCTACCGCTTCTTCTGATCCTTATTGTTGTCACACGTCTTCTCGCTCGCAAATCAGAAGGTCCCGCTTCCAGCAGTCCTTCCGATCTCGCTTCCCCCCATCCCCCCGCTACCGGTCCTCGTTCTTCTTGTTGTCTTTTCCTTTTCTCCCATTTTTTCACGGGTTCTTCGACTTGTTCACTCGAACGCGATCCTAATAAACCGAATCTGATCTGCCGACGACGACTTCCGATCGGCGTCAGAAAGCGAACCAAACATCAGTTCCTTCTTCGCCCCCCGACGATTTTTCGCCGAAGTCGGACGATCATTGCAATAGGAACGAGTTCATATCAAACCATAGTAAGCAATCAACGTAATATTGGCAATATGGGTATAGAAAGATGGGGAAATATGAAGAAAAGTGAGTGTACCTGTACATGAAAAGGGGCGCGAAAATCGATGTAGTAAGTAATAAGAAGGCGAGGGGACAGTGGTTGTAAAGCGGATTTGGAGCGGGAAGGCAGACCGTAGGCTTAAAGGACAGGAACAACAAATACAGAGAACAAGCTCAAAAAGAGAAAGATGATAGAGCATGAAGAAGAAGAAAAGCTGAGGATCTCGAGAAAGGGCAGAAAAGCAGAATCGACCTGAGGGACACAGTCAGAAAGAAAACGAGAAGCGAGAGAAAGGAGGAAGTCTACATGGAGAGAACCGTGTCGGTGCCGAGGAAACTGGCAGTGCGGCTCGCGATCGAGGCAGTGTCGATGTCGTGGAGAGACCATTCGCCGCCGCGACCCTGAAAGTTGAAATGGTTGCGAACTGCGACACAACCGCCACAATCTCACCTTCACACGCAACTCCATATCGTGGAACTGTTTGAGTGAGTACCGATGTCCGACAGACACGAAAGTGATCTTCTCCTCTTGCAGCTTGCGATAGATGGCCATCTCCAGCTCGAATCCGATCGCCGACGTGGATTCGTCGAGGAACACGATGCGGGGCCGCGTGTAGAAGACCCGCGCCAGTGAGAGCCTTTGTAGTTCTCCCGGCGATAACGTCTTCATCCAGTCCCACTCGACGGCCGTGTCGAATCCACCGCACCGTTCGATCAGATGCTCCATCTTGACCCACTCGAGCACCTGTGTCAGACGACGAACGTCCTTGTCCACTTGCAACGCCTTCACCGGGTAGACGATTTGTTGTCGGAGTGTGGTGTGACCCGATGGGAAATACGGTTTCTGGGCGAGGAAGAAGAGGTTGGAGGTGAGACGCCGCCAGTGACAGTCCATCTTTCCGGATGAGCAGTGCCAAAGACCGGCGAACATCCGGAGGAGGGAGGACTTTCCGCAGCCAGAATCACCGGTGATCAGCAACGTTTGTCCTTGGATGATTTGTAGCGAGAGCACTGAAAACTGATATTCTTCTCAAGTTTCACCCTCCGTTACTCACATTGAACAATGAGGTGGCCGTGATCGTTGGGCGGCGAAAGAGTCGCCGAGTCGACGGTGATCGCGACTCCGTCATCGGGCCACTCGACGTCTCCGTGCGTCTTCCCGCCGAGCAGGTACTGCGCTTCTTCCTCCTCCTGCTCGTCCCTCTCCAACGACAACTGCTTGCCGTGAATCTCTTCCATATGCCGCGTCGTCGTCTTATCGTCTTCATCAGAAGCGATTACAACGACAGAAGAAGGGACTGTCGAGGGAGGACGGTCAGTTTCGAGACAGTCAGAATGGAGACGATTCAGCTCTTCGTGCAATTCCATGACACTGGAAAAAAGACGGATGAGATGCAAAATTAAGTGAAAAGTGGTACCGATGGGTGACTCCAGCGAGCTCTCCAAAGTCACCGGCGAGCTTGAGCACCGTTGAGAAGCTGTATATCAGGTAGAGATAGAAGAACGAGTTCTGAAAGGAAAAGAGTCTTGCTCGTCCGAAGATCCTCGCCGATCCCTCGTTTATGGATGGAAAGAGTGGGGACAGATGTGCGCGCGCGGGGATAGTCAAGAATGGAGGGAGATTAATTAGTTTGGAGCCACCGCGACGGGAGGGGAGGACAATAAAAGAAGAAAGAGCCCCAAGCTGTTCCGAGAGTGGATTCGACGAACCGAATGCGAGCATGACAGCTTTTGATTGATTTGCCCTCTTCTCTTCCGAATAGACAGTTCAATTCATCCGAATCCCTTGGAGGCCTCATGTTTTGTTTTCATTCTTGACATTCCTCGATTAATCATGAGCATTTTCAATTGCCCAATTGCTCTCTTTTTCTTTCTCTCCCTTTTTTTTTGATGAGATGAGGAGCCCAGAGAGTGGAAAGAGGGAGAGAGAGAGGGAGTCAGCTGACATTTGTGTGTTTCTTTTCCCTCCATCTTCCGGAATACACCACCATCTGTCCCCCCGCTTCTTCCATGGAGACGAAACGAAACGAGAGGAGGACAAAGAGCCCTTGAGCACGCAAAAAGAGCACAGAGTTCAATTAGTTTCGAAAAGGGAAACGGAGCAGAAAGATATCAAGTTTCCCAGTAGTCTAAACGATTTTGGAGAATTCGGCAGCGAAATCGTAAACTGATTTCATGATCTGGGCTCTGGGTAAACTTCCAGAAGGAAAAAGTCCGAAACAAGCTGGTCCCCTCTCCGAAAGCTCTCCGTTGTCGTCACAAGAGACTTCGAGAGCGGCACATGACGTTCCCGCGTCCTCTGCGGGTCTCGAAAACCAAAAAACAAGTGTCTCGAGCGGAAAGAAGAAGCGAGAAACTTGAGAAAGTGGTCCTTCGGTTGAAACTATAAACATGCGCTTCTGACACGATTCGCCTCCAATTACAATCCCTTTCGTGCATATTTTGCAGCTGCTTTCAATGGGCAAACGACAACGTGTTATTATTATTATTATGCAGGAGAGGCAGGTAGCAGCAGAGTAGTCATTCCGCTTTCCGCTTCTGGCCCCGCGCCGACACCGGAGCGGCGTGAAGCGGAAAAAAAAAAAACAGAAATCAGTGTATGCGTGTGCGTGGAGCTATGTGCGGGGTGTAAATAGCATCTATTATTGATGGTGGCTTCTTCGAAATTGAGCCAATCTTCTATTGGAGAGCAGTGTTTTCTAAAGGAAGACGACGCGACGAAGGAGACGTGACGAGGGGAAACGAGAACGAATTCAATTCGAGACGAGACACTTCAGAACTTCAGAATACGTGGAGTCTTCCAGAAGCTTCGAAAGTTCAGAAAAAACTGCTACTACACAATTCAGAACTGGCGTCAACGGAAGGAACTTTGAAATGCATCCGGTCATTCTCTCCAAAATTGCCTTTTAGGAGACATCGTTTAGATGTAGAAGACCCCTTTTTGGAAATGAATAAAAAAGAAGACGTGCAGTTTTGCAGAATTTTTTCTCCATGACAACCTATCTCTCATTTTCTCCCTCTCTTTCCCATTTTTCTTATCACACATCGAAGATCAATTGTTGGGTTTTGCAACGAGACCGACTCACCCTCGAAACGATTCCGTTCAGTTCGGCTGGCGTGACGTCGTCGTAGACGTGTGTGATGAAGACGGGCACTCCGATTATTAGATACGAGAGGATGCCGCCGAAGTAGTCGAAGACGTTCGTGATGCTGTTCAACACCATCCGCCACTCGGTCAACGACTTCTGCACGCCCACCAACGCCTTCAGCTTCTGATTCGTCATGATGTTCTCGAGCACTCCCGCTCGGTAGAATGCGATCGCCTCCACGTTGGAGCGCACCTCCATGTGCCGCTGTCGGAAGTCTCCCTCCATCCGCTCCTGCTCCGACACCTTCTGCACGATCGGCGACAGGACGAGCTTATTGATGATGGTCTGGACGAGGAAGTAGAGGTAGATGGCCAAAGGGCCGATCCATCCGGAGCTCTCGTACGTCAGCCACGTGTAGTAGCCGATGATGAACGGCGCCGTGACGACGGGCGCGAGAAGCTCATTCGAGAGGATTCGCGTCGCTTTCTCAATGTCCTGCGTCAGACGTTGGTCCCTGAAATCAGCTATTCCGGTAATCAGAAGCACCTGCTTCGATTGGTAGTTCTCATTCGGCACGTATTTATATGCAGAATCCAACTCAAAGAATCAAAAGCTTACGGATTATCGAGGACGTCTCCTGACGAGGACAACTTGAAGAATGCTTGTCGCTTGAAATACAGTCGGTGCATTGTCAAGTTACAGACTTCGCGCGTCTTGATTCCCAGCATGTTCGTCAGATATTTCACTAGCGCCATCGTCTGAAACTCGCTTTTGACGTCTTCTAACTTCCAAAAAGCCAACTTACAAATGCTTTGCCAACGATGATCGCTGCTCCGCGAGCACACAACAACTTGAACGTGTCAGCGTCGCGATTTCCGAGAGCCACATAGAAGAGACTCGGCTGAATGCCCACTAAATAGGTCATTATTTGATCGATGGCGTTGGCGATAAGGAGTGTTCCGGCGAGCCAAGCGGTGATCGATCTGCGATGCACCGGGAAGAGCATCTTGAGGAGGCGCCAGAACCTCCGAAAGAAGAGGAAGTCCAGTGCCAGCCGGGCCATTCTGACCGGATTGGCGACGTGAGCGGTTGCTGGAAAAAGTAGAATCGGAAGGTGGTGGTGACCGGAAATTCGGAAGATCAGAGGGAAAGATCGGAACGATCAGGACGAACGGAAACGGGATCGGGGAAGGAGGGAAGTGTGGAACCGAGATGATTCGGAGGAAGAATTCGAACAAAGGAGCTATTGTCGTTTTTTTCAGGGGGAACCCTGTGAACTTCCACGTATGCCGAAATTTGAGGGCGTGGCCAATTTGCAAGCCTCGCACGGTTGAAACTGCGCCCATTGCGTTTTTCGGTTTTCCACGTGGGTCCGCCAATCAGCGCTCGTGACCTTGCCTCAGAAATGCGGTGATTGGCGGGGCCACGTGGAAAACCAAAAAACGCAATGGGCGCAGTTTCAACCGTGCGATGCTTGCAAATTGGCCACGCCCTCAAATTTCGGCATACGTGGAAGTTCACAGGGTTCCTCCCGAAAAAAACGACAATATTACCTTTCTTTTCGGTTCGAATCTCTTCTAGCGGAATCTCTGACTCCGACACCGGATCCATGCGGTGATCTTGCTGTGCAGTGCTGTTTGTGTGCTCTTGACTGGAATACAACTCACAGAGTGCCGGTGCATTTTTGTTTTCGATCAACTTGATTCACAACAGATAACAATTTGCAAACAAATAGAAAGAACACAAAAAAGAAAAAGGGTTCGAAGGCTTTTTTCAATGTTGTGGTGATACAATGTTTTCGTTTTGTGAACGACGATGGTCCGCAAACACCGCAACGTTAAAATCAAGAAAAAGCGTGGTGGTGTTTGCGGACCATCGTTGCTTACAAAACGAGGCCATAATAGTGTTTTGATGCGTAATACGAAGAGTTAAAAACAACAAACAAAGCGTATGTGCTCTTTCGTAGTTATTGGAATCGGTTTTTGATTATGAAAAAGGACCATTTGAACGCTGCGTACACTCTAGTAGTGTACGGCAAAGAGTGTGGGCCAAAGGAAAGTGAGTGCGCTGCGGCCGACACGAGAGGCGAGAGAGGGAGATGCGTTCGGAGACGCAGAAGAGTCGTCGAATGGGCGGGGTATGCGACGATGCTTCGAGGAGAACGCGCACGACGACTGGTTTAGCTGGGCACACAAAAATTTGAACTTGGCGCCAGAAAAAGAAGGGATTTCCAAATGGTTGAAAACCAAGACGTGCATCGCTAATTGCCTTTTCACACTCTCGATCTTTGCATTCAACGTTTTGAGCTCGACATCCGATTCTTTTTTGTTTGAGGCACGGTTCGGAATATTGTGCGAACGATTTGAAACGTTTGAGTGAAAAACTACAGTAGAATTTGAAAGTGCTTGTTGGAAATGCAAATGGCGCCGCCACGATTAATGCAAATGCGCTCTATTGCTGACCTCATCATCAGCGATTTTTTGAAATCGGCCGATTTGCAGTTTTCCCGATTTTTCAGAAGTCCGTCTGATCGCTTCAATTGACGCTGGATTCAGATTACGGAGACTTTTGTGAGGATTCCGAATCGGTGGAAAATTTTTAATAACGTATTCTTGCAGCGGACGGCGAGAATCCGATTCCTCGACACTTGCGTCACACAAAGACAAAAATGAGTACGAAAAGAAAGATTGTGCTCTCTTCGGGTGGGTAAACTGAACGAAAAAGATTGAGAAAAAAGAAAATTGCATTGCGAAACTCTCAGATTCCGACGATGATATGCCGGAGAAAAAGGAGCCGACGCCCGCTGTGAATCCTGCGAAGAAGAGGGTAAACAGAGTGGATTCTCGGTTCGCTGATTGAAATTCCGGAGCACTTTCAGGCGAAACCAGTAATTGTGAGCGACGAAGAGGAGGAAAGTGTGCCGAAAAAGGGTAAAGCGTTGGCGAAAAGAGCAAAAAAGCAGGAGAAGAGCGATGTGAGCCGCTTTTTATATCCGTCATATTCGTGGCAATAATTAGATGCTTTTAGTCGTCGTCCGAGGAAGATGAGCTAGTGCGCGGCAGCGACGAGAGAAAGAAAAGAGGCGGCAAGAAGCAGTTGGAGGCCGGCCAGAAGACGTTGGATTTCATAATAAAGCCGTGGACGTCGACTCAGAAAGAGCCTGAAAAAAAGAAAATTGTGCAGAAAACTCCTGTGAATCCCGCCGATTTCTTTAAAAACTCGCCTGCTCCGACTGCATCGAAAATAGTGCCGAAAGTGTCGAAAATCAGTCCGTCGGCTAAGGAAAACAGCAAGAAACCCGGTAAGCCGGAACCGAAACCCGCGCCGAAGACAAAAGTCTCTGATGACGAATTCGTTGATTCTGACGACAGTTTCGATAATTTCACCCCGATTACGCTCAAAAAGAGCCCGAAAAAGGAAGCGGAGCCCGTGAAAGTGAAGACGCCTGTGAAGAAAACACCAGAGAAGACGACAAAAACTCCCCCAAAAAAGGCGGCGATCCCAAAAGTGGCTCCAACCGTTTCGACGTCTTCTGTGGAACTTCCGAAGTCAGTTCCGAAGGCTGACCCGAAGCCGGATCCTCATTTGTCGTGGGTTGACAAGTACAAACCGACAGGACTCGGCGAGTTGGTCGGGCAGCACGGCGAGAAGAGTTCAATGAACAAATTGATGGACTGGCTCAAAATCTGGGCCAAAAACAATCTGGGAGAAGGCGGAAAGATCAAGAAACGTGAGTTTCCAATAGAAACAGCTTCGGAAACTTTATGATTTGTAGCGAAGCCAGCTCCGTGGATGGCCCAACAAGGCGGCGATGCATTCAAAGCGGCTCTTTTGTCCGGCTCGCCGGGAGTTGGAAAAACTACTTGCGCCTACATGGCCTGCAAGCAACTTGGCCTTGAGCTCGTCGAAATGAACGCCTCCGACGTTCGTAACAAGAAGCATCTGGAGGCGAAAATCGGGCAGCTCTCCGGATCACACCAGATCGAGCAGTTCTTCGGATCGCACGCTCAGAACACGCCACAAGACAATCTGAAAGTGCACCACGTGCTGATCATGGACGAGGTAGACGGCATGAGTGGAAACGAGGATCGGGCGGGTATCTCGGAACTCATTCAAATCATCAAAGACTCGAAGATCCCGATCGTCTGCATCTGCAATGATCGGCAGCATCCGAAGATCCGCTCGCTGGCCAACTACTGCTACGATTTGCGCTTCTCGAAGCCACGCGTCGAAATGATCCGATCGAGAATGATGACGATCTGTTCACGAGAGAATATGAAAATCGGCAAGGAGGAGCTCGACGAGCTCATCGAGCTGTCCGGACACGACGTCAGACAGACCATCTATAATCTGCAGATGCGATCAAAAAGTTCCTCTGCCAAGGTGGCAAAAAAGGATCAGTCTTGGGTAGGCGATGAATCTGAAGAATTGTCTAAAGTGAGGTTTACAGGGACCCTTCGAAGCTGCTCGACGTCTCCTCGATTCGCGGACACCGCTGCTCGAGAAGCAGGAGATGTTCTTCGTCGACTACGGAATCATGCCTCTTTTCGTCCAGGAGAACTACTTGAACATGAAGAACGAACGTCACACGCCGGTGCAGTCGATACATGCCATGCGCAAAGCAGCCGACTTCATTTCCCTCGGGGACCTGGCTGACAGGCAGATCCGATCGGGCGGTGCGTGGAAGTTGCTCAACGAGCAGAGCATGCTCTCTGCTGCTCTGCCGGCCATCGCCACCGACGGTCATCTGAAAGCGATGATCCAGTTCCCGGCGTGGCTCGGCAAGAACTCGACGGCCGGAAAGAGGAAACGCCTTCTGCAGCAACTTGTGCAGCACACGCATCTGCGTGTCTCTGCCAACTCCCACTCTTTCGCCACCGACTATGCTCCGATGCTTCGTCGAAAAATCACGAAGCCTCTGCTTGAGCTCGAGTCCGACGGTATTCCCAGTGTGATCTCGACGATGACGGCGTACGACATGGTGAAAGACGACGCGGAGGCGCTGACCGAGATCGTCGTCTGGCCCGGAAAGATCGATCCGGCCAGCAAGATTCTGAGCAAAGTGAAGGCGGCGATGACGCGAACGCTGAACAAGACGAGCCGAATGCTGCCGTACTCGATGGACGACATGTCAAAAGGAAAAAGAAAGGGCGTTGCGATGGACCAGGAGGCCGACTGGTTAGACGATTACGAGGACGAAGATTCCGACACTGAAGGCCAGGAGGCGTCGAAGTCTTCCGAAGTCGTCGTCAAAGTGACTTCTTCCGGAAAGAGCGGAGCATCTGGAGCAGCAAATAAGAAACCACGTGGCGGTGGGCGTGGTGGGCGCGGCGGAAGAGGAGGAAAGAAGTGATTTTTAATTTATAACCCTATCGTTAACTTTCGGCTTGTCTTATTGATTCTTACCCGTACATCCTGTTGAATGATATAAAGAAACGGTGTATTCTACTGTCATATTATTCGACGCTCTTTATTATCTAGGGGGGCAAAAGTCATCACAATCTGTTTGATGTTACATGAACAGCGAAGGGGAAGAGGCACAAATGGAACAGGAAGAAGCTATGAAAAATCTGGAAACTGAGAAGAATAAAAACAAAAATATGTACAACTAGGTGTCTTTGGAATGGAAAGTGTGGAAATTTTCAAGGGAAGCGTGAGTTGGGTTGTCCGGGCTCGTCGACAAGGGTTTTCGAGCATGCGACGAGCCCGGTGGGCCTAGAAGGCCTGACATGGAAGCAGAAGAAAAACGGATTGCCGATATAGAAAATGTGCGAGAGTTGTGGGGAAAACCGGATCGGGACGGGGGGACACTCGAGGCAAAATGAGTCAAGATCGAGTTTTTGAGTAGGGGACGGGACGGAGCTATCTACTATTTGGGAGGAAGTGATGGGGATAAAACAACAATCAGACGACATCCTCGTCGTTCCGAAATGGGGGCTCGTCTTCAGAAGGCGGACACTTTGTGGGAACGCTCTTGTAGGAGGCACGAGGGAGGACGGGCGATGAGTAGGCAGGCGGCGGTGATCGTGGACGATGTGACTGCGATGGCTCCGTGGGATCCGAAGAGGAGGAGCATCCGGCGGAAGAAGAAGATGGGGAAGAGATGAACGAACTGGTCGCGAGTCCTCTCTCGGCGTCGATAATGCAGACCTGAAAAGAATGGAAATGTTTGCAAGAGGGAAGCAGCTGGACTTCGAGACATGCACTAAAGTTCAACTAAGCAGCTGCTCGCTGAACGTTTGGACTCTTCGAACCAAGTCAAGCAAGTCAAGTTTGAACTTTTATATTAGAACACATGGTCCCCCCGGTCTTTCCCAATTTGCCACACACACAAAGTACCAATGTCTCTCCTCTCACTGTTTCTTATGCGCGCCGCCATTCATCTTGATTACCCTCTCTTTCTTCCATTCTTCTTCTGCCGACCTCTCATTTCCGCCCCCTTCCCCCGTCTCCCCGAAATAAGTGGCGCCAGTCAATTACCTTGTAGGCGGGTGGAGACGTCAAAGTCGAAGAACAGGGCGACGGCTGAGGGGAGGAGCACGTCGTCGGGAGTGGCAAAGATCCGGCGGCTCGTCGGCGGCGGGGACGGATGAAGTTGCTGTAGGCGATGCCCATGGCGACGCACAGTCCGATGCTGATCACTGAAATCAATAATGGCTTTTGAAGAGGTTCTAGGAGTGAGAACTTACAGAGAGCCAGTGCGATTACATTGCCCGACTGGGACATCTCCTGCGAACTGTGCTGGATGGTATTCTTCTGACTGATTTTGTTCCAATCCTTCAGCGAGACGAACGGCGGGAACTCGGTGCTCGCCGGGACGACACTTCCGATGCACGCGGGTCCATTGGGTAATTCGACGCACTTCGAGTCGCCGGAGCAAGTCAGCGTGGCGCAACTCGAGTGCCGCGCTCCTCCGAGCTCACAGAACCGACCGCTGAAGCCTTGCGGACACGCGCACTGGGTCATGATGAGGGACGAGGAAATGCACTCTCCTCCTGAAAACGAAAAATATTAATTTGTCATCTTGCAAGATCTCGCTAGATAAGAATGAGAGGGGGAAGAGTAACAAGTACTCCATTCATTTGCATATCAAAAGAAGTACAACTACCAACTCACCATTCAGACAAACGTGCTTCGTTCTCTCGTCGGCCGAGCAGCGGACGTCCTCGACAGCGGTCTCGCAACGATGGCCGACAAATCCGAACGGACAACTGCACTTGAATCCGCGAGAGATAGATTGGTCGAGAGTGCAGTTTCCCTGGTTTTGGCACGGATTGCGGTGTCCGGAGCACATACCCATATCTGCAAAGAGAGGTTTCGGGTCGGATGGTTGCAACACGCAAGTCGATCTGAGCCGGTTGAACCGCCAGCTGCTAGCTTTTTTTTCGCCTTGTCTAGACGCTTCGAATGACCCGAAACTCACCAATATCGCAGTTCGGACCGACGAATCCGGGTCGACAAACGCAGGTGTTCGGGATGATGTCTCTCTCGCAGCCACCGTTCACACAGCCCGGAGTCGGCAGACAATTCTCGCAGCTCGTTCCACTGAATCCACGTTTGCACTCGCATACATCGGGTGCCACACACTCGCCACGGCCACCCGAACAGTTTCCTTTGCAAATTGCTGTAAAATCGGTGACTGGTGGAGATGTTGTGCCAGGGGCAGCAGCAGGAGCAGCAGTTGTAACGGCAGCGGCTTCGGCGAGCACAATAGGAATGAAGGAAAAGATGGAGAAGGAGAATGAGAGTGTGGAGGAAGGTGTGTCAGTTCGAGAATCAGCAGCGGTAGGAGGAGCACTTTGTTGTGAAGGAAGTGGTAGGAGGAACGCCACGGTTTCATTTGCGAAGATCACAGTGTTCCCTAATAGTAGTATTGATAAAATCATTGAATAAGAATATGACATAGTTAGGTTAGGTTGCGAGGGAAGTGGACCGACAGACGAGACAGAGTTTTGACAAGTTGCTTCGCGCTGGTCGTCGTACAAGAAGGGACCAGGTGGAGTGGTTCGAGGGTGACGAGATAGACGCGCGATAAGACGGAGAGTGTGGACAGACAGAGGGAAAGAGAAGAAGAACATGCTCGAGGGGGCAAGAAGGTCGCAGCGTTGGAGGCGACATGCAGATGGTGCGTCTGGCCTTGTCTAGAGAAACTTTTCTGCAACCGATAAGGGGTCACTGCCGGAGGGCCAAAAGCCTGTCAAATGTCCGTTTCAGCTAGCCTTTTCATTCCTCTTGATCCTTCCTCCCGAATCGGAAATCTCATCTCAGTTACCATCTGTGGATCGAGGTTAATGGGCGAGTCTCGCTAATTGGAAAACTAACTCTTCGTCCGCCTCCCCTCCCCGTCGTCCGAATCGTTTTCTTTTTGTGCCCCTTCCCTTTACCCCTAACCACATTAACCTTGTCCATCAAATTTAGTAGAGAAGGTGGTGGTGGTGGTGCAGTGCACTTGTGTTTCCAATTTCACAGACACCCTCACCCACAGATTTCAAAAATCAATCCATCATCCTTTGCGCGCACGGATGGGCGCCGAGACGAAAAGCTGTGAACCTCTTTGATCTACCGCTTTCACACTTCGGACGGAATCATTTCGCGCGCGCGCGCTTGTCAACGGGCAAAACAGAGAAAAAGAGAGAGAGAGAGGGACGATGCGCCAGATGTGACGAAGGAAAGAGGAAGAAGCGAGCAATCAAGCGGGGTTGATGGGGCGAAGAATTAAAGAAGACACTCACGCTTCGAGCAGGCGGATCCTTCCCAGCCGTCTTTGCACACTCGTTCTCCCTCATTCGTGCATCGGAACGTCTCCGTTTCCAGACAAATTGTACCGCACGTTTTCGTGAAGTAATTCCTGAAAAATCAGCTTTCGGTGACGGTTCAGAGAACAGAAAAGAGTCACTTACGGGTCGCACAGGTTCCGGATCAACATCGTCACGTTGAAATTCGCAGTCGTCGGGATGGTGAACTCTTGGAATTCGGTGTCTGCTGTGACTACCGAGTGCCACGAAGCGACGAATTCTGAAATAGAAGGGAATGCGGTGGAAAGCGAGGGCGGATGCAGACATAGAGCGTTCGAGAGGAGAGGCGTTTCGAAATGCGACCTTGACAAGGGACCAAGCTGTCTGAACGTCGTCTTAGAATAAACAATCGGAGGAAAGACAACTGGAGCTGGATGGTCCCTTCTAATCTAAACTATAAAACGGAAAACAAGCGTGCCTAGTCCTCCTTGTCTTATCTAATCAGCTGAATGCAAACAACAATGGTCTTCCCTTTTCCCTTCTAACTTATCTATTGTTTCTTCGTTACCCATTGTGCTCACTTTGTGACTCCGGCTCGTAGACTCTCAGGTGCACGTCGATCTGTTCCTTCGAATCGTGCGGATACGGCGCCGTCTTGATGTGCAATGGCGCCTCGGCGGTCGCTTTCCGCAACTTGGCGGTCTCGTCGGGAATCGGACAGCTGAATTGCGAGCACACCGTCTCTTCGATGACTATCGTACGTGGCGAGTGAATCCGAAGTTCGAACCGGCCAGCGGCCAAGGTGAGGATCGGGAAGAGGATGAGGAGGCCGAGGTTCCGAAGGTGGTTAGTCATTGTGGATACTGGCGGGTGGGTGAAATTCTCCTGAAAGAGGAAGGTGAATTCGGAGAACGTTTAGAAGGAGAAGGAAACAAAACAATCGCCAATTATGCAATAGTCTTGGAAAGCGAGAGAGGACGAACGGGAACGAAGAACGCTACACGGATAACGACTCCACCCCCAGAGACTGGGTGGACGTCGTCGACGCCGCCCTCTTTTCCTGTTGCACCCTCCCTCCGCACTGGGAGGTATCGAGGCTGCGAGAGAGGGTGCAAATCGGAGAGACGCAGAGACGCCCCTCACAACATCAACAGATGCACAACAAACCGTATCTGTAGATATCGGTAGCTTTCAAGGAGCGATGCCGAAAGAAGTGTAGACAGAAGAACAAAGAGGAGACGTAACAGTGGTTGTTTGGTCTCCCGACTGTAGCTTCTTGGCATAGAGTCAGAAAATATTGAGATGAGGAGGAAGAAAGTGGTCAGAGTTCAACATTTCGGGAACTTGGCATTTCGAGTACGAAAAATGGTTAAAGGAAAGAGAACGAAGACTTCATCGAAATTTGGTAATGAGGGATATTCGAGAGTGACCACTTCTCGCCATTTCCTTAATGACAAGCACAAACACGAGGAGTTAACCAAGTGTGACCACGAAAGAGTGAGTAAGAAAGAGCTGCCGCCCCGAACGGGATGGTTTCCACGCGGTGTAATAGACTATTTAATCAGCTCGGGGAGGTAATTTATTCACCGACAATCGGTAAATGTACCGGTTTTGGGTATCAAAGAAAGAGCTGATGAAGTGAGAAATGAGAAGTTTCTACTGATTCTCCGGAAGAAGGAGAAGGGGCTACTGTTTTATAATTGGGTGCCTCCTGTTGTCCCTGATCTGCTTTCAGAAGAGCCGCCGAGGGAGGTGGTCTGTGTGTTGTGACGCAATCTCATTATGCACCTCCCGGTAGCCGTTCTCGTCGGAAACATATCCCGGAGACACGGATCCTTCTCCGGATGCATGATTTACGACGAGCAGAACGGGCGGTGAGGAACGGTCGAGTTGTGTAACTTGTACAGGTCTCGCTTCGAAAACATCTCCTCTGCCCCGCCGATAAATATTCCGCCCACTCCAAAAACGAATGGGCGGCACAGTTCAAAGTGGCATTCTTCTTCTACTTGGAAAAAGGGAGAAAGAAGAACGCATCGGAAGTATTTAGGTGAGTGTGACAAATTGGCCACCAGCGTCCCGCCTACTAAGGGGCTTTTCTTTTCCGGGTCGAACTTGGGTGAGGAGAGAAAATAAATGAATGGAAATCGTATCGTAATACGAAAACGGAGCTCCGGAACCAGAACTTTTTTCGAGGCGACACCCGAACAGGTGTGCGCCACCGGGCCGCCCCGCTTCTTCTGCTTTTCGCTGACCAAACTCGTTTCGAATGAATTTGGCAGCTGTTTCCCTATATTCCATATTCAAAAAGCCTTCTCCTCCGTGTTGTTCTTTTCATCACAATAATTGACAATTATAAATGACACGTGTCAGTGACGGACATCTGCACTCGGGCGCCCGCTCCGTATCGCCACCTGCCGAACTTGATTTTCGAGCGCGAGAATCGGAAGTGAAAGAAGCAGAAGAGAAGGAGGAAAAAGAATAAGAAAATCAAGTGACTGAGTCTATGCCTTCTGCGGACGGCGCTTTTCGCGTCGAGACTCCGCATAGAGTTGGCTGTTTTGCTGGAATCTCCGCCGCTTTTCTTGTGGAATCTTCGGGATAACAGGAGGAACAAACCGAGAAAATATGAAAGAAAGTCAATAATAAATAGGAATGTACAGAGTCGGGAGACTGAAAAAGAAGAACATCTGGCGCGCATGCTCCGAAGCCCCCCGTGTGTTGTTTTAACACTTTCCGAGGTGCGAAAAGGAATTTCACTCGATCTGATTGCGCGAACAGGTTAATTGGTGGCATACTGGCGGCAGATGCACTTTTTCCCGTTATACAAAGTAAAAAGCGACGCTGTGCAGGAAATTTAGAGAAATTGGTGAAAAGGCGAGGAAAACTGAGAAGAGAATGCGAAGATTTCCGGGGGTAGGGCTACTGTAGAATTCAAAGGCGCAGACTACGAATTTTCGATTATTTGCAGGTCTAACTTTCAAAGTTTTGAGAAGGGACACACAGTTCAGAACATAAATCGAAAGGGGTGCCCCATGTTCCGAGTCCTCTCCTCTCCCAATGGTTCTTTGTGTCGCGTTCTCGTCAAGAATCGGCTATTCGCGATCACAGACGCCGTCTGTGTTTGTTCTAGAGTCGGAGGGGTATCTAACCGGAAGACGTTGAGAGCAATAAAACAGCGGGTAATCGGTGGATTATGCCTGTGACGTGGCATTTGGGTGCGCAGAAGACCCGGCGAGGTGCGAAAAGAGCAGAAACCGGAAGAAGGAGACGAAGAAGACGTCGCGGATGAGGCCGCAAGAGTGCGAATCGGCCTGTGCTCGCACCTACGCGCAACCGGAAATATCGTCTCGTCAACGACTACGGACAGCTCGCAATACGGTGCTAACACGAGAGAGAGAGAGGGAGAAATAGAAGAAACATTCGGAAAGAGACTCGGGGCAATTGATCATTTCAAAGTAAACGTTTTGAGAAGGGACACTATTAAAATAAAGTTCGGAACATAAATCGAAGGGGGGTGCCTATAAAATCGGCGACACCATCATCATCAACTCGTTGACAGATGCTCTGCCGGTGAGCAACTCGCCGGCTCGCCGAGTTCAGATCGAAACATGTGCCCGCCGGCGCCACGTTGTCAACTTCTTTCTCTCTTCTTCGCCAGTTTTTTCATTCACAGCAACAGATGTGAGACGAAGGAGCCGGCGATATTGCGGCGCCACGAGTATTATTGCGATGCGGCAGCGGAGAAGAGCACCGAGAGGAACGCCGTGACACCTTTGTGTTGTGAAGAAGCGAACAATAGCGATTTGCATGAAAATACAGCTTTTCTCAAAATATAGTCGGTGAGAAAAGAACTGTGTTTGACGGTTTTCCGAGCCATTTTCTCTCGAGAAGCCGCCAGAAATTGTATACATCTTACTGTAGAGCTTAAAGGCACAGGCCTGAAAACGAAAAACGTTTGCAGGTCTAGGCAACAAATTTAGCGCCGGAAATGAGCGGAGCAGGACTCATAAATACATCAAGTCATTCCAAGAGGTAATAGTAATTAGGAAGGCAGCTGTAAATGACCACCTGCCGAAGGGCATGTCGTCGAGATTCTATCTTCCAACAGAAATGTGTAGCAAAGTGTATAGAAAAAGGAAAGAGAAACACGGAAAACTAATAAAAAATCGACTCCTCGATGCCAAGTCATCCTACTTTTTCGTGGGATTATGCATTTTTTCGGCGGAGAGAGAACACACGCGAAAAAATTCCAAAACGGGCCCGAATTCCTCGGAGAAGTTCCACTTTTTTTCGGTCAATATGTCGCGCGTGGAAGCCACCTGTGCCAATGAAGACACCTCGTTCCGACGTGCGATCCAATGACCCAGAAGAATCATAAAACACATCCTGCAGGTGTTCTTTCGTTTTCGAGTTTCTCCTCGTTTCTTTGCGGCGGCGCGAAAAGCCGACGGTATGCAAATCGAAATGCGTCTTTGTCATTACGCAAGCGGATTTTCGCGCCGCCGCCTAAGCCCTCAATTGGATGAGTTTCGCCGATGGAGCCGATGGGTCTCGCAGCGAAAACGAGAATGGAGAACCTTCAAATGACTTGGAGGAACGGACTTCTTTTCTCTTTATGACCTCTTCCGAGAAGCACGGTGTCCAGATGCCACGTCACAAGGATCCCGCACTGCCCCCTCTTCCGGATAGGGAAGACCGAAAAACGGACGGCAGAGAGTTTCTGGTGAGAATACGACGTAAACTTGCTGAACATGCAAGCCGGAACGATTTGACCTGTTGCGTCCGGATCAGTTACACTCGTCGAGAACGGGTGTCGAAGGCGTCGGGAGGTGCATAATGAGATTGCGTCACAACACACAGACCGCCTCCCTCGGCGGCTCTTCTGAAAGCAGATCAGGGACAACAGGAGGCACCCAATTATAAAACAGTAGCCCCTTCTCCTTCTTCCGGCGGGTCAGTTTCCGATAAACTTCACCAGCTCTTTCTCTTGTTTTGATCCCCAAAACAGGTACATTTACCAGTTGGCGATGAGTAAATTAGCTTCCCGAGCAGGTTAATAGTCTATTACACCGCGTGGAAACCGTCCCATTCGGGGCGGCAGCTCTTTCTTACTCACCTCTTCGTTTGCATTCTTACAGTCGGAAGGGGCCCCGCCCCCCTCGTCTGTTATCATTCTGACCTCAATCACCGTTTATTTCTGTTGCATTTCCAATTTCTTTTCGGTCCCTCCCGGTGCTCTTTTCCGTCGCAATATCGCCGGCTCCTTCGTCTCGCATCTGTTGCTGTGAATGAAAAAACTGGCGAAGAAGAGAGAAAGAAGTTGACAACGTGGCGCCGGCGGGCACATGTTTCGATCTGAACTCGGCGAGCCGGCGAGTTGCTCACCGGCAGAGCATCTGTCAACGAGTTGATGATGATGGTGTCGCCGATTTTATAGGCACCCCCCTTCGATTTATGTTCCGAACTTTATTTTAATAGTGTCCCTTCTCAAAACGTTTACTTTGAAATGATCAATTGCCCCGAGTCTCTTTCCGAATGTTTCTTCTATTTCTCCCTCTCTCTCTCGTGTTAGCACCGTATTGCGAGCTGTCCGTAGTCGTTGACGAGACGATATTTCCGGTTGCGCGTAGGTGCGAGCACAGGCCGATTCGCACTCTTGCGGCCTCATCCGCGACGTCTTCTTCGTCTCCTTCTTCCGGTTTCTGCTCTTTTCGCACCTCGCCGGGTCTTCTGCGCACCCAAATGCCACGTCACAGGCATAATCCACCGATTACCCGCTGTTTTATTGCTCTCAACGTCTTCCGGTTAGATACCCCTCCGACTCTAGAACAAACACAGACGGCGTCTGTGATCGCGAATAGCCGATTCTTGACGAGAACGCGACACAAAGAACCATTGGGAGGGGAGAGGACGCGGAACAAGGGGAGAGTAGGGAAGGGAAGGGTTCGAACAAGAAGATTCCGAGTTAGTCGAGGAATCAAAGGTTCAGAGAGCAACTCCGTGTGCATTCCTTCCCGAATGCTCACTTGAGCAGAAGAAATTCTTGCCCGGAGCCGAGTGAAAGTGAGTATTTCCACCCGTTTAGTGTTCGAAAAGAAAGGAAAACAATGTCTCGTCTTTCGGGTTTACGAGCTCTTTTCCATTCAGAACGCACGCATACCTGAACAGAAACTGACCATATAACACGACCCCCTTCTCTCTGTTTTCGTCGTCTTTATGCAAATGAGCACGCTCGGGCTCGGAGGCCCCATTTCTGCTCTGTTTTCACTTCTCCGTTCCTCGCGATGAATTTCAATTCCTCTTCATTTTCTATTTCCTTCTCTGAAAAGAGACTCTTCGCTCCGCCTACAGCCTGTTGTAGTAAGCGTGTAAGCGTGTTGCACCACACGGGCGGTCTGTCGAAAAAGCCCCGCCCCCTCGGCCCTCGCTCGCGCATCGAAGAGACGACCACACTTCACCCCTGCCTGTCTCGTCCTTCCGGTTCATTCGCGCCTTCTGCGGCATCTTCTCCTCTTCCTTCCCACGTCTTCTTTCCACGTCTTCTTTCTTTCCACGTCTTCTTCTTATTTCAGATGATGTTGGCAGTCTTCTGGGTGCTCCTCCTCGTTCCGTTCTCTTCCGGCGGACTCATCATCGAACAGGAGTTCGTCTCCTCCGAACAAGTTTCCCTCCTCTTCTCCGTCTCCACTGCCGCTTCCGCCTCCGACGACGAGCAGACGATCAGTCTGTGGCCGCACGAGCCGAAGACCAAGACGGTCACTCTCAACGACTTCTCGCCCTTCTTCGACTTCTCCCTCCAGCTCGTCTCGCTGAGCACCGAAGAGCCCGAGGGCAACAGGATCTTCCGACGCGTCGAGGTCTCTCCCAACCAGCCCGGGATTAACGACACCTTCACGACGCCTTCTGGAGTCTCCGTCAGCGTTGCCACCAAGTTCATGTGCACCAAAACTCACTCCGGACCGAAATGCGAACAGGAGTGCGTCGGATACGCCGCGACGGCCGCTCGGAAGAGATGTGACGCTAAGGGACATCTCCGCTGTGACATCGGATGGGCGGGACCACACTGCGGCCAAGGTAACTGAATCTGAATCCCGCGACGTCTTCAATCCCCTCCTTTTCAGCCATCGACCCTCGCAAGTGCAACTGTCACAACGGAGGCGCCTGCGTGTCTTCTCTCGTCTTCGGCTCCAACTCGACGACGTCTTCTCCGGAGCAGGAGCGGTTCGTGTGCGAGTGTCCGACCGCCTACTCTGGCGAGAAATGCGAGATTCCGCCGTACTGGCAGTTCCAGTTCATCGCTCCGAACAAGGATGCGTGCAGTATGAAGGATGCCTGTCTCAACGGTGAGTCACACTTCATTCCAACCACAATTAATCGCTCTCTTCCAGGCGCCCAGTGCTTCCCGAACGGTCCGAAGATCTTCTGTGCGTGTCCGGTCGGATTCGTCGGCAAGTTCTGCGAGACGAGTCTCTCGTCCACCGTCGCGCCGTCCCTGGAGACGTCGACATCTCCGTCCGCCTACTCGGTCACCATCTACACACTCGCCGCCGTCTTCCTCTTCCTGCTGCTCGCCGCCGCCTGCTTCACCTACAAGATCAAGCCTCGACGGGAGCACGCGTTGAGCCGCGGCCAGGAGCCGAGTCCGTTCGTGATGCCCGAGGCGAAGACGATGCTCATCGACCAGAAGCAGAAGGTGTTCACCATCGAGGACGGTCTCCAGAAGGAGGACAGATACACGGCGGCGCCGAAGAAGTCGTGCAGCGAGTACGCGGTGATTCAGAAGAGCACGCCGCCGCCGCCGGCCTTCCTGCCGCCCCCGATCCCGCACTTTGTCTGATTCGTCCCCCTTCTGTAGTTGTCCTTCCGATCCTAGTCCTCGCCTCTAACCTCGTTTCCCTCAGTGTGCAATCCGTACGAGTACCACTCGATCTCCTCCGTCCCGAACCTCCTCTCCCGACCCAAAATCGATTACTGTATCCCGAACTCCCCCTCTTCTTTTTCTTGCATTTTCCTCTCTTTCGTGCCTTTTATAAATGAAAAACCAATTGAAAAAGCGAGAAATGCAGCTGTTTGTCAGGTGTCTCGAAAGGAAACACGCCATCTGCGACAGCCGGTTCTTCAAGTTTTCCCTTCTCTCCCCCCTTCCGACAGTCTTCTTTCCGGAGCAAACGCGCTCCACCGCACTCGTTCCCAGTGCTCTCGGTGAAGAAAATCCCTCATTTCTCATGCAAATCGAGTTGCGCAACACTCCTCTTTCCACCGTTTTCATCCGAGTTTCCGCCTAATCGAGTCTGACCTGATGAGGAGAACATTGTTTTTGAAAAAAAGAGTGCCCAACACGAGACTTTGACACCTGTGCAAACACAAATCGGCGGATTAGAAGACGTTGTGAAGGCGTGAAAGAAAGACTGCGGCGAGATGAAGAAGGTGACAGCCGTGACGAGGGACAGTTTCTGAGAGTTTGCAGGTTTTCAGGCTTCTTCTTCCTCTTGTCTCATGAAGAAAAAAGAGAGTGTAGCGAGAGTCAATTGTTGACGTGAACGAACGGAGGGGGAGGGTCTCTCTCTCTCGGTTTCCCCCCAGAGGCTACACTCAACACTACACACAAGGTCCCGCACTCCCGGGCGGTCTCCTTCAAAAACCGAACGAGAACCGCCGGCTGCCCTTCTTTTCTCTCGCGATGCTGGTCGGAAAATCAATGATGATCCGCTCGATTTTCAGTCAATTTCGCACCTTTTCAAAGGAAATGAGCGAGGCGAAAGTGCACCGCAAACTGGTGCAGTTCCGAGCTGAAAACGGAAAACACGTGGAAGTGCAGGCGGTTTATGAGGTAAGTACGCTCTACTGAACTTCTTTCTTTACAATTTGGGTGCACTTGCAGGACTCGCTGTCTTCGGGATCTTCAGTCGGAACCGTCGTCGCGTTTCACGGATCGCCCGGCTCGCACAAGGATTTCAAGTACATTCGACAGAGGCTGGACGAGTGGGGCATCCGATTCGTCGGGATCAACTATCCGGGATTCAAACAGACGGACGGTTCGTGTGAGAGGGAAGCGCGCTCCATTGAGAACCACCCGTTTTCAGGATACCCGGGACAGCAGCATGTGAATGCGGAACGTCAGAGCTACTCGGATGCACTTCTCAAAGAACTTCAGATTCCCGGAAAGATCGTGTTTCTGGCGCACAGCAGAGGATGCGAGAATGCTCTGATGACGGCGACGACGTGGCATGTGAGTGAGAGAATCTGGAAATCTGACTGAAAACGGATGACGTTGCAGGCCGACGGACTAGTTATGATGAATCCAGTTGGACTTCGGGTCCACAAGTCGATCCGTCCTCTTTCGAGACTTCAGAGAATCGAAACTATCTACAATTGTCTTCCGAAAGTGCTTGGAGACGCGATGATCTACAGAAGTGAGTGGCCTAACTTTCCGATTGCGACAATCTAGGCCATTACAGTGTATCACTCGTTCGGATTGAAAGTGCAGGACGGCGAGGAAGCGATCAACGCTCTGAAGTCGGTGATTCGGTGCGGACTAGAAACCACTCTTCCACACATCAAAGCACTAAACCAACAAGAGCACACGAAGAACTTCATCGTCTTCTGCGGGAGGGATATCATCGTGGAGCAGGAGATCATCTTCGAAGCGCTCAAAGAATACAAGGGACTCGAACACTTTGACTTCGAGGCTGACGTCCCATCTGAAGACGTCAAGAAGATTCTGAAGACGTTCGACACGGGAAAAGGGGCTTCAGTGTTCGTGGCGAACGATACACACTATCAGAACAAACTGCGCGCTGATCTGGTCGCTGACGTCGTCAAGAAGATTCTCGATGTGACGCCTCCCAACTCAGAAGTCGTGAAAAAGAATAAGCTTTAGAGACATTCGTGTTGTTCTTCAATGAATGAAGACTACAGACTAGACTACACACTAGAGTACACACACACAGCTGACTGGCCACACGAGAACACTGCTCCCTCCTCTTCTCTCATCCTCCCCCCTTCGTCATCAGTCGTCCTTCTTTTCCCTTCCCTTATTTTCCCATTTTTCCTGGCAGAATGAATCCGTTCCGTCGATTCGTCTCCTCTTCTGTGCTCATCCAAAAGAGCCCAACCTTCCCGCCACACTTGTCGCCGAGCCAACCGAAACTGCACGAGAAACTGGTGAATTTCGAGACAGAAAAGGGGAATTCGGTGGAATTGCGGGCAGTATATGAGGTATAGATTAACATTCAAATTGTCGTTATTCTCAATAGAGCGCACTTGCAGGACTCGCTGTCATCAGGATCTTCGGTGGGTACCGTAATCGGATTCCACGGATCGCCCGGCTCGCACAAGGATTTCAAGTACATCCGGCACAAACTCGACGACATGGGCATCCGATTTATCGGAGTCAACTATCCGGGATTCAAGCAGACGCCTTGTTTGTTATTTATTGAGAGGTGGTTATCAATGGAGCGCACTTGCAGCGTACCCGGGACAACGGTTCGGGAACGTGGAGCGACAGAGATACTCGGATGCTCTGCTTGACGAGCTGGACGTTCCGGGGAAGATCATCATTATGGGACACAGTCGGGGATGCGAGAACGCGCTGATCACGACCACCGGCAGAAAGCCGCACGGACTCGTCATGATCAATCCGACGGGACTGCGAATCCACAAAGGATCGCGTCCGAAAGGGAAGCTGGATTCGTTGAGCTACGTGCACAAGAGACTTCCGAAGAGCGTCGGCGACGGTGTCATGTACCAATGTGAGTGGAAATTACCCCCTGAAGTCTGAAACTGATTGGGCATTTAGTGCTGAAAACGGTTGGATTCAAAGTGAAGGACGGTGAGGAGGCGATCGCCGTGATCCGCACGATTCAGAAGTGCGACCTCGAGAAGCAACTCGACTACATTCTGAAACTCAACGAGCTCGTCAACACGAAGACTTTCATCACTTTCGGCGGACGAGACCATCTCATCGAGAAGGAGATCATATTTGAGGCACTTCAGAAGTACCAGGGCCTCAAACACTTTGTGAGTGACGTCTTCAGGTTCCGGATGGAAACCAGTGATCTTTTAGGACTTTAAGAAGGATATCGCGGAGGAGGAGAAGCTGGAAATCCTGGAGACGTTCCGGAATCACAAGGGCTCCTCGGTCTACGTCGCACAAGACAATCACTTTCAGAACAAGAAACGGTCCGATCTCATCGCCTCCGCTGTACAATCTATGTTGATGATCTGAGAGATAAGCTTCACAATGAACAGTGTTTGCTCGAGCAGATTACGAGCTCTTTTCTTGTTTGAACTCTCATTGAGTCCACGTGGACTGTAGATGTGGCTATTTACCGCAATAATAATCAGATCACGTGTCCCACGTATATAATGATTCGTTTCGATGAGAGTTCATTGTGGATCATGACATTTGTGAACAGTCTCATTCTGATTCAGGTCTCGTTTTCTCGAACACTTTTCCAGCAGTTCCCTTCCATTCTAGAACTTGATTCTTGTGGTTCTCCTAACTATACCCACGTGGATTCTCTGCAAGGGCAAGAAGAAGGCGGCGGTGTCGACGGCTCCGAAATCGGCCATCTCCGTCCCGAGTCCCATGCCGAAATCGGCTGTTGTAAGGGTTTCTGGAGACACCCAGAAGACGTTCTGGCTGAAATTTCAGAAGCCACCGGATGGAACTCCGAGTTCCGCCGCTGCAGTGACCGGAGAGAGTAAGGAGGAAGTGCCGAAAGAGGGCGAAGGGGAGACGGCTGGCAACAAGTCGATGAAGCCGTTCCCCAAGTTTGAGGTCTCCCTCTTTCCTTCTGAACTTTGACCAAAAGGCGGTTCAGATGCCGACGGAGAGCAAGAAGAATGCGAAGATTCAGGAGAACGAGGCGGACAAGAAGGAGAAGATGAAGAAGGGCTTCTTCCAGGAGAAGTCGGACAACGACGACACCCTCGAGAAGATCGAGAGTCTGCGAGTCGAGCAGTCCGACAAGACGAAGAGAGCGCAGAAGAAGAAGGCGTGAGAATGAACCAATGAAGCTTTTCTCCCTTTTATCTCTTCTCCCTCCTCACAAGAGGAAGATTTGCATTTCACTTCTCGATGGAGCGCACTTGCCTTCCCTCTCCCATTTCGATTTCCACGCATTTCGACTTTCCGAGCGCCTCACTACAAACATGCTACGATTCTTCGGAACACGCCACATTTCGTCTCCTCCTTCTCCTCCGTTTTCGTGTTTGTTCTCTGACGTCGCACTTTTCGCCGTCTGCGTCTCTCCGAGGCACACTCTCTCTTCTTTTCCCTCCCAAGTGCAGTGTTTTCGTTTTGTCTGTTTTTCCTGACGACGTCCCGTTTTGCCGAATTCGCACGTTTTTAGAGAATGGCGGACACTGTGAAAGCTAGGCCACGTATCAGTGAGCCGATAGTGCACAAGAAGACGGTGACGTTCGACACGGACAACGGAGAAAAAGTGGAAGTGGAAGCGGTTTATGAGGTGAGCATCTTATCAACCGGGGCGTTATCAGCGGCACAAAGAGCTTGCAGGACTCGCTGTCATCGGGATCTTCGGTGGGTACTGTAGTCGGATTCCATGGATCGCCCGGGTCTCACAACGATTTCAAGTACATTCGAGACAAGTTCGACGGAATGGGAATCAGATTCATTGGCATAAATTATCCGGGATTCTCGCACACTCCAAGTGATGGAATGAAGTGCGCTCCAATGCAACATCTCCGTTTTCCAGGTTACGAAGGTCAGCAGCACGGGAACGCGGAGCGTCAGAACTACTCGAACGCGTTGCTGGACGAGCTGGGAATCGACGGGAAGATCATCTACATGGGCCACAGCAGAGGGTGCGAGAATGCATTGCAAACTGCCGCCGGACGGGAAGCTCACGGACTCGTGCTCATCAATCCGACCGGATTCCGGTATCACAAAGGAGCGCGTCCGATTTATCGACTGGAAGCACTGAACTCGTTGTACGGCATTCTTCCAAGCTTTCTGGGCAATGCGATGATGTTGAGCAGTGAGTGGCCGACTTCTGGTAGAAGACGTTGAGCTCCTGCTATTTCAGTCTTCAAGGCGATCGGATTTAAAGTGGATTCGGGCGAAGTGGCGATCAATGCGATGCGATCCGTCGTTGCGATGTCACTGGAGGATCAGATTGAGCACATCGAGAAGGCGAACCAGAAGAAGATCAAGAAACTGATCGTCTTCGGCGGCAACGATCATCTCGTCGAGGCGGATATCGTCTTTGAGAAGCTCGAGAAGCACGAAGGACTGGAACACTTTGTGAGTTCGGAGGCGGCTCCGGGGACGTCTTCTGAATGAGAACTTCCAGGACTTCGAGGACGAGATCTCTCCGGAACAGAAGCAGAAGGTGCTGGAGTCGTTCGGCACGACAAACGGAGCATCTGTCTTCGTGAAGAAAGACACACACTTCCAGAATAAATCGCAGGCCGATCTAGTTGCAAGTGCTTGTCAGACAATGTTCTCGTCTCAATAAACCGTCCCGCGTGTTTCCATTCATTCTCAACGGAGCGCACTTTCGTCCTCCATTTCCGCGTCATCACATCTTCTCGCCCCGCCCACTTTTCACTTTCATTCTCCTCCACTCATTTCAATTTTCAAGCCGCCTCCAAAAAGACGACGAATTGAGTAACGCAAATCACCATGGTGTCTGCAAGTGGAGAAAAAAAAGAAAACAAGAAAGTGGCGCCGTCGACACAGAAACCGGCCACTGCCAATTCTCCGCAACAAACCATTGAGGTTCTTGGGGGGTTTTCAGACTTTCAGTAGTTTCCGGTTTTTCCAGGGAAAGTCGCCAACTCCGAAAGGGCTCACCAGGAAGTCGAGCAACACCTCGATCTTCCAAGAAGTCTCCGAGAAGCAGGAGACGTCGGCGAACATCGAGCCGGTCGACATTTCGACTTTTGCTCCACTCAAAAAGACGTCCTCCAGACTCAACGTGACCGGTCGCTCCCCGACGCCTTCAGACGCTTCCATGTATGCGGAGGCTCAGCCACAACCGCCGCCGACGCACTTCGCACCGGTCGTCGTGACCATCGAATCGGCGTTGGCGAACACTGCCGTGTTCACCGGACTGCTCAAATTGAATCGGAACATGGTCATCAGACAAGTGAAGCGCGAGTTGATGAGCCTGTTCATTCCGGGAGACCAGATCTGCTCGGTGAACGGAGTGACCGTTTGGAATCGCTCGCACCTTGTCGTGGAACTGAAGAACGCCGAGGCCGCTCAGGAGAACAAGACGGTGAGATAGAGGACGTCGTTCCTTCAGAAGGATCTTTCCAACAGATCGAAGTGACCGTGATCCGTGCGTGGAACATCTTCCCGCCGCCAGCTGACAAACTGGAGAAACTGTTGCCGCCGCCGGACGACCGTCATCAATACTTTTGTGTTCGTGTGCAGTTCAAGCACAAATACCAGGGATTCTCGATCTATGCCGAACGGAAGAAGATCCTCATCGCGGCGATCAACTCGAAGTCCGCCGCCAGCTACTCGTTCCTGGTTGGCGATCAACTGCTGGCGATCGGAGACGAGATGCTCGTTTCGAAGGGCAAGAAGATGACGGCCAACTACGTGCGAGCGGTCGTCACGAAGCAAGTGAGGGGCACGAACGGGGTGCTCACTGTGTTCGCGTCGCGTCAACTACCCGATCGCAGCTCGCCGAATCCGAGTGTCGACGCTGAGCTGGCGGAAAGAAGGTTCGGCACTTCCGAGGTGTCGGGTAAGTCGGAAAAGAAGACGAGAGACTTTGACGAAGTCAGTCCCCCGCTGGAAGGAGACGCTCTCGAGATCGCGCTGCGAGAGATGTGCTGTCTCCAACAGGCATTCCAGGCGAACAATCAGATGGTCTGTTTACAGAGGAGCTCCTCCCACACTTTTCCTTTTAAGCCTCCGACCTCGAAGAGCCGCTCACTCCTCCGTGGCGGCACATCTGGAACCACGCAGTCCGTCATGACGGCTCCCACTTGTCCCGCCGAAAAGTCGCTTTACGGACTGCCGACAGCCACTTCCTCGCTGACATGCGTCGTGGGAGGAGGTGCCAACACGCCGAAGAAGCCGAAGAAGCAGCAGAAGAAGGCGAAGAAGCCGCAGAAGACGATCGAGATTCGCGAGGCGACCGAGACCGAGAAGATCACGTCGGACATTCCGGAGGACGAGGATCTGAAGAAGTGCGATCCGCGCTCCGGCATCGTCGCCTACATCAGGAACGCCTTCAATAACTAGATGAACCTTCTGAACTACTCGTTTATGACTTAAAGAATTGAATGAATTTCTCTAATTGCAAACGCGCTCTAACGAACCGAATGCCTCTGACCGCGACGCGACCGCAACGTGGATTCGTAGAAGCTTCCGCTGGCTCTTATCGCCTTTCTCGCGTTTATTTCTCGATTCTCACCTTGGCTACGCCTACGACTACTTGGTGTTTTCGTTCCCAATTGAAGCGTCATGAGTGCTGAGCCATTGTGAGCCCTCAGATTGAGCAGGAACATCGAGGGCTTTTCCCGATTTTCAGAAGACTTTCTCGCGAGAAGAAACGAGCGTTTCGAGCTGGAAACTTTCCGGAAGACATCATCACGAAAGACATGATTCGCGAGATGACGTTCTCCATCGAATGCTCGCCGGGCACTCCCAATCCGAGGGAGTTCAAAGTGACGGAGGGAATGTTGTTCGTGAAGGTGCCGCGCTTCATGTCGCCGCCCATCGAGTACTGCGACCATTTGATGAAGATCAACGACAAGCCGATCAAGACGAAAAAAGAGCTGCTGATGACGGTGTACCAGTTGTCGCAGACCGGCAAACAGCACTTTCTCGAGATCCGCATCCGACGCATCATCAGTGTCGAACGCGTCAGCGATCAGTCGCTGTTGCCGTCGAACGCCGCGTTCCATCTGCCGCCTCTGAAGGTCCCGACGCATCAGGAGAAGCCGAGGACCGGATACTCGTACTACAAGATCATTCTGATCTACTTCCCCCGGAGCAAACTGGGCATCAGTGTGAAGTCGTACCAGAAGGTCGTCTACGTGGAGAGCACCGACAGCTCGTGGGGCTCCACCACTCGCCGCTTCCTCTACCTCGGCGACGCGATTCTGAAAGTCGACGGCACCGAGATCACGTCACTGCAAAGTCTTCAGACGGCGCTCCGCAACGGCTTCCAGACGAATGGAATCATCACGCTGGTCGTGGAACGCGCCGTCGACAGAATGTCGGTCCAGTATGTGCAATCGGTCATCGAGTATTCGAAGAAGACGGAACCGACGATTCCCACCGATGTGATAGACTTGTGCAAGTGAGAACTGTTCTTGACGCCTTCCGATTGACGTCTTCTTCTCTTTTTTCAGAAAACAACTCGAGGTCTACATGACGAGCGGCTTCCAGGAGCCCAAGTCAATCTTCAGAGGACCTCCACCACCCAACGCCAAGTCAGTCGCAGTTTCAGCCCGTTTTCAGACAAGCAGTCAGTTTCAGACCAGTACAGCGACAAATAACGCTAGTGGAAAAGGTGAACGTTTCGACGATCCACTCGGAGCACAGGAATCCGATGACGATGCAGAAGGTGCCCGATTTCCAGAAGATAGTGCCGGAGACGGAAGAGAAAAAAGAATAATAAACGGTTTTTCATGTCTTTTTGCACTTTTGAGCTATGAATCACACACAGAAAGAGACGCAGCGCGGAAAGAAACAAACTTTTCTCTCTCTTTCTCTATTGTCTCTTTTCTTTCCACACTATCTCGTCTTGTCTACGTTTTCTTGACTGGGCGCCAGCTGGAAATGAGTGAGTTGGAGTGTTGTGAAATTGGAAAAAGGAGGTATAAAGGGAAGTGGATCCCTTGGATAGATCATCTGCCACTATTTTCCTTCATGTCCTCCATGGAAACCATCTTCGAGATCTTTTCTGAACGCGTCAAGTCCGTCGACTTCCATCCGGAACAGTCGTTGATTCTGCTGGGACTGCACTCCGGAGACGTCCAGATTTGGAACTACGAGAAGAAGGAGTTGGTGAAGAGCATCAAGGTGAGTACAGTAATCCTAGTTTCCTTCTCAATGAAAGGCTTTGAAGGTTGGAGCTGGAAAGCCGGTTCGTTGTGCCAAGTTCATTGCGAGAAACAATTGGCTCGTGGTGGGCTCCGACGATGGGCTCATTCGAGTCTTCTCCACTGTGCATTTCGAGCTGCTCCGTCAGTTCGAGGCTCACTCCGACTTTGTCCGATCGCTGGCTGTTCATCCGGTCTTGCCGTTTGTCATTTCGGCATCTGATGACAAGACGGTCAAAGTGTGGAGCTGGGCGATGGACTGGACACTTGTGGAGACGTTCGAGGGACACGGTCACTACGTGATGCACGTCTCCATCAATCCCCACGCCCCCGACACCGTCGCGAGTGCTTCTCTCGACGGTACAGTGAAGATCTGGCAGTTGGAAGTCGAGAGAAAGGCTCCTCTCAAGACCCTCAAAGGTCACACGGAGGGCGTGAATTGTGTGGTGTTCCAGAGTGGATCCCGTATTCTCACTGGATCCGATGACAAGACGGTGAAGGTGTGGGACTGGAAGAACGACGTCTACACGCCCACGGATCTCGTTCGACACGACGACAACGTGACCTGCATTCTGGAGAATGGTCCCTCGAAGCGAGTCGTCAGTGGATCCGAAGACGGAACGTTGCGAGTCCTGGTCGGAGAGGCAGAGCCTCAGAAGTTCCAAGTGCCTGCAATGGAAAGAGTTTGGAGTCTCGCCGAGAAGGACGACTTTTTGGCCGTCGGATGCGATAACGGAGTCTTGATTTGTAAAGTGTAGTTTGACGGAATAAAAGTGTGAAAAGGTGGAAGAATGACAGCTGATAAGTGACACTACAACTAGGACTACAAACTCCGGGAGCTCTACGTTTTCCAGAGTTTTCATTAAATTGAAAAGCAAGCAACTTTCTTCTTCTTTCACTTCTTCGTCCCTCCTACCAGTTTCCGATTCGGTGACCATTTTCACTTTTTGACGAACAAAACGATGGACTTTTGCCTCGTCACAACGAATGTAATTGGCTGATAAGAAAACGACTCTCTCTCTCCCGCTCTCCTGCCTCCCGGCGACACTTTTCTCTCCGACCCGCCCGTCCTCCTCCCCCCCCCCCCCCCTCCTTCTTCACCCCGTTTCCTCCTTTCTGTCTGTTCTTCGATTCCGCCCAGTCGATTCGTCGCCTTTTCTCGACCCGCACACACTCTCGAACACTCGCCCCTCCTTCGCTCTGTCTCTCTCTCTGTCTGCGTCTCTCTCATCCGCACACTCTCTCCGCCGCCACCTACATAACGAAAACGAAAAACCAAGCCCTCGCCCACCCCCGAATTGCCCTCTTCTTTGAAGGAATGATAACGACGAAACTACTCGGCAGTCAAAAGGCGGCGATTCGTCAGGAATTCAAAAAGATGACCGAAGCGAAGATACTCAGGAAACCGGTGCGGTTTGGAGCGGAAAACGGAAAGGATATCGAGTTGGACGCCGTGTACGAGGTGCGTTTCCGATGTGCCGTAGAGCGCGTTTGCAACTTTCTCTATCCCTATACACCAGCAGAAAACACTTGCAGGACTCGCTCTCTTCGGGATCTTCGGTGGGTACTGTAGTCGGATTCCATGGATCGCCCGGGTCTCACAACGATTTCAAGTACATTCGAGACAAGTTCGACGGAATGGGAATCCGATTCATTGGCATCAACTATCCGGGATTCACGTGGACGCCCAGTGAGTGATGGAAGGAAGTGCGCTCCAATGCTAACACCCTGTATTCCAGGTTACGAAGGTCAGCAGCACGGGAACGCGGAGCGTCAGAACTACTCGAACGCGTTGCTGGACGAGCTGGGAATCGACGGGAAGATCATCTACATGGGACACAGCAGAGGGTGCGAGAACGCGATGCAGACGGCAGTCAGACGGGAAGCTCACGGACTCGTGCTCATCAATCCGACCGGTCTGCGCATCCATCGGGGCGTCTTTCCGATGTCACGACTCGTGACGATCAGTACGATCTACGACTATCTGCCGCGATTCGTCGGCAACGCAATCATGTTGGGAAGTGAGTGAAGTGTCGAGTCGAGAAGGGAGTGAAGACGTTCTGATTCAGTTTACAAAGCAATCGGGTTCAAAATCCAAACGGGCGACGAGGCGATCAACGCGTTGAGGTCGATGATTCGGATCTCCCTGGCAGGCCAACTGGAGTACATTCTGAAGAGCAACGAGCAAGATGTAGGAATGGATACAAGAGAAAAGTGCTCTAGATTTGGGTGTTTCAGATGAAGAAACTGGTTGTGTTCGCTGGAAATGATCATCTCGTCGAGCACGAAATCATCACTGAAAGTCTGGAGAAGCACGTCGGAATGCAGCACTTTGTGAGTCTTCCAACGGGAATTGCAGCACGTTCTTCTGTTTCAGAACTACGTGGATCATGTGCCGGAGGAGGAGAAGAAGAGGATCTGTTCTGTGTTCGAGAGCTCGCGGGGAGCATCGGTGCTCGTCGACAAGGACACGCACTTCCAGAACAAATCCCAGGCGGACCTGATTGCAGCCGCTTGTCAGGCGATGTTCATTGTCCAGATTGGGAAGAATAAGTTGTGAATTGATAGGAGAAAGGACAAATAAACTGTTTTACAATTCAACTCATCACTCGAAGTGCCTAGTTTCTTCATTTGAGTATCATTGCACCCTTACAAAGTCAAGCCTTCACAACGTCTTCTAATCCGCCGATTTGTGTTTGCACAGGTGTCAAAGTCTCGTGTTGGGCACTCTTTTTTTCAAAAACAATGTTCTCCTCATCAGGTCAGACTCGATTAGGCGGAAACTCGGATGGAAACGGTGGAACGAGGACTGTTGCGCAACTCGATTTGCATGAGAAATGAGGGATTTTCTTCACCGAGAGCACTGGGAACGAGTGCGGTGGAGCGCGTTTGCTCTGGAAAGAAGACTGTCGGAAGGGGGGAGAGAAGGGAAAACTTGAAGAACCGGCTGTCGCAGATGGCGTGTTTCCTTTCGAGACACCTGACAAACAGCTGCGTTTCTCACTTTTTCAGTTGGTTTTTCATTAATAAAAGGCACGAAAGAGAGGAAAATGCAAGAAAAAGAAGAGGGGGAGTTCGGGATACAGTAATCGATTTTGGGTCGGGAGAGGAGGTTCGGGACGGAGGAGATCGAGTGGTACTCGTACGGATTGCACACTGAGGGAAACGAGGTTAGAGGCGAGGACTAGGATCGGAAGGACAACTACAGAAGGGGGGCGAATCAGACAAAGTGCGGGATCGGGGGCGGCAGGAAGGCCGGCGGCGGCGGCGTGCTCTTCTGAATCACCGCGTACTCGCTGCACGACTTCTTCGGCGCCGCCGTGTATCTGTCCTCCTTCTGGAGACCGTCCTCGATGGTGAACACCTTCTGCTTCTGGTCGATGAGCATCGTCTTCGCCTCGGGCATCACGAACGGACTCGGCTCCTGGCCGCGGCTCAACGCGTGCTCCCGTCGAGGCTTGATCTTGTAGGTGAAGCAGGCGGCGGCGAGCAGCAGGAAGAGGAAGACGGCGGCGAGTGTGTAGATGGTGACCGAGTAGCCGGACGGAGACGTCGACGTCTCCAGGGACGGCGCGATGGTGGACGAGAGACTCGTCTCGCAGAACTTGCCGACGAATCCGACCGGACACGCACAGAAGATCTTCGGACCGTTCGGGAAGCACTGGGCGCCTGGAAGAGAGCAATTAATTGTGGTTGGAACGGAGTGACTCACCGTTGAGACACGCATCCTTCATACTGCACGCATCCTTGTTCGGAGCGACGAACTGGAACTGCCAGTAGGGCGGAATCTCGCATTTCTTGCCAGAGTAGGCGGTCGGACACTCGCACACGAACCGTTCCTGCTCCGGAGAAGACGTCGTCGAGTTGGAGCCGAAGACGAGAGAAGACACGCAGGCGCCTCCGTTGTGACAGTTGCACTTGCGAGGGTCGACGGCTGAAAAGAAGGGGATTGAAGACGTCGCGGGATTCAGATTCAGTTACCTTGGCCGCAGTGTGGTCCCGCCCATCCGATGTCACAGCGGAGATGTCCCTTAGCGTCACATCTCTTCCGAGCGGCCGTCGCGGCGTATCCGACGCATTCCTGTTCGCATTTTGGTCCGGAGTGAGTTTTGGTGCACATGAACTTGGTGGCAACGCTGACGGAGACTCCAGAAGGCGTCGTGAAAGTGTCGTTAATCCAGGGCTGGTTGGGAGAGACCTCGACGCGTCGGAAGATCCTGTTGCCCTCGGGCTCTTCGGTGCTCAGCGAGACGAGCTGGAGGGAGAAGTCGAAGAAGGGCGAGAAGTCGTTGAGAGTGACCGTCTTGGTCTTCGGCTCGTGCGGCCACAGACTGATCGTCTGCTCGTCGTCGGAGGCGGAAGCGGCAGTGGAGACGGAGAAGAGGAGGGAAACTTGTTCGGAGGAGACGAACTCCTGTTCGATGATGAGTCCGCCGGAAGAGAACGGAACGAGGAGGAGCACCCAGAAGACTGCCAACATCATCTGGAATAAGAAGAAGACGTGGAAAGAAAGAAGACGTGGAAAGAAGACGTGGGAAGGAAGAGGAGAAGATGCCGCAGAAGGCGCGAATGAACCGGAAGGACGAGACAGGCAGGGGTGAAGTGTGGTCGTCTCTGTGTGCGATGCGCGAGGGCCGAGGGGCGGGGCTTATTCGACAGACCGCCCGTGTGGTGCAACACGCTTACACGCTTACTACAACAGGCTGTAGGCGGAGCGAAGAGTCTCTTTACAGAAAAGAAAAAAGGAGAATTGAAATTCATCGCGAGGAACGGAGAAGTGAAAACAGAGCAGAAATGGGGCCTCCGAGCCCGAATGTGCTCATTTGCATAAAGACGACGAAAACAGAGAGAAGGGGGTCGTGTTATATGGTCAGTTTCTGTTCAGGTATGCGTGCGTTCTGAATGGAAAAGAGCTCGTAAACCCGAAAGACGAGACATTGTTTTCCTTTCTTTTCGAACACTAAACGGGGGGAAATACTCACTTTCACTCGGCTCCGGGCAAGGATTCCTTCTGCTCAAGTGAGCATTCGGGAAGGAATGCACACGGAGTTGCTCTCTGAACCTTTGATTTCTCGACTAACTCGGAATCTTCTTGTTCGAACCCTTCCCTTCCCTACTCTCCCCTTGTTCCGAGTCCTCTCCCCTCCCAATGGTTCTTTGTGTCTCGTGCTCGTCAAGAATCGGCTATTCGCGATCAGAGACGCCGTCTGTGTTTGTTTTAGAGTCGGAGGGGTATCTAACCGGAAGACGTTGAGAGCAATAAAACAGCGGGTAATCGGTGGATTATGCCTGTGACGTGGCATTTGGGTGCGCAGAAGACCCGGTGAGGTGCGAAAAGAGCAGAAACCGGAAGAAGGAGACGAAGAAGACGTCGCGGATGAGGCCGCAAGAGTGTGATCGACCTGTGCTCGCACCTACGCGCATCCGGAAATACCGTCTCGTCAACGGCTACGGACAGCTCGCAATACGGTGCTAACACGAGAAGGAAGGAGGAAAAAGGGGAATAGGAAATCAAAGTATAAGAAGACGGTCGAGCCATCGGAACGTAGTGGATATAATCTGAGCTCCGCACGGATCCGTCACATCAAATCACAATCAATCTGATCTGATTTGTTGGGACAGAAACCTATTTGGTAGACCTTTTTCATCTATCAGATGACGTTCCACGAGGTCTTCCCACTAGATACACATTGGGATCTTTTCAAAATCGACCCAAATTGGGAGTCATTGGGTGTGAGGAAATAATAATAATTCACGACGGAAGGAGGGGACATCTGGAGACAAGTGAAACATTTATCATCGCCTTGGCGCCCTCCGATCTGTATTTGTTTTATCGTTGACGTCCTCGATTTTCGAAATTGATTCGATTGGAAACCGACATTTGACACCTTCAGCGACACGCAATTGAAACGAGGAGAGGTTCCAGATGACGTGGGACTTGGGGGGGAGCAAAGACGAAAAAGAGGTGGAAGAAGTGGGAGAGGAGAAAGTAAATGGTTGTGTGGTGGTTGAGTGGAGAGGAGGGGGGGGGGGACCAAATTTGAAACGGAAATAATTGGAGGGGGACCAGGGGCAACGCTTGCGCGCGCGCGCGCCCCAAGTGGGGGGAAAGGTACGAAAAGAAAGGATTCATTCGAGCACACACACACTCCTTCCATTCCACTCAAACTTTCGCTTTCTCCTTTTTTTGTTTTCTTCGATTCCTTCTCCATAGACTGAGCGACTAAAAGGGGGAGAGAGAAACGGATTGGAATTGGAATCGAACGGTTGGCCGTCCGGGTAATTTGAGATGGAGAAGCGAAGAAGAAGAGGAAGAACACCTGGTGCCTCTCTCTAGAGAGGAGACACAAAAATGCACTTTTTATTGGAGGACGTTACGGAAAACAAGGGGGGAGGAGGCGTCGGGCGCCGCTAGGATGAAGGTTTTACGAGTGACAGCGGAACGGCGATACATGTGAGTATGTCAGAAGGAAGGAGGCAGTTAGGATGATGGAAGCATGAACATGTGATCTACCGTAGGGGAACCAGTGATATACAACTTCTTCATCCCTCGCCAACTACCGTAACCCTTCCGCGGACCGCACGTGCCAGCCATCTGTCGATGGCGCCACGACTTGCCACCTGTCCTCCTCTCTCTCTCTAGTTCCAAAAACATCGTCCCCCCTTCCAGTTAGAAACTTTTGTGTGGCGAATCTCGAGGAATGGAGTCGTGGAGACACCTGTCTCGCTGGTGCGCAACACCCGGCACGCTTCTTCTTCTTCGTTCGCAACACCTGCACCACCACGAATTGTCTCGGACCACGACGACGACCTCGACACCAATTATGTAGACGTGCAGAAGAAGCAAGTAATGGGGGCGACACCTACCACTACTAATTGGCGAATCATCCATTGGAACGAACGTCTTCTCTCGTGGGCTGATTGACGTAATCTTGTCGTGCCCTCTTCGACGATTGGCAGCAGTTTGAAAGAGAACGAAACGAAGACGACGACCCCATGCTGATTTGATTGATGCACGAAAGCAGCGGGTAAACACGGAAACGGAAGCGGTGAGGTGACAAATGGGGGCTCCATTCGAATCGCCTTCCGGAAGCTTCATATTGACAGTTCCATCCTCTCTCTCTTGACAATTGAATCCCGTTCCCCCTCTCTACAATTATACGAAGAAAGGACGGATCAAAAAGTGACTTGATTGAAATATGGGCGGCCGGCAGAAACGACCAATTTGCAGAGAGAAAAGTGTCGAGAACCGTACAGTCGCTCTTCTCGAATGTGAAAATGACCGTGAAGATGGAGAAGAAGTGGACGGAGAAGTGGAAGGAGGAGGGAAATGTACTGAAGGATTAGCACCGTTCATCCGATTACTTACTGCTACAAAAGAGAGAGAGACAGGGACTAACTTTTCCTTTTTTAAAGTTAGGCCATTCCGAGTTATTTTTGTTTTCTCGCGATTACAGCGAACGAACCGCCGATCAGAAGTGAATGGATTTGATTACTTTCTCTCTCTTACCCCCCTTCGTGGTGGTCTCAACCCATTCACGTGTCTCCGTTTTCCCCTGACGTCTTCAACTTCCTGAATGCGTGAAGAGAACACAAGTACGAGTCGAGGTTTCTTTTCCCATCGAGCACAAGGTTCGCACTCCTTTCTTCGCTCTTGTTTTCTCGTGTTTTCACTCGCCGAGATGAGAAACTCATTACCCGTGAACTTGACGACGACGACGACGACGACGAAGAAGAGAAGAAAAAAGGCAGAAGAATATCAGAAGACGTGACTCAGAATCAACGTCGTCTGACGACGACGTAAAAGTGTTCCTCCTCCTCCTTCAAGTCTTCTCACTCTCCCAGTTGTTCTTTTCCAATTATCTTCATCCCCCCGTTCGTTCTCATTCCGGTGAGTTTTGGAAGTGTTTCGGCTTTCCTAATTGAATTCCTCCGAAGGCATCTTGATGAGAGAGAACAAATCGACGGAATTCGATTCGGAGAGTCCTAATTCGATTCGCGGTGTGTGTGGAGAGAAGTGATCGTTTTGATCAGTTGCTCTCGACGAGTCACATCGATTCGCTCTTTTTTCTCAGACTTTCGGCACGTCACGTTCTTCACTCCTCTGTGTTTTGGCTGGGAAACAGCAGCCTAGCTTTTCCCATTGGGAATTTAGGCCACGTGGCTTCTTTTCTCCAAGATGTCCTAGATTTTCAATCTTTTGATTCTAGGCCAGTCGGTTTTCGGAAGGTTCCCAGAAATCCTTGCACACCTCCCTCCCCAATGTCTTGATTTCTATTTATACATTCATTCTGCACCAATCTCTTCTCGTGACCACTTCTACTACTTTTTGCCCCCATACACACACACGCACACGCCCACAACGTCATCTGATCCGGGAGCCAACTTGTCATCGTCAAAACGTCAACTCTGTGCAATATATCATGTCTAGAAACCTGCTCGCTTATTAGATTTTCGTCTCCCTCCCACCGACCGACGACCCGCCGACTCGTTTTTTCCCTCGAAGTAATCCCTCGAAAACTTTCTAGTTTCGACTCTCTCCGGAGACATGGAAGACCACTGTGCCACCATGGAGACGATCGCCGGATCCGTGTTCCTCCGATGCACGCTGATCTTCCAACTGATCGGAAGTCTCGTCGCCATGCCGCTCATCCTGACTGCCATCTACGGACTCTGCTGTGCGAGAGCCTCCAAGTTGTTCCACGTCAACGTCATCATCATATTCCTCGTTCACCTCTTCGGATTCTTTATTCATTGCTTCAGCAGGTACTCCCCCCCCCCCCCCACAAAGTTAGGCCAGCAGCGGATCCTAGTCCCTCCCGATTCCAGAATAGTTCTCCACTCTCTCGATCTGTACAACTACACGTTTCTCGAGTTCTGTGACATGCCACCTGCCACGTGGCGTTGCTTCGTCTTCCGATTCCTGTACGTATCGGGGCTCTGGATGGTCGGAGCAACTACAGTACCCCTCGTCATCGAGAGGTACATTGCGACGAAGAAATCGGCGAGCTACGAGCACACTGGAAGTGCTCTCGGGGTCGCGATGGTCGGATTGCAGGTGCGAAGATCGTCGGAAGGTGTTTCTCTAGTTGGAAATGTGGTTTCAGGTCATTCTGACGGCCATTCCGACCTACATCGCTTTCGCGAATTTCAACTTCGAGCAGCCCGTCATGAACTACTGTATGGCGCTGAAAGTGGGAGTCGTGAGTGACACCGAGAAGATCACGATGGCCAATTTGGGCATCCAAATCGTCTCGAGAGTCCTCTTCCACTTTCTCTTCAAAATCAACGAGGTCAGTTCCATTTTCAGTGTTTTCAGTCAAATTGGGACTCTTCAGAATCTCCGGAAAGAGCAGCTGACGTCTTCACTTTCCAATCGATATTCTCTCGAACAGAATCTGAAATCGATGAGGACACTCAAACGATTCGCCGATTTACAGTCGATATTCATGTGCATCCACCTGTCCCTCTTCGTTTTCATTCTCAAAATGGGCCCCGAACTCGAGAAAACCACGTATATTTCGCTGGTGGAGTGTGAGTCACGAACCGCAACGCAACCGCAACGCGCCTCTTCCTCTTTTCTTCCAGTGAACGCTCCGTATCCCGTCTACGCCATCGTCTCGTTCGTCGTGATTCTGAAGAAGGCGCACACGAACCGGGTGAAACTGAAGAAGACGCTCGAAATCCACGTGGCAACTGATCAAAGTGTTTATTTTGAGAATTTCAAGAAAGATTTGAGTTGAATCAAGCTGTCTTCTGTTTGTTGTCGGTCGGCTCCTCGAGCAACTTCTGTTTCTCTTCCCAGTCGGGACTCTTCGTCTCTCGCCTCGTCGCCGGACTTTTGGGCGCCGAGAACGCCTTCTTCCGGTACTGAATCGGCACCGCCCGTCTCTGATCTTCCCACCGCGCGCGTTCTTCGGCCGAATCGCGGCGAGAGTTTCTCCAGACGACGATGATTGCGAGGATGAAGGCGGTCGACCAGATGAGAAGAGGCGTCACTGGAAATGAGGATTCGAATTCCCGCGCAGTACGGTGGGGCGCACTTACAGAACATGTAGAGGAACAGGAAGGTTCGCTGGAGCATCTCGGCACTCTGTAATACGTGTCTCTCGTTTCCGTGACCTTTGTCTCTCTGCTCCTGCCACGTGGCTTGCTATGGAACGTGCTTTTGAGGAGAGGCGACGAGTGACAACGAGAGACTGGAAACGATGAGTTTGAAGAGTGAGTTGTCCCTCCATCCCTTGTCTCACCGGGCTCCGATGCTCCGTTCAGTACTAAGCACATGGGTGCTCCTTGTTCTCCTCTGCCCCGCCGCCGTCCTCGCCCGAGTCGACTGCAATGGCACGGAGCTCAGTGTGCACTTGGATGCGCTGCTCGGAGCTCTTCCCGAGAAGCAATGCACTCACGTCTACGGAGACATCGTCATTCGCGATTTGAGTGAGTTCTAGAAGATCCATCTTCGGATGCTCTCTTTTGTGTTCAGAGAATGCGAAACGAATGGCGAGCTATTGGACGATCACCGAATTGTACGGATCTCTGATCATCGAGAACACGACTGATCTGGCGGACTCGGTGAACCTTCAGAACCTGCGAGTCATCAAGGCCGACGACAAACCGGCGATCCGGCTCGTCGGCAACCGCGGGCTGCGACTCGCGATCGGAGCACGTCTCGGACGCGTGTCCACGAGGGCCCGCATCACTTATTTCTTCCAGGACAACAGGCCCGCCTTCATGACCGAGGTGGAGAGTCGTTCCGTATCGCCGATGCGCAGCCAATTGTTTTCAGAGCGAACACTACACACTCTACCACGCGTCGGTTAATCGTCGTCCCGTCTTCTACACGGACAACTTCTTCCTGACGAAGACGTGCTCGGAGAGCCCCTACAAACTGTGGACGGTCGTTTTCGGCACCCTCTGCTTCGTCGTCTCGCTTCTGATGGCCGGCGTCTCGTGCTACGGAAGACCGTCGAAGACGAAGAAGAAGAAGGCGTGACGGTCGAGAAGTTCGCTAATGGATAGTCTCAAATGGAAATCTTCTCGCACAAAAGAAGTGCAGTACAATGAATCGTTGGTTAAATGAATAAATGGATTCTGACCTGATATGAATGTTCTCTGAAACTTCCACGTGGATTTCGCGTGACCCTGCCCCCATTGACACGTGGATTCTGAATCTTCTCCGGTTCGTTCCCCGTCTCGTCTCGCCGCTCTCTTCCTCATTTTGGATTCTCTCAATCAAAAATCCATGCTATCGCGAGGTCCCTCTTCTTTTCCTCATTTTCTCCCCGTCCTTCTCATCTCTCTTTCCGTTTCCAGTGCTCCCGCTTTTCGTGCTCATTTCGTGTGCCAAGTGCCTCGTCGCCAATTCCTCCGATGTTATCCCACCCAGCGTCATCAATCGTGCGATCATCGAGTGCGATGGATCGGTGCTCTCAGTGTTCGGAAACGCGGATCTCTCGGCGAAACTCGCCCAACTCGGATGGCTCTACAAGTACTGCACCTACATTCGGAACGATCTTTTCATCGCGAACCTGACGAGTCAGCAGCTGCCCGAGTACATGTTCCAACGTGTTCGCTGGATCAACGGATCGATCATCGTGCTCAACAATCGCCACGTGTCTCGACTCCACTTCCCGAGTCTCGAAGTGATTACGGCGACTTCGAACGTGCCGGCCATCGCCATTCTCAACAACACCGACATCGATTTCGAAATCGGAAAGTGCTTCAGGGCCGCATTCACTTCGTACCGAATCACGTTCGCAGTCGTCAAGAATCGTGGTGTGATCCTTGACAAGGTAAGAATATATTTCCGAGCGAGCTCCACTTGCTCTCTTACAGGATCAATACAATCTGTGGCACTTTGCCGGATGGGGAGTAGGCATGTTCCTTGTCGACTCGAATATGAGAACCGACGTCTGTCTCGAGAACTTCTTCAAACCAATTGCCGGTTGCCTCGGATTCTTGTTCGTCGCGCTCACCGTCGCCTTCTCGACTGTCGCGTTCTACGACCGACCGAGAAAGCAGAAGGATAATGAAAAGGAATAGAGAGAATAAATAAAATCAGGATTGTTCGACGATAACAAACTATTCACACTTATTTAATGTTTCTCGAATAATAAGGGAAAAGGGGCAATAATATAGAGAATAAAGGATGGAATATGGAGAAAGAGCAGCGTAAGGCGGGTTTGAGGATGGGAAACAAGGAAAAAGAGCGGAAAGTTATCAGTCGATGCGAACACGCGGGATCTGACGAAGGAAGTGGGTGTCCAGAAGCTCTTCCTTAACAACGTCGAGTCCGCCGACGAGCTCTCCGTTGTGGTAGAGCTGTGGGTAAGTCGGCCAGTTTGAGAACTTCTTCAGTCCCTGTCGCACTTCCTCGTCCTCCAGAATATCGAACGTCTCATAATCGGCACGAGCCTCGTTCAGCAACTGAACGATGGTTCTCGAGAATCCGCACTTGGGCTCATTTCGGTTTCCCTTCATGAAGAGCATCAGCGGCGCTTGAGCCACTAGCTTCTTCAGTCTCTCTTCGAGCTGGCTCGCATCGACGACCTTCGGCAGCTTGGCGATGAACTCGGGATCCGCGAACTCCTCCCTGACGACATCTAGTCCTCCGACGAGCTCTCCGTCCAGATATAATTGCGGATAGGTGGGCCAGTTCGAGTATTCTTTGAGTCCCTCGCGCACCGCGTTATCGGAGAAAATGTCGAAGGAACCAAACGCGATGTTGTGCTTGTTGAGCAGTTCGACGATGGTTTTCGAGAAACCGCAGCGAGGAGCATCGGGAGATCCTTTCATGAAAAGCATCACTTGATGCGACTCAATCAGCGACTTCAGACGAGCGTTGAGGGCGGCCTTGACTTCTTCGGGAGACTTCGCGACAGACACGTTATCAGAAGAAGAGGCGTTCTGTCCGAGAGAGCGAGTAGACGTGCGAACTACTTTCGATTGGATTTCCTTCGGCACGAATCCGTCGACACGGTCGATTTCTTTTCCATTCTGAAAGAGAGAAAGTTCGATGAACCACGTCAGTAAAACTGACGAAGAAGAAGACGAGCGTCGGCGCGGCTGTGACCTTGTAGTTGAGCGAGATTCCAGGAAGCGCCTCCGCGTCGATGTAGGCGGCACGGATCGGCAGGGCGATTTCAGCGATCAGGTCGTCCAGGACCTCATTGACTTGGACACAGCTCGGAGCCCACGTGGCGAAGAAGTGGAGGACAGCTGGCGTGGGATCTTTGATGAACGCGGCGACATCGTCTCCGTTTTTGATTTCGGCAATCGGCATCTTTCGAGAGAAATGGGTTTTTTGCAAAGAGGTAAGAAACGAAAAAAAAGTATTGAAACGGCTCTACGAACCAATCAAGAGTGGAAAATCGAAAGCAATAAAAACATGTGGATTTTATCAATGCAGAGTATATAAAAAGGATAAATAAAGGGGGAAACAGAGACCATGCAGCAGATGATGACGATTTCAAATGAGTGAAAGTGAAAAAAGGGGAGGAGAGATCATGTTACACGTGTTCTGATACATTTAGACAGTGATTTCTGGTGAAAACAATCAGCGGGTCGGTCCTGGAGGCGGGAGACATCCGAACTTTTTGTCCCATGCCGCATAGGCGTCGAGCTGCGAGTCGTCAACTGTCGGACGGACGACACGCGCTGCTTCGGCGAAGTCTGACACGTTGACAGCGCGGATCTGGAAAGATAAGTTCAGTGGACTGGCTACTCCGATCATCCACTCACGTCGTCCTTATCGATCGTCTCTATCTCGTCGCCGATATCTCGAATCGGTCCCATTGCCGCCTCGGTGCACAACTGCCGCATGTCGGCTCCCGAATAGCCGATGGTCAGCTTTGAAATCCGATCGAGGTTCTGCTCGTTTATGTCGTGTCTCGTGCCTCTCAGTAGATTCTGCACGATTTGCGTCCGCGACTCGGGCTCCGGCAGAGCAATGTAGAGGCGCTTCTGGAAGCGTCGTCGGGCCGCCTCGTCGAGCTCTTGTGGTCGATTTGTGGCGCCGAGCACGAGGAGACGTTCGTCTGGAGCTGTGTTGACGCCGTCAAGTTGTACGAGGAACTCTGTTTTGATGCGACGCGAAGATTCGTGCTCGGATTCAGAACGAGCCGACAGCAGCGAATCGACCTCGTCGATAAAAATCACGCTAGGTAATTTGAGCCGAGCCACCGAGAACAGAGCTCGCACCAGTTTTTCGCCTTCTCCGACCCATTTAGAAGTCAAAGAAGAGGCGGAGATGTTGAAGAAAGTGGCACGACATTGGGAAGCGACGCATCGCCCGATCATCGTCTTTCCAGTTCCAGGCGGTCCGAAGAGCAAGACTCCTTTGGGTGGAGCACGAATTCCAGTGAAAACGTCTCTGAAAAATAAAGTTTTGCTTCTGAAAAGCGGTAGCACATTGAAACTCACGGTCGCTTGAAAGGCAGAACCACAATCTCGCGCAGAGCCTTCTTCGCGCCTTCCAAACCGGCGACGTCAGCCCATCCGATCTCGTTGTTCACTGACATGATTTCCGATTCGATGAGCGAGATGATGTTCTCGTCGAAGTGCTTCAGCGTTGGTTCCGCTCGCAGACCACTCAGGTTCTCGTCTTTCCCGCCACCATCAGTCTCCATTCCCATCGCCTTTCTGATGATCGACGTGGGATTTGTTGTGGAAGAGCGTTTCGGAATATCTGGAGCTATCGTCTTCCTTGTGTTTCCCGTGTTTCCGAGGCTTCCCGTCGACTGCTGACTCGCCTGACGGTCCAGCGGAACGGTAAACTTTGACGCCTTCGGATCCGATCCTCCGGCAGTCAAGAATGATGGGTAAATTGTACCAAGTGTCGATTGAATTACTGCTCGACTCTTTGGCGGGGCTCTGAAAATGGGAGATATTGTTAAATAACCTTCTTTTGCGTTTTGTGACAGCAAATGCGAAACCTTTTTCGCTTAAAGCACGGATTCGTCGCCACCTCGATGCCCTTCAGCGTATTCTCATGCATCTGCCGCACAAAGTTCGGATCTGACCTTCGGGCGCCCGTCGGGTCTACTATATCGCATATTTTTTCGCGTATCCGCACCACCTTCTCATCGGTCCCGAAATCGAATCCTTTCGACGGGACTGGAGGATCCGAAGATTTCGATGGTCGGAAGAGACTCGCCACTTCAGCTCCAGCGTTGCCTCTATTCAAACTACTTTTCTCGCTGCTAACCGGCCGATTCTGAGCAGTTGTCGTCTTCCGGACGTCTCTTTTACGCGGCGTCACGTCGACAACATCTTCATCATCCTCTTCGTCGATCACGATCTTCTCGATATCATCTTCCGGCTTCCTTTCGATTAAAGCAGGCGCACGATTCAGGATGCAAGGAGGAGGTGGACCCGCCGAAGAAGCCGGCGGTTTCGAATCGTTCAAGTGTTTTCTGCGTGGTTTTCCGATGAAGTACGGACTGATTCCGTTGCGAGCGAGAGCCGTTGGCGGATAGAGCTCCTCTTGGTTCTCTTCTGTCGGAGACTTATTGCGATCAGGACGCCTCCCGTTTGGAAGATTCAGTTTTACCCGTTTTGGCGAGAGCATTCTAGAATCCGACCTGGAAACATCTGAACCTGTTATGCTCATTTCTGCCCGCAAACCGGAAAAGTATATGAAAAGGCAAAGAAAACTTGAGTAGAACTCAATTAGATAAACTTCGAACGAAACTTTATATCATTATCTACTAGAAAGTGAAGCAAACAATCAGGAAGTGTCAGAGAAGAAAAGTGACGATCTGTTGTTGGTTAGGGAATGTATTCAAACGGGAATTTTTGAATACTACGCTGGCCTTGTCGTCGACGATCTTCCTACTTCTGCTGCTTTCCGTTTTCCCAGTTGGACATCTGAAAATGATGCAGTTTCGCTGAGAAAAATTACGAAAAAAAGTTTACCTTGAGAGTAGCCTCGGGTTTCTTGGCGGCAGCCTTTCCTCCGGTTTGCTTGATGCACTTGCGAGTGACCTCAGCAGCGATCTGCGAGAAACGGACGTAGTTGAGTCCAGCGGCTCTCCAGGCGACCATAGTTACTCTGAAAATTGCCGATGTTGTCGGAAAAATGAAATTTTCAGTTCTATTGAAAAGTATCGATTCAGCGAGAAATCGTGATGAAATTTTTACGAAAAATTGCATTCTAGAAAGCGTATTGAAAATTAGAATTTTTCTGCAACAAAAAAACGACGAAAATCCAGAGAAATTTGCAAAAAGGCGTTTAAAAACGGAACAGCCCATGTTGGGAAAAAATCTTAAAGGCGCAGCTAGTTTTGCGGCCCGCGGGTCTCGCCACGACGTTTTCAAACGCCCACAGACGCGCGAAATTTGAACGCACAGGCATGCCATCTGTTGCTCGCTCTCTCACATTCCTCCACTCTTCTGCCCATGAATACCATCGTTTTTCCGCATTTTTCCATGTTATCAACCGAAATCTCTAAGTTTTCAGATATTCTCATCGAACTAACCATGAAGAAACAGACTTACCACGTTGATCTGCCCGCTGAGAAGGCGAAGATTCGGAATTTCCTCGACACCTACTATACTGACGACGAGTCTGGGAAGGTATTCAAATTTTTGGATTGGTTTCTGTTAATTATGATACTTCTTCAGAAATTTGTGTACGCCGAGGAGGTTTTCGAAGTGGCTCGCCGCGAGAGACAAGCCATTGTGATTGACGTCGAGCATATCAAGGACTCGGACTCTCCGGACGCTCTTGAGCTTGCCGAGGGGATTGTTTCGAATACCAAACGGTAAAACGCTTATATTCTCGATTGTCATCTATGTAATTTGTTTTCTAGGTATGAAATGCTCTTCAAAGACACAATTGCTGACATGATCAACGATTATCTCGGCGACAAGCAGCCTCCAGTTGTGGACGCTCTCGACGCCTACATGTTCCAACGGCTTCATATGGACAAAAATGAGGGTGCCGCCAACGATGAGGCGTCTCTGAAGGACGAACGCAAGAAATACCCTCCGCAGCTACTTCAACGCTTCGAGGTCTACTTCACCACTGACAACGCCGCCTATCAGACGTGCGTCCGTGACATCAAAGCCTCCGAGATCGGACATCTCGTCACACTGAAGGGAGTGGTGATCCGTGCGACCGAGGTGAAGCCACGTGTCGATGTCATGACCTACACCTGCGACACTTGCGCCGTCGAAGTTTATCAGCCGGTGAAGGCGATGCAGTTCACGCCGCCGCTCAACTGCCCGAACAAGGAGTGCATCGAGGCGAAAGCCAACGGTCGTCTGCACATGCAACTTCGCGGATCCAAGTTCATGAAGTTCCAAGAGCTCAAAATCCAGGAACTCAGCGAGCAGGTTCCCGTTGGATCGATTCCTCGTACAATGACTGTTTTCGTCTACGGAGAGATGACGAGGCGGTGCAACACTGGAAACGTCGTCCAAGTGTCCGGAGTGTTCCTGCCAACGGTCCAAAGTGGATTCCGCGCGGCAGGAGGCGGTCTCGTTGCGGACACCTACCTGGAGGCTCATGTAAGTTACCCGATTTCTAAATTCTCCAACTTGAAATTTTTTTTAGTATATCAACAACCTCGACGACAATCCGACGTTCGGCGGAATTCTCTCGGAAGAGCTCGAAGTGCTTCGTCGCAAGGGAGACAACTACGAGACGCTCGCCGCCTCGATCGCTCCCGAGATTTTCGGTCACGTCGACGTCAAGAAGTGTCTTCTGATGGCATTGGTGGGCGGAAACGACAATACGTCGAACGGAATGAAGATCCGTGGTTGCATCAACGTGCTCATGATGGGAGACCCGGGAGTGGCCAAATCTCAGCTGCTCGGTTACGTTAACCGTCTCGCGCCGCGATCTCAGTACACCACCGGACGCGGATCTTCGGGCGTTGGTCTCACTGCCGCTGTGATGAAAGACCCGGTCACGGGCGAGATGTCGCTGGAAGGAGGAGCCCTCGTGCTTGCCGACGGAGGCATCTGCTGCATCGACGAGTTCGACAAGATGATGGACAATGATCGGACAGCGATCCACGAGGTCATGGAGCAGCAGACGATTTCGATCGCCAAGGCGGGAATCATGACCACTCTCAACGCTCGCACGGCCATCATTGCGGCTGCAAATCCGGCCTACGGACGATACAACCCGCAGCGGTCGATCGAGCAGAACGTGGACCTCCCAGCTGCGCTCCTCTCTCGTTTCGACCTGATCCTTCTGATGCAGGATAAGGTGGACCGCGAGAACGACAAGATGCTGGCCAAGCACATCTGTTATGTCCACCAGCACGGACGTCACCCCAACGTCGAGAAGAAGGATCTCATCTCTCTTGAGACTCTTCGTGAGTACATTGCTCTCTGTAAGACGTACACGCCGGTCATCGACCCGGCTCTTCGTGAGCGCATTGTCGAAGCGTATTGCGAAATGCGCCGTGATGCTCGCTACTCCTCGGATCCGACGTTCGTGTCCCCAAGAATGATTCTCGGAATCGTGCGAATGGCCACCGCCCGTGCGAAGCTGCGACTCTCCAAGATTGTGGATGAGAGTGACGTCGAGGAGGCTCTTCGCCTCATGCAGTTCGCCAAGGACTCGTTGAGACCGGAGCAGACGCGCATTGAGAAGCGGATGGCCCCAGTCGATGCGGCCTTCTCGGTGCTCCGCGAGCTCTACCACTCCAACAACGAGCCGATCCCTCTGTCGAATGCGATTCAGAGATGTGCTCGCAAGGGAATCAGCGAGTCTGCTCTCCAAAAGTGCCTCGACCAGTACAGCGCCAACGGAGTTCTTCTGATGGATCGTCAGAACATCGTCTTTGCTATGCACTAAATCACCCGCCCAAACACCCCTCATCGAATCTGTTATCATTATAATTATACTCCATCGCTAACGTTTCACTCTAAAATTGTACTATGTTTGACATCTCCTCCCTTTTTATTCTACTCCAGAAAATTCGAGTAAACATTTTGATCTCAATTCTTTTTCTGCATTTTTGATGCTTCCGAAGAGATAATAAACTCAATTTAATTGAAACTGTTCCTTTCGAAACACCCAAAAGAACCATCTTGAAACACTTTATTCTCTACTTGTTCGACCACTGCAAAGTTATGACGTCATCAGAGTTAGAAGACGTCAAATCGATGAGACCGGATGTCGAGATGTAGAGAGTCTTCGTGATTCCCGAATACGTCGACGTCTGCACATTCACATTCACCGCCTTCCCGTTCAGAGTGAACGATCGGAAGTTCGGAGCGGACGGATAGTTGAAGATTTCGAGAATGTCCAACGTCGGAAGTGTCACCGATCCCTGAAAGTTGTGCGATGGAGCGCATTTCCAACAACTGAACACCTACCGTTCTAGTTCTCTTGATAGTGAGAAGTGCTCCAGTGCTCGTCGAGTTGAAGCCGAACTCCAGCTGGTGGTAGTCGTGCCGATCGAACGAGTCGACGATCCGCTGTCCGTCGTCCCAGTACAAAACACCGACTGCCCGACCCATTTGGCACGGAGCAATCAGCACTTCGAACGGATTCAGACGGCTCATCGTCGTCGTGGTGGCCGGTGTTTGACGTGGAATCACGCTGCCTCCTGCGAGAGAAAAGAGACGAGATGAGCACAGGCGAATCCATTGGAAACTACAATACCTCTCACAAACACCGGAATCCGTGACGTCGTCGGCGACGGCACCGTGATGTAGCCATTCGTCATCTGGCTTCAGTACATGTAGTCGAACAGCGAATACCATCGGTCGTTCGGCAAGTAGACGTTCGTCGTGACCGCTCCCTGCCACACGACGGGAGCCACCAGAATGCTCGAGCCCCACATGAACTGGTATCCGAGATCGAGCACCTCCGAATCGGTGGGGAACTCGAAGAAGACGGGACGGACGACAGTGAGGCCGTCGCGAGAAGCGGCAAAGTGCAGACTGAACAGATAGGGCAGGTACTGGTAGCGGAAGAAGTTCGCGATGCGAGTGGCCTCGGCGACGCTCGGCCAGACGGCCGGATCCTGGGCGGGCGCGCCGAGCGTGTTGTGGTTACGGAAGAAGCTGTGGAAGGCGCCCATCTGCTGCCAACGAAGACACAGCTCCTCGTTCGAAGTGCCCAGGAAGCCGCAGACGTCCGATCCGACGTACCTGGGGAAAGAGACGGCTTCAGGTGTCAGCAGATTTGGACAAACTCACGGAATTCCGAACAAATTGAACTCTTGGGCGCCGATGACAGAGGTCCTCAGATCCTCCCACTGGGCCGTGTTGTCGCCGAGCCAGTGTCCCGCGTACCTGCCGGCCGATGGGAAAGTGGACCTCGACACGACGGCGCCCCGCTTTCCGGTCACGTCCCACAGCGCCTGCTGCGTCGAGATGGCCTCTTTGAGGCCGTAGATGTTCTTGACGTCGTAGAATCGGAACGCGCCGTTGTTCTGCAATCCCGTCAAGCACAACGTCTTCGAGGAGAGGAAGGCGTTCTGAAGACGTCAGGAAAAGGTGGAACTTCTGAGGAATGACGATGCTCTTACACTCTCGACTCCTCCGTAGTAGTAGACGGAGTGGGTTTGGAACGGTGGGAGATCCCATCGATTGGTGCCATTCGTCGGACAGAACAGGGCGGTGTCGTTGGGATGGTCGGCGCTGTCAAAGTACCACGGATGGAGTTCGTTCGTTCCGAAGTTCGCCGGCTCGTTCATGTCGATCCAGATGCCGTCGAACGGCATTCGGCTGTGGTACAACTCCACCTCGTACATCCACCACGCCTGCGTTCTGTTCGTCGAGTCGAGAAAGTCGGGAAACGCCACGTGGTGATCTGGCCACACCACTCCCAGCATGATCTTCGTGTCCTTGGCCATCGGATACATGTTCTGAATGTCGGGCTGAACCTGCGACACGTCTTCCCACTCGATGAACTTGGCGCCGGCCGCCTGCGCTCGCTGGAACGGCAGATAGTCGGCTTCGACGGCCGGATCGAAGATCGGTATCATCTTCATGTTCCAGCCGTGCATCTGTTTTACGTAATCCTCGAATCCCGCCCATTTCTGGAAATCAGAATACGTTAGAGTTGTCTCGCGGACAATCTCACGTCATCTGTGCTGAAATCCTTGTAGCGATTCATGTAGTCGATGTCGGCGACGGCGATATCGAGAGGGATGCCGGTATCGCGAACGGCTCCGATTCGCTGCTTCATCTCGTCCAGTCCACTGTACCCGTATCTGGACAACTGGTAGCCGAGAGCCCAGTAGGCGGGCAGGAAAGGACGTCCGATGAAGGCCAGGTACTGACGCGTCACGTCGGCCGGAGTGGGACCCGGGAAGAAGTAGATGTCCAGCTGGCCTCCGATCGTTCTGTAGATCAGCGAGGGACCCGGCGCCGTCGTCACTTCCTGCGGATTCGAGTTGAAGATGAAGACGCCGTGCGCGTTTCCGTCCGGTTCGAGACACATGTAGAACGGGTGCACTCCGTAGAGATTCATCGTGTCGAGTGTTTTCGAGTTGGGCGGCTGGTCGCGAGCCATCATTCCCCACGTCAGGTAGCGAGAGAAGTTGTGCTGAAAACAGGTCAGACTGGAAGATGTCGAACTCCCCCACCTTCAGAGACTGATGCGCGTTCTCTCCCCATCCGTACATGTTCTCGCTCGGCAGGTAGGTGGCCAACTGCAGAAACTGGTCGGAGAAGACGAGCCCACCGAGAGAAGTGTCGAAGATTTTCCGATTCGTGCTGTTCCGAATCACCGAAAACCAGAAGAGATCGTCGAAGGAGGCGGTGGTGAAGGTGAGCGTCTCCGAAGAAGCGAGACTTTCGCGTGGGAAGTCGACGGGCGGCTCGTACCTTCCGTCGACGCCGATCTTCACATTCAACACTGATCCGAAGCTCGTCGTTCGGAGCTGAATGTCCTGGAAGTCGGGTCCCCACGGATTGGACGGCCCGTTGTTCTTCCGCAGATTGTAGGTGGCGGATCCGTTCTGAGACGAGGAAGAGGAGGCCAAAGTGTAGCCGACGCCCTGTTTGAAGTAGCAGAACGGCACGCCTTCTTCGTTGTTGTCGATGGGACTCCAGATGCATCCTCGAGACTCGCACAGCGACTGAGACGCTCCCGGCTCCGGATAACAGTCGATGCGCGGAGCTTGAGCATCGGATTCGGAGAGAAAGGTGGAAAGAAGGAGGAAGACCGAGAATACTCGCATCTTTCAGTCGGTCGAACTGAAATGGCACAAACTCCACGGGAGATGGGAGTCTGATAAGAAGTGTGCTCATAAAAAGGATCGTTTATTGAGGAATGTTGAATTTTCGAGGTTTCGCGGTCATTGATCAATCGGTCGGCGAGTTCAATGTTTCGACTTGACGACGTCGGAATTCGACTGAATCACACTCGAAACGGCACCGGTCGAGGCGCCGACCTTCGAAGTGTTGAGCACCGAGTGCCACTCGTCGGGTATCGGTTTTCCGATTATTCGGTACCACCTGAAAGACGGATACGACTGGATCGTCTGAAAGTGTCTTTCCCCTACCACGACAAGACGCGCTTCCGGTAGATCTGAATGAAGATGAGACACGAGAGAGGCGAGAGGACCGGCATGAAGAGGAAACCGGTGAGGGTGGTGTACTCGAAGATCGGATGGCTGTAGAAGAACTGGCCCATGACGTACGAGGCGATGCTCATGCCGTAGAAGCCCGGAATGATCGCCTGCCACGTCAGCGCCTTCAGAAGCTGTTTGTGCATTTCGCGCGTCTTCGAGGACATGTCCTTCGAGTTGGAGACGAGCTTCTGGATGATCTTCTTGCGCAGAATCCAGATGACCGTGTAGACGGGTGTGATCGGACACGTCATGTGGAGGATCGTGTACATCGCCGACGGCTCGATGATGTCGATGGTGCCGCAGACGGTGGCGTTCTCCAGATGGTACTCCGGAAAGCGTTCCATCAGAATGCGTTTGATCTCGACGGGGTCGTCGTCGGCGAGCAGGAACGTCCACTGAAAAGGGGACAGATTACGGTACTTAGAGTACAAGTACCATCTGAATGAAGGAGGGAATGTAGACGATGAGGATGGTGATAATCAACGTTTTTCTCGTGGGAGACGGATGGAACAGAATGTAGTAGCGGTAGGCGAATCCCAAAAGTAACGACCACAAGCCGTGCGCCACCAACGAGATGTTGACGCTGTAGCTGAAAGAGAGAAGACGAAGACAGTGAGAGCGAGGACGAGACGAGACGGACATGAAATAACAAAAGTGCGGGCCGACGAGAGTGCACAGTCCGCGAGACATGTAGGCCATCGTGAATCCGGCCGGAATGTGGCGCATCTGGATGAAGAAGTCGGTGAAGCAGGCGAGAAAGTCGGTGATCGCAAAGTTCAGCAGGATTGTCGTGTAGGCGGCGATCGCCTGCAAACCGATGTGTCTCTTTTGAACAGGGCAAGCTCATCTCTCACCTTCGGCGTTCTGAAGATCGCGAGAAACAGAACGATGGCGTTGAGAGTGCATCCGACGACGGCGGCGAACGTGTGGAAGGTGAGGAAGAAGATGGAGATCGGATCGAGCATCTCTCTCTTTTCAGCCTTTCCGAGAGCTTCTTCTCGATTCTGAGCCCACTTTTATAGGCGCCCGGAAGGAGTGACGAACGAGGCGACGGCACAAAAACAACGGTATTGTCTGGCGGCGCGAAGAATGGCGGATCTTTTCATTGGGGGATTGCTAAGGTAAACGATCAATCTTCTTGTTTTCCCTTGCATGCATAAGGTAGCAAAAGTGGGCGGAGTCTTGCGGAGAGCATCCATTGTGAGCGGAAGAAGACCCGGAAGTGCGTGCCTTCGGAAGAATAGGTCGAGTGATTGCGCCGGATGAAGTATTACGTGCGGTTTTGCGGACTTGGAAGTTTGTGTGTACGTGGATATCTTGACGTCTTCTGAATGACGCCTGAATAGAATGCGGTGATGATGAATCAGGCGAATGTAGTTAGTCATCGATTCATCCAGTGCAAGTGCCACGTCACGCCTTCTCACCTCGCGGTTACTGTAGTGGTTCGAAACGTCGACGAAACTCGTCTTGATTCGAATCGAACAACAACTGGATCGGGTCTTATCACACGATCCCCTCTCTTTGTTTCTTGTTTCTCGAAGAGATCACCTTCTTCTTCTCCTTTTTCTTCCCCCATTTCCGTTTACAAAATGATCTACCGTCTCTTTCTCTGCGTCTCTCTCCTCCTCCTTATCTCTCGCTCGTCTCAAATGCCGCCCGGAAGGATGTGTCTTCCGGAACGAGTCAACTTTCGGAAAGTGTGGCCGTGTGAGCACGACAAGACCGCCCGTGAGATAAGTGAGTTGGAAGCTCGCTCCACTGATAATATCGGAGATTGACAGTGGAAGAGGAGCAAGATCGGAAGGATCTCCTGCGCGGCGCCCCGTCCGCTTTCGCGCGCACCGGATTCTACGACCGCCTCTTCCGACAGCAGAATCTTCCGACGGTCTACGATGACAACGTTCCCTACTACCCGAACTACGGCTACAACCCGAACATTCCGGTCTGGGGACTCTATCGCTACTCGAACTATTTCATCAATCCCTAATAAAAAGTTGACCTATTTATGAGCTGCTGGTTAAAATGGAGAAAAAAGAAACGAAACGAAAGTGACAACAAAAAAGCTACAAAACACCTAAGAAGAAGAATACTCGTATTTGTACAAAGAATAAAGAAGAGGAAGTTAACGAAGGAAACGGGAATGAAGTCGTCGTTCGTCGGACTCGGCACGTTCACTTCTTGACCCGATTCGGATTCAGAATCTCTTCCCGAAGCGATTTTCCACCAAGAATCTGCAAAATTACGTTTTCTTAAGATCCATTCTCTAACTTCAATCGGTTTTACCTGCGCGCGGTCGGGAATGTAGCTCTTCCAATTGATTCCGACGTAGACAGGGTAGGTGAGGGCGCAGACGGTGTAGTAGGCGCGTAGGAGCGTCATTCGAGCCGGTCGCTCCAGATAATACCACGGTAGGCTCATCTGTAATCGGAACGAATTCTAGATCAAGAAGATATTGTCCCATAATGTTTGGGAGGGGGGGAAGGTTGCGAGTTCGAAAAAGAGGGAACTGGAAAGATACGATGGCGAGCAACCAAGGAAATTAAATAAGAAAAAGCGGTCTCAATAATAACAAATCTTCATGTAACGGATCTTTCGAAAGGAAGATAACGAATGATAAAAAAGGAAGAGGAAAGTTTGAAGTTGGAAGAAGAGTAAGGGGATAACAAGGAAATTGACAACAGAACAATAGAAGAACAACAAAAGGGAACAGATAAATGGAGATGTGAACGAGATTAGGCTTTCTTGGCCTTCTTGACGGCGGATCCAGAAGGGCCAGATGGATTGGCAGCTCTCTTGAGAGTGACGATCGTGTTGGTCGGTCCTTTCTTGGCCTTTTTGGCCTTCTTGAGCAGTCGGTTCTTGATCTGCTTCTTCACGATCTCCTTTCCCTTGCGGCGGTGCTCTCGCTTCTTCAGCACCTTCTTCGGATCGATCGTCGGCTTGAGTCTGTCGCGGACAGAGTGCTCGTCGTTAACAGTCGGGAACAGAACAGCCTCATCGGTATCCTCCTTGAGCACACGGATGCGCGAGTTGTTGCGCACGGCGATCTTGAGACCATCCGGCAGCGTCGAACAATCGTCAGAGATCTCCTTGCGTGGTGCCTGGTCGCGCTTCGACGACGTCGGAAGATGGATCTCGGTAGCGGATCCCTCGTCGGCGTAAATAGGAAGATTGTTCGCCTTGGTTCCGAGGTAGATGTTGCGGATGTTCGCGAAACCTCCCGGGCAGTTCTCGGCGATGCGGCCGACAAGGCACTTGACGTTGTCCATGAGATCCGAGCGAGACTGATCCAAAGTACCGAACCACGCCGACCTGAAACAATGGGTTTTGAGCATAGTCAGTTCCCGATTTACAACTCACACTCTCGGCAAATATCTTCTGAGTGAGTACGTGGTGATATTGAGAGAGTTTTTGATGGTGGTGCTCATCGGCGTCTCGTACTTGAAGACCAACGGCGTTTTGCCCGCTTTATGAAACTCCTTGCCGAGATGTGAGCGCACCGATTTGAAGCAGCGCCCGTCAGCGATAAAAATATCGTACATCGTGGCGAGCTTGCGTCGGTCAGCGTACGTGTGTGAAATACGCTCCACCTCGCGTTTCGTCATAATACGCGAATAATGAGCGGAAGTGAGTCCGTGATCGACCTCGATCTTCTCGGCCCACTCACGAGATTGCTTCTCGACATCGAAATCCACTTTCGCCTTGTCCGACTGATCCAAATCCGGCATAATGATGCAGACGGAGGTGTTGTTGATAGTGCGATTAGTGTGCGGAAGAATGCTGAAAAGTTTGAATTAGATGGAAACCCCGTATTTTCCGAAGCATACACAGTGATCTGTCCGCGATCAGTGGTTACCGCCGGCTTCTTGTAGGCCACAGTGAGTCTCAGACCCAAATCGACGTCCGGGAACAAAGACTTGGCAGCCGACTCGCTCTGATGCTTTTGAAGCGCAAGGATCGCCTCTCCCGCCTTCTCGATAGCACTGTTTATCGACTGAGTGGCTTCAGCAGACACCTTCGTCGTCACCTTCTGAGTCTTCTTTTCTGTTTCTTCCTTCTCGTCTTCTGACTCTTCTTCATCGTCCGAATCCACCTCTTCCTCCTTCTTTGCTACCACAGTTTCGACAGATGGGGGAATCGACTTCACGACACGGATCTCCTCCTCGCCGTCTTCTTCCTCGTCGCTGCTCGGAACAGTGTGAACCACCTTCTTCGCCGGAGTCTTGCCCTTCGCAGCTGGGGTCTTAGCTGGAGTCTTAGCCGGTGTTTTGGCAGAAGGCGTCTTCTTAGCGGTAACCGGAGTCTTCGGGACGACAGGGGTCTTCGGAACTGCGGCATAAGCAGGCACCTTCGGAGTCAGACCGGCGGCGATCGCCTTCTGAGCTCGAGTCTTTGGCGACTTGGCGGGCGTCTTCGGGACGCCATCTCCCGTCGGAGCAACAGCTCGCGATGGAGTAGCCGATTGATTGCTTTTTCTTCCCATTCTGAAAATAGTGAAGTTGGTAAAAAATTAACAGGGTGATATCGGAAGAAAATGAGAGAATAGGCAAAGAAATAGAAACGGGAGCGAACCGTCTGGAGGAAATATTTTTAAAAAAGCAATACAGAATTACACTTTACTCTATTAAAACGAAGAACCAAAGAAGAAGAATAAAAATCGTCGACTTTCAATCTACAAAACGGCCGCAACTGCGGTTTACTTGAGAGCCGCCTGAAGACCGAATCCGGGACCTGGTGGCGTTTCCTTGAGCGAGGTGAGCTCACCGAACGGCTCGGCGGCCAAACGGCCCGATCGTGGTCCAGCGGCTGGCTTGCGGCCGGCTTTCAGGTCGTCCAAAATGTCGTGCACGTCCTTTGGCGTCAGATCCTCAAAGTAGTCGTCGTTGATCTGAATCATCGGCGCGTTAACGCACGCTCCGAGGCATTCGACTTCGGCCAGCGTGAACAGCCCGTCTTTCGTTGTTTCTCCAGCGTGGATGCCCAGCTTCTTCTCGATGGTCTCAGTGATAGTTTCAGCTCCGCGAAGCATACATGGAGTCGTGGCGCACACCTGGAATACAGATCATTTAATCGCTTCACTAAAACTGCTTTACCTGGAGGAAGTACTTTCCGACTGGTTGTCTGTTGAACATAGTGTAGAAAGTGGCGACTTCGTAGGCGCGCATACGTGGAACTTCCAGAATTCGAGCAACCTCGTGCATCGCAGAAATCGGAAGCCATCCGTGCTGCCGCTGCGCAAGGTCGAGAAGCGGGATCAGGGCACCGGCCTTAACTATTTTCACAGTGAATTATGTCTGAGATCATTCGAATACTGACTTTGTGTCCTTCTGGATAAATTTCCATGATAGCTTTGATACGTTCGTCGTTTTCCGGAGTGAACTTGAACTTCACATTCAAGTTGTTTTCCTTGGTGTCCCTATGGACAAACAGACCGCTTGCTCCGCCTCTTTTGAACACCATTCCGCCGAGTTTCGATGCTTGAAGCATCATGTTTGATGTCAACGACATCTTTGGATGGTATATCACCTGAAATCGATCAAATATGATTTTTTCGCGGAAACAGAGTTTTTCGCCAGATCAAAAGCGAACTTATGGTTTACGCCGAGCGACAATGATGTGAAAATGACTGATAAACCAAATTTTCAAAAGTTAATCGGTTAATAATCGGTGTAAAAGTTGGAAAAAACTGAAAATAGGCGGCGAAAATGGGCGGAAATTCGAGTGGTCTAACTTTCGCAAGTTTGGTTTCTTCGGCCGCGCCTGGGGGATTTTTACGATAAACAGCGGGCGCAGTAATGTCGGAGCATCGTACTGACTGTTTCTCTCATTTTCAACTTTTCGAAAAAGCCGGCAAATTGAAAATTTTGAATCAAATTGATCGTTTCAGATGTCGGAAAACTTTGGGAAAGCGACCTACGTCACCGGACGGCACAGAAATCCGGTGCTCGTTTATACCAGCCGCACGGATAGGACAAAAGTGTACGAGTTCATTAAAGCAAACGAGTTCAAAACGCCCGGATTGGTTTCATGGAAGTGTGCTTCTTGTTCGAAAGTGAAAAACGGGTATCGAAACTTGCGAGCAGAGCTGAAAAGAAAGATCCCGCTGATTCTGGTAGATAACGACATCATAAAGGAGGATCCCGAAAAGCCGTTGAACGCGGAGCACTTTTGCAGCGCAAAGGAAGCAGTAGATGTCGTTTTGAACAGAGCCAAGTTTGAATTCGTGCACGTAAGGAAAATCTACCACTATTCCAACATTTTTCAAGTTTCAGCGCCACGGCAACGATTCGGCAAGCAGTTCTCGGATTCGCGAGACAATACAGCATTTTGCAAGAGAAGCCGCCTCCACAACGCCCGTTCCGCTTAATATCAAAGAAAAGAAGCTTGTACAGAAGACGCTCGATGCTAACTGTCTTCCGCTTCTCCACGGTGTCAACAAAAGAAGGCGTCGCGCTCTTCTAAAGCAAGCTCTTGACGAGGAGACCGAAACGGAGATGATGGTGGCGAACTGTGCTCCAATTCAACACGAGACCAGCAGAAGACGTCAGGCGGCTATTCAGAGGCCTGTAGCAGAGCTTGAGCGAGAGGAGCTTGAGAAAAACCACTACACAGCTAAGATAGAATCGCCTAGAAAGAGACAGAGACGAACAGCATTGCCGAAGGAAAGCGGACCTCTTCCAGCAGCTCTCTATGTCAGGCCACTACCCCCAAACCAAATTTACTGTAAGTGTCTCTCAGGCTCTAGCAGTACTGAAAATACATTTCAGACGAAACTGACGCCACTCATCTTCCCCCTTCGTCACACGGTCTTCAATTCTACGACAACTACGATGGACAGCATCAGATGGAGTACTATGTAGAAGGTCTTCAGGAAGCACATCTGGTGCCGCACGACGAGGAACTGATTCTGGCCGACGAGCAAGACGTCGCATATGATATTGAACTCAGATGACATCGTACTGTAACCCTTCCAAATGAATCGGGGTGCCATGTGACACGGAGAAGTGCCTGTTTCCCTGCGTCTCCTCGCCGCACTCTCGCTCTCCCACTTTCATCCTGCCTACCCGCTTTCCGGTTGTTTTCCCTCCTTCTTCTCACTCGTCTCACCCTTATTTCTTTCAATGTATTCATCTTATTCTCCTCTTCCTTCTTTTTGCCATTCTGTGCCTTCTTGTTGTTTTTCAGCCTTGAAACCTATAGAAGAAGAAAACATGTACTTGCCAGCATCTTATCGATTTCACCCGAAATTGGTAGTTTTCCAATCCATATCGCCATTTTTGCTCTCGATTCGTTTCGATCTTTCTCTAGTAACAACTCTTCTTCCAGTGATAACTCAAAGTAGTCGATGACCGATCAAGATCATCCGAAAACCATTTTGAACCCGAACGGACGAGTCGGCAGGTGCAACAACCGCAAGAGGGACGCTCAGCAAGCCGCTCTTCCTGGTGAGTTACTTATAAAGCGGAGTCGGCAGCTCATGGGGTCTATTCTCCCAAGAGATTAGCCCGTTGATCTAATTTCCGCGTTCTTTCGTTGTCTGTCGAGAGGAAGACCGGCATCAGATGATGAAATTGGGTTGTAATTTAGAAGAGAGGGATAGAGGGAAAACTGTCATTCCCTCCATCCTCCGGGTCGTAAATATCATCTGTGAACTTGTGTTTTCCATTCAAAATCGCATTTTTCTCTTCAGAACGATCTCCGTCGTTGAGAGCCGAGACGGGCCAGAAGAGAAGCCACCCGTACCTCTCGACTCGCCCCGCCACTGTTCACCGGGCCCGCCCGATGATTCGTCCCGCTTCGGTCTCTTCTGTCGTCTCGATGTCCGGTCGATCAATAGCTCAATCCGACTGCAGCGACTTCGACGATCGTGTGCTGGATGTCGACGAGGAGATGATGGAGAGTATGACACTCGACTCTCCACGACCCGCCGCCGTCGTTAATCAAGTCGTCGAGAACCGTCCGTTTCCCGACAAGCCGTACTACTGGATGAACGACTACAAGACGCTCGACTACATCCGAACTCAGTTCTCGGCCGACTCTTTCTATGTGATGCACAACGGAAAGATTGTCAATGACTTCGAGCAGTTCGTCGGCGAGTACTTCGGACACGCCCTTGTGAAATACTCGTTCCATCTGAGAGTTCGCGGAGGAAAAGGAGGATTCGGGTCTTTGCTCCGCTCGTTCCGCGTCAACAAGAGCACGAATAAGCTTATGATGCGAGATCTGAACGGACGACGAATGGCATCTGTAGACGAGGAGGCGCGACTGAAACGGTATCTGGAGAGACAGGCGAGAAAGGAGCAAGAGCTGAAAGAGAAGAGAAAGGCGAAGTTGGCCAAGCTGACAGCAGGACCCGGAAAGCATCAGTTCGAGGATCAGGATTATCTTTCCAAAAGAGAAGAGATCATCGAGAAGACCGAGGACGCCTGCGAAGCAGGATTCGCACTGATGAAAGAACTGCGGAAGAAACAGAGAATGTCGAAAGAAGAGGAGAAGGAAGAGTCGGAAGAAGAGGGAGAGCTGGGCGACGAAGTGACGGATCTGTTCAATGATCGCGGCGGAAGAAAGAGGAAGATCGATGCGCCAACAATCGGGGAGAGCCGTCAATCGAGAGATGAGGAACGAGGCGGAGAGGATAGCGAGGACGACTCGGAGAACGAACCGGATCCAGAAGAGCTGGAAGCCATTCGTGCTTACTTCGAAGCGAAGAAACAAGAAGACCGGAACGAGGCAACTAGCTCGAGCTCCTCGGAGTCCGTGAAAGAAGAACCAGCGAAAGATGAGGAGGAGGAACCCGCAAAGCGTCCTAGACTCGACGTAAGATCGTGACGAAATTAGATCCACAGTTTATGAATGTTCTGATTCAGAGCGCCTCCAATATCGACGATCTTCCGAAAATCGATGACAAGACGCCGTGCGAGTACGGGAAGATCGATCTGAACGACTTCCAAGGAGCACAAGACCTGGAGCTGCTCGGGTTGGAGCATCTGAAAAGTGCTCTCTGCGGTATGCATCCACCATCTTCTACTCAATTTGAACTCTACGTTTCCAGATCGCGGGCTCAAGTGTGGAGGGTCACTATCCGAGAGAGCCGCCAGGCTGTGGATGGTGAAAGGAAAAACGCCGCGCGAGTTTCCGAAAAGTATCCTCACTCCGGAGATGAAGAAGAAGCTGGCCGAAGAAGAAGAAGCCGAACGGAAGGCCGCCAAGAAGGCTGGAAAGAAAAACAAGAAGTGAGCTGAGAAAAAAAAACAAGCGTCCTGCATTATGATCTGTTTCCTGACATCTATAAAAACTGTTTTTTTTTCTGTCCAAATAAATCATTGCTTTCAAACGGACAAGCTCTGTGAGATACAATTCTCTAAGAAATGAGCAAGTTGGACTTGAAAAGAATCATGGCTAAGTTTATTAAGAATCAGTTTATGACACCAGCAAGCGTTGGTAGAAAGAATTCGGGGAATCTGAGAAGGTTCGACTCGTGCACGGACACCAAGTCCTCGATGAGGCCGATCAGTTTGTCGACGGCTTCTTCGGGAATCTGAAAGTAGTCATTCGCAAATAGGAAAGAAACGGGGAGAACGCCTACATTATCACCGACTTTCATCGAAAACGAAACGATGAAGGGGAGCATGAGGATGATGGCAGCGGGGAAGCAGAGGTCGTACGAATCGAAGAGCTGCTCGCGGGAGTACGGTATCTCTTGGTTCGGACGGAGACTTCGCACGAAGGCAGAGAAGTATCGGTCGAGAACCTCGTCCTTCGAAGAACGACGATCCTGGAAGACGGGGCGAGTTGGGAAGTGCGCTCTACCGAACTCATTCTTCTCTCTCCCAAAGAATGATCAGTTGAATGATCATCCAGTGATAAGAGTTCATTACCGTTTTGGAGAGACAAGTGATCAAAAGACAGGCGACATCTAGTCCCGGACTGCTCAACGACGCCGTCTGAAAGTCGATGAGCGCCTTGAACTCGAGATTCCCGGACGAGGAGCTCTGCGAGAAGAGCATGTTGGAGGGCCAGATGTCAGAGTGCATGAGGACTGGAGAGTGGCCGAGGAACGCGGAGACCCTCGAGTAGTTCTTCTGGATCGTCGGACTGCCGCAGATCAGATCGAAGATGTCCATCGCCTCCTCGATCTTCTCCTCGTACGCCACGCCGAGCACTTCGACCAGGTTCTTCCGCATGTCGTCGGGGCTCTTCAAATGAAGGAACTAGGTCAATCTACCGTACTCTCTCTCTCACATGATCATCGTAGAAATACTTGATCGCCTCCTCGATGTACACCTCTCCGATCGTCGTCGCCTCCTTCTCCTCGTGACTCATACTCTCGCCCATCGCCGAGAACGCGGCGATCCCCTCGACGACGGGCTCGAGCTCGCGCATCGAGACGTGCTCGTGCATTCCGACGTGTCGGAGGTTCGGAATGAACTCCGAGATGATGTACGCCTTCAGCGGGTTGCTCTCGTCGAACGACTTCAACGCCAGCACTCTCGCAATCGGACACGCGGGCCGCTCTCTCGCCAGAATACGGTACATGCCGACCTCCCGATTGTGGCACTCCGTCACCATCGACGTCATCGACTTCATCTTGTCGGCGCTCCATTCGGAGGAGCTGACGAGTTGCGAGAAGGCGTAAAGCGACAGCTCCGACGACATTTTGACGACGATCCGCTCGGGAAGACGCTCCTCATTCCGGCCGTCCTGCCAGTCCGCCTGGATCATGGCGATCTTCGAGAGGAAGCCCTGAAACGACGGGATCCTTCGTGCGAGCCCCTCCGATCTCTTGCTCACCTTCATCTCGCCGATATCACTGACTTTCCGATCGTCTCCGAATCTGGCTTCCGTGCCAAACACCTGCTGCAGCTCTTGTTCCACATCCTGCCACGTCACGTGCGTCCCCAAAAGACCGTCGGCGGTCTCGTAAAGTGACATCCTGAAGGCGTGAAGAAGACGAAGAGGACGAATAAGAAGAGTGTCGCCGATCTCTGCTGCTTCTTTATCTCGTTTTCTGCATAATTCTCATATTCGCAAGGACACAAATACAAACAGGCACCACAGATCATCCCCACGGAACCCCCGATAGAAATGAAAAAGAGGAAAGAACGGACTATTGTTATGGCAGTAAAGCGATAAGAGAGTCGGTCAGGAGGGGCGAGATGAGGCTGAAATGGAAATAAACAAACAAGTCTCGGTGTGTCGACTGAACTTTCGGACTCTCCTTCCTACTGCCATCACCGGAAAGAGAGAAAGATGAGATGAGAAACAGTGATTGTGAACTTTTGGACACACGACCTCGAGAAGCCCAACAGTTCGTCTCTCGTCTCTCGAATCCTCCCAGAATACCCGACTGTCAGAGGGCCGACCTACCGTACTCCCAGACCCGTTTACGACGTCAATGCGAGTAGTTCAAGAGACGACGCGCGAGTCTGGTGGTGGTGCGGAACTTTCTTTCCTTCCCCCTTTTTATAATGAATACTCTCTCTCTCTCTGTCTTCGCCGTTGTTGCGACGTCACGACGCCCCGCCCCCTCGCTCTCTCTCTCTGACACACGATAGACATCAGGATGCTGATGCTTCGGACGGAATGAGTGTCGTCGTCGTTCTCGAACTTTGGTTGTTTTGTTTCCCATCCCATCGCCTCTTCCTCTCTTTCTTTCCCTCTCTCAATTTGAACACTTGGCCTTTTCGTCGTCGCCACCCAACTCGCGATTTTGTGATAACGCCACAGAAGAAGGGGGCGGAGTCTTGGCTGAAATTGTGGCTGAAACTGATCCTTGAAAGAGTGTTGTTTGTGCGTCGGGGGGCGACGAGGAAGAAACTTCTCGGAGTGTGACGTAGAGCGATCTGCGCGAAGGATAACGGTCCGCGAGTTTCCGAAGTTTGTACGACAGATCTTTTGGTTACGAGTAACGAGAGTTTCGGTCGAAACAACACAAACTACGACGGTAGAGAGAGGGTAGCCTCCGAACTTCTAAAAGGTGATACTTGCGAGATACGGTAGTGTGGCCGTTTCAAACGGAGATGGCATCAGCAGGAAGCGCAAGGATAGACTGTATCTGGGGTTACTGTATCGCTTCGGTCCTTCGTTTCGGGACCCTCACCCCCCAATTCCATATCTGTCCTTCGTCTTTCTCACTTTCAGAAGCATCCGTTCTCGTTCTCTCCTCATCTGAATAATCATTGATTCCCGTATCTGTTCGAGATGAACGAAACAGACGAATGCAGATTTCAATGATCAGTATCAGAAGAAGAAGAAGAAGGACGAAGAAGTCGTGGAGTGATGCAGCTGCTGATCATCAGACAACCTTTTTCCCTCGAAGACGTTCTGAAAAACTATCACTGGAGACGTGACGCCATTTCGAGACCCACATTCCCTGTAGAAAACACAGTACCCCTTCTCGAACCGTCTGCCTCAGCAGTTCCCGTTTCAATCATGTCACGTGACACTGTCCCATCTCTCTGGATTCTCAATAGTTCGATTGTCGGAAGGGCGCACACCGTGTACCTGAACTATTGGCTCTTTCGCCTCTCGCCGATGGCTATCTCAATTCGTGTCTCTGCCTTTCCACGATCGTTTCGGCGTCTCTCTCGAGAATGGGTGATGACGTCAAAAACGCTTGACCATGAGACAGTCTACCTCCGTTTCGACACAATTCGAGTTCCGGAAGCGAGAAACGACAAGTTTCCGATCACGGGGACATATAAAACATGCGTTTATTAGCAACCCCATATTCTTTTTTCAAGATATAGGAACCTATTTTTGTTCGAAAACAGGAGAGGGGGCTGTTTTTTTGTGGAAAAGTACTGGAAATGTGTTGGTATGTACAAGCATCCGACTGCAATGTACACTTTTGCAAAGAGGAGAAAAAGAAAACGACAAGTTCCAAAGGAGAAAAGGTTCCAGCGAAACAAAACAAAAAAAAAACGGAAAGGCCATATACTCATAATTAAAGACGATAAACGGGACAATAATTAGGTGGAGAAGAGGGCAAAGGACCGAGAATAAAATGCATTTTAAAGTTTAAACAGGAAAAAATGGTTTTGGATGTGGATGAGGAGGAAAGAAGAAAACAACGACAGAAACCGTTTTTTTTTTGGTAGCGGGGAAGGGCAGAAAAATGCGGATAGAATTATAGAAAACAAACAAAAAATTTGACTAGAATGAGCAAAAACGAGAGAGAGACGCGACGTTTCGAGTCAATTTTGAGAGAATATATTCACAGATAGGAGATCTGAACGTAGATAGAATGGGAGAAAACAAGTAAAACTGAGAGAGAGAGAGAGAGAGAGAGAGAGAGAGAGGGAGTGGTTGGGAGGGGAATGTGATTCGAGTCGTGGAATGACGACGTCTTCTACTTCTTCGCCTTCTGTTTTGCGATCAACGACTTGCGCTGCTCCTCGTAGGCGAGTAACTCCTCGTCGAGCACCTCGTTCGGAGCCACGTGCCAGTGGGTGAAGTTGCTGTGCTCGAGCGGTTTGCTCCACGCAGAAGTGAGTCGTTCCGTTTTGCGTGCGTCGTCTTTCACGCTGAAAAAAAGAACATTGAAAAGACGGAAAAGGAGGGAGGAATCTGGGAGAAAAAACATTTCTACGTCACATTGACTAGCCACGTCATAAGAAATGACGTTCTCCACGTCATAATGAACGACAGAGAAAGAGGAATGACTCACTGGACAGACAGCGGCGGGAACATGTAGTCGACGGTGTCCGTGGCCATCGATTTGTAGCTGAGCTCCAGTCCGACGGAATCCGATCGTTTCACCTTTCCGCTGGGATCAATAATCAGAATCCGTGCGGCCGGCACGGCAACCGCGTCATAGGAAACAACGTCCGTATTGCGGTTTCCGAAGCCGGCGTAGAATGGATTTCCGGACGGGAACAACTGCTTCAGATCGGTGAGCGCCGCGATTTTGAACTCCTCGGGACGCCGTTCGATGACCTCCCTTCGGAATGCGGTTATGATGCTCGTCGGCGACAGGAGCACGGGTCCGTCGGGCAGCTGCTTCGAATCCTGGGCGATGCTCTTCAGGTACTGCTTTGTCGCGTGACTCTGTCCGATCGCTCGCGACGAGAGGTACACCATTTTGTAGCCGTTGTTCTTAATTCGTGTGTAGAGCTCGGCGACGCCGGTATGGGCCCACGTGCCTCCGATGGCCGGAATCACGTGTCCGAGAACGTCGGACTTGGTGATGGTGCCGTCAATGTCGGAGATGACCAGCTGCTCGTACCACTTGTACAGATAGATGTTACAACTGCACCACGTGGTTCCCTGGAACTTGGTGGTGATCGAGAAACGGAGCTCGTTGGCGCCGAGCACAAGTCCTAGCGATTTGAGTTTCTCGGAGGACAGACGAAGCGACTGCATGTACTGCGGACGGAAGTTCTCGTCCAGCTCATCCTCGCTCAGCGGGCTGAAACAGTTCAAGATTGATTGAAGGGGGTTTGGAATGTTATGGAAAAGAAGGGAAGAGGCTGATCCGTCTAATACCACACAGAATAAGAGGAATGTCACTCACAAAATGTCATCTGATGAGGCACGCGAACGAACTCCCGCCGTGGCGGCCGTCGAACTTGGGATGGTGTTTGCGAAGCGGACGCTCTCGCGTGTCGGCGTCTTATCGTTCGGGCTGCTCGGCGGGGAAGTCGGCGTGTCGTCGTGGCGCGAGATTGGGGATCCCGGTTGGGAGACACCCCGCGAGACGTGTCCACTGTCGACAGAGGCTCTGAAACTGCGACAGCTACACTTCTAGACGGGTACGGGACATTTCACTATCTGATGCATGCTCAAAATGAAAGAAAAGGACTTACACACTGGGCGGCTTTCCGAGATACTTCTCTATGTTGACTGGATCCGATCCGGCTCCGCTGAGCAGTTCGTCGAGCGGGATTCCCTGCTCTTCTTCTTCCAGCTCTGTCTCCGACTGCTTTTGTTGTTTCTCGAGTTCCCGCTGATCGGCAGAAGTGGAAGACGTTCTCCAGAACCAGCTCCATTTGGATGTCGAAGTCGCGGAGGCCTCTTCCTCCTTCTTTCTTTTGTTCAGCTCGCGCGTCTCCGGCAGCTCTCCCCACTTCCAGTCGATCATATCGTGCGGCTCGGGAGTAGCATTTCGATCTCTCTGCCGATCGACTTCCGAATCCGAAAGTGCTCCGTCGGCAATCCTGTCCGCTTCCCGTTGATCGAGGAGCGACGGCGATGGCGATGAGTTGACCGAGGAGTCCAATTCAGAGTCCGAATCGTTGTACTGCTCGATTTTGATGTCGATCGGGCGGGAGGCAGGTGGCGCTTCGAAGGTGACACGAGACTTCTTCCGAAGCGGAATTCGTCGACGATCCATGTCATGTGTCTCGCGTCGCAAACTACGAAGGATCTCGTCGTTCGACTTGTGGAACATCTTCTTTTCCATCGTGGAGCACTGCGAGTGAGAGTGCACAAAGGGGCGAGGCGTCTTGCGGGACGTCTTCTGCTGCTGTTGCTGGGGCTGCTCTGAGGGCGTCGAAGATCCCGACTCGGCGGCAAGGACTGTCAGATCGGGAAGCGATCGATATCGACGATCGGAGAAGACAGAGGAGGAGAACGGAAGCGTTTGCTTTCTCTGAACTTGGCTCAAAGACTGCTCCTGCTTCGGCTCTCTCGCATTTCCCTGTCCTCCGTCGGGACTCGACGAGCGGCTCTTCGCGATGTCTCCCATCTCAACATCTCCGTTCTCCTCTTCCAGCTTCCGCGCACTCTCCGCCAGCACCTTATCGACTGTTCCGTTTCCAGACGTCTGCGGTGTTTCCTGTTCTGGAAGCGGTGATGTGAGCAGGTAGTCCGGCGCATCGTCATCGGCTTCTTCGACGAAGAACGCGACTCCCGAGTCGGCGAGCTTCATTTTCAGATCGATTTCCGCTCCATTGACGGCGATATCGACATACTTTTCACTGTAGTTGAAGACGCCGTATTTGCCGAAGCGCACGTGGAACGGCGTCGATTTGTATTCGCCATTCGGCTGCTCCACTACCACGACGTCGATGGCTCCTGGAAAATCGATTAGGATTGGGAACGGAAGCATGAATTATGGGACGGACCTGAAAGTGTGGCCGGATTGATTGAATTGTAGAAGTACTTGACATTTCTGAGCATACGATACGCGTAATCCATGGTGTTGTTTGGCCGTGGCGAAGTTAGCACATTCGAGTATCGAGAGGATAAATAAGGTGTTTATGAATGACCCGGGTTATCTCGTCTGCAAAGTCACAGAGTTTGAAAAGAAGAAGAAGAAAAGGGCGGGATCGAGGAGAAGAAGAAGAAGAAAAGGAGAGTGTAGGTGTCTTCGGGCATGTCATGATCACAGAACGAAGTTCGCTCCCTCTCTCTCTCTTTTCCCCGCTTATCACTCGTTATCAGCGAAACGCATTGCGGAGAGAGAAGGAGGTACGTGAGAAAAGATCGCCTTTCTTCGCGGAAAAGTGGGCAAGAGCAGATGAAAAACGACTGGCAGTTGGGGGGAGGGACAAGGTCCAATGCTACACAGTGTAGCCTAGAGGCTCGAAGGAAAAAAAATTCCAGGAGCTTGCAGGCTCGGCTCGGATGATCGGGATCTTGCTAGAAGCTCAAGAGACTGAAAGCCAAGAACAATTGGCTCAACTCTACATTTTCCGTGCGCCGACGGAGGTGGGGACAAAGTTTAGAATCTGCTCTTCTCGCGGAATAGAATGACCGAGACAGATGGAAAGTTGTTAGTGTTTACGGGGCGGACACGACATATGGTCAGCGAGCGGCGAACTTTTATTGCAATGCGATGACGGGCGGAGAATCCTCCAGATTAGAACGGGGCGGAGCCAGAGGAGAAGGGACAAAGTTCCTGTTACAAAATAGCCAGGTACTTCTACTCTAACGCCCAGTTCTACCGCAATGACTCATTCATCGCTTGCTCATTATTTATCAGCGCGCGTGCCCGACGTGGAACTGATTTCAGAAGGAATGGCTAGGAAGAGAAAGGGACGAGAGGCTTTCGTGAGACACGAAACGCTCTTGAAATCTGCAGAATCTCTATTCCCACCTAAAAACGGGGTCATGCCGCATGACATACGCACAGCACGAAACGGAAAACAAACAAACACAAATTTTGGAAAGAAGATGTTTGATTCTTCCTTTTTTTCGTTTTGCCGTTTTCAGTTTTCAAAAAAGGAAATCGAACGAGAGATTGGATGGGGGTGGGAGGAAGCCGTGCAGAAACGGCGGATCGCGCGCGCGCGAGTAGAAAACAGAGCAGTGCAGTGCACATTTGGGGTGTGACGAGAGATCGGAGAGAAGGCAGACGGGAGGAGAGCAAAAAAGAGAAGGAGAAACTCTGCTGCGGCGAGCGAGGGGTACGAGTAGTGTGGCGAGAGAGGGTGGCGCGACAAAAAGTGCAAATGATCGTCAGAGATGGTGAGAGAGGAATGAGAAAGAGGGAATGAGGGGAGGAGGGAGGCAAAGAGAGACTGGGGATGACCAGTCAAGTCTCTCTCTCTTTCTTTCTCTTCTTCTTCTTTTCGTTCTTTCGTTCTCTCGCGCAATCCAGTTGCATTAGTAGTTTCGGAAGAAGGAGGAGGAGAGACGAGGAGAAGCGACACACGAACAGATGGTGGTTAATGGCGCCAAGAGGCGAGCGCGGAACTTGTTTGTGTTCCGTTTTTTTTGCGCAAAGGATGAGCGTCGCACGCGCAAATGGCAAGAAAAACCTTGTCGGGATCTCGGAGGATGAGGTCATCGAGGTTCTGGAGCAGGGAGCAAACACAAGAGAATGATTAGAAAGCGGGATAAGCTCCCCGAGAAGAGTGAATGAGCAGTGTATCCGAGCCAATCTAGGTCGTTTCCATGGCACTCGCAAGACGTGTCACGGACAAAAGCGAGCCCTCGAAACGAACTATACAACTCGCCGAGTAGCAACCTCTAAGCTGTTGCCCTCCTGCCGCTCATCAGGAGAAGAGAGAAAGGGGTTATCAGCCGTTATTCTCCTCTTCTCCGCCTCCTTCTTATTTACTCCGCCCGCGTCCGCGAACCTATGCGTTTTTGCAGCGAGGGGGCGACAAGAAACACGTTGTAGCCTCGCGATCACCTCATTCTCCCTCCGGCAATGTACAAAGTACGAGAGGCGATGGTCACTCCGCGAAAAAAGTGAAGGGAGAGAAAGCAGCTAGCTAGACGACCCCGGGTGATATGATGTGAGTGATAAGCGAGAGAAAAGGGGGTGAGTGATGAGTGACAGGCGACGTTCGCTCGTCTCGAAGAAGAGCGTCGGGAAGAACCGAACGTTCTGAAACAGGCTGGAAGAGACCAGGGACACCTCGTCCAATTGTTGTTCATTGGCAGCAGCAGCAGAAACAGCAGCAGTGTCAAGCAGCCAACCGGGTGTGGCGTCTTATAGGTCTCCCTTCCCAGATCACGCCATCACATCATCATTACACTACACTCGTGGCCCCCCGGGAAGAACGTTCATAGAACGTCTTCTGTACCCATCGTCATCTTCTTGTTTACCAACAAAACACCCCCGTTTGTACTACTGCATGGGTTTATTGTTCGAAATTCGTAAAACGAAACTGGTCTTCATGAAGATGAAGAAGACGGAGAGGAACACTCGCTATAATACAGTATCAGTTTCTACTGCTTGCCAACCAGTGTTTGGGCGGTCGGTTAATCCGTCTTTGGCAGCAGAAAAAGTCACGAGGAGTGGTTGGGAAAAGAGGAAAAGGCGATCAGATTGGAGATCTTGGCAAGGTTTGTGTAACTTTCGGTGTGGACTTATAGGCTATTCAGTCAACCCGAAAGGAATCAAGGCCGAAATTTGTAATTGTAGAGCCTACGTGATCACAGGCGAACATTTGAAAGACCTAGAAGCGTAGCATGCTTTCCGATCATAATTTTCAGACTTGCGATGTAGAAGCTTCTGATATCAGGCTTAGACATGAAGAAAACTAACTCCTTCCCGTCAGACGAGAAAATCAAATGTAGGTCGAGCCAGGCTGGCCCGCGGACGCCTTTAAACAAAACTAGATTGTAATGGGGCGAAGAGTGCGAAGACTGAAACAACCAATTGTTCAATGACTGCGGAAGCGTGTCTGATCATCATCGCTACGCTAGAGACACCACGTGACTCGATCAGGCTCCGCCCATTTCGTTAAAATCGAGACGCCTCTTCTCCCTCTCTCTTTTTTATCACGTCAGTCGTGGGAAACGGCACGTGGGGGGGAAACACCTTGGTGCGGCGAGAAATGAGAAGCGGGCAGTGATGATACACTTTACACGACGAGAACATGAGCACTACGGTCCGAGCTCTCCAGAAAACAAACAAAATCTGTGCCCAGACTTGGGAGAGGGCGCCAAAAATCGATAAATAACTCGCCGGGGTCATCGTTCGTTCGCTTTTTTTTCGCGGTAAACATTGTGCGAGACAGCGCGACGGGTGTTGTGCGTCGGCGAGACGAAAACCGAGAAGAGGAGAAAAACAGCCTTGAAACCGCGGGAGGGGAGTCGCTCTTTTTAGCGTTCAATTTCAAATTCAAATGAGGCGCGCACGACGCCGTACGAAATGCGCGAAATTGGAGAAACGAGGAGGAGCCGTCGAGTGAAACGAGCAGATGGCCTAATGGATTGGAAAGCCGGCATCTAGGTCAGCGGCCAGGAAATTGAGATGACGAATGTTTTCTGTTTTGACCAGGCACCCACTGAAACTGACTACTGAATCTGCGGAAGGCGCGGTGTAATCTAGAAGAGAGTAAATAACCTCGAACAGTCACGTTTCGCACTTGGAGGACGTACGACGATAAAGTTGGCTAGAAGTTTGCGGACACTATGTCACACAAGTCCCAATTAGACGAGCTCTGCGTGTTTTTTGAGCACCACAAAGCTCCAGAGCTCAATCAGAGGAAGAACGTGACTCGAAGCATCGAAAACTGCTCAGCTGGACTTTCAGCTTTCAGATTGCTAGGAGGCGAAACTTGAGAGATCATGTGCTTCTTTCTCTGACTCATGCTCTGAATTCGAGCCCTCTCGAGCCATTCAGACATTCAGAATGGCTCCGAACAAACCGCCCTTTTACGCCAGAAAACAGCCAAGAACGCACTTGCACTGGCCTCTTGGCCGCGTGCCAAAAGCAATTTCGCCGCTCTCTCCTCTCTTCGCAACACGGAACAGAGACCCCCACGTGCTGTTTCAGACCACGTGGTGCTGCCCGAAACACACTTTCGCATACACTTTTTTCTCCGTCGGCAGTCAGTCATGGCGCCACCAACAATCATGTGAGGGCCGTCGAGACCCGCCGAAATCGAGAAGGAAACGGGGGAGAGTGAGATGGAGAAAGCGAGAGAGAGAGCGAAAGTGCAGAAAAAGTGTCGCGGAGAACGAACGGCTAGATGCCAATCGGGATTGAGGAGGAGACACGGAGGGACTAGGATACGTTTGATGTCTGGCCAAGTTTCCCCCATTCAAAACTTCTCGGGCTCTTCGATTGATAAGATCATCAGCTCAAAAACCAAACTAAACTGGTTTCGATCAGTTTTGATGAGGTTTGATCGGAACCTAAGGAGGACTCCTTCAGTGTTGCGATAAGAGTTTACTGCGATCAACTGAACTTTTCGACGAAATTTGAAATTTGGAAAGAAGTTAGGTCACCACTGACTGAGGAGCCTAGAAGCTAACCGATCGGAAAATGACGACAGGCCGAATGGATACAAAACAAAGAGGCATCATGGCTGCGGCTGATTCTTTTCCTTCGCTATACGTTTGTTTTGTGTTTGTGAGAGGCGTTCGGAAACGCCAAAGAGCGCACTCTGATCATCAATTACGTCATTTTCGTCTCGCGGACGTTTTCCGCGCGGTCGCTCCGCGCGGAGAGTGCTCCGCTTTGTTCCTTATTTTATCAAACATCATGGAAACGCATCGATCATCTATCTATTGCGGTCTTTATTTCCGTCTTCGTTTCGTTCAAATCGTTCTCCTTTCCTCTTCCTCGCAGCTTAAAATTCTCTAATTCCCGCTCTTGCAACTGATTAGTACTGATAAGACACGTGTATGTGTGCACTCTTTGACCCCGTTTGTTTGATTTTTGAAATTGAGCGAAATCGAAAGTTTCTGTGTTTTTAAACCACATCGCGTGATTTTCGGGGGTAGGTCGGAACACAATCGACACACAAACGCGCCGTTTTTTAGCGATGCTACTAATGCAAATTGAAGAGAAAAAAAAGAAGATTTGACACGTTTTTCAGTGAAAGAAGAGGGAAAACAACGTCAAAAACAACAGAAAATAGGCAGAAAGAGTATGGTAGAAATTAAAGGCACACAGCCTTTTTTATCAATGGGTTTCGCAACGAAATGTTTACTTCGAGCAGTTTTGTTTTTTTTTCTTCAAAAAAATTCCGTCGCGACGGGAAACTGAAAGAAAAAGTCGAAAGTGTTCTATAAAATAGCCTCATAAATACTTAGAAAATCCTTTTGATTCTGAAACTGTAAAAAAAGCTAGTCCAAGGAAATGTTTCTAGCGGTTTTTGAGTTTGACAAAACATCGTTCAGAACAAGAATTGAAGTTTTTCCCGAATAAGTGCGAAATTATCGTTTTCGAAACACTTTTTCATCTGTGGTTTCTTCCACAGAACACTCAATTTTGAGCGCCGCCGAAACTGCGCTCCACTGCGAAAAAATATTTTCTCCGCCGAGAATCTCGTCGAAAAATTGTTTTTTGTTTGTTACTTTTGTCCCTTCTGGCTTCCTTTCTCCAAAACTCGTTCAGAATGTTCTAATCGATACATTTCAACGTTTGAACGCCGAAATCCGTTGATTTTTCTGCGAAAACGGCGATTTTTCTCGCTTTTCCCGGAAGAATCCTGTAATATAGTCTGGAAACCGGAAAACCCAAGTTTCACACTGAGTTCCAAGCTTGAATAAGAGTGTTTCTGATAATTAAAGGAATCTGCTCACTGAAAAGTATCGGATTGCGAAATCTCCGTGTCACACTATCTCTCTTTTCTCTTTTGCGTCATTTCACCCGAATTCTCATCCGCCGCCGACCTTTTTTCCAGATAATCAAGTGAAAAGAATCAGTTATTAGAAAGATGAGTCTACGAAACGCTTCGAAATGCTACCGATTAGGACGCTACGCTTACAGGCACATTATCGCCGGTCAGAGGTGAGCTTGGCATTGGGAAGCCGAAGAAAAATAATGTGATCTGTTCAGAAGTCAAGTATTCCACGCTCAGATTGCAACCAGATCACTCCACACCACAAGCTTGAGGTGAGAAAATATTTATGTTTCTTTGAAAATTCCCCCGGTTCTACAGGTATGCAGCCACAGACAGAAGCAAAGTCGAGTACACTCTCAAAATGCTGCGTGAAGACGTGCAGCGACAAGACGAGGACGCGCAGAAGGCGTTGAGTCTGATGAAGTCGGAAAAGGAAGTGGCGACGGTGAAACCGCCGCTGAAGGAGCGCATCATGCACGAACTGAAGCACTACTACCACGGATTCCGCCTTCTGGCCCTCGAGACACGTGTCAGTGCCAAGTATCTGTGGCGCGTGCTCCGCGGAGCCACTCTGACCCGACGCGAGCGTCAGCAGCTCGTCAGAACTGTCTCCGATCTGTTCCGACTCGTCCCGTTCTCGTTCTTCATCATTGTGCCGTTCATGGAGCTCGCACTGCCCATCTTCATCAAACTGTTTCCCGGAATGCTTCCCAGCACTTTCCAGGAGACTAGCAAAGAGGTAAGAAATCAGAATTTAGCTAAAAACCCATGTTCTACTATCGACAACTTCAGGAGGAGAAGTTCCGAAAACAAGTTAAGCTGCGCGTCGAAATGGCTAAATTTCTGCAAGACACGATCGAGGAAATCGGACTCGAGCGAAAAACACGAAATAAGGAATCGTCTCGTTCTCTCGATTTTGCGCACTTCATCAAAAAAGTGCGTCACGAGGGAGGCTACGTGTCGAACGAGGAGCTTCTGAAGTTCTCGAAACTTTTTGAAGACGAGCTGACGTTGGACAATCTGAGCATGGGACAACTCCGTTCCCTGTGCCGTCTGATGAGCATCAACTCCCTCGGCTCGCCGGAAATCCTTCGATTCCAACTGAACATGAAGATTCGCGAACTGAAGGCCGACGATAAGCAGATTGCTGCGGAAGGAGGCGTCGACGCATTGAGCTCGATCGATTTGCAGTCGGCGTGTCGTGCGCGCGGAATGAGAGCGATGGGAGTGAGCGAGGAGCGGCTCAAAGAGCAACTTGTGCAGTGGCTCGAGCTCTCCTTGAACGACAAAGTGCCGCCGTCGCTTCTGCTGCTTTCCCGAACTCTCTACCTGCCTGAAGACGTATCCTTCCCGGATCGTCTCAAAGCCATCGTTCAAAACCTTCCGGATGGCATCGCAGAGACGACGAAGCAGAAGTTGACGGAGATGGAAGGCGGACAGATCGACCACAAAGCTCGTATCGAACTGATCCGACACATCGAAGCGGCTATCGCTGACGAGAAGAAAGAAGAGGAGCGAAAGAAGAAGAAGGCGGTCGAAGAGGCCGAGAAGAAGAAGCTCGTCGAGGTAGCCACGGAGACGATCGTCGACGAGCTCAAGAAGGACATCGCTGCGGCTGTGGCCAAGGAGGCTCCGGAAGTTACTGCGGAAGCGAGGAAGGCGCCTGAAGTGTCCAAGAAGGAGGAGACGAAGAAGGAGGATATCCAGGTGGACAAGGCGGATTTGTCGCACATTGAGGAAATCATTGTGGGCGGTCCGATCAAAGAAGCGAAGCACGACATTTTGGGACTTCGAGAGAAGGTGCTCGAGCACAAGGAGGACCTTATGGAGATCAACTCGCTCGATGGAGCCTTTGCGGAGACGAAGATCGCTAAACGACTGCGTCACAAGCTGAACTCGATGATCGAAGACGTCGATTCGATGGTCGGCAAGCTGGAGGAGGAGAAGCGGAACATTCGCGAGATGCTCAGCGATCCCTCCGTTGAGAACAGCGCGGACTTGAAGAAGGAACGAGAGGTGCGCATCCAGGACGTCATCGACTCGCTTTCGAAGCTGAAAGAGTCGAAGGGCGAGCAGGGAGATGTGCAGCAGAGGGAGAGAATCGAGGCGCTTCTGAAGACGATCGATGAGGACGCTGATGGCATCGTCGACAAGCAGCTAGTGCTGGAAGTGATCGAACTGCTCGAAAAGCACACCGACGTGCCTGTGTCCGCCGCGCAGATGGCGTCGATGATCGGAACGTTGAAGAAAGAAGACGAGGTCGCCGGACTCACCGAGGAGATCAGGAAGGTGCAGGCCGGACAGTTCGAAATGCCGATTCTGCCGACGGTGAGTGAACGTTCAAGAGAAAAGTAACCAATTCGTGTTTCCTTTTCCAGGGACCATCCTCAGCTGACGCCTTCTACCAACCCGAAACCGTCACCACTACATCCACGAAGCGGCGAGAACAAGATGAAGAGGTAGAGACGACGTCGAAAAAGGTAGAAAATGGAGTCGACATTCCTGATGTCGACACAAAGGTACTTGAGATGAGAAGAGTACGAATCCGGGGGGAAGCATGACGAGTAACTTGAGAATCTAACGAATGTTCGTTTCTCTCGTGATGCTAATTCTCGAACGTTTCAGGTGACGTCGACCCTTCAACGATCGACCTCTGGCTCGAAATCGACGAAGACCAGCTCGGATCCCAAATAGACGCTTCCAAACTTCCATCCATTATTTTTCTTCATTTCTGGCATTTCCTCTCGTGTTTTTTTGTACTTTTCCTCTCTAATTTTTCCGATTCTGCTGAACATTTCGGCTTCTCTCCCACACTTTGAATACCGGTGTTATCTCGTTTTCCCGCCCGAAAAATAGTCCGTTTTCGTCTCACAACTCGCCAAAAAAAACGTTTTCTAGGCTCCCTCTCGCGATGTTTCTCATATTCACGTGATCGATTCCCCCCGTTTTTGCTTGTTTTTCTTTTGTACATCCACCTCTTTTTCCAAGAATACCTCTCTTTCTCTGCTTTTCTTTTTCGTTTTCATGTCATATTTTGAGAGAAAGAAAAGAAAAGATTTTATTTTTTAACAAAATAATTCGCATCCCTTTCTTTTTTTTCCAATCATTCGAATTTTCTTTTTCTGATCGACGTTTTAATCGTCGCTTCTTATCTTATAGCTTTTTTTCAAGATACGGGCAGCGGGAACTGTCATAAAAGGCCTTGTTGCTCTGTAATTTCAAAAGCAAACCGGCCAATTCATCGTAGCGCAATCTCTGTCACAATTTCGTTTTCGCGATGCTAAAAATTATATATTTTTCCGCTGAAAACAGGGTGTATGATCGAGAGACCTGGCTGAATGAGATTTTTTTTTCAATTTAAACAGGTTTTCATGTGTTTTTCGACGGTGAAAATCCCAGTAGAAGATGAAACGCTTTCGATTTGTCAAGTCGCGATTAATCGGAATTTTGCGAGGCACGCGATTTTCGAACGACGCTCCGCTGAAACGCCGCACTTTAGCGCGCGCCAAAATATTCAATTTGTCTCGGCGCTCACCCGGGCAGTGTTGTGTCGAATCGTTTCGTTTTTTGAGTACTCATTCGAGGGCCCATACTGCACCCGGGTGTGCCCGCGAAAGTTTTTCATTCAAATTCTGTGTCGCGTGAAGTTTCTGCAAAAATTCGTCGACTAAATTTGGTTTGAAATCGAGTTTTCAATTTTGATTTTGTAAACCAATTTTTTAAGTACTTAGACTCAAATTAGACTCATCCATGGCCTCTTTGTTTCCATTTGTTTCAATTTCTATCCATGTCTTTTTCTTGCAATCATGCACACACACACACATCGACTTATTCTACTCGTCGCTGCGTCTCTTCGTCGTAGCAGTACAGCGACACTTTTAATGTTTCTTGGCTGTGACCTTGGTTGCGTCGATAGCGGAGTGAGCGCGCTCTGAGAGCAAGATCGGTCACCACGTGCCACCTCATCGTCTGCCGATGACGCTCCTTGCACCTCGTCTCTCTGGTGCGCGCTCTCTCTCGCCCTGTCTTTTCTCCCCTCCGCTCTGTCCCAACGGCCCGCCACCCTCTTCTCCACGCTCTGCCTCCTTGCTCTCGCCGTCTCTCCCTCTCTATTGCTCACTCTTATTCGCGACCGCGCCGTTTGAATCAGTGTATTGCATTCACTCTTCCTGGCACTCTCAGTGTGTGTGTGTGTGACACAGACCTTCATTATTGGAGCGCTTTCTCTCTGCGCTGACTTTCAAGGGCAACTCGCGTCGTCTCGCGTTAGGTTAACCGCTCGCTTCTCCCGTCCGCTTCTCTGCTTCCACTTTCTCTTCTATTCCTGGAAGACGGCGTCTCTTCCGTCTCTTCAACCGGCTTCGCGGCGCACGAGGGCAGAGACTCAGAGTGAAAGAGCGCAGCTATCGATCCGGTTTTGCGCTCGTCTCGCCTTTTTTGTTCTGTTCAAATTACAGCACTCAATTTTTTCCGCTCTGCGTGCATCCCATCACGTTTTAGTCCCGCAAGTTTTGTTTTTCAGGCTCCGACGATGACCTACGGCGGAGCTGCGAGCAACGAACACCGCGGAGGCGCTTTCAATAGCGGAGGCGGCGAAAGACGCGATCGCGAAAACTTTGGTGGAAGTGGAAACGATCGTGAAAGGAGTGGAGGTGCATTTAGAAGTGGAGGCGGATTCGAACGTGAGCATGACAACCGTCGTCAAGGTATGAAGCAATTTGAAAGAGGAGGGAGGGAAACATTTGTCAAATTATCGTAATGTTGTACCGTATAGAAAACCGTTTCAGACGATTATTCGAGAAGAGAGCAGTCTCAGTTTGATTCGAGAGGTCGACGCCCAGGTGGGAAACCGTTTAAATAATAATTAGATAGACAATTTGAGGTTTAGCGGCGTCGGAAAGAATTTAGCGAAGATGATTTGTAACAATAATATGGTTTTATTTTCAGAAGATCAGGGCAGAAGACCCGACAGCCACAACGAAAATCGTGGATATCGTCAAGGTAAGAAGCAGTTGAGAAGAAGAGACAAGCAGAACGGTATTTAAATATCTTGTCATTCCAGACGAACGATCGAACCGAGACGGTGGACGCCGTAACGAGGACTACGCGCGAGACGGACCTCCGCGTTCTTCTGGTCGGGATGATCGCGGACCCCGCGAAAACTACCGTGACAACTCTCGTGACAGAAACCGTGGCTACCGTGGTGGCAACGAACGAGACAACTACCAGCAAAACGATCATGGAAACCGCTCGTCGAATGACCGCCATTCCTTCCAACAAAACGATCATGGAAACCGCTCGTCGAATGACCGCTACCAACAAAACGATCATGGAAACCGCTCATCGAATGACCGCTACCAACAAAACGATCATGGAAACCGCTCATCGAATGACCGCTACCAACAAAACGATCATGGAAACCGCTCATCGAATGACCGCTACCAACAGAACGATCATGGAAACCGCTCGTCGAATGACCGCTACCAACAAAACGATCATGGAAACCGCTCATCGAATGACCGCTACCAACAGAACGATCATGGAAACCGCTCATCGAATGACCGCTACCAACAAAACGATCATGGAAACCGCTCATCGAATGACCGCAACTACGACGATCAAGCGAACAATCGTGGATATCACAACGACAATAACCGTCAGAGTAACTTCCAAAACCGCGATCGCGACAGCAACTCATACCGCAATGGTACCTCGGAAAACGACGGTTCCCGATCGTTCGATCGAAGAAACGGATTCGGTCATCAACAGCAGTTCGACAACGGCGGAGGATTCCAGTCCGGAAATGGTGGCAACGGTGGTCCACGTCATAACAACTACGGATCCCAAAACAATGGTGGTCAATCGGCCGATCGTGTCAATCCTGTTACGCGCGCTCCTATCGATTATATGCCGGAATTCGAAAATGTCGAAGATGTGATCAAGAAAGTCGCTGAGCGTACTGATGAACTGAAAGTTGACGAGGATCAAGAGCTTGAGATTCGTAACTCGGATATTGATACGAAGCTGACTTCCTGGGAGAACTCGGGGCTCGACCCGAGAATTATCCAGAATCTCCGCAACCTGAACTACAAAACCGTTCGTCCGATTCAGGCGGCAGTTCTTCCGCAGGTGCTCAATGGCTACGATGTGATGGGCCAAGCGGAGACTGGAGGCGGAAAAACCGCTGCGTTCGGTATTCCAATCGTCCACAAAATCCTGAATCTCAAAAAAGAAGAGCGCGAAGACGCTAGCTTCGCAACTGCACCCCTCGCGCTGATTCTAGCACCAACTCGCGAGCTGGTTCATCAGATCTACTTGAACATGACCACATATGTCAAAGGTACTAATGTCACGTGTGCTGTGACTTATGGACAAATGGATTCTCGTCAATCGCTTAACAACATAAACAAGGGATGCGAAATCCTTGTCGGAAGTTGCGGAAGAATCATGGATTTCGTGGAAAAGGGAAAGATCAGTCTCAAGTATCTCAGATTCTTCGTTCTCGACGAAGCCGACCGTCTTCTCTGCGATTCCAAGGAGAACGCTTCTCATTTGCAGTCGATTCTTCAAAGCGCAGGCTTCCGCTCCACGGACAATACACGCCAGACTATCCTCACTTCGGCCACATTCGACGACGATGTCATGGGGGTTGCTCGCGGCATCATGCGTCCAATCAAAGGCCAAGACGAAATCGTCCGGATCGTTCTCGCGAGAGGACGCCTCAATCTTCGTGTACACTTGTCATTCTACGAAACTGCGGACCTCGCCGACAAACAGAACAAGCTTCGAGAGCTTCTCTCGGAGCTCAACGAAAAAGGACAAGTTCCTAAAACTCTTGTGTTCGTCGAACGAAAAGCTCAATGCAACAATATCACGTATAAGCTGGTTCAGAAAGGTATCAAGGCCACGACTCTCCACGGGTGAGCATCGAATATCACTTTGTTTTTTCTCACAATTGAATTTTCAATTACAGAGACATCGGTCAGGATACACGAAACAGTGTGATTGAACAGTTCCGAAAGGGACAACTGCGTATCCTTGTGGCGACCGACGTTATGGCGCGCGGAATCGACATTCTAGATCTTGAGCGTGTCATCAATTTCGATCTGCCAGAAAAAGATGTGAAAGCCTCAATCGACACGTTCGTTCATCGAACCGGAAGAACCGGACGTCTCTCTTCGGGCCAGGCGATTTCCTTTGTGAACCCGACCCTTCCTACTGATTGCCGCCTCTGTCCGGAGATCATTGAGCTCATCAAATCGCAGGATCGCGCCGACGAAATTCCCGACTGGCTCAACGAAATCGCCCGAAAGGAAGGTCAGTGCATGATAATCATGAAAAAATTTCTGATGCTTATCCATTTTCAGGAAAGATGTTGAGCTCTGGCAGTGCTGCTCCTCGCAGTAACGGTGGCTTCACTGGAGCTGGTGGCTTCTCATCGGGATCTTTCGCCACTGCATCGACGGGAGGTTTCAACGGGAGAGTCGGAAACGGTGGCTTCGGAAACAGTGGCTTCGGAGGACCCTCCGGGGAGAGCGCCGCCTATTCGAACAACACAGGCTTCGGCGGTGCGCTTGCAAAAGCTAATTCGAATGACAATGATGGGACACTTGCTAGCGACAATAACGCTACCCCCAAAGTGTCAATGGGCTTCCAAAAAAACAACGACGCCACCCCTCCGCCACAAGCCTCCAGCCCGGGAAGTGATGCTGCACAGCCGCCAGGTGGTGGATTCATGCTCAATAAAATTCTCGATAGCCCTGACGAGCCGCTTGGAAGCTCGAGCTTCGGAGGACCTTCGGAGCCAAAGAAGGAGCTCTCGTCCCAGAGCGCGGCTCCCGTGGAGGAGGATCCTGAAGACGAGTGGTAGACGGAACCAACAACGTCAACACATGCTTCTTCTTCTATATCGCCTCTTCTCCCCTCCACACCCCATTTTTTTTGGATTATATTATCAAACCACTCAGCATTTACCTGATTACCCATTACGCTTTATTTTTATTTGTTCCCCTTAACTTTTCACCTCTCTGCCTTCATTATTTGCCCTTTTTTTGTGACACCCAACAAACTGAAATCACCATTTGTCACATAAAAGTGCATAGCAGAACCAAAGACCTTCCTATGAGATGCGAGACTTCAAAACTTGTCTCTCCGTTTTTATCATGTGATTTATGCGGAAAGAAGAATGGCCAGTGATCTTTTTGCCGCATTATGTAAATTTGAAACACTGAAACACTAGTAGCTTACCGTCATTTTGTTTCGTTTTTCCTAGCCGTGTCGTCAAATTTCGATATAGGGTTTGTCAAGCTCTTCCAGGATGCGGGTCATCATTGAGACATCTTGGGACGTCGTCTACCTGTGCGGCTTCTTCTCGACGGTCATCTACTTTCAGTACGCCATCTTCACAACCATCATGTACACGTACATGACCAAGGTGAAGCTCCAAACGAGAATGCTGGCCGATAGCCTCGTTATTTCAGTTGGATCCGTCCGTTGGGCCGACGACGTTCGGCCTAGCTGTCACACTCCACGGCATCGGACACTGCATCGGAGCACTGGCGGCCGCCTGGTGGACCAACAGACGGTACAAGGTGGGCTTCCGAGTGTAGAAGACGTTGACGTCGTCGAATTGAGTTGAAGACGAAGAAGCCGCTGCTGATGGGCTACCTGCTGATGTTCGCCTCGAATTGTCTCTTCCTCCTCGCCGATCACGTGCCCGTAGGGATGAGTGCCCCGTTTCTCATGTTGTGCCGATTCGTCGGAGGACTCGGAATGGGTGAGACGGCCCGACGGGGACTTGATCGCAATTCCATTCATTCAGGAAACACGGCCACTCTGCGGACTGCTTTGACGGCCCACTCGATGGCGGACGACCGCGCGAAGGCCATGTCCTGGTTCATCGGAGGCCGCGCCACGGGTCTAGTCCTCGGGCCGGGCATCCAGCTGATCTTCCTCTTCCTCGGGGACACTGGCCTTCAGCTCTTCTCCTCGCCGTTCTACGTCCACTCACACAACGCCGCCGCCTTCGTCTCGATCCTTCTGAATCTGTCAGCGGTGCTCGCGCTGCTGCTGCTGTTCAACGAGATCGAACGGAACGGCAACAGTTGCAGTCAGCGGAGCATCGACGACGGCGAGAACTATCCGAGGCCCGACAAGCTGGCGATGTTCGTGTGCATGCTGACGAGGTACGCGCAGAACTTCACCTACTACGCCGTCGAGACGCTCGCGCCCGCCTTCATCATGATGATGTTCAATATGACGCGCGTCGAGGCGGTTGGCTCGATGAGCATCGTCTTCTTCGTCTCCGGCGTCGTCGCCATCACCTTCTACCTCGTCTTCGTGTTCACCGACGTCGCCCGTAAACTCAACATCGGCAAGGTGAACACGGCGAGTCTCCTCATCTTCATTGCCTACCTCGTTTCCACGTATCAGTGGCGCTTTCTGGGTCAACACGTGGCGATCAATACGGATGGCACGAGTGGCGGATGCGACTACACGACGTATTCGTGGTGCATCGGCATGCCAAAAACGTCGCCGGAGGTTTGCTGAGGGAAGTAAGCGCGCTCCACTGAGAATCTGCTTTTTCAGCTCTTCTACCTCGGCTACATCGTCGCCTTCGGCGGCTGCACGCCGTTCATCAACGTCGGCGACGCGACCCTCTACTCGAAGCTGTTCAATCCGGTCGGACAGGCTCTCGAGCAGAGCCTCTACGACGTCTCCCAGGTGTTCGCGAGAGTCGTCGCGCCCGTCCTCTGCACGTGAGCTCGTGAAGAAGTGCGCTCCACTGAGCATCGTTTCCAGAGCCATCTACTCGTGGTTCGGCCCGCAACGAGTCTGGGAGTTGCTCTTCCTGCAGCTGCTCGTCGTCACCAGTCTGTGGCTGGGATTCGCGAATCGGATGATCCCTCTGAGGCCGAAACCTCGTCCGGTCTTCTATTTGGAGTAGCTCCGAACCGCGTCAGAAACTCTAATACAATTGTCTGTATAATATAGACTCGCTTGACTCAGTTCTGCTTCGCATTAGCTCGAATAATGCACGAATCAAGAATCTTCGTGAATAAAGGATTCGCTGGAAATTGCAAAGAACTTTATCAAGATTTGGCTCCTGAAGGGCGGCCGAGAACAAACAATATACGGTTTATCAGAAAAATAAAATAATTTTTGGAAACGATGTGATCGGTGAGTGGCGGCGGTTTGTCGCTTGCATCGCGAGGAAGGGAGGCGCATCGTTGGCGCCGTTTCGAAGACGTCAGATACTTTTGGAGACGGAGGAGAAGGAGGATTCGACCTGGAAAACGAGATATAGGCCTTAAATTCGATCCTTTCCCGGGGTCTGACGGGTTTTTGTCCGAGGGAACCTCCGATTACCTCAAAGTTACGAGGAACGAGCTGCAGCGGCGGCGGCGGCGGCCGCGTCCTCCTCGTCCGTCGGGATCTGGCACAGACGACGCAACTCCTCCGGGTTCTTTCCTTTCATCTGATTGGAGACATGTTTGCAGCTGTACTCGAGCAGTGTTGGGATTCCGAGGTAATTGGCGGCACAGATCAGCTTGAACAGCTGCTTTCCGTCCAGGCAGCTGAGCATCTGGGCGTCCCAACTCGGCACGACGATCTGCCGGCGCCATTCTATGATGTCCCTCGACGGTTTGCGGTCGTGTTTGTGCTTCTCGCACCACTCGACGACTAACTGCAGCGTCTCGCCGTCCACATTGCTGAGCGGAATCAGACCCGCCTCGTCGCCCTCGCCCGCTTTGATCACCTCGTTGTCTCCGATGTCTGTGAGGACGGTCGATTGTCGGGCGGCGGCGTGCGAGATGCACACGTTGACGCCGTCTTGCGATTGCAGATTGTAGTAATCTTCGCAAGACATTGTTTCACACTGAGAATGGGAACTGTTGAGAGAAGGGGGAAGCGACGGAAGAAGAGAAAGAAACGGAAGAAACGACGAGAAGAAGGTGGCGGGTCGTTGGGGGCAGAGCGGAGAGAAAAAGAGGGAAAGATAGAGAGAGAAGACGCGAGAAAGAGAGATACGAGGTGCAAGGAGCGTCGTCGGCGAGCGGCCACAGGCGATGCAGTGGCAGATGGTGAGATCGATCTTGCTCTCAGAGCGCGCTCCTTCCGCTACCGACCCAATTAAGGTCACAGCGAGGAGAGCAACGGAACAGAGAGACGACCATTCGGGAAAGCGACGAAATCGAGACGCGATCGAAGGACTTTTGTTGGGAATGGAAGCATTTTATGCAGACTTCCGATACCATCGGAAAGGAAGGATCCTGGAGTGGAAGCAAACGAAGTTCAGCTCAACTTTTATTGATGCCAAGAGGACCATGAAATAATCTGAAAACAAAAAAAACAACAACAGAAAAAGTTTAATTAACTATTTTTGAATCAGTTTTTGTTTAATATATCTGGAGGCGGTGGCGATCAAATTGAAAGATCCGAGAAATTGACCGGCGTTGGTGAGCTCCTGGAGCTCCAGAATGCTCAAGTTCGCCATGATGCGGTCGTCCCGCTCCGTCAGTTCGACGTGGGGGACCTTTCCCGCGATCGGAGGAAGTTGGCGAACCGGCTCGCCTTTGTGGAGCTCGCACCACGCGACCGCTCGCTTCAGCATTTCTTCGTTCTCGTACGGGACCTGCACCGACGGGATCTGGCAGCCGACGGCCGGACGGAGGTTGAACTTTGCGACCGCTTCGAGAAGCTTCGGAGCTTGTTTGGCGGCTTCCGACGAGATCTTCACACGCGTCTTGTTCGGGAGCTCGAGGTTGAAGTAGACGGTGCCAGCGGACATGTTTGATTGAGAGCTGAAATGAAGACGGAGATGTGAGGAGAAGGAGAAGACGTCGCCGAGAAATGGCAGAAGAGAGAAGCAGAGAAGATGGCGAATGCGACCGCTCACGAAGCGAGAAGACGAGAGGAATGGCGACGCGCGGGTGTGGGTTGGATTGTGCGCTCCTCAGCAGGCGGGTGTTGCGACACTTGCATTCGCTCACATCACAACAAAGGACGCCCAGAGAGTGTGTGTCACATGGAGACCCAGACGAGGAGAGAGAAGGAGAGAGCCATATAAAACCATTCGATGGCAGAGATAGGATTGTGGAACGAGTGAGTACACGACCTGGTTAAGTTCACAATGATCGATATTGTGAGCCCCAGAGGGGTATGAGAAAGGACAGTTGGCCTTTGGATCATTGAGATATACAACAATGGAGTTATGCAACCTCCAGCTGCCGACACGCCAGGCCCTGGGAATGTAGCCGTGCAAATTCTGAATGAATTGGGAAAGAAAAGTAGGCCCAGGGGTGGCGATAAGTGCATAGATCTTCTCTTCTGTGACACTTGACTGAGTTTCACACAATTACTTTATTGGAAAGGGAAGATCTGAAACACAAAAACACAAAATCAGACGTCCTCCTCGTCGGCGAGAATTTGAAAGAGAGCTCGCAGTTGCTCGGGGCTCTTTCCGTTGGCCATCATGGCGACGGTGTTGCACGCGCCGGCAAGAAGGCGCGGGATATCGAGACATTCGGCGGCCAAGATCAGTGCGTAGAGCTGCTCGTTCGGAAGGCTCGCCAGAAAGACGCGGTCCCACTCGGAGACGTCGGATGATAGATCCTCGGGCGACGTCATCGGAGCTTCTGCCTTGTGATGTTCGCACCAATCGATGACTTTTCTCATGGCATCCTCGTCCAATTTCCGCTCCGACATCGATAAGACGTTGTTCGAGGGATCTGCTCCGAGTTTTTCGACGAGCTCTCCGAGGACGACGGACTGACGGGCGGCTTCCGAGGAGATCTTCAGCAGCTTCTTGTCGCCGATATCGATCAGGAAGAACGAGTTGCTCACAGACGACGGAGCACCGACAGAAGCCATAGTTGAAGAAGGAAAAGGTAGACGAAACGAGACGAATGGAAGGAGAAGGAGAAGAGGAGAGTAATTGCTGCTCACGAGGAGAGAGCACTTTGACGAAGGCGTTGGTTGCTCGGAGAGATTATGAGCAACGGGACGGAGAGCAGTGTGCACCTGCTTCCCCTGAGAGGAGACATGAAGACGCTTCTAATGGTTCAAAGATCACATTCATTGAATAGATATGGAAACGAGGGAGGTGTGATATTACAAAATGGAAAACATCGGAAAGAAGGTTAGTGATATTTTTGTTGTCAGGTTGTTATTGTCTGTCTCACGCGCAAATAAGTCGCGGTCTAGCTGCTGCAGGGCCGAGTTTAGGCTTCTCGGCCGCGGCCCTCTCCGAAAACGTGGATTTTCAGCAATTTCAGCGGAATTTTCGATTTTTTTCACAAGCCATGTGCTTTAGGAACTGTTATTCAACCGTTTGAGTGCAAAAAAAACCGGAAATTCCGCTGAAATCGCTGAAAATCCACGTTTTCGGAGAGGGCCGCGGCCGAGAAGCCTAAACTCGGCCCTGCAGCAGCTAGACCGCGACTTATTTGCGCGTGAGACAGACAATAATCTTAAGTACAAAATACGGATCGCCTGCTATTTTCTCTTCTTATGGAATGGTGATGGTGAACAAAATGGGAATGTGAATTGATGAGAAGATGTGATCAGCGTGAGTCCGGCGAGCCTTCAGCACGACGATTGGCCTCGTCCTCCTCGTCGGTGGGGATCATGAAGAGAGTGCGCAACTGCTCCGGAGACTTTCCTTTCGCAAAATCGGCAACCGTTTTGCACAAGTAGTCGTGGAGTTTCCAGATGCCGAGGTAATTGGCAGCTACGATGAGATCGAAAATGTTGTTTCTTGCCTTCAGAAAGTCGGCGTCCCACTCTGGGAGGACGACATCCGCCTCGGGTGGACTGAGATGCGGTGGAGGCGCCAGGGGATCTCCTTTATGGTGCTCGCACCACTCAATAATCACTCTCATCGTGTCTTCGGCGACGTTCTCGACAGGAATCGATCCCATTTTTTGTCCAATACCCGGTCTGACTCGGAGCTCGTCGATGAGCTCGCCGAGCAAGACTGACTGACGCGACGCATCCTCGGAGATCTTCAACTCCGTCCCGTCGTTTAGCTTAATTTTGAAATACAAAACCTTGGGAGGCATTGTTGGTATCTGAAAATTCGATTTTACGATTAGGGATTGGAAGCACAATTCCATTTCAGATATCATTGATTAAGAGGTATAGTACAAGGACTTTGACAGAAACAATTTTTGATAAAAACAATTGGAATACGTAAAGATATATAAATACTTTTATTCTGATGACACTTTTAAACAAGCAGAGAATGTCGAAGCAAGTGATCAGCAGCCGTTTTCATTATGGAAAATAGAAATAATGGGCACTTGGAGGCGGTCCGAACAACCACAACAACCGCTGCCTATACTCACGATCGTCTTCGTTGACATAGTATTGAATTCCGTAGTCGTAGAGCCTGTGGAGTTTCAGGTAGGTGACCGCTTCCATCAGGTTCCCGCGATGTTCGTCGCTCAACCTTTCGAGGAAGGCGGCGTCCCATGCAGGGAGGACGACCTGACGAACTGGCATGTTTCGCGGATGCTCCAGCATCGGCTCCTCTTGCTTGTGGTGCTCGCACCACTCGATCACCGCTGGGATGAGCGCCTCGTCGACGTTCTCGATCGGAATCGCTGCGATGTTGTCCCCGGTGCCAGGTACGAGCTCGAGCTCCTCGATGAGCTCGACGAATTTCAGAGATTGACGGGCCGCCTCAGCAGAGATCTTGAAGCGACGCTTTTCCTTCGACTCGATGTAAAAGTACAAGGTTTCGGGAGCGGCCGGGGTTGAAGAAGACATCGTCGAACACTGAAATCAGATGAGAAACTGTACAAGTCGGTAAAAGTAGGAGATTGCAGGCGTATACCCGGAGTTTTAGGTCGATTTGAGGATAAGAAGAGGACAAAATAGGTTAACTTCATTGTGACGACGTCCTTGGAAACAGTTAGTATGCGTCGGAATGGTTACAGGCGATCCATGAGCATGTGAGAGAGTCGTTTTGCCGCGAATCTCACGAGCTTCGGGTTCCCGAGATATTTAGCAGCAATCAAGATATCGTGAACTTCGTCATACCTCTTATAAAAAAAGGCTTCGTCCCACGCAGGCAGAACTGAATTCGGGTCGGGAAACGTCCGTAAAGTGTTTTCCTCCTCTGGAGGTTCTCCTTTGTGATGCTCGCACCACCTGGTTACTGCTCTTATAGTCTTCTCAGAAAAGGCCTCGATCGGTATCAATGCGTCTCCTCTTCCCGGCTCGATTTCCAGCTCTTCGATAAGCTCGACGACGGTTTTGCATAAGCGTACAGCTTCCTTGGTGATCCGCACACGCCTCTTGTCCGTCATTTCAAAGTAGAAGTACAAAGGTTTGTCCGCAGCGGCAGGAGGGGCTTGCATGGCTTCTGAACGTATAAGCGTTGTTAGAAAAGGTGAGCGTGTTGTGATACAGAAAGTGGTGATTGGTGAGCAGATGACGAAACAGTGAAAAACATGGAACAGGAAGATGAGTTTGAGGAAGGGAGGAAAAAGAGGAGACGAATGGCTCACGGAGCCGATAAAAGTATTCCCAAGGCAAATGTACCTGGATTGATCAGTGAAAGTAAAAGAAAAACCGAAAGGCGAACAGGCAATTCTTCTTTGCAACAATCAATAAATAAAACGAAAACAAAAATAGAAGAGATCGAATACGGATATGTTGTCATTTCACTTCCGATGGAAACTGCCCCTCTCGTGATAAGTGCCGGATCGTTGCTTCCGGAACTGCTCGTACGGATCCAAAGTGCGACCGAAGCCGGCGAACTGCTCGTTTCTGTCGCGAACTTCGCCTCCCGAGACTGGATCCACGATGCCCGCCTCGCTCGAGCCGAGTCCTTTTCCACTTGACCATCCCATTTTAGCCATGAGCTGGGCGCCTTTGTTGTCCGAAGAGAGCGGTTCGTAGGATTTCGAGGAAGTGGAAGCACCGAACGAGGGTCTGGAAAAGAGAAGCTCCGTGTTTGAAGGAAGAGAGACGAGAAAGCTTACCTATCCGAGTACAGTCCTCCTCCACCGGCACCGCTCCGGGATCCTCCGAATCTTCCTCGTTCAGTTCGTTCCGGTGACCTCCTGCTCCGACTCGATGAGCTCGACGACGATCTTGACGAAGAAGCACTGGAACTCGACGAACTTGATGAGGACCTCCCTCTTCTGCCCCTTCGAGGGCTCCTTGATGGGGATCTTGACCGTCGATCCCGATCTCTTGATGGCGATCTTGACAGAGACCGTTGTTTGCGTGGCTCTTCTGCCGACGGCAACGCTTCTAACGGACCGTAGTAGGTGTCAATCGTACTGCGGATCTGCGCAATAAGCTCGCCTTCTTTTTCCCTCTTCTCCTTCTCGAACTGCTGCTTTTCGGATGTCGACGGACGATTTGTAATGAGATCCTCGAGTGGACGCCTCTGTTTTGACAGAAACTCCTTCTTCAACTGCGACTTTTTGTCAAGAAACTCGACAGGAAAGTTGACGAAATCATCGTTGGTCGATGCATCGCCAGCCAGCATATCCATCTCGAGCCCCTTCATGAAGGCGAGCCGGGCGGCTTGAAGGCGTTGCGAGGGAGGAAGCATGACAGGCATTTCAAGAGCTTCCGGATTCAATGGTTCGTACTGAAAGGAAGCGAAGTGCTCACTGATTCTGCCCAGTTTATGTGAATTGAACTCACCTTGAAGCTATTAATTGGCACCAGTGGAGTCATGATGCCAGCGGGAAGCGCCAAATAAGACTTTTGCGGCTTTACAGCCTCTTCATCGAACGGTGTCCCGTCAATATCTTCGACGGCGGGTTCGAGAGAACGCCACGTTTGTTGATTCGAAGGGTTGTTCGAACGGGCAGAGGGCGCCTGGTCAAATCGGGAGCGTCTCAGGTTGGGAGGAGGCATCTGATGAATCGGAGGACCGTGTCGCAGTTCTGAAACGGGCAACGGAGGTTGGTGGAAGAAGTCTTTCCTTACCTTGAATCTCCCGTTCCAGCTCATCAATCTGATTCTGAATATGTTGGGAATAGACGACGTGCTGCTGTTCATATCCGTCGAACGTCGAAACGAGAGTGCTTCTGATGCTCTCCCTCAGAGATCCGTACGACGACTTCTCGATTTCCCTGTCCTGACTCACAATCTGCACTGTATTCCGGAGCTGTTTGAAGACGGCGTCGGTGAAGTATCCACGTCCTTCCCACTCGCCGAGCAGTTTTCCCTCCAATTTCTCACTTATTTCCGGAGACGAGGAGAGTTCTATACAGTAAGCGAACATCTTCGAGACGTAGCGAGCGAGCATCTTCATTTGATTGTCCTCCTTCTTTCGCTGGCTACAATTGCACATGTTTGGGACGATTGTTCTAAGTTTCTGAGCTAGTCTCACCAGTGAAAAGCCCAATCGTTGATCAAATAGAGAATATGAAGCCGTTGGTATTCTGGAGACACCTCATTTTTCACCTTGTTCAGCAGATACATCAGTATGATTTCTCTCAGTTGGTCGTTGATGCAGTACTCAAAAATCCATTTTTTCGCTTGCTGAAACTCGCAAAATGCGACTGTAAACGATTGAAATGGCTTACCTGAATGAGATCTTTGGAGCATTTCGAGTGAGACATTGCATCTAACAGATTCGAGAGCTCCTCTATATTCAGATTTTGTTGCGCCAGGAGGTTATCGATTTTTGCGTTCTCTGCACTTCGAATTGCCGTTTTCAAATGGACCTAGATCAACCTTCTTTTTCAAGCTTTCAAATTACTTCCTTTCTAACCACAAGCATGTCGTCCAACCCATTCCGATGCGCTTGTAAATTTTGCTCACTATCTATGATTTTTTGCCTCAATTCGTCGATTCTCTTTCGCTTTTCATTGACTTCTGGCGGATCCATTAACGAGGGAATCGAATGGCGGTCTGGAATTTCTTATTGGAAAAGGATTTGAGAAATTAAGCGTTAACAGATGCTGGCGGATACAAACCTTGTTGCGGCGGCATCGGAATGTCATTGCCTCGCCACGACTCTGAAGCTCCTCTCCAACTTGTGCTCTCGTTCATTTTTAGCTCAGGAACGAGAAAATCGATTCAGTGGCTTCAGGAAATGCCTGCTTAAAAACGATTTTAGAAACGGAAAGTTATTGATGTGGTTGACGAATTCCGTCAAGGCGGAGTATCGTATAAGCCCCTTTTTTAGCAGCTGCCTTCAACATTTCGTCGCCTTCAACTCGGTGATTTAGCTGACTTCAACCGATTCCCAGTTAAAATCAAGGAAAAGGTCAATTGAGCCATTTACATTGGAGTTCTGCTACCTCTACCTGGTGCTGTCTTAAAAAGAGCTCGGGGACCGACCATTCAGCGGGACTGGGCAGCTGCCACCTTCCTCGCTCCTTCTTCCCGTCATTCGTGGTCGCTCGAACTAAATAGTCGTCGTCCTTTTCCTTTTTTCTTCTTCTTTGCCCGATCAACAAATTGAAAAGGTGTTCTTCTGACTCTATTCTGGCTATTTGAAAGCGCTCCTTTACCATTCCAAAGATGTCACTTTCGAAGCTGAAAAGTTATCCATGTCAGACGGCTACTCTTCAGTTCCTCCCCATTGAGTCAAGGTAAATTCTTTCCAAGTCAAAAAAGAAACCATTCCCATCGGTCGTCTCTTTAGATTGAAACTACTCAAAAAAGCGCCGAGCGTCAGGACACGGGAAGCGACACTCCCGTTCCGTTTCGACAAAATAGCGATCCGCGAGGTGAACAGAGAGATGTTCGTTTCGTTTGACAACCTCAAGTTCCGCATTTGTCGCTCCGAGAACAGCGGTTCCGTCACCGAGGTGACGGTGTCGATGAACAACAACACGTGTGTTTCGGGAAGCGTTCTACGAATAGGCGGTCTTTCAATCGTCGATGTCCTCCACAACATCATAGACTTCTTCTTCAATCGTCCAGGAACCATCATCAGACTTCTAGACATCGGCTATGGCTGTTTGAACCTGTTCGAGAACCGACCGAAGCTGAGAATCAACGGCCCTGTCGTTATCCGCCGGTACAGTAAGGAAGACGACTTGGTCTTTCCGTGGGTCCATTTCGAGACGCCTCTCCTGAAAATCAAAGGGTTTTTTCACCTTCTGCGGCTATGGAAGATCATTGCGGTAGGCGACAACTTCTAATCGGTTGACCATCATCGAGGACCGTTTCGTTTCAGATGGTCAATGAATCGCGACGAGCAATCGGAAAGAATCTGGGAATGGTGGGGACCGGTTCGTCTTACTCAAACGCGCACGTTTTTCTCTTGGACGTTTTCAATCTGAGTCGCGGTTCGGCGTTGGGAATCGATCCCGTCAGTGAGGATGGAACCGAGAAGCCGTGCGTGTTCTTCGAAATGGACCATGCGGACTTTGTCGTCGGCTCCTTGATACGAGCCGAGAAGAATGTGAATTTTTTTACTGAGGAGACGACGATGCGAATTGTCGAGAAAGGCTCTGTTGAGAAGTGCGAGCGCGAACGCTGGATGAGACTTTTACTAGGAGACGCTTTTGGAAAACCTTCTTCGGGAATTCTTCGAAATAAATAAATAACCTACTAATCATGATTAATTAAAAGCAATGTATCTCCTAACCTCCGAAAATCATGTCCTATTTTTCAAAAATACATTGCTTATCGACCTGATTGACGCTGACAATTGGCCAGAAATTTGTTTATATTTATATTCGCCCTGCTTTGTTGATAAAACTTTTCAATAAATCTTTGTGTACAATATTTCGCGAGTTTGGATCAAGTTTCTAAGTCACTGAATACGGGTCAATGTATCGAGAAACGCGCAAGGAACACGAAAAAAACGTCAGCAGTGTCTCTCTCGCACCCTCCACTTTTCACGCACTCTCTGATCTCCGTCTCGCTTTTTTTTGGCTTGTTTTTCTTCGACCCATTTCTCAGCGTTCTTCGTTATAATCATTCAACTGTCAGTTTTTCATAAAACTTCGGATGTCTTCAGAATGGAATCGATAGCCAATCCGCTCTATTTCTTTTCGAATTTGTCGCTGAACCCTCCATCGTGCTCAAATGTCGTCAGATTCATCGGTAACTTTTGGAAAACCGTACTTTTACTCCTGTTGAAAGCAAAACGTCTTTCCAGATGTTCTCGAGTTTTTTTTCATCGCTCATCCGATTTCTGGTCGAAAGGAAGGCGAGGAGCACAAACGGATAATGTTTTTCCACCCAAAAGGCGAGTCTTCGGAGCGACAGGTTTGAAGAAACGCTCAGAAATCGATAATCCGATGCTCTGAATTTGCAGACAGAAGTCACCGGATTCGCGGAAGCCGTTGTCAACTTCACCGAGAATTTTCTGAGCTCGGCACGTCGCGAGACTGTTGCTGCCGCCAAATTCAATGACGACGACAACTTCGACTTCCGGACGGTGACGACGCAACGCACGGAGCACGTCTACATCCAGATCGAGGACAATCAGTTCATTCTCGGCGTCTCCGTTTCGAAACAATTGGCGCACGTCTCCGACTATCCCCTCTTCCAGCCGGCTATCCGAAGCATTCTTTGCGACGCCTACAAGATGTTCCGAATGTTTTTCGGGACTTTCGCCTCGTTCATCAAGTCAGTATTCACATGTTTTTTAGTAGAAAAGTCGATGCATTTCAGAAATCTACCGGACGATGTTCCGAAGTTCAAAGATCGTCTCGATTTCTTCTTTTCCAAATACATTCCTCTGCTGAAAGTGCATAAGATGCCGTTGCTCGACCATCTCGGAGGCGTCGAATTCCTGCGAATGTCCGGACCTCTACATCTGAACGTCGTCTCGCTGCTGGAAGAGCTCCGCGAAGAGTTCCCCCTCATCGAGAAGATCATGTTCCTCTACCAAGACAAACTGCTTTACTATCAGCTTTCGAAACGAGATCTTCCCTCGCTTTTCCGCTATCTGACACATAACCTGTTGCCGACGTCGCTGGCACCCGAGCTCGAGCACTCCGGGCGGCACGGAGCATCCAAGGGACGGTACTTGCGGGGACCGACTGATTTGACGAGCGATGCTCCGTTGCTCGGCGACGAAAGCCTGTCCGTCGTACACTTGCATGCGGGACAAGAGCCAGAAGAGCAAGAAGAGCTCATTGGCTATCAGATGATGGTCTACCGATGCTTGAACGCCACCGTCTGCATGTTCGTGAGGCACGTTCCCTCCCAAAACGGCGGAGTCGTCAGTCGACGTCTTCTCCGCAACATTGATCAGTTTCTAGAAACTGAACTCTCTCAAGTGGCCAGTAAAATCGGTGATGAGTAAGTTCTTCACTCTTTCTTTCTCACCGCCCATCCTCTTCAAAACTTGCAGAATCGGCGACGAGAAGCTCCCAGAAGCCACCGATTTCCACTACATCTACTTCAATCCGTCGTCGCTGTCGATGACCTCGAGCCTCTCGACGTCTCCGGCGCTCTCCGTCGCCGCTTCAGGAAGTCAATCGACGTCGAAAGTGGCACTTCCGCCAGTGGACGTGAACCGGCTCGTTTGCGATACGATGGCGAACTTCGTGTCGGAGACCGAAGAGTTCGGCGAGTGCTTCGTCAAGTCGTCCAGCGACTGGTGGATTGTGATCAAGAAGGTTGGTGAAGTGAGTGGTGGGCACAAGAGTTTCGAAGCGAAAAGTCACGCTGTCAGAATACCTCTTCCAAATCGATCACCGCTATTCCAGGTGAACTCCCGACTCCTGGTTCTGATCCTTCCGCCCTCCAACTACACGTCTTCATTGGCCGACGTCCAATCCAAGACGTCGATCATCGTACGCTCGCACTTCGAGGCCATCTTCTTCATCTGAAAGTCCATTCTCTGTCTCCTGTTTCCACTCCCTTCTGTGATATTCGCACCCTTGCCTTTCTCAGTTTGCTGTCCATTTTCTACCACCATATTTCCTTTCTTTGCCATATCATTTCTAAAGCATCCTTTTCTCTCCGACGTCTGAATTTTGAACTCGAGTTTCGAAGATCGAGTGCGTTGATGAGGCGAAAAAGACGGCGCGAAGAGCTCACAAATCTGCCCTTTGAGGCTGAAAATTCGATTTGTGTTTGGGGCAGCTCGCTCTCTTTTTCACTTGCGCGCGCGCTTTCTTCATTTCGCAACTTTTCGCTGCCGACGCCGTCGCTCTCAAAGTCAGCAAAGATTTAATAATCGCTTGCGACGGCAGGGAGAGCACCCGGCAAATTTCTTCGAATCTCTTATATGCATGCATATATATATATATTTATGGGAGTGAGTGAGTGTGCGTGTCTCCAAGGTGACAAATGCATGTACATTTCGAAAAGCCAGAGAGAGAGAGAAGGCCGCAGATGAGAAATGAGAGGGGACAGGTGCTCGGAGAGCCCTTAAGCGAGGGAGACAGCCAGAGAATTTATTGCCTTCTGAGAAGGGGGCAGCCAGAGAAATGACTCCATTTCCATCAGGCTCCCAAGGAGAAGCCGTCACAGACACACACAAATCTCCTTCTCTTCCCGTTTCTAGGCTCCGCACTTTCCACTTTTCTCGAGGGATACGGTAGGAAAGGGGGCGGGGCGTTGCGATGACCTAGGAACACAAGGGGAAAAGTTAGGCCGTCTGCCTTCGAGCACAAAGGCTTGTGGCCCCGATCTTCCCAGGTCATCCATCCCCTTTCCAGCCGAATGGCCTAACTTTTTCATCCTGGAATCCTCGACCCTCTACCCGTTGACTCGCGGAGCTCCATCTTCTCCTCCTCCTCGTCATTCACCGCTCCAAAATGGTTATAAACATTCGTCGGAGGGTGGGTGGCCGAGTCGAGTGCGGTGCGACGACCACTCAAATGACGACGCCAATCGGTTATCCGAACTGGTCACCCCACTGGATGTGCTTCCTTTTTCCGGTAGCGGCCGCGAAAGGGGGCACCATAATTGCCTTCTCTCTCTCTCTCTCTCTCTCTCTCTCTCTCTCTCTCTCTCTCTCTCTCTCTCTCTCTCTCTTTCCGTGTTACGGCATATCGCCGGGTTGTGCCCACACAGTCCTCCTCCTCGTCGTAATTATGTTGTTCGGAGAGTGTTCCGGTGTGATCCGCCCCCCGTCCCGATTTATGAGTCCATTGTCCTCTGCCCCCTTCCCCGGAAACCAGCGAGTTTTCCAGAACTGTTCCCCCCCCCCCTTTCCCATTCTCTTGTCTATTTATAAACGACCGCCCGTTTCCATTCCCATTTCATGACTTTCCGGAGCGTCATAAAACCGACATGAGGTACTTAGTTGGCCAAGTGCCCCCCCCCCCCCCCTCTCTCTTCTCGGCTTCTGCCCCTTTTTTCCACTTTCCCAGACACTGAGCAGTTTGTAATCCAATGTCTTTCTTATCGTGACAAGCTGTCCCCGTGTCACGTGACCTCGTTTCTTCTTTCAATTTCAATTCCACTCGCACACTTTTTCACCTCGAAACTCGACGTCTCGACTCGAATTTCATTTGCGTGCCTGCTTCCTGTTGGAGCCGCCCGAAACATTTCAGTTTTGAGGTGCCAAGAGTCAACAAGAAGAGAAACAAAAACAAAAACAACAGCTTCTTCCTTCTCCTCTCGCAACGTCTTCTTCTGAAAAAGAAGCCACTCGTCGGATCTCTCCCTCTTCGTCAGTCTTCTCCCGCGAGGAATGAATCGTGAACTCATCTCGCATTCTCGTGTTTTCTCATAATCCCCTCCTTTTTTGTTCGCCGTTTCTGGAACATCTTCTCCCGTCTTTTTCTATTTTTGAAGTGGCTTTTTTGTCGACAAAGAGAGAGAGAGAGAGAGTCAGACTTTTCCGAAATTCATGGCTTTCGCGAGTTTTGGAACACTTTCTCCCAACGAGATTTCTGCTTCGCCGATGAAAGTTAGATTTCCCGCGTTGCAAAAGTTAGGTCAGAAGTCCCAATGTTCTCGTATGGCCTAGTTCGTTCAGTCTGAAAGCTAGGTCATGGCCTAGATAACACACTTGTCGAAAGTTAGGCCAGAAGTGCCGATGCGCTTGTATGGCCTAGTTCGTTCAGTCTGAAAGCTAGGCCATAGCCTAGATAACCCACTTGTCGAAAGTTAGGCCAGAAGTCCCGATGCGCTTGTATGGCCTAGTTCTTTCAGTCTGAAAACTAGGCCGTGGCCTAGAAAACCCACTTGTCGAAAGTTAGGCCGCACCTCAGAAAGTTTCAAGATCTCGAGATGAAAGAGTGCAACGGGAAAGTTGCTCTCTCTCTGGTCCGCTGGAAATCTCACCTCTCCATCTGACTCGTTCTCCACGTCTTCTTCTTCTTCACGTCTTCTTCTCCCCCGGGGGGCTCTGTAATCCAACCTTGCCCCAAAGTTGAAGACAAAAAGACAGAGTCTGCTTTGCAGAAGAAGAAGAAGAAGAAGCAGAAGAAACCAACACAAAACGTATTCATTTTTTGCATTCGCGTTCCCCCTTTCTTCTTCTTTTTTCTTCTTCTTCTCACCCTGTTTGTCGGCACACACACCCACCAAAACCCGGGTGAAAAGAAGAGAGAACGAATTCTGTTTGTTTCTTCCTCCTCCCACCCCACCCAACCCCCTTTGGTTTTTGCGAGACGAAGAAGAAGAAGAAGAAGCTCTTTATACCCATAAAAATGTGTGTGTGTGTCTCGACCGCTTAGCCGCCCGTCTACTCATCAGAAAAAGAGGAAAAGAGCAAGGAAGACCCGACTCGATGAAATATGAGTGTGTGTGTGTGTACATGTTGGCAGAAGAAATATGCGAGAAGAAGAAGAAGACGGAGGGGATGGAGGGAACATAAATTAAAAATTAGTTTTGAACGTGATGATGACAAGTTTACGCCGCCTCGCATTCCACTCCTCATCCATCACTCGCTCCTTCTTCTTCTTCTTCTGAAGTGAGAGAGGTGAAATTGCGAGTGAGCTGATTAGAAGTGAAAGATCAAGAGTTGCGAACCGATTCGGATCGGAGGATCCGAGACTGCTGGGGGACCGGGGGCTAATGCGATTAGGCCGAGATGCTCTCGCGAGTGTTCTTCCCACCCCGCACCCCTCCCCAAACTGAAGTATTTTGTGCTCCCGACGTCTTCCGGAATCAAGATCTCGAGCTTCTTCTCAAGTTTCCTTCCACCCCGACGCCAAGTGGTTTTTCGTTGCTTCCCCTCCCCTCCATCCAGATGTATCAATTTCATCGGTCTCTTCCATCCATCCATCTACTAAAGATCCCTTCATTCCTAGAGACCCCCTCTTGACTCCGCCCACTTTTTTGTGCATCACTAACTCACTCGCGCCTCTTCTGACCACAATAATGTGCTCTCTCTCTCTCTTGCTCGCTCGCTCACTTTTCCATTCGAATATGCAAATTTGTGGCGAAAGGCGGCGAAAAGTACCGCCTGATTTATTTAGACGCGCCCCGCCTCACGGCCCCCCACTCACTCACTCACTAACTGCCCGATAACTACAACCCCCCGACGACGTCAACACTTTTGGAAGGCGTCGGGAGAGAGAGAGAGAGAGTCACTTATGATAGTACACATTGGACGGAAGAAGTAGTGGAAGTAGGCGGCGCGAGGGTGGAGCCTTGATTTGCATTTGCAGCTGCTCCGGGGGCTCTCCTCCTCCACTTCCACCTTCAGAACGCTGCTTCCATCGGGGACAGCCTACCGTAACCCGGTCCCCCCGCCCCTTCCAGGCGAGTAGAGTAATCAAGCGTCGACCTTTGACCTGGTTCTCAGAGCGCACTCGCCTTTTCTTCTTCTCGCTCGCTTCCTCCTTCGCCTTCTCTTCATGTTTTCCTAACAAGGTGTCTCCACGCGAAGGGCCTCCCGCTCGTATTATTAACGCTTCGAGCCGTCGTCAGAATAAGGAGAAGGCGAAGAAAAAGCAGAAGGCGTCGAGAAGAAGAAAAAAAACGAGAGAGAGAGAGAGAGAGCAAATAGATTTCTTGCTCCATGTGCTTGTGTGCTCGTGCTCCTTTCTCACACACTTTTTATGGTCGTGTCACTTCGTTTTCTCACTTTCCTCTCTCTCTTCCCCTTTTGAAACGATGATGACGAGGGCTCGCCGAGCTGCACCAAATCTGGTTGGCTGGCTGGAATGATGTGTGCTCCGCGAGCCCGTGGGAAGTCGATTCTCTCCTCCATTGCTCATTCTGATGACACACACACACAGAGGGGAGACGAGCAAAATGAGCATTTGAAAAGGCTCGCCAACTTTTTTCCCCTTTCTCATTTCATTAACAAACACTTCTGAGTCGTGGAGCAGTGGAGCAGGAGCAGGAGCAGGAGGAGGAGCCGTAATCGAAAATTCACGCGGCTCTCATTTTCTCTCTCTCTGTGGCCAGGGGGCAAAACTTGTTTTTTTCCTGTCCGTCCGTCCCCCCGCGACGCCGTCGTTTCCTGTCATGTCGTGTCGCTAGTTTTTCTCGCCAGTTTCCAGTCGGTTTGCGCCTGATTTGAATACCAATTCTCGTGCAGCTCCCCCTTCTTGCCTCTCTCTCTCTCACCGACGCGTGTTTTTGGCGGTTCTGACTCTGCGTCTCGACGGCTCGAACGCTATTTCGTGGCTGAAAATCGAGAGGTTCTCACGATCCTCGATGCTCGTTTCTCGCGAGCAAGTGCACTCTTCCGGTACTCGATCATCGGGTGTTCCATCCGAATACGGTACCTCAGAAGCAGACGACGTCTTCAACCGCCATCTGAACTTCTCAAGATGCCTTGTAGTTACGACTACATAAGTGCGACTCGTTTAGACGCCCAAATTGGCGCCCCACAGTTGACCTCTCGCGGGGAAGAAAAAAAGCAGAAAGAAGTGGTGCTCCGTTTGCCAACAACGTCTTCCTCTTCCTCTTCTTCTTCTTCTTTTTCCCTCCGGCGCCGTTTTTTATCTGTTACTCTTCCGCCACTCACCACCACCCGCCCGCCCGATAATTGCTCGGGACGGGGGGCGCCGCCGCCATTCTTTTGTTCTTCTTCTACCCTTTTCGTCGCCTTCGACGCGTCTCCTCCTTTTCCAGAAGACGTGAAAGACGCGAGAGTGCTTCGGAAGGAAGGCATGTGAGTGCGACTCGCTGGGAAATGTTCCGACTATCATCACCGCTTCTGCTTCTTCTTCTCGTCCTCCTACAGTACACCAGAGGTAATGAAAGAGCCACCATGAGATCTACAGTAACCCGTACCAGTTTCAGACTCGCTGGGACTCTTCCTTCGAGTCGAGACCGGACACCAGAACATCGCTATCGATGGCCGCGACGTCTACTACGGTCACTACACGAAGATCCACTTTCACAACGTCACCTGCATCGACGCCATCGACATTCACTGCCTCAAAGAGCTGACAGGCGCCGAAGAAATGTGGGTTCCGAGCCGAGAGATGCTCTCTTTTCGATTTGTTACGTTCGATGCACTACTCGCCTCTAACCCTTCACGATTAATTCGCGTCTTGGGAATTGCGCGCGCCTCGTTGGGTTCTTTTCGTTTCGCAACATTCGAGGGGAAGAGAGAGTAACGCTAAACGGATACTTTATGCCTTTGTTTTCAGCGATCTCTTGTATTCGCAATGCGCCAAGGGACACTGGAAAGTGGCGCATTACACGAACTCGAAACATCACTTCAGGTTAAAAGAGGTACATCTCTGCCAGAAGTTACTTTCAAGGATCATCGAGTGTTTCAGCCGATTCACGCCCTCCGTCTGCTCATTTCGAGTCGTCGCGAGCTGTCCGTGATCGATGCTCAAGTCGAATCGTGCTCCTTCCCACCGGCTCCGCCCTCGGAATGCCATCGTCCGACCAGGAATCACAACCATCGACATGGGAAACCCGGAGCGATCCTTCGAGCCGTCGATCCTTATGCTTTGGAGGCAGAAGCTGAAGAAGCCGTCGAAGCCGGCGCCAGAGCCGGACAGCACGTCACCAGAAGTCGGAGGTTCCGAAGATCCCTGCCGGACGACGACGGGCTCCTCGAGACGATCGAAGGATCCGCGACGTTCTCGGAAGACAAGACGGTCCCTCCGGGTCACACGCTCGACATCGCGCCGGGCGCCCATCTGAAGTTCGCCGACAACGTCGGTCTCGTCGTGCACGGCTTCCTCACCGTCCGCGGCACCGACGCTCAACCGGTCCTGCTCTCGCCGGAAACCGGAAGGTGGCGAGGAATCGAGTTCCGGAACGCGTCAAGCGGCTCCAACCTACAACATGTGAAGATCTCCGGCAGTGACGTGGCGGTGAGCGTCAAATCGGGCGCCGCCCCCTCAATGGAGCACGTCTTCGCCGACGGCAACGTGTACGGAGTGCAGATGACAGATATGGAGGTGAGGGAGCGTGGCGGTCGCGTCGCGGCAAGTGCCAACTTCTTGCAGGCCACCTCCACGACACACATCTCGTCGGTAGTGCTGACGAACAACGAGAAGACGGGCCTCGAGTACCTGGGCAAGGTATAACGTTCAGTTCTCGCTGATCTCTCTCTCATTCTCACCGATCCGATTCCGAAACATGTCCGTCCTAACCGCTCAACACACCGGTACCCTGTCTACCACTGACACTTGCACACCTTCAAATACTACTTCTCTCTCCCTTTCCTTCTTCTTCTGTACGTCTTCTTCCCTCTCATTTCGTCTCCTTTTGCCTCATATCCAGAACACAAGGATCTCACATTGAATCTCACAATGCAGCATCTCAAATCGAACAGAAACAAATTATATTTTCTTCGAAAAAAAAAAGCATTTGGCCCCGGCTCCCGAGCACCTGCATACACACCAAAACACAGCTGAACTCACTCTCACACTTGTTACTTTTCTCTCTCTCTCTCGAATTCACCAAATACGTTGAAATGTTGATAATGGATAATGGATACAATGAAATGAAATGATTCGGTTGATTTATGTCTCTTTCTCTCTTTCTGTCATGCATGACATGCACACAAAAACACGCACACGCCTACATGGGAACACACACACATACGATGAGTTTGAAGCGTCGAACGACGGGGGTTACGGTAGTTTCTCGTTTCGCAGGGCGCCGTTTCTATCGATCGCACGAAGGCGGCGTCGAACGGAGGGCTCGGAATCTTCGTGACGACTACACAGAAGACGACGATTCGGAGGAGCAGTGCTTCCTCGAACAACGGTACCGGAATCTATTTGAGCGCCCCCGACGTCACCCTTGAAGACGTCGCCGTGAACGGGAACGGCTTCTATGGAATCCATGCGGAAGTCGAGAAGCGTTTTGAGGTATTCAACCTGCGACGTCGTCTGCAGAATCACAAACAGAAGCTCCGATTTCAGATGGACAGTGTGAATGTGTCGGCGCATCGCGCAGAGTTCGCGCTGGAATTGTTTTTGACGGCCGACGACGTGAAGGTCGGAATAGCTAATTCGAGGCTCTACGACAACAAAAAAGGCGGCGTGCGAGTGTCTGGGAATGCGAGGAGTCCACGTGTAAGTGAAGAACGCCTTCTAGAAGGCTCATCTGGAGTTTCAGATCATCTTGCGAGGAAGTCGGTTCACCAGAAACACCGGTGAGACTGTCGTCTTCGAGAAGTTTGGAAACGCGAGTCTTATCGTCGACAAGTGCACTTTCACCAGCAATTCCTATCTGGATTTCGACGGAGGCGACTCTGTGATTTCGGTGAAGCAAGTGGATGGAATAGGTCAGTCTGGCGTCTTCTGAATCCTTCTGAAACTGCTATTTCAGACAATCAGCTTTTGATTTCAAACAGCCAGTTCACCAAGAACACTGTCCACGACGTCGTCAAGATTCTGACGTCTTCCGAATCGTCGGACGTTTCCACCGACGTATCCATCACTTCCAACGACTTCAACTTGAATCTAGCACAGTCCGCCATCCTCACCGACTACCAGAACATTTCGATTTCGGAGAATCGGTTTCAAGATCATCGCGCCACTTGTGAGATCAGCTACAGTCCACCGGCGACTCCGAACTCGGAACATCTGCTGAGAAACTCGATGTTGGCCAAGAATCCGAATCTGTTGTGCATTGCGAAGGGTTACCAAGGCTTTCAGATGGACCAACCGCCGAGCACTTCAATGATTCCGATGCTCGGAATCACTGAGAACCCGTTCAAAAGCGGCGGAGCCAAAGGAGAAACGAAGACGATCAAATCATCCGAGGATCCCTACTTGATCAACGAAGAAGTTTTGGTCGACGTGGGAGAGACGGTGGTCATCGAGCCTGGAACTATTCTGGACTTTGCGCCAGGAGTCGGGATTACTGTAGCTGGGAGACTGGTGATGAACGGAACGGAAGAGCGACCGATAGTGGTGCGGGGACAGAGAGGAAACTCGTGGAGAGGCATCGTTGCGAAGCCAGAAGGCGTTCTCGACGTGAAGAACGTGGTGTCGGAGGACGCGTCGATCGGAATCTGGATCGACTCGGAGAAGGTTCGCATCGAAGGCGGAAGGATCGTGAGGCCGATCGTGCATGGAGTGGAAATCACGCAGAATTCGGACGACGTCGTCGATCTCGGAGGCGTCGTTATCGAAGAAGCGAGTGAGGCGGCGATAGGAGTCGACGAACGAAGAGACGACGTTCTCATCAAGAACGCGGTCATTCGGAACGGTGTCGGAAGCGGCATCGACTTCATGACGCCTGCCGGCAACATTGAGATTCAGAACATCTCGATCGACAACATGGGAGGCTACGGGATTCACATCGCCGAGTTTCCGTCGTCGCCGCTTCACGCAGTTCTTCTAGACGACGTCAGCGTGACGAATCAGAAGAAGGGACACGCCGGTATCATGATTTCGGGTGGCTGGATTCAGAACGTTGGAATGCATAGTCTGAGATTCGCCGACAACTCAGTGCCCAGTTTGATAGTGGCGTTGGAGTGCAATGATGGCAACGAGAAGCTGATCCGGCTGGAGAACAGCACTTTCGAACGGAACACCGACATTGTGCAGCATGTGGAGTTGGGAAGTTGTGTCAATCTGCAGGTATTGTGATGCCACGTCACGCCACTTCATCCAATCGATTTCAGATGGAAAAGAATCGATACGCGAACAACAACGCCGATGGCATCGGCTCGACGCTCGTCATCACTTCGGAAAGCAAGACGAAAAAGAAGAACGGAGTGATGGAGCTCGTCAAGAACAACTTCACGAACAACGCCGGCATCTACACGGTCACACTCGATTCGAGTATTCACGACGCCTACTTCACAGACAACTTGCTCACTGGAAATGCGAATTCTGGAGCCGTACTCAAGATTGGCGGCGAGAATGCGAAGATTGTGACGAACAACTTTGAGAACGGCGACAGCAAGTATCAGATTGCTTATTCGGATGACGAGGTGAGACGACGTCTTCTGGAGTGCCAGAATTGTAGACGTTCTTCTTTCCAGCCCATCGATGCAACCTACAATGAATGGAACGGACTTTCCGAGGAGCAGGTGCTCGAGACCATCGATGCGAAGGAGGGAGCGGTGCTTGTGGTTCCCTACGGAAAGATCTCCACCATCTCCGCCGACGATCAGCTCGACGCGCTGACCACAGTCGTCCCCGTGACTGTCCCGGATGCTCTGAATGTTCAGTGTGCTCATTTGAGCTACTGCTCTCGTCGTGGCACTTGCCGCGAGGGCATCTGCATTTGTCCGCACGGATTCACCGGCTTCGACTGCTCCATTCCTCTCTTCTGCAACTGCAGTGGCAACGGACTCTGCAACCTGCTCAACGTTTGTCTGTGCAATCCCGGATGGTCTGGCTACGACTGCTCCGTCGCAAAATGCACGGACAACTGTAATCAGCACGGAAAGTGCACTGCTCCGAACCAATGCGAGTGCTCTCCGGGATGGATGGGTGACACGTGCGCCACGTCATCGTGCGTCGATTCTGAATGCGTTCACGGTCGGTGTGAAGGCCAAGGATTCTGCACTTGTGATTCCGGATGGCAAGGATCACGATGTCAGGTGCCGATCTGCTCGAATTGCTCCCTGAACGGCGTCTGCACGGCGCCCGACGTCTGTCATTGCTTCGAAGACTACGGTGGCTCCGATTGCACGAGATGCATCGGAGAATCGTGTGAAGGATGCGACTTCGACTGTAACCACGGAGTCTGCGAGCCGCTGACGAGGACGTGCTCCTGTGCGAAAGGCTGGAGTGGAGGCGCGTGTGACGTGTGTCCGATCGGAAAGTGCGAGGATTCGATGCGGATACACTACATCCAACCGGCGACCGCCGAGATGGAAGACACGAATGCGGTGGTGAATGTGTTCGGAGACGGCTTCTCCATGTGAGTTCATCTTGTGAGACTCACCTCCTATTTCCTCTTCAGAACTGACAACAACTCCTACGTGTGCACCTTCGGACGGACGAGTGTCACGGGACACCGAGTGTCCTCAGACCTCATCAGATGTCCGATCCCTTCGAATCTCACGCTGGGTCGTCACGTCTTCAGCGTATCCAAGCCGGGCGCCTTCAGTGTGATCGGGAACTCAGAGGCAAGGCCGATCCATTTCACTCTTTTCGATGGCTGCGATCCAACGCTCTGCCAGGGATCCTGTGTCGGACCACTGTGCATTTGTCCGCAAGGAAAGACTGGCATCTTCTGCGACGTCATCGAAATCATTCCCAACATCGACCGTCGGTTTCTCGAGCATCAGAGAGCGAACACGGCCGTCGAGGGAGTCCCGTACGTCGTCATGCTGCCCACGTTGAGCTCCTCAGTCCTTCGCGTCAACTCCTCGATTCCCAACTTGAACTTCATCGCCTCGAAAGGAATCATAGCATGGCCAGAACCGATCGGATCGCAGGAACCCTACGAGATTGCGGTGACCGCGTTCTCGCCTGCTGGAGAGACCACTATCGCCTGGAACGTGACGGTGGCTCCGCAGTACGCAGTGGAAGTGCAGAACGTGACAGTGGACGGCGGGAAGGCGAAGATCCGAGGGAAGCTGATAGGCCCTGCCACGACGAGGAAGAGTCCAGTAATCATTCGAGTGCAGCGGGAGGCCATCGTAGATGAGATCCGCGCCGAGTCGGATGCCAACGGCGACATCGTCTTCGACTACATTCCGATGCTGCCTGGCATCTACGACGTCACCATGTCCCATCCGAACGTCCGAACCGATGCGATCCGGCCGGTTCGGTTCACGATCCCCGAGATCAATCTTCCGATCGTCGGCGAGTCTTCGAACTCTTCACTCACACTGGATATCACTGGAAGAGAAGACTGTAAAGTGAAACTGATTCAGCCGAGAGTGGAGAATCCGGAAGTGGAGCAGCATGGAAGTCAGACGATCGTGACGTTCGGAAGGTTCTGGGAAGAGGAAGTGCTGGCGAGTGTGAAGTGTGGAGATGCTCCGATCGAGATCGTCAGAGCTCCGCCTATCGAGAAGGGCGTCGTGCCGACGACGCCGGAGGTGTTGAGTTTGTACGGAACGGATCACCTCTACGAAGTCAAGGTGCACTCTCCGTCGCATCCGTTCTTCACTCCAGACGTCGACGTCTCCGACGACACCCTCCAATACCTGTCCGCCATTCCGGAAGAGGATCATCTGCGTCTCACATTCGCACAGCCGACGTCTTCTGGAGGCAACGGAACAATTCAGGTGAACGACGGATCGAAGCCCCTCGCCACCATTCCCTACTTCTACGCGGCCGCCAACAAATCGCTCTACTACAACTTCAAAATCTGTGTTCGCGACGAGTGGGACGGTCAGGAAGGATCGCTCGCTTCGACTGAAGTGGCTCTGGTCGCCATTCAGAATGCGCAGAGAGGAGTGGAAGTGACGAGGGCGAACGTGAGACTGAATGTGCAATGGGCGGACTTTGCTCTTCAGCCGGGAATCTACAAGTTGCTCGTGAGAAGCGAGCTCCACGAGCCCGTCGATCAGATCATCGAGTTGAGTCCGCTGAACACCTCGTTCTGCGTTCCGATGGTCTCCACTCGGTCACGCAATCTGCCCTCGATCCACTGCTCCCACTTCACCGATCCGGCGTCGTGCGACGTGGCAGTGATGGCGGTGGGCACCGAGAACAACCTGCCCCACTTGCATTTCTCCCCGTCGGTCGTCAGTTCGAACGGACAGAAAGTGCTCGTTTCACCGAGAGGAGGCCTGGAAGGAACGATCGGATTGTGGAATAGCCACGTGGACGGAGTCGTCGTGACGCCTTCTAGAAGGTCGGTGACCATCAACGAGAGCTTCTGGATCACGTTCCAGTGGGATTCCGACAAGATTCAGAGTGCGTGTGGGGTGAAGAGTCTCAACGTTCCCTTCGTCTTTCTTCCCTACGCTTCCGAAGTTCCCGTCCACACCAGCTCGACGATCCTCGTCAAGATGAGAGGAGACGAGAGTGGAAACGAGATCTGCGACTCTTCGAACCGCCCGATCCAGCCTGCCACGTCAACCCTCGTCATGTGCGATTGTGGCGACGGAGCCAGAACTCGATGTCGCGAGCGGTATCACTCGGCGACGGCGTGTGGTGGAGCGTGGAGCAAGATAGCCGACGATACCGTATCCCTCGAAGTGCTCTCCGCCTTCCTCTCGATGGTTTTCGAGTGCCGCGAAGTGTCCGTCCAGTTCGCGGAGCTCCAGAATTCTCTTGAATGCGTGGCGTCGATTGAAAGTGACTGTCCGATCAGCACCCGCAAAAAGCGGGATGTCTCAGTGCAAAACGATTCTCCATTCGGAATGCTTCCTCAGATGAGCACGGTGAGCACGAGTTTCGGAAAAGTGCTCCCTGTGCTCAACGCCCTCGACGTGCAAACCATCCGCATCTCGTCGGTCTTCATGGAATTCGTCGAGCGAATTCAGAAGATGTTCCCGGAAAACCTTCTGAATCAGTTGGACAGAGAAGCCGTCGACCATTTCCTTGGCGCCATCGCCGATCAATCGGACGAAGGACTAATGATCTCTGAAGCGGAGCGACGGATCATCGGAGAGAAGGCGATCGAGCTCATTCAGCTTTGGAATCTGACGGTCAAGAGTTGGAGATCAGGAAGAGTACCCACTGAGAGACTCGGTATCTCCTACCACGATGCGAGTCTTCTTGTCGCGGCGGCCGATAAAGTCAAGTCGATTTCCCGACAGAATCTGGCTCAGGATCCGTTTTCGATGCTCCACGGCTACATGGAACGGATTCTCGAGACGGGACAGACGGAGCAGTCCGAGTGTGCCACGAGCACTGTCTTCATCGACAAAACGCAAGTGGAAGAGGACGGACAGCTGCGGATCCAGGTGTTCATCACTAATAGATCGGTGAGTGATTACTAACTGGAAAGAGGTGATTGGAGGATTACTGTACTTCAGAACGTCACCTTGACCAACGTCGGAGTCACTCTCGCCTTCGTGAAGTCTGAAGCGAAGACTCCCGCAGTCATATTCAACATCGGTCCTTCGTGGTCCGCCGGCATCGGGAGTCTCACTGGATTGGGCTTCTTCGCCGCCGGATCCTCGTTTGAAATCCACTGGACTCGGTCTGTTTCGGTCCCAAAACGGTTGACCACCATTGCCAAATACCAGGTGGGCTAGCTCCCGTGAGCACTTCTGAATTCAGAATCTTTACAGCCGATCATCGTTTTCTCGTTCTCCTCGATGGGCCGTCTCACTCAGCAGAAGCTGTTCGCTCCGGAGATATCGGTGATTCCGAAGAAGACGATCCGCGCGATCAACATCATCAAGGACGAGCTGTCTCCGAATGAAGGCACCAACTTCTCGATCATTTCGTCGATCATCAATCCCGGCTACACAAGTCTCAAGAACGTCGAGGTTCGCATGGAAGAGCTCGTCTATTCGGCTCCCTCGGCTCATCTCAACTCGGTGTTCCTCAACGGGAAGCCGACGCACAAGTCGCTGACCCCGCAGTTCGCCGAGATTCCGAGCGGCACCACTCAACTCATCCGAGTCGTGATGACGAACGGCGGCGGAGACGACGTCGTGCCGGTGACGTCGATGAATCTGACGTGTCTCGAGAACGGACAGCTTCTTCCTCTCGAGACGACGGAGACGTACGCCATTCGTGCCGCCGGCATCTCGGACTTTGGCATGCTTCTGGCCACTCCGAAACAGTCGGCGCCGCTTTTCTACTTCCGACCCTCGGCCGCCCAGATGGTGAATGTGATCAAACTAGAGTACTTGTCCGTCCAGCGAATCAACTCGACCGATCGGAGCAGGACTGTCTACGTGGCGGCGTTCAGAAATCCGTGAGTATCCGCTCCAGTTGACAGTAGCTGATTGTCGGCTTTCCAGAGAATCAACGAGCTTCGGAGGTGCTCTCTGGGCTCGGATGCCTGTTCCGAAGGTCGGCGACGACCATAAGTTGACTTCAATTGTGGATAGAGGCGGCGTGAGACCGAGAGAGTTGCAGGCGGTTCAGTGGATTTCGGAGGAAAATGTGGGAAGAAGAAGAGGAAGAAGACGTTCTCCAACTTCCGACTTTCAGGGCATCGAATGGCTCAACTGGATCGATCCGGGAACTTCGACGTCTCAGCAAATGATCTACGATCTTCAGTTCACGAATCCCGATCTGAATCCAGAAGAGAACGAAGCCAACCCGTCGTTCGATCAACTCCAGTATCGCATCGAAATACCGCCGAACAATCTGGAGCCGGAATCGGAGATCGGAATGATCGAGGCGAGCGGCAGCGACGATTTGACCTACTTTCTGTACTCGCCGGACAACGAAAGACGGTTCTCGGTGGACTCGGAGACGGGACGGATCTTCTACGATTCGGAAGAGCCGCTTCGGAACGAGCAGGAGTACTGTGTGGTGCTGGAAGCTCGGGATCCGGAGGGAAGAGTCACGAGAGTGCCGGTGGCTATAAACAACGGTAGGCAGAGGGAGGGAAAGGAAGTGCGCTCCACTGGACAAGTGGTTTGTGTTTTCAGGTGGACAGAGGAGGGATTGCGTCCTGTTCAGCACTGTCGGATTGACGCCCATGATCCATTTCGGGAGCTACATCCCCACTCCGTCTATTTTCACGACTAGAACTATCTCGTACACCACTACTCGTATGTTTGATTGTAATTCCAACGTCTTCTGAATTGGAAGTCTTGCAGAACCGACGACTCCTAGTGCCACGTCATCGCCAACTCTAACTCCCGTGGAGACAACAGAAGGCCCGACGACGTCGGAAGCGTCAGAAGGCACAACGTCATCTCTGTCGGAAGAGACTTCCACGTCAACGTTCACCACTGCTTCTGAAGGCATGACGTCGTCTGAAACATCTCTTGGGACTTCCGAAGGAACCACGACGTCTTCCACTTCAGAAGAAACGACGTCAACGGAATCAACAGGGACGACGATCACTTTTGTGGACTCTACGTTGGAACCGATAACAGTTACCACTGAACCGAGTATCGTTACGACTTCAGAAGGCGTTGTGACGTCGACAGAAGTGCCGGTGACTTTTGAAACGAGTTCTGAATCCACTGACTTCTCCACGACGCCTTCTATGACAACTTCTGAATCGGAAGGCACCACCTCTGAATACGTGGCGTCTCCGTTCCCAACTCCCGTCACTATGGAGCCAGTGACAAGTACGTCTTCTGGAGGAACTTCTGAAGTAACCGTCTTCCCTACTCCCGACGCCACGATGATCCCTATCGTGGTTTCTTCTGAAGGAAGTCCTCCTGATTTCCCGACGCCTTCAGGAGAGGTGACTCTCGAGCCAGTGGTTGTGTCGTCTACAACGCCTTTATCTGAGTTCCCGACACCTTCGGACGGCTTCACAGATTATCCGACTTCAGAAGGAACGACGCTAACGTCTCCTGACGCCACTCTCCCAATTCTCACGACGACAGAGATCGCAGTGACTTCAGAAGAACCCATTACGACGTCAGCATCTTCCGAAGAACCAACAACGACTACTGAAGAGCCGATAACATCAACAAGCTCTTCTGAAGAGCCTTTGACGTCTACAGGCTCAATCACGTCTTCAGCACCTTCAGAAGAGCCCATCACGTCAACCGAAGAGCCGATCACGTCTTCAACAGCAGAAGTCACTCGAGTGCTTCCCACTGATCCGACGACTCCGACGACTACAGAACTCATCTACACGGCTTCTTCGGACGGAACACTGGAGCCGATAACGGCGACAATGGAGCCAGTGACCACGGAGCCCGTGAGCCCCGACACCGAAGCCACAGTCGGACCGCCGATCCGAGTGTCCACTGCAGGCGGCAACGACGGACCTCCCAGCACTGGATCATCCATCTGGACAACATCTTCTGCGCCTTCCGAATCCACTGCCCCCACCACGACGCCTTCGCCCGGAGACGTCGACATGGACTGCTCGTCGACGACGGCGGCCCTCTCGGCCTATTCGATCATCATTTGTGATGTGCAAGGAGGCGTCGCACGACGAAAGCAACGATCTCAATGAGCATGATGAACCGCTTCTCCTCTAGAACTTTATGGTTTACGGGTACCCTCTCGATCCCTTCTCTCTTCTTTCAATAAAAAGTTCCTACTACTGTTCTGGTTCTACCCTCCAATTTTCGACGATTTTGTCACGGAAGAGGGGGTAATGGGTTGACCCTCCTCCCCACAGCCACCCAAGGTCGGATTATGAAGCTTAGGCACGCAGCGCGCGGCGAGGAAGAGGACGGCAGAAATGAGACAAGCAAGGTCGGGACTGTATAAGCGTGCGGCGAGGGAAACACAGAGAGAGAGAGAGAGAGAGAGAGAGAGAGAGAGAGAGAGAGAGAGAGAGAGAGAGAGAGAGAGAGAAAAGGTAATAGCAGGGCGGCGGGACACGACAGGACGAGTGACAACACAATGTTTCTTTTTATGTTTTTTCTTGTCTCGTGCCCGGTCCTTGGTCATGTTGTGTTATTTTCAGAAACAGTCTGTTTACTTTTACCGGTATCTCAACGACGTGGTTCTAGAAGGTCCGAACCAATTCTTCATTCTTCATTCCTGTAGGTGCCGCATCTACCGTAACCCCATCATCTCCACCTTCTTGAGCTTCATCTCCTTCGTGATTCTTCTTTTCCCTCTTCTCTGCCGGTCCCTTTCGGCGTACAATACACCTTTCTTCCCCTCATCTCTTGTTTCCCCGCACACACCTGCCCCCCTCATCCACTTTCCCTGCCCGTTGTCTTTCCCGGGTCCGCCGAACGTCGCGTCGAACACTAATTTGTATCGGTGGGCCAGTCTGATTTATGTCCACCAGCCAGCCGCCGTAATTGTCCGCCGAGCCTATATAATTGCTCCTCTCTCCCTCTCTCGTGTTCCGTCCTTACCTCTCCCCTTACACGGAGCACTTTCATTTGTAGGTCAAGAAGGCACCCCCTCCGCCGAGGCTCCGCGAGAGAGGAAGAGAAGAAAGTGAGTCTTATTCCCCCCCGCCGCCGGACCACCACCACCACCGACTGAATCCTCGTCTCTTCTCGCGATGCGCTTCCTTCTTCTCTTCCTTGTGCTCATTCACACAGGTGATGCACAGTTGAGTGAGTTCCTTTCCGAAGATCGGAATCTAGAGATCACCACCTTCAGGGCTATGCGAAGCGGAAGGATCGTGTCGACACTGTGCAGACACGAGATACTCCTACTATCGGTGCCGAATGCAGGACGACTGCTTTATCGGCGAGATTTGTGACAACGGATTCTGCTGTCCCAACGTGCTGCCGACGTTTTCCCTGATGAGAGAACGTGAGTCTTTCCGGTCTTTCCTGAGTTCCTCTGTCATCACTAACCGCATGCCGACCCGCTTCCAGCCACTAGTCCCAAACCCAAAACCACTAACACCACATCGGATCCGCCGGCCGAGGAGCCGTGTCCCGACGACTCGAGATGGTCGCGTCGGTGCTCGCGAGACGAAGATTGCACCCATCTGGAGGAACTTTGCATCGAGGGAAAGTGCTGTAAAAGTGAGTTTTCAAGGCTGCCTCTCTCTCTTTTTATTTCTTCTCAAAGGACACATGGCCATTAAAGGGGGGGGGGGTCATAGAATGGAAGTGACGAAAGTGATCGAGTCGGAGAACTGTTTCGAAGAGATCGACGTGTGCCGGAAGATGTTCGACTCCACGTAGAACGTGCTGCTCGTCTGATTCAGAATCATCCGGTAGTAGGGCGTCTTGTAGGCGCCCAGATTGAAGACGTCAAAGTGCATCTTCGAGATCACCTCCGAGTCGGAGACGTCGATGAGTGTGTAGAACGAGACGCCCTTGATGCTCGCCTCGGGCGTGTAGTAGTTGCGTAACAACTGATGCGCGCGCTCGTCGGCGTACGTGACTCTCAGATCGATGGAGGTGATGATGACGAACGAGTTGAACGGGATCGTCACTGTCGAGAGGACGGGCGTCGGCATCGGATAGCACGCGATCATGCGCGTGTTCGGATTCGGTCCCATCGTGATCTCGAGCCGCAGCACCTTGTAGCCGGGCGACGCTCGCACCGCATCCTTGTTGGCCCGCTTCGTCAGACTCGACTTGATGCGCACGTTGCACATTTGTGGCCAGTAACGGTCACAGTAGTTGAGCGCCTGAAGTCACGTCTTCTGGTTTGACGTCTTCTAACCTTGACGTACCGAGTTGAAGCATTGAACGTCCTGCTCGTGGATGTACTCGACCATCGGATTGCCCGTCATTTCCACTTGTGACAGTCCCAAGTAGATACTGATCGTCTCACTGATATAGAGGACGTCGCCACGACGGTCCAGAATCACAAAGAAGCCGTCGAGTAGCTGTAAGATGATCCGTTTCCTTTTCCCTTCCTTTCTCTCTCCAACTCACATCCAAATGATTGCTAGTCCACAGCGAGTCACTGCCGTAGTAGTAGTCGGCCGAGCTGTAGGCCCGTCGCGACTGTCCGAAGATGTTGTACAGTTTGATGTAGGCCGTCGCCAGCCGCACCATCGTAGTCTTGTCGATGTGCTGGCCCGAAATGGCCCGAGCCAGCGGGAGCTCTTTGGCGAGCTGCGAGAACTCAAAGTTCTCCATTTGACGCCGCTGTTGGGCTTGCGACTTCGAGGGCTTTTCTGAAGCACCGCGGGGCTACCGTAATCCTTAGGCAAGGTCCTTTGACTTACGTTTTTCGCGATAAGGGTTCTCCATTGTTGGTCGAGAGGGTCGGAATGAGCAAAAATGGCACGAGGCCGATGAATTTATATGAAAAGAGGCAGGAGATTAGTATTCTGGACACGATATCCGAGAAGAAACTAATTACGCAATATGTCCAATTGAATTGGTTGGCTCTTGATACATATATAACAATAAATAACATGATGAGGTCTCCAATTTGCAGCGTGCGCAATGCAGCGGAGAGCCCTCCTCGACGAGCTTCGCACAATGGAAATCGTCGGACAGGCGATACCGCTGTGCGAGGAAAGCGGTCTTGCGTGGCGCAGAAGGTTTGTGTACTCGCCGGGGAAGCTGCGCCGAACAGCGGCCGGATGGTCTAGGGGTATGATTCTCGCTTCGGGTGCGAGAGGTCCCGGGTTCGACTCCCGGTTCGGCCCAAATCGCTTTTGGTTTCAGGCAATGTCTCGCCGGCACAGATGTTTGCTGGTGCGTCACTCGCTACGGCCGAAGGTTGACCGGAAAAGAGAGTAGAGATGAGAAAGGCTGCGAGACGGTTCGAAGGAAACAAGAGAACCTCGCATTGAAGGCGGCAGCCCTTTTGAGAGAGCAACGAGAGAAGGAAGCAGTAAGCGCGTCGTTCGAGAAGCAGAGGCTTCTAGCTCCTAAACCTTTCAGAAGTGCCTTCACGAGTCACCGGGAGAATGTCCCCTCCCACCGAACGCTTCAATAACTTCCCTAATGCGTTGCCAGTGCGACACGGACTGCGAACGCGGCGAAAAGTGCTGCCCGAGCTCCGAAACTAACAATAACTACCCCGCTTGCCTGCCAGCTCTAACCAAACTAATGTCCCAGCCCGTTTCTAACGAAAGTCTGTAACAAAACTGAAAGTGACCGGTCAAACGAACAGTTACAGTAACCCCGACCATCTCGATGGTGTGCGGAGCCAATGAGCAGTACTCTGCGTGCTACACCTCGTGCCAGCCTTCGTGCCAAGACCCATCGACTCCGGCGTGTCCTGCTCCCGGCTGCCAACCCGGATGCATCTGTCTTCCAGGTACCCATTCAGGACTATACAGTAACCCGTTATCCGAACCCTCCTGAAGGCTACATCCGACGCGACAGCTCCCCGAGATCCGCGTGTGTTCCACGTGCTTTGTGCCAAGCCTACGACCTGACGATCCGATGTGCGGACGAGCGGCGACAGTACCAGACGTGCGGCAGTGCGTGTCCGATCAGCTGCGAGACTCGGAATCAGCCGAGGTGCACGGAGAGGTGCGTCACCGGATGCTTCTGCAAGATTCCCTTCATTCTCGAGAACGCCGACGACCCACTCCACTCCAGGTAGCTCCAATCGGCACGTCTTCTGCAATGACGAACATTTTCAGATGCATTCTGCCCTCCGAATGTCCGGATCTCCCGACTCCGGCACCCGAAATAGTCGAGCAGTTCGTGCAGCGGAATCCACAACTGGCCGGCCGCTACGGAAATGTGGATCTGCAGTACCCGACGTCTCCGCGAACGACTACTTCGTTCCCGACGCTGTCTCCCTCTTCGCCCGCCTCCTCCGTCATTCCCACGATCCCCTCTCAGCCTTCCCCGTCCACCGTCGACCGTCTCCGACCCACTCTGATCCCGGAACGACACTGTGAGCACCCGCTGAAGAACTATATGAGTTGTGGCAGCAAGTGTCCCGCCTCGTGTGACCGTCCACTGTCACAGGCCGCCTCCCTCGACTGTGCTCTCTCCTGTGAGCCCGGCTGCTTCTGCCGTCTTCCCTACGTGCTCGCCGACTCGAACGATCCCAATTCCACGTGCATCCTGCCCCAACTGTGTCCCCGCAAGAACATCCCGCCCTCCTCGGCAAGCCTTCCCGCCAGTCAGTCTTGTCCCGATCCGCGCAAGGAATGGAGCCAGTGCGGCGCTCTTAGTTGCTCCAGATCGTGTGCGAACCCGCTCGGACGGTGCGGCAGCGGCCAATGCTTCCCCGGATGCGTGTGCCGTCAGCCGTACGTGCTCCTCCATCCGAACGATCCGACCTCGCGATGCGTCCTTCCGGCCGAGTGCGACCGCGGATGCGAGGATCCGACGAAGGAGTTCCAGACGTGCGGCAGCTCGTGTCCGATGGGATGCGACAATCGACATCCGAAGAACTGTGCTCCCTGTCAGACCGGCTGCTTCTGCAAGAACGGACTCGTGTTCGAGAACTCTGCCACGTGGCACACGTCAAAATGCGTGCGGATTGAAGAGTGTCCAGAAGAGACGACGACTACTGAAGAGGAGAAAGAAGACGTGACGACGACGACGCCTACTACCACGACTACATCCACTCCGTCCACAGAACCCTCCCACGTCACCACGATAATCGCTCAATTCCAAGAGACTCGAGGACGTCCGACGTCTTCTGGATCCGTCACTTCAGACTCCGACTTGCTCGCCCTCAAACCCACTGTCCCCCAGCAATCCGAGTGCCCGGCCACCACTTTCGACGTCGGCGGCCGCGGCTGCAACTCCGACATGGACTGTCCCGTCGAGCAGAGGTGCTGTCGTCCGATGATCGTGTCACTGGGCGTCAATCCGCAGAGGTGCGTCTGTCCCGACAAGCACGCCGTCTGGTCCTCGTGCGGCACTCTGTGTCCGGAGTACTGCGGTCAGCCATCGGTTCCCGTCTGCTCGGGCACATGCAGTGCCGGATGTCACTGTGCTCCCGGCTTTGTGAAGTCTCGCAACGACGTGACTGCTCCGTGCGTCCCTCGGGAATCGTGCTCGTCGAGCCTCGGGACGAGCACGACGACCAGAAGGATCGATCCGGTCGCGGCGATGATGGACGAGCCGAGTGCGGTGCGGTTCGCCACGATCCGAGAGATCACTCCACAGGATCCGTACCTTGAAGACGTCGTGAGTCCTTTCGCCTCTTTCCCACCGAACTGCTTGTTTCTTCAGATCGCCGTGGCGATTCTCGTCACGCGAGAGGGGTCCCACATCGGAAGGTTCACATTCTCGCAACTCACCTCCACCGCGCTCCGCATCCACGGCGAGATCTACACTCTTCCCGTCGGCCGACACGCCGTCGTGCTCCACCAGTTCGGTGACTCTTCCGAGGGATGTTCGCGGGTCGGAGCACCGTTCTCCAAGTCGTTGAGCCCGTCACTCGGGGATATCACAGAGAGCGGAAAGTTCGACCGAATCATCGATTGGCCGGTGGCTGACGTCGTCGGACGGGCTGTCGTGATCTACCCGTAAGTTGGGATTCTAGGCCACCAGGATGGGATTCTAGGCCATGATGTTCACTTTCAGCTTCTCCACATCGGAATGGGGAATGCGAACGCATTTCGGCGAACGACCGCTCGCCTGCGGAACCATTGGCATTTCGAAAGTGAGACTCTGAATGCCACCGCCTCTTCTTGTTTCGACCCCCTTTAATGATCCTCGTTGTTCCTTTTCCAATGAATTGTACCCTTGCTCATATCTTTCTCGAATAAAAACGACCGAACACACAAAAACAAGATCCCACGGTTCAATGCGAACAAACTTGTTATTTTGTTCCGGGAAAACTGGAAAAATTGGATTTTCTTCCGAATCGTTCACTTTCCGCCCAGCCTTTTCTCATTCCGTTTTCATTCCGAAATGAGCCAAAAAACGGAGATTTTCGTTGATTTGAAAACGCGATTGCTCTGCGGAACTTGTATGCTTTTGGTGAGTTTTCCGGAAGTTTCGAAAAAACTGTCACGGGATTACTGTAGATTTCGTCGATCGGACTCTTCCTGAACGCGCTCGTTGTTCGACGATTCGCCGGTTTCAAGACGCTTTCCAATGGTTTCTACGTCCTGTGTTTCTCGAAAGCCATCGGAAACGCGCTCATTTGCATCATCAACCTGTTCTGGATAGGGCCGGCGATTCTGATGTAAGAGGAAACGCTGCTCGAGTTTTCTAGTCCCCACCTACTTTCCAGTGGTTCCCTGTTCCTTCCGTTGGTTCTCAATCAGTTTCTGGGACAACTCAACGAGTACGGACTCTACATAATGGGTCCGCTGACCCAGATTCTGATGGCCACCGATCGATTCTTCATCGTTTTCATGCCGCTGAGCATCTCGGATCGACAGAGGTGTCGGTTTTCGAGCAGAAGTGTGACTGGATTCTGGATCTTCTCCGCACTTTTCACGGGAATCTCTTATAGAGGCGAGTGATTCGGACGGTCCCATTCGCGAACAGTGAAGTTTCAGACAACTGCTGGGTGCACTTCTCGCTTCAAGACCTCAACTACAAGGCGTTCAATCCGGCTTGCGACGAGCTCCACCTCCGAGCTCTTTCCGTGCTGTGCATCGTTCTCGCCGCAACGTCATCGTGTTTGCAGTTCCTGACTCTGTTGAGACTGCTCGTTCTGGTACTCACACCTGTCTGAAACTCGGATCATTGTGCTCCCCTTTGCAGTTCTCCGACAAGGCCATTCACCGAGCTTCCACTCATCGTCGTCGCCGAACGATTCGTCTCTTCGTGCAAAGCGTCTTCCAGGACTGTCTCCACTGCCTGGACCTTCTGAATTCCAACAACTACTTCGGAGTCGAGACGACCATTGGCCACTTCTTCATCTACACCTTCTCGCTCGTCTTCGTGCACGCTACGGACGGCTTCATCATGTGTTTGTTCCATTTCGGAGGCGTCCGGAACAGTAGAAGCGTCCCGCTCTCGCGTGTAATTCACGTGGCAGAAGAGCCGAAGGGTCCGGTGACATAGAAGCTAGATGGGTGTTTTATTCTTACGCTCATGTGTTCATGTGATCTCTATGAATGGTTTTCTGGGATACGTGATTCAATTCCAGCTTGCATTTCCTTTGTTATGAGTAAAAGCTCGGGAACCACAAACGAAGAGAGCAACTACTTATTTGTTACCTGAAAAGGGGAATCGGAACTTTATTCGTTGGGAGGAGACGGATTTTCATTGGATTTGTGGCCCTAAAGAGGGCCGTTGGGTTCGGTTGATGTTTGATTCGAAACGGCTCAAATTACGAGTAATTTAAGCACGCTCTCCTCGGATACGTCTGGCCAGCTGGATATCCTTCGGCATGATGGTGACTCGCTTGGCGTGGATGGCGCACAAGTTGGTGTCCTCGAAGAGTCCGACGAGGTAAGCCTCGGCGGCCTCCTGAAGAGCCATGACGGCGGAGGATTGGAAGCGCAGATCGGTCTTGAAGTCCTGAGCGATCTCACGGACAAGTCGCTGGAACGGCAACTTGCGGATGAGGAGCTCGGTCGACTTCTGGTAGCGTCTGATCTCACGAAGAGCGACGGTTCCCGGACGGTAACGATGCGGCTTCTTGACTCCTCCGGCGGCTGGCGCCGATTTGCGAGCCGCCTTGGAGGCGAGCTGCTTTCTCGGGGCCTTTCCTCCGGTAGACTTGCGGGCGGTTTGCTTGGTACGAGCCATTTCGATGAATATCCGACGTTGGTTGGACTGTAGAGTATGGGCGACACTCGGGCTATTTATACGCCCGATTCGCGCGCGATTGCGGACCGGTGGGTGGGCGGTACATTCGCGTTGGAGCGCGCTTGCATCAGGAGGGTGTGTCCCCGCAGGGGGGTTCACCCTGACAGTTCTCCGCCCACACCGCAAGCGAGTCAGATCCGTATAAAAGAGCCAGCGCAGTCTGTATTCTCATCTCACTTGTGAGTCTTCAACCAAGCAACTTCGACAATGACCGGACGTGGAAAGGGAGGAAAAGGCCTCGGAAAAGGTGGTGCCAAGCGCCATCGCAAGGTCCTCCGCGACAACATCCAAGGAATCACGAAGCCCGCCATCCGTCGTCTCGCTCGCCGTGGAGGAGTCAAGCGTATTTCTGGCCTCATCTACGAGGAGACCCGCGGAGTTCTCAAGGTTTTCCTTGAGAACGTCATCCGTGATGCCGTCACCTACTGCGAGCACGCCAAGAGAAAGACCGTCACCGCCATGGACGTCGTCTATGCTTTGAAGCGCCAAGGAAGAACCCTGTACGGATTCGGAGGATAATTTCCACCGCTTCCATGCAACCAACCAACCGAACCCAACGGCCCTCTTTAGGGCCACAATTCCTATGAAAAATCCTCAACACGATTGAATAAAGTTGTCATGTTTTCTTTTCATTTCCAGATTAGCAGTCGTGTTTCGCGACTCTTTCGCCAAAGGACGACATTCTCAGTCTCCCGATGACGTGGCGGCGAGAAGTATCGTCGCCATGGAAATTTCCAGGATTGCAATCAACGCCAGCATCTTCTGAGTCGTCGACATTTTGAAAGTCTTTGCGCGCGCGCGCATTTCAAATTTCGCCCGCTCGTCCTCTAACTGGCGTCAATGACGTCGCGTCACTCCTGTTATCTAATCGGATGGTCATTCTGTTTGCGTCGCGTTTGGCGCCGAAATTTGAATTTCAAGGTTGAAAGAATGAGAGGGTCATTCTTCTCTTTCGTCGGAAAGAATGGGAATAAATTACTGCATACAGCGGGGAGCAGATGCCAGAGGACAATGAGATTGACAGCTGTCACATCGTTTCACGATAAAACGATGTCGGTGAAATTCATTCAAAATGCAGTGTTTTGAATGAAGAATTGAAGTTCGTTGTAAGCTGAAAAGTGAAGTACCCGGATAGAAAAGAAGTGGAAAGAAAGATATTTTGAAAAACAACGGGAAAAATGAACAGCGAAGCCGATTAAAGAGTCTGGTAAACCCTGCATTAGAAATCTGTAAAGCGAAGCAAAACATTTTATTGAGAGATTATTTTTTGGATTTTTTTTGGGATTGTGGCCCTAAAGAGGGCCGTTGGGTTCGGTTGGGTGCTTTCAGCTCGAGAGCTTACTTGCTGGAGGTGTACTTGGTGACAGCCTTGGTTCCCTCAGAGACGGCGTGCTTGGCGAGCTCTCCCGGAAGGATCAGACGGACGGCCGTCTGAATTTCGCGGGACGAGATCGTGGAGCGCTTGTTGTAGTGAGCGAGACGAGAAGCCTCGGCGGCGATGCGCTCGAAGACGTCGTTCACGAACGAGTTCATGATGGACATAGCCTTGGAAGAGACTCCAGTGTCGGGGTGGACCTGCTTGAGCACACGGTAGATGTACACAGAGTAGGATTCCTTGCGGGAGTGCTTCCTCTTCTTGTCGGTCTTCGGCTTCGTCACCGACTTGGCGGCTTTCTTCGCTCCCTTGGCAGACGGCTTCGGCGGGGCCATTTCGATTGAGTTGGACTGGTCGTTGGACAAGTATGAAGAGGAGGGTTGGTACGCGTTGCTTTTATATGCGCCCACCGGTGCGGGGGAGGGACGAGGATTCATCAGCGACGCGTATGTTCCCAAGGGCGGGGGTGTGTCCCCGCAGGGGGGTAGGCCCGCCCATACACCGCTCGTTTCGTATATAAGCGCGTGTGCGCGCCACTTTCTTCAGATAGTTCTTCAACTACCACCAACAACTCAACTCAACCATGTCTGGACGCGGAAAGGGAGGAAAAGCCAAGACCGGAGGAAAGGCCAAGTCTCGCTCGTCAAGAGCCGGACTCCAATTCCCGGTCGGACGTCTTCACCGAATCCTCCGCAAGGGAAACTACGCTCAACGTGTCGGAGCTGGAGCCCCAGTCTACCTGGCCGCCGTTCTTGAGTACCTCGCTGCTGAGGTTCTCGAGTTGGCCGGAAACGCCGCTCGTGACAACAAGAAGACCCGTATCGCCCCGAGACATCTCCAACTCGCTGTCCGCAACGACGAGGAGCTGAACAAGCTGTTGGCCGGAGTGACCATCGCCCAGGGAGGAGTTCTTCCGAACATCCAGGCCGTTCTTCTGCCCAAGAAGACTGCCGGAGACAAGGAATAATTTCCTTTCCCGACAACCCCAACCGAACCCAACGGCCCTCTTTAGGGCCACAATTCCAAAGAAAATCCCAAAAAAAACGTTCCAATAAAAGTTTTCACTTCCATTTACAGATTTGTATGCAGGTTTCTAGCGAACATCTCTCGAAAACTCGGCAAGGTGTTCCATACTTTCGCCAAAAGTTTCAACAAAAACTTAGTGTCAGTCGTGTCGACTAAAGGACCGTGAACATGTCGCCAGTTTTCAAATTTCCATTCTTTGTCTGTCTTCGTCCCATTATTTCTCCTGACACCGGTTCCATTGCGCAGCTGCAGTAATTTCCGAATTCCATCCGACGAAAAAGATTAATGAATGACCTTCCTTTTCTTCCTCGCTCGCCTCAAAACCTTGAAATTCAAATTTCGGCGCCAAACGCGACGCAAGCAGTATGATCATCCGATTAGATAACAGGAGTGACGCGACGTCATTGACGCCCGTTTGGAGGACGAGCGGGCGAAATTTGAAATGCGCGCGCACGCAATTTTCAGTGACGTCACAGAGGAACTTGGCGAATTTCAGATAATTGGTCAGATTCTATTTAGAATAATTTCGAAGCTGGACTAGGAGCAGCTTTTATTCTAAGAAAACAACCATATTTGTCGATCACAGGGTGGCCCGGTCGGCCTGGATTTTGAATACCACATGAATGCGCGGCAGTCACTTTTTTCAAAATGTCGACGACTCCGAAGATTACAACCCTGGAAAATTTCATGCTGATGATGAACCAAGAACGTCGTTCACTGGCGAAAGGGAATCAAGAGTTTACCTGGAAATGAAAAGAAAACAGGACAACTTTATTCAATCGCGTTGAGGATTTTTCATAGGAATTGTGGCCCTAAAGAGGGCCGTTGGGTTCGGTTGGTTGGTTGCATGGAAGCGGTGGAAATTATCCTCCGAATCCGTACAGGGTTCTTCCTTGGCGCTTCAAAGCATAGACGACGTCCATGGCGGTGACGGTCTTTCTCTTGGCGTGCTCGCAGTAGGTGACGGCATCACGGATGACGTTCTCAAGGAAAACCTTGAGAACTCCGCGGGTCTCCTCGTAGATCAGACCAGAAATACGCTTGACTCCTCCACGGCGAGCGAGACGACGGATGGCGGGCTTCGTGATTCCCTGGATGTTGTCGCGAAGGACCTTGCGATGGCGCTTGGCACCACCTTTTCCGAGGCCTTTTCCTCCCTTTCCACGTCCGGTCATTGTCGAAGTTGCTTGGTTGAAGACTCACAAGTGAGATGAGAATACAGACTGCGCTGGCTCTTTTATACGGATCTGATTCGCTTGCGGTGTGGGCGGAGAACTGTCAGGGTGAACCCCCCTGCGGGGACACACCCTCCTGGTGCAAGCGCGCTCCAACGCGAATGTACCGCCCACCCACCGGTCCGCAATCGCGCGCGAATCGGGCGTATAAATAGCCCCAGTGTCCCCCATACTCTACAGTCCAACCAACGTCGGATATTCATCGAAATGGCTCGTACCAAGCAAACCGCCCGCAAGTCTACCGGAGGAAAGGCCCCGAGAAAGCAGCTCGCCTCCAAGGCGGCTCGCAAATCGGCGCCAGCCGCCGGAGGAGTCAAGAAGCCGCATCGTTACCGTCCGGGAACCGTCGCTCTTCGTGAGATCAGACGCTACCAGAAGTCGACCGAGCTCCTCATCCGCAAGTTGCCGTTCCAGCGACTTGTCCGTGAGATCGCTCAGGACTTCAAGACCGATCTGCGCTTCCAATCCTCCGCCGTCATGGCTCTTCAGGAGGCCGCCGAGGCTTACCTCGTCGGACTCTTCGAGGACACCAACTTGTGCGCCATCCACGCCAAGCGAGTCACCATCATGCCGAAGGATATCCAGCTGGCCAGACGTATCCGAGGAGAGCGTGCTTAAATTACTCGTAATTTGAGCCGTTTCGAATCAAACATCAACCGAACCCAACGGCCCTCTTTAGGGCCACAAATCCAAAGAAAATCCATCTCATTCCAACGAATAATTCCCAATTCCCCCTTTCAGATATTTATCATAGTGACTCAAGCTGTTGTTTATGCGTTTCTCGACTTCCATTCTGCAAGAGGAGTAAGAAATGGAACTGCTTCTCGTTGTCCAAATGACAGCTGGAATCGAATTACTTAACGAGCTCCCCGAAAACCATTCATAGTCCGTAGCGTACACGCAGACAAGGTGTAGATGAAGAAGTGACCGAAAAATCCTCAACACGATTGAATAAAATTGTCCGGTTTTCTTTTCATTTCCAGATTAGCAGTCGTGTTTCGCGACTCTTTCGCCAAAGGACGACATTCTCAGTCTCCCGATGACGTGGCGGCGAGAAGTATCGTTAGCATGGAAATTTCCAGGATTGCAATCAACGCCGGCATCTTCGTCGACATTTTGAAAGTCTTTGCGCGCGCGCATTTCAAATTTCGCCCGCTCGTCCTCTAACTGGCGTCAATGACGTCGCGTCACTCCTGTTATCTAATCGGATGGTCATTCTGTTTGCGTCGCGTTTGGCGCCGAAATTTGAATTTCAAGGTTGAAAGAGTCATTCTTCTCTTTCGTCGGAAAGAATGGGAATAAATTACTGCATACAGCGGGGAGCAGATGCCAGAGGACAATGGGACTGACAGCTGTCACGCCGTTTCACGATGAAACTATGTCTGTGAAATTTATTCAAAATACAGTGTTTTCAATGAAGAATTGAAATTGGTAGTTAACTGAAAATTGGAGAACTCGGATTCTCTTTAATTCAGTGCTTCGAGATATGCGCCGGAGTTATATTTAGAACTGAACTGGCCAGAAAGGAAACTAATCTGTAGGCTGGAAAAGTTTCAGAACTCTTTTAGCCAACCTGCATAAAAATCTGTAAATCGGAGTGAAAACTTTATTGAAATCTTTTTTTTTTGGGATTTTCTTTGGAATTGTGGCCCTAAAGAGGGCCGTTGGGTTCGGTTGGGGTTGTCGGGAAAGGAAATTATTCCTTGTCTCCGGCAGTCTTCTTGGGCAGAAGAACGGCCTGGATGTTCGGAAGAACTCCTCCCTGGGCGATGGTCACTCCGGCCAACAGCTTGTTCAGCTCCTCGTCGTTGCGGACAGCGAGTTGGAGATGTCTCGGGGCGATACGGGTCTTCTTGTTGTCACGAGCGGCGTTTCCGGCCAACTCGAGAACCTCAGCAGCGAGGTACTCGAGAACGGCGGCCAGGTAGACTGGGGCTCCGGCTCCGACACGTTGAGCGTAGTTTCCCTTGCGGAGGATTCGGTGAAGACGTCCGACCGGGAATTGGAGTCCGGCTCTCGACGAGCGAGACTTGGCCTTTCCTCCGGTCTTGGCTTTTCCTCCCTTTCCGCGTCCAGACATGGTTGAGTTGAGTTGTTGGTGGTAGTTGAAGAACTATCTGAAGAAAGTGGCGCGCACACGCGCTTATATACGAAACGAGCGGTGCATGGGCGGGCCTACCCCCCTGCGGGGACACACCCCCGCCCTTGGGAACATACGCGTCGCTGATGAATCCTCGTCCCTCCCCCGCACCGGTGTGCGCATATAAAAGCAACGCGTACCAACCCTCCTCTTCATACTTGTCCAACGACCAGTCCAACTCAATCGAAATGGCCCCGCCGAAGCCGTCTGCCAAGGGAGCGAAGAAAGCCGCCAAGTCGGTGACGAAGCCGAAGACCGACAAGAAGAGGAAGCACTCCCGCAAGGAATCCTACTCTGTGTACATCTACCGTGTGCTCAAGCAGGTCCACCCCGACACTGGAGTCTCTTCCAAGGCTATGTCCATCATGAACTCGTTCGTGAACGACGTCTTCGAGCGCATCGCCGCCGAGGCTTCTCGTCTCGCTCACTACAACAAGCGCTCCACGATCTCGTCCCGCGAAATTCAGACGGCCGTCCGTCTGATCCTTCCGGGAGAGCTCGCCAAGCACGCCGTCTCTGAGGGAACCAAGGCTGTCACCAAGTACACCTCCAGCAAGTAAGCTCTCGAGCTGAAAGCACCCAACCGAACCCAACGGCCCTCTTTAGGGCCACAATCCCAAAGAAAATCCATTTCTCAACGAATAAAGCTTTCAATTGTTTTGCCTCCACCGACGTGTGAAGATCCGTGGTACCGCTACTGGAAGCGCCGCGTCTCTACGATATCTGTCAATGGTGTTCATTCTGCAACGAAATCCTGTGTAACGGTTGAAAATAGGCCTCAAATTGAAAATGCGAAACTTATTGGCTGGCGTTAATTACCCATTAGTCGGGTCGTCGCCCCTAAAAACCTCTCAACCAACGCCTTCGCCGACGAAGAAAAGGTTCATGCATACCGAAAATTGCGATATACTTCGTCGACAAACCTCCGACAAAGAAACCTCTCTTTCCAGATTTTGATCAGGAAAGTTTCGAGTCGAAAGGCGTCGTCTTGTTGTAGTCTTTATGAGAGGTTCTTCTAAATAACTGTCCAGGCCATATGTACAAAAGGAGAGGAAAAAAGCAACCGAAAAAGTAGCTGTGTACCCATAAGCAGAGAAAAAGGAGGGAAACGAAGCAAGAAAAAGAAAGGAATCACAATTGGGGAGAGGGAAAACAAGGATAAAACGTCTGGTGGAACGGATAAAGCAATCAACGAGAGAACAGAAATGAAAAGAACTGGGGTTCTAATGAGAGTGTCCCGAAGCGAGAATGGCTGGAACGACGGCGCCGCCGATGATCAGAAGGAGCTCCTTGACGGTGTAGCTGGGACCAGCAGAGTGCGAGTGGCCTATAGAGGAAGGAGCGGTGGCGTCGACGACAAGGGAGTACTCGGACTGCTTGTTGTTGGCCTGAAGAAGAGGAATTGAAGTATTCTGACGTGGCAGTGAAGTGTACTTACCAGTTCCGGTAGGACGTGAACTGTGGCTACGTAAAGGAAGGTGCCGGCCGAGAAGAGCATCAAGACTCCAGTCGAAGACTCTGAGCGCATCGACTCCCCCATCTGGAATGAAAGTTCACTCTTCATTTCCCTTCGTTCTTGGACCCACATGCATGATGAGCACGAATGTGATGAGTGCGGCTGCTGGCGCGGCAGCTGAGAACACAATCAGATGTTTGCGAATCGAGCGTCGGTCGATCGATTCCATCAGAAGGAACGAGACGAGTCCGAAGGCGGCGGGTGCTTTGTGAAGCATGATGGCAACGAACACGATGATTTGAACGTCGGACTTGTTGATGACAGATGCGGATCCGAGCGCCACACCGTCGGCTGGAAGAAGAAACATTTTCAGATGGGTGTTTGAGCAGAATTTAGAATTAAATTGGTTGGAACTGCCTTTTTGAGTTTTTCTAGTAGAAGTTGCGAAAAACTTACCGGCAGCGTGCACAACAAGTCCTATTGTGGCTGAGATTCCGATTCGACTCCTTCCCGATCGATCATCTGAAGACGATCGTTGTTTTTATTTCGTGCTCTACATGCAAAGCCAGAAATCTTACTTCTAGCAACAGTGGCGCTTCCGATCTGATCGACGAGCAGCATTAGAACGAATCCGAGCACAAGCGAGTATCCGATCTGCGAGTGGATGTTGCCGTGAGCATGTTTGTGCTCTTTCTCCTCCTTTTCGGGCTCTTTCTCGTCTTTCGAGTGAGTTTCCACTATAACTTCTCGTTTACTTCGAGCTCCTTGTGAATCTTCTGAATGCGGCGGCGAGCGGACTGCTCTTTGTATTCTTAAAATAGTTTTTTCTTATTTTTCAGAAAGTTTATCGAAAACTGACGCTTCATTGAGAACGGCGTCTTTCGGAATGATTCGTGGTAGATTATCCTCCTTCTCCTTTCCGTTTTCCTCCAGAATTTGCTTAGCCTCAGCCGGATTCACAATCGCTCCGACCTGCGAAACAATCGGAGTTTCATGCTCGTGGTGGTGATGATGTGCTTCTGAATGAGAGATTCGATGTTTTCATTAAGCTGATAAAAAACGCACCATTTTGAACCGAATACAACGCTTCGACGCCTTCTGGAATTATGACAGAAAGTGCGGTGCCGACGAGCAGTCCGGCGCCGAAAATGCTCACTAACCGAATGCGAGACTGCAATAAGACGATATTTTTTGTTGCGAATTGAAGATTTTGAATGAAAACTCACTTCTGATAAACTGAACATGAGTGGTATTGAGCCGGCGATGTAGCTGCCGAAGAACATGGCCGTCGAGAGTATCAAGAGGAAACTGACCCCCTCCATTTCCTGCAATTATCGATTTTTGAACCAGATGTCTTCAAAATCTTCAAAAAAGTTTCAATTTGGAAAAACGATTCATCGCTCGTGACATGGCAAATTGATGGCTGCGCGATAAAGTTGGCTGCTGAAAGACGCGTAAATCGACACGAGAGAAGTGGTGTGCAGTGGAGCGCGTTTGCATTGTTTGCCAAGGGACTGGGGCCGCTGCCTAGCGGTAAAGCGCGGATTTTGAGTTTTTTTTTTGAAGAAAAAACGGTTTTTCATCAGTTTTTATTGAAAAACAAATAATTCGACTTAAAATTCAGCAAAAATGCATAATCTAATTAGAAAACATGTGAAAGAAAAGAGCCAAAACGCGGCGAAGTTTCAAACTTCTACTTTCTTTGTTTACATTCAAACAACTTTCCCACAAAATATTCAATTCCAAGAGAAAAATTTTTTTTCAGTCCCTCCAATACCTGCAAAACTTCGGCCACCATCTCTGCTCTGCGTAGGGGTCTTGCTCTTCCGCACCGAACTTTCGTCCTCCAAAATAACAGTCACAAGGAAACTCTTTTGATGATCGCTAGAGTAATAAAACGATGGCATTCACATTCGAGAGGGAAGTGCGAGTGATTTGTGCCGAAGGTGCGACGGAGCAAAGAGCACACGTGCCCACGCGTTCCAAAAAAGGTGTGGACGACCGTTCGACCCGGAAAGTCGAAAGAGCACATCAATCAGCGACCCCTGGGGGTTGAGTCACGCACACTGTGACACCAAACTTCGTGCGAAAACCATCGAGTAAGGTCAAATGATTCACGATGGAAGATGATGACAATGAGCGCCTCCTTCACCAACACCTCCATCCTCGCTCGTTTTCGTCTCTAATCGTCTCAGAAGAAGCGGCGAATGAATCAAGTGGAAATGTCACAGCTGCACGGCGCACCGATTCGCTCGATAACGATATTTGTGCGGCAAGTGTGAGTGGGGTAAAATGTGAGAAGACCAAACTAGGGTTTATCGATACGACGACGAGGACGACATCATCCGAAACTGATAACGTTTCGTTTATAAAGGGTGGTCGGAAAGGAAGGAGAGTGCTCGAAGTTTCAGAGCGAAACGAGAAGAAGAAGATAACGAAGGAGGAGATGGCCTTCTTCAGGCTCTCTCTCGCTCTCTTTTACATTCTCGCTGCAGTCGAGGCGGACCTCAAGTGCTATGGAGCCGACTGCAAAGTGCCGCATTATATGGAAGACACGTGAGTTGAACGAGGTGCTTACAGTAACCGAATCCATGGTTTTCAGAGAGCAATGTCACGGATTGGATTGCGAGTCGAAAGAAACGCTGCTCGAAATGATCTCGCACTACCAAAAGGCGAAGCACGACGACTACATGGCTCCGCTCACAAACCCGCTTAGAGACGATAAGTCGGCGCTTTTCCTCTCCGAGGTACGCACCTAATCTCCCCTCTTTCTGCATGTTCGTACCTGTGTTTAGATTGGCGTCTCCTCGGAGCTCGCCGCCACCGTCTCGCCGCAGTGCTCGATCTGCAGTCAGCCGGGACTCTGCAACACGGGACAATGCGTTCCCGACTCGAAGCAACCGTGGAAGTACTTCTAGTCAGTTTCGGCTCCCTTCCTTCCGACTTCCAGTCTCTCCCTCTTTCAGCTGCGTTTGCCCCGACAACACTTCGGGTCGTTACTGTCAGAATGTGATCGAGTGCAAGGCGAACTCGTGCGGCCAGAATACACTGTGCTACGTGGCGAACCATCAGCTGAACTGCGTGTGCAAGCCCGGATACACGGCCAAGTGGAACGGACGCGACTGCGACATGAAGGTTCAGAAGGCGTGCATGAGCGGAGACCCGCACTACGTCACCTACGACGGCCTTCGCTTCGACTACCAGGGCACGTGTCCGTACGTCTTCTCGCAGCCGTGCAAGACGTTGCCCGCCCCCTACCTCTGGTACTCGGTGAGAGCCAAGAACGAGCTGCCCGGAAAGGGATATCAGTGAGTTCCCGAGCCCCTCTCTCCCTTCTTTCAATAAGCTCCGCCCCTTTCCAGCATCTCGCAAGTGTCGGAAGTTGAAGTCGACCTCTACAACATGACGATCCACGTGGACGGCCGATCGAAGACGTCCATCGTGAACGGAGTACAAGTGCTCACGCCGTGGTACTACCCGAACAAGGCGAACTGGATCGTGCGCATCCGCTACTCGGGCAGCACGTTCACCATCGAGAACGATCAGGGCATCACCGTCACGTTCACCACCTACAACTCGCTGTGCGTCGAAGTGCCCGACATTCCGACGTTCCAGGGACAGACGACGCTCTGCGGACTGGCCGGAAACATTGACGGAAAGAGACTGGACGACGTCGTTCACAAGAACGGCACCGTCTTGAACATCAAGTCTTCTCGACAGCCGGAGAACAACAACCACGTGCCATTCATGCAGTTTGAGGTGCGCACACCGAATCTAGGTCGACCCACCATAACCCCATTCGTTTGCAGGACTCTTGGATCACCGACAAGTTCCTCGTGCTCCGTCCAGGCCAAGAGAACTGTTTGAACGGGCAGACCATCGACAACAACACGAATTGCGTCAGTACTACTATTAGTCTAGCGAGTTGCGCGGTACCGCTCAACCCTCCCGCCGGCACGTCTTCCGATTCTCAACGCATTCTTCTTTCAGGACGTCGAGACCGCGTCGCAGATCTGCTTCCCGATCCAGCAGGCCGAGAACGGAGCCGGCCCGTTCGGAGCCTGTCAACTCATGGGCAACGACACTCTCGAGGATTTCTACTACAACTGCATCTACGATGTGTGCCGCAATCCGGCCTACAAGTGCACGGCGCTCGCCTACTTCTTCCAGTCCTGCCAGCTCGCTCTGCCGCAGCAGCAGCAGAACGCCGACTGGCGCGCCCAGGTCAGCTGTCCGTTGGCGTGTCCGCTGAACGCGCACGGCTCCATCTGCACGTCTTCGTGCCCGTCCACGTGTGCCGAACCGTATCCAGAGTACTGTGACCAGGGATGTGTGGATGGTTGCGAGTGCGATCCTGGATACGTCGTGGACAACACTGTCACCGGATCCGTCAAGTGCATCCGTCTCGATCAGTGCGGATGTGTGGACGAGAACGGAAATGCGCACAAACCGGGCAAACCGTGGGTCACACAGAACTGCACGATCTACCACGAGTGCCAGAACGGAACCATGTACAGCGAGTACCGCCCGTGCTCGGACTACGGTACCTGCACGCTCAACTCGATCGACTTTGCGTGCACCTGCAACAAGGGCTTCCGCGGCGACGGCTACAACTGCACGGACATCAACGAGTGCGTCGAGACGCCCGGAATCTGCGGCCACGGACAGTGCATCAACCTGCCGGGAACTTATCAGTGCAAGTGCGACGACTTCTGGCTGGGCGACCAATGCAACACCTACAAGCCGAGACGGCACTGCGCGGATCTCTACGTCTACTGGGGAGAGCGCGCCAGCGGCGTCTACTCCATCAACCCGCCATTCACGCTGCCGCAACGCGCGCCGTTCACTCCGATGAACGTCTACTGCGACATGTCGAGCAACGGAGGTGGCTACACGCTGATGTCGACCGATTCGGGCGACTTGAACGTCAACAAGACCTACCAGGACTACATCATCGGGTTCGGAACGCCGGCGAACCTCTCCGTGTGGATCGGACTCGAGTTCATCCATCAGCTGACCACCTACCAACCGCACAGCCTTCGTCTGAACCTGTTCCGATGCGCCAGCAACGGCCGCCCGATGAGAACCACCGACTGCACCTATCCGACGTTCAGCGTTCTCGACTCGCAGACCCAGTACTCGGTCGTCATCCGCGAGTCGTGCACCGGCTCCGAAGCCGACGATCACTACTACCAGGACGGATGGGCGAGATGGGATCTGACCCAAACGGGACCCAAGTTCTCCACGTGGGACATCGAGGCGGAGACGACGATTCCGCCACAGTTGAGGGACAAGATTGAAGGCGACGCCGTGTACTACACGTGCTCGAAGAGCAACTTCAACACCGGCTGGTGGTATGTGGAGGATCAGCTGTGCGGTGCGGCCAACCTGAACGGCGTCCGCTACACGTGTCCCGACATCCCGGTCGAAAGCGAAAGATATCTGCGGTGGGCGGAAGGAACGCTTGGACAATCGTCCATGTACCTCCGTCCCGTCGGCTTCCCCAAGTACGACACGAACCAGTAAGGCTTCCTGTTAGAAGGAGCGACACCGTCCAGTATTTACTTGTACAAAACAATAAAACACTTCATTTTCACCTGATCTGCCTGACCTTTACTCTTGATAAGAAGAGTTCTCTCGCTTCATGCGGACGTCAGAGCAACTCAATTCCTCCCCTCCACTATATTCTTAGTTTGCAGCCATAAGAACGATCAGAAGAGTGAGAACAGGAAGAAGTGAGCATGTCTCCGAGTCCCCACTGCAACTGATCTCCTTCATATCGAAGCTGACGATCGCTCGCGACCTCCGATCCTTGCCGTCGTAGGCGATTTGCATGAAGTTTCCTTTCGACTCTCGACGCGTCCAGAACTCGGTGCGCTCCGAGAAACTGAATGATTTCAGGGAACGAAATGAGCTCGGAAAGGGGAATGTGACCTACAACTCTTGATACGACGAATTCTCCGATGTAGTTGGACCGGTTTTGATGGTCAACGACTCGCCGCTCGCCGCAATTCGGACATCGTTCACGTTGACGCCGAACATGAAATTCTGATCGCCATTCACTGCAAACGTCTGCATCCCTTTGTACACTATGAGAAAGAGTCGCTACCGAAACAGAAACTGAATCCCGACGACGTCATCGGATCCCAGACCGATGGCGAGAAGATTGTTCCCTTCCGACCATCGTACGGTTTCAGCCACTTCTTTGTCGTTTCTTCTGAAATTGAACACGTTTTCAGAAGGCTTCCAGAAGACGTTCACCGACTTCTAGTTGACGTTTCCAGTGTCACACCGATTCCACTGTGGTGATTGATCATTGTGAACATTCGAGAAGGGATCTGTTGTGGGAAGTAGTTGTCAAGGGAAGAGGAGACGGTGTAGTTGAGCAGGGTGGAGGTGTTGTGGGTCGGTGAGAGTGAGCGGAGCTCGATGTAGGCCTTTGGGATCTGAAAGTTGCTCTAGTTAAGGAATGAGCTCTGAAGTGCTGCAGTACGGTAGTCTTGGACTTGTAGAACTTGAGGACAGTCCAGTAGAAGACGTGGCAGTCGGAGCATATCCACGTGTAGGCGGCTCCTTGGTCACTGGCGTCGAACAGCTCGCCCGTTGTTTGTTGATTCCGACTCGTCAGAATGGCCTTGTACTTGGAGAACACGGCGATTTCTGTCAAAACAATTGCCATCGCTCGACCACTCCCCAGTGCCACGTCACTCACTCGAATAATCATTTCCAATCAGATATGACGAGGATTTCACGTCGAAAAAGTTGACGATGGTGATGTTGTACCCTTCGGAGACCTTCTGTCTTCTCAGAAAGTTCGTCAGCCGCGCAACCATCTTGCCGCTTCGCACGTCTACACCGTCGTAGACGAAGATGAAGTCGAGAAGCGAATCGAAGTCCTGCGTGTTTTTGACGGCCAAGTTCAGAGCCACCTGCAAGGAACTTACAGTAATTTCAGCACCTCCCCCCTTCCACACTTTATCTTTGGCCTTCGAGTAGAACGTGTAGTACTGATTCTTCATGCCTCCCAGTGAAAAGTACTCCCCGGTCGGAACCATAATGTGCTGGTACTTCTTCTCGACATTCACAAACTCGTAAATCGCAAACATCTGGCTCGAGTTCGTCAACGTCCGAATGTGAAGTGTCGCACTCGGCGAGCCCGCCCACTCGTCAATGTGCTGATGTGGAGTCGGAAGTCTGGAAGGGAGAGGGAAGTGCGCTCCACCGAACCTCATTGGACGCCTACACGTGAGCGACTCCCAGATTGTCGGTGAAAGTGATGTTGTCGCCGAGCAGCTGATCGTAGTGCGTGCTTATCGAGAAGTGAAGAGCCCAGCCGGGAAGAATCAGAAAGTGATAAGAGCAGTTGAAGCGCGCCGGAATCACTGATAGGCCGACGCGTCCCGACGGTATCACTCCAATCAGACCGTCGTCGGCGGTGATCAGGTACTGTGGACACACTGCGGGAATGGATATTGGTCACAACGGCCGGTTGACCTACCGAAATGGGCGGCTCCGAGGGAGAGAAGAGATGAGTAGATCAAAAGAAGACGTGCCATGATTCTCGGAAAGTGTTTCGTTCGCTTCCTCCTCTTCTCCTTCTTTTCACGCCTTCTTCTTCCCCTTTGTTTTGACGCGGACCCATCAATGTTTTATGATCCACCCTCTATCGGAACGGCGTCACGCCTCGAGTCCGCAGACAGAAAACAAACAACATCATCATCAGGGAACGAGAGAGAAAAAAGTGTATTCGAGAAGACACAAAGATCGTGATGACGTGGAATTAGAAGAAGAAGCGGAAGAGTTTTATGCCGAGGACGGCGAGAAGACACGTGGAGACCGTCGATGACGTGGCATCGGAAGTCGTCGTTCCCAGAGTTGACGTCATTCCGAGAGAGGATGGTGTGGTCTGAAATGGCAAAACGGTATGTAGAAGAAAAGAAGGTAGACATTGAAGTGAATCTGAGAAGCATCGAGGGAAGGTGTCTTACCACAAGAGTTGCGACATTTGTACTTCTAGAGGCGGGGGATCTGGTGGAAGAAGGCGTGCTTGGTGGGAACGACGTCGGGGAGGTTCGTGCGAGAGTGGAAGTGGGTTCTTTCGTGCTTGGGTGGTTAGAAGGCGTGGGGTTTGAAGTGGATAGTGTCTTCGTGGAGGTGCGTGCAGGAGAAGATGATGTACTCACTTTTCCATTAGTTGCTGGTGCAGTGGGAGTGGTTCCGGTGACGGCAGGCTAAACTCTTCTCTTTTCAAACTCCTCTTGGTTCTGAGACCCTCACCTTTGACGTCGAAGTCTGCATCGTTCCAGTTTCAGAAGTTCCAGTGCTTCCCGAAGGAGCGTCCGTCGTCGCGTGCGTTGCATCCAACATTTTGAAGTTCAGTTTCACTTCTGAAGTCTTCGACCCGACGTACTTCAAATGCAAATATCTTCCGATTCCAGAGATGGAGACGTGGGCCATTGACGTCTTCGTGTACCTTCAATTGGATCTTTATTCTCATCCCAACCATCCCGAACGCACTTTTTGTCCAACGTCGTCAGTCCGTTCACCGATCCCACTTGCACATCCAACTCATCTCCGTCATTCACCAATCCCACGGAATCCAGCGAAATCGAAAAGTTGTAGATCTTGAGCGGGTCCGAGAACGTGTAGTCGAACTGCTGATCGGCGTCCGGATTCCACAGTTTCGGCGAGAAAACCGATCGTTTGCGGTCCAGCGCAGTCGAAAGCCATTCATTCTGGACGTCGGTTCGGATCACGTACTTGATGCCCGTCTTGAAGGCGTGGAAAGTGGCCATCGGCGCCGGAATCAACTGTGGGAGACTCATGTTGGTGAACAGAGAGAAGCTGAAAGTACGAGAAGGGGGCGTGGCGTCGATTCTCGATTGATCTTACTCGTATCGCAGAAGCTGTTGCAAACTGTGAGTCGGCGTCATTCCCTGCACTTCCACGTATCCATCCGCGTCGTTCTGAGCATCGAACTCGATGCTCTCGATGTAGAAGCTCGTGCAACCATCGCAAATGAACGTGTAGTAGGCGTCAGGACGGCCGTTCACATGGTACATGTAGCCTGTCGTGGCTGTTGTCGGGTCAATCAAGTTCGTGCCGTACTGATCCATCCCTTGGATTTCTGGAAACCAACTGATAGAGAAGCTAACAAAAGCTGCAGATGCCCGGCTTACTGGACCAGTCGTTTCCCAGAATGAGCGTGTCCGACGGCTTCTGATAGAGATTCAGGAACGTCATCTGGCTGCTCTTGGAGGGGTGGTACGTTTTGGTGAGGTCAGTGACTCTTCCCATAAAGTCCGAGTTGACGATGTCGTTTCCGTCGAACACGAAGACGCCGTGCATCGTCGTGTCGTAGAATCCTGTGTTTCTGGAGGCAGTGTTGAAGACCACCTGGAATCTTGGAAGTAAATGGTTTCAGTTTGGCAGAAGACGTCACCCGCTCAGTAGTGGTGGACGCTAGGATCGTGTAGTACTTGTTCGGCTCGAGAGTCGCGTTGAAGTAGCTTCCAGTCGGTTGGATGACTTGAGTGAATGTTGTTACTGCAAAACTTCTTTGGAATGGGAAGAATCTAGATTTACGACACTTACAATCCACGTAAGAGTACTTTCCAAGATACGGGAACCCTTTGACGGACACTATTTTCACCTCGATTTCCGTCTTCACTGTGAACTCCACTTCTTTGACAGCAGGACTGGTGATGCTGGGAGAATGCAGAAGACGTTGAGAGTCTTCAGTTCGGTACAACTCACTAGAACGAGTCGAACCAGACAAAGTCGCCAGCCGAGGTGTCGTAGGTCGCCGTGGTTTCCATTCGGAGAGCGTATCCTTTTGGGATATCGAACTGAACGGATCCGATCACAGTTCGTTTTCAAATCGAGTCACTCACCATCACCGAGCAGTTGGTCATCACGGGAACGTTGACGACATCCGTGGCGCCAGGTGGCAGGGTTCCCGACGAACCATCCGACGGACTGATTCGGTTTTTGGGGCAGCCTGGAGAATGTAACCATGAAATGAAATGAACAGGGCAGAAAGAAAAGATCCGAAACTCACTGAAGTCAACTGCTGAAGTTACTGGCGTCAAAACGGAAAGAAGAACGACGGAAAACTTGAAACCGGACAGCATGATCTGAAATAAACTGAAACGGAAAAATGATAAATTGATGTTTGTGGCTGATAATTCGAGTCCGGAGGAGCAGACGAGTCTCTTTTATAGGGCGCGTTTTGCAAGGGCGTTTCTCGGTCTGTTGACTCTCTCGGGTTATCAAACTAGAAATGGCCGGGGGGTTTCCAGGAGTGACGCGAGACTGTTTTATCATTATGCTCTCGAACTGAAATGTCAGCCGTGTTCCGAGACATTCGGATTTGATTTGATGATGATAGAGATAAGTGAGAGGACGGTCGTGACAGTGAGTTGTCCCATCACGTCACCCCGATGATTGAAGTGGCATATGATGATAAACGCACACTTCATATTGAAAACTACGGATTCATTTCAAACACGTTAATTTTGGTTGCAAATGAGATGGTTTTTCGAGTTAGAAGAAGCATTTTATGCAGAAGAAGATCAGAAGACACGTGGAGAACGTAGATGACGTGGCATCGGAAGTCGTCGTTCCCAGCGTCGACGTCATTCCGAGAGAGGATGGTGTGGTCTGAAATGGATCAGAATCAGTTGAAGATGCGAGTGAACTATTTGAGAGATGAGTTTCGAAAGTTAAAGTAGAGAGTGTCTTACCACGGGATCGAGATCGGAAGAGAGGGATGAAGAGGCGGAGATTCGGGCAATTGTACTTCTAACAGCAGTGCTTGAGGGGGAAGCAGTGGAGGAGGGGACTGTGGGGATCAGGGGTGCAGGAGAACTAGGAGAGGTGAAACTCGTGCTGGGAGAGGTTGGAGCTGGGAAAGTGGTGGATGGGAATGGTGCAGATGAGGGTGTGGAATGATAAGATGTTGATGCTGGAGAAGCACTTCTTGTTGACGTCGTCGGAGAATGTGTTGAGGTTGTAGTCGTGGAAACTGCTGTCGAGATTCTGACTGTTGTCGTAGATTCGATTTGTTTTGAAGATGTTTGCATCGACGTTGTGAGAGGAGCGAGTGTTGTCGTCGAAGTTGTCGGAAGACGTGTACTCGTTGAAGAAGGCGCGTATGGAGTGGAGCTAGTGGTGAACGAAGGAACACTTGTGCTCTCAGTAGACGTCGGTTTCATTGTTGTTGTTGTCAATGCAACGGTGCTTGTTGAAATCGGTACACTTTTCGTAGTTGCTTTCGTTGAAGTGGAAGACACGAATTTGGTTGTTGGAGAACTAGTTGACGTGTAAACATTTGTAGTTGAAGACATTGTGCTGGTTGAAGACGTCGGTTTACTTGTGATCGGAGCTGTTGTAGACGTCGACGTCGGAAAACGCGTGGTCGGCGATGGTGTAGACGTCGGGGAAGTTTGAACAGGTGTAGAAGTTGGATTCGCGGTTGTAGTCGATGTTAACGAGGTTGTTGACTCGGAAGTAGTCGTCGTCTGGACAATTGTAGTCGTTGGAGATGGTGAAGAGAATGTAGTCGTCAGAACTTCCAAGGTAGTCGATAAAACGGGTCTTGCGGAAGTTGGGATACTTGTCGTAGGTGCCTCCGTTGAATAAGAGAAATAAGTGCTGGTTCTTGTGGAGGTACTAGCTAAGGGAGTTGAGGTGGAGGTGTCCTTTGAAGCAGGCGTGACGGTTGAACTCACTATTGTGGCTGGGTTCGAAGAAGATGCGGAAGACGGTGATGTGCTCACTCGAGAGTTCGTGGACTGTGCAGAAGAAGAAGACGTGGAGGAAGAAGCGGTGGGAGTGGTGCTCGTGATCTCAGACTAAACTATTAACTTTCCATACCCTACGCCACACCGACGAACTCACCTTCTGGCTGGATCCAGTCGTTCCAGTCGCTCCCGAAGTCGTCTGCTGTCTCGGAAACGGGGTTCCATCAGTGGACGGATTGACTGGGTCACGCGTGACAAACCGCAGTCTCACTTCCGAAGTGACCGCTCCCTTGTAAACCATATGCAAGCCTTTTCCGATTGCAGAAACCGAAGAAGGGATCTGTGAAGTCTTCGTGTACCTGAAAACAAAACATATGGAACCGAGAGCATAGTCTGACGAACGTTTGATCCAGAGTGATTCCGTTCTGATCTTCGATCTGCAGCTGCAGCTTGTCTCCCTCGTCGACCAATTTCACAGAATCCAATGAGATCGAGTAGTTGAACATTTGTTTCAGATTTCCGAAACTATAGTCGAACTGCTGATCTGCATCGGCGTTCCAGAGTTTTGGCGAGAAGACGCATCTCTTGTGATCCAGATAAGTGTCAAGCCACTCATTCTGCGCTTTCGGGCGAATCAGGTACTTGATGGCCGCCCTGTAGACGTGCAAAGTGGCCATCGGAGCCGGCACGAACAACGGCAGACTCATGTTGGTGAGCGTGGAGAATCTGAGAACGGAACAGACTTCGACCCCTTATCACTGAGACTCACTCGTATCGGAGAAGCGGCTGTAGACCGTGCGTCGGCGTCATTCCCTGCACTTCCACGTACCCGGACGCATCATTAAAGTTCTGAGTAGTGTCGAAGGTAAGCGCCTCGAGGTTGAAGTTCGTGCAGCCGTCGCAGATGAACGTCCAATACGAGTCGGGACGTCCGAACATGTTCTCCATGTAGCCGTCAGTGTCCTTCGTCCCATCCACCACAATCGTATTGTACTCGTCCATCGGTTTGACCTCTGAAAGTTTCCCTTCATGTTGACTGATAACAGATGTTTCCCCACTCACTCGACCAATCATTTCCCACGATGAACGAGTTCGACGCTTCTTGATAAAGGTTCAAGAACGTCATCGTATTGGAGGTGGACGCATCGAAGTACTTCATAAAGTCCGAGACTCTGCCCACGTATTCGGCGTTCACAATATCGTTTCCGTCGAAAACGAAGATCTGGTAGACGGTGTGATCGTAGAAGCCGGTCTCTCTCATCGCGACGTTGAACACCACCTGGGAACTGGAGTTGTCAGGATCTTTCATGCTTCCGGATTCTCACCTGTTCAGTAGGGGTTGATGCTTGGAATGTGTAGTACTTCTTCGGCTCGAGAGTCGCGTTGAAATAGGTTCCTGTCGGCTGAACAACTTGAGTGAAAGAAGTCACTGGAAAACATAGAGCTCAACAGACTGCTCTAGAAGCAGAGTTTGAACTCACTGTCGACGTACGAGTATCTTCCCAGAAAGGTGAAGTTTCCAGTCACGGACACGATTTTCAGCGGCACTTCTCTCTTAACTGTGTACTCCACCTCCTTGTCGGCCGAAGACGGCACACTGAAGACGTCGGAAAATGAAGTTCAGAATTAACGACTTCAAAACTCACTAGAACGAGTCGAACCAGACGTAGTCACCGGGCGAAGTCTCGTAAGTCGCCGTGGTCTCCATTTTCAGAGCGAATCCTTTCGGAATATCAAACTGGAAGTGTTCAGACTAGAGATATCCAGGCAGACATTCGACGGATGTTCTACTCACCAAAATCGTGCAATTGATGCCTGCTGGAACGTGAACGACGTCAGTGGCTCCGGATGGAATGACGCCGCTAGTTCCATCGCTAACACTGATGCGAGCAGTTGGACAGACTGAAAATACACGTGGAATACGAACCGGATCGTCTGAAACCGACCAAAGTCCACCGCTTCAAGTGCTGAAAGGGAAAGTAGAACGACCGCAACCTTGAACATCGACGACATCGTCTGCAATCTCGGAAAACTTGAATGAGAGGATGACAAATGGCGCACTCGGTTGATAGCGTCACCCGGAGCAGACGAGCCTCTTTTATAGGCGGCACTTTCCTTTTTGGGCGTTTCTCTGTTTGTTCACCTCAACGGTTATCACTTAAACAGATGAGTTTCCAGAAGTGACGCGATTCAATTATCACATTCTTTGCGAAACCCGGAGCAGCGCGTTCCCGGCTTTTGACCTTTAAATTCTTCAGACTTTCGGCGGGAAATTCAAAGTGAGATTCGAAAACCAAGATATCCGATCGAACGGGAAGCACCACCTGGAAGCTTCAGGGAACGAATGACGAAAGAGATCATTGAAGTTCTTGTGACCTGGACTGTGACTACGGGTGACGCTATCAACTGGAAAACTCGGGGAATCAGATGGTCAGTCTATCGGGTTGATTCAGGCAAGAAGAAGAAAGTTGTAACTAGATGTTTCGAAACATTTATTGAAAACAGGAAAAACAAACACGCGAGGGACACAACAAATTATGGATTAATCGATGAAGTGATTATCTTCAGTCATAGATAAGTTTAAAGCAAGTTATGAAGCAGCACAACCAGAGAAGCGATGATTCCGATGCTCGCGGAGCCCTTGACGACGGCCATCTCGAAGGAGAGTCTGATGTCGCCTTTGGCGGATCCGCGGTAGTCCAGGCCCATGTAGTTTCCGTTAGAAATCACTTTTCCGTTCGAACTTTTGTCTCGTGGATACTGATTGTTCACACTCGGATTTCCGGACGTCGGTCCGATCTTCAGATTAAGAGTGTCCGTGTTCGATCCGAAGTTCATGCGATCCATGTTGAGTGTGAACTTGTAGAGTTGCGAAGAATTGCCACGGAACTCCTCGTTGAAGGTGAACGGGCCCGCCGGATTCCAGAGGTTCGGCGAGAAGACGTATCCCATCCTTCCGTCGCTCGCCTTCTTCCACTCGTCGTAATCGTTCTTCGCCGCAACCGTCATGATGGCTCTCGACATGTGGTAGGTGGCAGTGAACATGTTCGTCGGAATGAGCTGCGGCATCTGTACAGAAGTGTACGTCTGAGTTCTGAAACATTCGCAACATCAGAACGAGAACTAATTGAGATCAGTCTCACGAGTAGACAATGAGTTTGTCCAATCCGTGGGTGGGCGTCTGTCCCTGGAGGGCCACGAATCCAGTATTATACGATAGCCCAGTATCGAACATGAACTTTGTCATGTAGAATCTTGAACAGTCGAGACAGACGTAAGTGACCATCGTGTCGATGATTCCATTAACGGTCGCTTGAATACCATGATTCAAGCTCGTCATAAGTACTCCGTAATTCAAAATGCCACTCAGAGCTGTAATTTGAAGTGACGAAGAGAATTCGTTTCGAACTGTTTCTTACATTTGGCGTCGTTCGCCATAATGTACAAATCGGACGAGACGCCATACAGATTGACGATGCTCAGTGCGTTTCCGAGACTCGCAAGTTGGTCGCTGCTAACGTCGTAGAGGGATCCCATGTGGTCGGCTGTCGTCAAATCGGCTCCGCTAAAGACGGCGAACTTCTGGGAGGTCGTATCATTCGCACCAGCCATGCGTCCAACAGTGGCCCGAACCTGGAACTTTGGAAAGTGAGTTGAGAATGGTTCGAGTCAACAACCCTGTCGTTTTTCTGAGAAGTGAAGGTGTAGTAGGTGTTGCCTTTGATGGAAGAAAGGGCGACGTAGTCTCCCGTGTTCTTCTTGTTCTGCTGGAATCCGGCCACTGGAAGAAACAAACATGGAAACTGATTCCAACTCAGACAACTCACGAGACTTGTAAGTGTACTTGGTGAAGAAAGAACTGCCTCCAGTTGCTCCGACCACTCGGATCTGAGCCGCACTGTTTCCCATCCAAAGTTCAGCACTAGGTACGCTGGTTCCATTGATTATTCTGGAAACAAGCGATCTTCTAACTGCTGACGCCTTCAGTGGAAGCTCACGTTCGGAGGACTCCACGGTTGTCCAGAACTTGCACATAATCGAGGGCAGATGTGGAAGCTCCAGAAATGAGAAACTGAAGGGCGTACCCCTTCGGGATGTTGAACTGAAACGTGCAGTTGGTTCCTTTGGGTACTGTGAGAGCGCTAGTGGCTCCGACGGGCAGGTTCCCCGTGGGAGTGAGCTGGCTTATCGGGCTCGTCGGGCATGCTGAAATGATGATATTTGGAAACATTTCACAATCACTATCAGTATGGTTTTTTGCTTTTTGAGTGTGAACTGGATGCCATTCAAATCAAATCATGAATCAAAAAGGGATTCAAATGGCCTAACAATGCCATGCCATGACACGTCTTATAGTTAACTCACTGAAATCAACAGCTCCAGTCGAGACGGCAAGGAGCAAAATGAGAGCAAGTTCGAGCATTTTCTGAAAAGTGCGAAGATAGTTTTCAATATTGACACAGAAAACGGAGGAGACGAAGAAGTGATGATAGTTTGCAGCAAAGGCAGCACTATTTATACAGAAATGGCCTAAGAAGGCGGAAAGATAGACACACACACTGATAAGGGGGGAGCTCAAACGTTCAACCCTTTCTTCGTGACTCAGACCGCCTCCATCAGTTGGAGAAGTGGTGTCACACTTGCCGAAACACTTGAGACTATTGTTAACATTGTTCCAGGGGTGTAGAAGACGGTGGCGTCACTCGCTCATTAGACACTTCCCTGGTCAGACCGCCTCCATCCGTTGGAGAAGTGATGTGACACTATTCTCATCTGAAACCTGAATATTTGGTGACCTTTCTTCCAATCTTATCTTTGTACTGGAAAGGGAAAAGTTCTGTAAGTTGAACTCAGAACAAAAGTGTTTATTTAGTTCGAATGCGAATCAAAACGGTGAGATGGTTTGTTACTTTAAGATTAGAGCAGTTTTATGCAGAGAAGGACTAGAAAACTTGAGAAGACCATTGATGACGTGGCTACGGCGCCGGAAGTCGTCGTTTGCGGGGGATGTGGCGTGGTGACGCTGGATGTGCTCGTCATTTCGAAAGAGAGTCTGATGTCGCCGCTGGCGGATCCGCGGTAGTCCAGACTCATGTAGTTTCCGTTAGAAATCACTTTTCCGTTCGAACTTTTGTCTCGTGGATACTGATTGTCTACACTCGGATTTCCGGACGTCGGTCCGATCTTCAGATTGAGAGTGTCCGTGTTCGATCCGAAGTTCATGCGATCCATGTTGAGTGTGAACTGGTAGAGCTTCGAATTGTCACGGAACTCCTCGTCGAAGGTGAACGGGCCCGCCGGATTCCAGAGGTTCGGCGAGAAGACGTATCCCTTCCTGCCGTCGCTCGCCTTCTTCCACCCATCGTCATCGTCCTTCGCATAAATCAGCGCCACAGCTCTTGACATCGAAATGGTCATTGTGAAGACGTTCGTCGGGATCAGTTGCGGCATCTGTGCAGTGCTGTATGTCGTGACTCTGAAAACTTGGAAACGTGCGAACTAGGAAATGAATAAGAACAGTCTTACGGATATCTGATGAGTTTGTCCAATCCGTGGGTGGGCGTCTGTCCCTGGAAGGCGACGAATCCGTTGTTATACGATAGTCCTGTGTCGAATATGAACTGCTTCAAGTAGAATCTTGAACAGTCGAGACAGACGAAAGTGACCATCGTCTGCACGGCGCCAGCAGTGCGACTCATGTTCACTCCGTGGTTCAAGTTGGTCATCACCACTGCGTAGTTTTTCACTCCATCGAGAGCTGAAATAAGTATTTTGATGCTAGCGGATTGTCACTCGATGACTCCGTACCCTTTGCGTCATTCGCCATCACATAAGCATCGGATGAGACGTCATAGAAATTGACGATGCACAGCGAGTTTCCGAGACTCGGAACCTGCGACGTACTGACATCGTAGAGGGATCCCATGTGGTCGGCTGTCGTCAAATCGGGTCCACTGTAGACGGCGAACATTTGGGAGGTCGTGTCAGCTTTTCCGGCCACAAGGCCGGTTGTTGCTTTGACCTAGAACTATAATGGGTGAGTTGAGCATGACGTCAGAACCAACCGCATCGTTATTTTGAGAAACGAAGGTGTAGTAGGCGTTGCCTCTGATGGAAGAAAGGGCGACGTAGTCTCCCGTGTTCTTCTTGTTCTGCTGGAATCCGGCCACTGGAAGAAACAAACACGAAAACTGATTCGAGTGAAGAGAAAACTCACGAGACTTGTACGTGTACTTGGCAAAGAAAGAGCTTCCCCCAGTTGCTCCGATCACTCGGATCTGAGCCCCTTCGTTTCCCATCCAACCTTCAACATTGGATACGGTGGTCATATTGATGATTCTGGAAGCAATCGGTCTTCTAACTGCCCACGTCTTCTTATGAAGCTCACGTTCGGAGTGCCCCAAGGTTGTCCAGCACTTGCACATAATCGAGGGCAGACGTGGAAGTTCCAGAAATGAGAAACTGAAGGGCGTACCCCTTCGGGATTTTGAACTGAAACGTGCAGTTGGTTCCTTTGGGTACTGGGAGAACGCCAGTGGCTCCGACGGGCAGGTTCCCCGTGGGAGTGAGCTGGCTTATCGGGCTCGTCGGGCATGCTGAAATGATGATATTTGGAAACATTTCACAATCACTTTCAATGGAGTTTTTCACTTTTCAAGTGTGAACTGGGTGCAAATCAAACCCAATCATACCATGCCATGAAACGTCATGTAGTTAACTCACTGAAATCAACAGCTCCCGTCGAGACGGCAAGGAGCAAAATGAGAGCAAGTTTGAGCATTTCCTAAAAAGTTTCAAAAGACGTTTTAGATTCATATTGACACCGAAATAGAAAAAGAAGATCAAAAAGAAGTGATAGTTTGCGGAAAAGGCAGCGCTGTTTATGTAGGAACGGCCGAAAAAAGGCGGGAAGTGGGAAGAAAGAGGCACAAACTGATAAGGGGAGACCGAGTGGAGCTCAAAAGTTCAATGATTTCTTTGTGACTCAGTCAGTCTCGGTTGGTTTCTGGCCCGATTGTCCTTGAAATCGTAAACCCGTTTGCTGGAAGTGGACAAAGAGCGACGCTATAAAACCGATATAAAAGTATTAACAGTTTGGACTCCGCGAGCATCTTTTTATAGTAAAAGTGACTGAGACAGGAATAGTGTCTCTGTTGTGGATGTGAATGAGAAATGACGTTGAGACGGTGAGGTGTCCATGTTTATGGTGTCATCAGATCATTAAGAACGTGTAAAGCATAGTGAAGAAGATCAGAGTGTAACTGGCTGTCCCCGCAGCCCTCGTAGTTGTCTCCATTGTCCCCGCAGCCTTGGTAGTTGTCTCTACAGTCCCCGGCTGTCCCTTCATCTCGAACGTTATGATGCTCGATGATTGGGTGAAGTCGCCCGTGTAAGTGGCCGTCATGAAGGTTCCATTGGCGACACGGACTCCCGGACTGGCGACGCTGTTTGTGAACACAGTGTCGAAGGGAGCTGCTGTCCCCGAGGAGGATCCGATGCGGACGAGGAGCTTCTCATTGGCGGTACTCATGATCACTGATTGCAGGTTGAAGGAGAACGTCATTGTGTACGCAGACTCTGAAAGCGGCGACAGGATAAGGGAGGCGAGTTTTCTTCTTACCAAATGTGTGATTGTAGGCCGATGTTCCCTGTCCTGGCTGCCACAGGGATGGCGAGAAAATGGTTCCCTTTCTACCGTCGAAAGGGAACTTCCAGAGGATCGGAGAGCTCGAGGTCAGCTTCACGGAGGCTTCCGACACACTTGAGACCATGGTGAACATCGTTCCTGGGATCTGTTGGGGCATGTAGAAGACGGTGGCGTCACTCGCTCTGAAAACGAGGTGAGTGTTTGTGCGAGGATGTGCTCAAACACGAACTTGTAGGTCAACAGTGCTTTCTGGTTGTGTGAAGGCGTCAGAGGACTGAACTCGACCTTCTCGCCGTCGATTCGTCGGTTGGCCAGCGTCAGTTCGGTGAGATAGGACTCGGTGCAGTCGTCGCACAGGAAGGTGAAGGCGGCTGAGCCGGCGAGGTTCGTCAGCTTTCTCGAGAAGTCGACGTTGTTATTGTAGACAAAGAACTGGTATGTGGAGTACGAGGAGATGGCTGGAAACGAGGCTGAAACTCGAGTTGAAGAGGTCGTTTACCGGAATAATCGTTGGCGAGAAGCCAGGAGAAGCTCGCCATCCCGTACAGATTCATCAGAGTGAACGAGCTTCCTTTCGACATCGGAGTCTGCATCGAGTTCATCACTTCGTACAGCGTTCCGATGTACGGGGCGGTGACGTCCAGTCCGTCGTAGACGTAGATCATCAAAAGCCACGGATCATCCATCCGTTGCGCCGATGCCAAGTTGAGAACGACGTGGTCGGTTTGCGAAGTGAACGTGTACGTCTTCCGGACGTCCAGCGCCAATTTCAGAGCGGAGCCCGTGGACAGCTTCACGTTTTCGAGGTATCGGACTGGAAAGCAAAAAGGTTTCCACAATTGTGACGAGGTCGACGGGTTACCTGATACGAACTCATACCGGAACCAGAACTGCGATGTGCCGCTCTTCGAGGCGATCGTCACTGTGGCGTTTTTGGCGGGCGCGAAGAAGAGACTCACTCCGTCCGAGTACCTGAAAGCGATGCGTTGCGGTCCGCGTCGCGTGCTCTGTCACTCACACCATGATCTTTCCCATCGCATCCGTCACTGTCAACGAGTCGGCAGCATTCTTGACATCCGCCGCTATCGTCAACTTGACCACAAATCCATCGGCGATTTGGAACTAAATGCAAAACTAGACTCTTTTCTCGTCAATCTTCTTCGAATCTCACGTTGATTGGACAGTAATAGTTGGCGGGAAACTGTTGAACATTGAGCTCCTCCCTCGGAAAAGTGCCTGCTCCGTCGGTGATATTCCCCGTCGGACATGTGAAATCGACGGCTTCACCTAGTGCGGTAAGCACTAAAAGTGCCGAAAAATGGCGAAAAAAGTGACGCGAGACCATATTTCAGACTGATTTCGATAAGAAAACTCCGTCAGTTTTAAGGCCTCACCCTTATCAGAAGATGTCACTTTTATCGATATTGAACAGGAAAAAGGAAGAGCAGAGAAAAGGGTGTGTTTAGAAAAGAGGGATTCTGTTATCGGCATGACGATTAGTTCGGGATGACGGTCAAGGTTCTGTCGAAATAACCACCGTGATGGGCGTTGCCAAGCGTCAGAATGTTGCCAACCAGCGTCGCCGTCGCGTCATCGATCTGTCAGAAAAAAAAGTGGAATGAAAACGTGCTATAAACGTGAAATACACGTTGCCACATCATAAGAAATGAACTTTTCGCCACGTCATTCCATCTCACGCACCTCGAGCTCCGCGTTGGCTCCGCCCATGTCGGTCTTCACCCATCCCGGACAGAACGAGGTGACCAGAATGTGGTACTTGGCCAGATCGATGGAGCACGATTTGGCGAACGAGTTGAGCGCCGACTTGCTCATTCGGTAGGCGACGAGCGGTCCGTTGAACGTTCCGTCGATCTTCTCGACGGACGCCGCCGTCGAGGAGATGTTGACGACGGCGGCGCGGTCGATCGAGTAGCCGTCGCCGCCGTTCTTGGCGGCCGCCTTCTTGAGCAGCGGCAGAAACTCCTGCGTGAGGAGCGCCGTGGAGACGGCGTTCGTCTCGATTTGACGAACCATCGTGTGGCGGCTCTTCTCGCCCTCGACGTCGTACGGAAGAAGGATGCCGGCGTTGTTGAGCAACACCGTCAGACCGTCCTCGCCGACCAATTGCGACACCTGAAACCACCGGATTGTTTCGCTCTCCTTGTGAAAATGAAATATTAATCCACTTACCTCCTTGTACAGGTTGGAAATCGAAGCGTCATCGTCAATGTTCAACGCCAGAACGTGGAGTCGCGTGTCCGATTTCAACGCGTTCAGCTCCTAAATGTTTCAATAGAGCGCACTTTCTTTGCCGGGAGAAAAGGAAACGACGAACCTCCGCCTTGGTCGGGTCTCTGCACGTGGCAATGATGAGTTGAACGTCGGCAACCTTGAGGAACTGCTTCAGAAGACCCAAACCGATTCCGCGGTTCGCACCGGTGATCAGAACGCTTCGTGGAGCCATTTCTAGAGTGATAACGATGGTTTTTTCGAAAGAACAGAGGACGAAAACAAAATAATTGGACGTCGATAGAATGAAGAGGTGAGGATGGAAAATATAAGTACTGGCGAACAACAACAAGAATGGGCATTTCTCTAACTGTCTGCGCTCTCTCGTCCTCTCACACTCTCTCGCCTCTAACCTTGCCGGCCCAACCAATTGTCATCCAATCCCTCTCTCTTTTTATACTACGAACAATCTCCTCTATTTTCTGACTGGGCACACTTGTCACAATTGTAAACTGTCATGAAAAACACGAGTTTGGCTGAAAGTGAGAGAGACGCGAAAAACTCGAAATTTAATTGAAGACCGAATGAGTGCCGTGCCGTTTTCGAGACCGCATTTGTCATTGTTTGCCTCCTTTCCGTGGCACATTCGGTGTCTGCGTCTCTCGTCGAATCGCCAACGAAACGATGAGAAATGGAGAGTGTTTCTTGGTTACAAACTTTATTCACAGAAACATTTGGGAACTAGACAACGAGAAGGCAAGAAGCGGTTAGAACGGTGAGAATCGTTGAGAAGATTGAAACCGAACAACTGCTTCTGGTGGTAGTTTCCGGTGCTCTCTTCGTGGTTGTAGTCGAAGAAGAGACAGACGTCGTGTCTTCGCCTTCTGTAGTCGTCACTTTCGGCGTTGTAGAGGGGCTGGTCGACGGGGTGGGTGTAGTCGTTGTTGTTGAAGAAGTGAGTGGAACGGCGAGCTGCAGTTCAAAACCATTGAAACTCGGAGCAGACATGTCAGGATGTTCACCTCAACTCCGAAATCCATTATGAACCAATCAGTATAGGAATTTGAGACGAACTTGACCTGCATTTCCGTCCCATTGGCCGTCTGGTATCTATCGGGATCCGTGCTTTTTCCGAGGTAACTGTAGACTATCGAGGAGTTCTGGTCCGCGTCTATTATCGCGATTGTAAGATTGGAGACGTAGCTGGGGGTATTTGAGAATGTCACATTGAAGTTCAGCGTCATTTCGCCTTGATATGATTCTAGAAACAACCACTCAGAAGGTTCTACGTGTCTGTAGCAACTTACTGTAGTTTTGGCTATAGAAACCATCATAGCTCGGATCCCAGTAGTTCCTCGATATAATCTTGCTGCGTCTTCCTGGCCGCAATTGATAATCGCCAAAAGATTTCGTGGTGAGCCGAATGCTCGCATCGCTATTGAAAGACGTCACAGTGATCACGTACGGTAGAACTTCTTGAGGCATCCACGCCTCGAAGTCATCTGTCCCTCTGAAAGTGGACACACTTGGCCGAACGCGGAAGAGTCTCACGTGTAGCTCAAGCGAGCCGGAGCATATCCGGGTTGGCGGCTGCTGATGGCCACGTATCCGGATGGCTCGGCGATTTTCAAATCTTCTATGTAGCAGTGAAATCCGCAATATATCGAGACAGCAGTCTTTGCCCTTATTAGGGTGTAGGCGTTCGGCGAATTTTCCAAGAATTGCCAAGAAGTGAAATTTGTGAGATCGGAGAGCTTTGCCGCCATTCCACTCGCATCGTTGTTGACGATGTAGGGACCATAGTTTACGAGTGTCAATCCGTGTCCGAATGACTTTAACGTTCCAGTTTCGAATGAAACGAGACGGCCGATGCACTTTGCACTGAGGTTCTTCCCGTCGTAGACGAAGATCTGGTCGGAGGGCTCACCGGCAGTTTCAAACTGAATTGAGTCATCAGGCTCATACGACCAAGGCACTTGACTCGGAAGACTCAGACCGAACGCACCCTTTTTCTTAATCACTGGTTCAATGGCGCCAACTGTAATAAAACACGGAATGGGCTCGACTTCGAGCTGAACAAACCGTTCACAAACGTCCATCTGACAAAGAAGAAGGAGTAGCCGGTGGTAGTTGTGAGCACCAATTGTGCACCAATGGCGGGAGCAAAAACCGCGGTAGTCCCATTGATGCTGGAATAGAATGATTCTTTCAGATGGGCGCCATTATGCATGAATACTCGTATGTTCTTCCGAAGTTGTCCGAGATGGTCAAGTGATCTGAGCCGCCGTTAAGTGTCCGAAGAAGAGCATTGGCGTCGAAACGGACAATGTAGCCGTCAGGAATGATGAACTGAAAACAACGGCCGAACGTTTCGAAACAAGACGAGACAACTGACAGAGATGCTGCAATAGTACTTGTCGGGGAAGGCGGTGAGGTCTGTGGCACCAGCCGGAAACACTCCATCCCGCAGATCTTGGATCGTCCCGGGACAAGAAAAGACGACGTCTCCGTTGACCGGAACGAGAAAGAGGGACAGGAAGACGACGAGCAAACGCATTTCGAGCACAATGAAGGCGTTTGTGACGAATCGGGTCCTTTTGAGGCGAGTAGTTGATAAGAGCACATTGCGGAACTCAAACTGCAACATCTCTCTCCGTTTTATTACTTTCCTCCACAATCGAATCGCTTTCTTGATCTTCTGCATCAAATGTTTCTGTTTGACTACGAGGGGGGTTTCCGTACGTACTGTGATCTTCCGATAACGTTCACAGAAATCAAATTCAGCACACACACACACTTTGCCATTCACTTTAATTACGCTATTATGTCGTGTTCGTCACACCGAATTCGATTCGAGGCAGACGAAAATGGGGTGTAGAACTTTCAATTCACGGAAACAATGCTAATTGGCATCTGTTGTTCCAGGTTGTGATCGGTTTTCTGATTCGGAAGAGCGTTGATAAGAGCCGATTCGATTGTGGAACTCAACGTGCAGAACCTTTTTATAGTCGAACCGAATGATGTCGCTGATTCATCTAGAGTTCGCACCGATCGTTGATCTAATGAGCTCACGTTTGTTTGGCTAGGAACGTGAAATGATCGGACTACATATAGATACGAGTGATTAATGACGATTCTACATGGAACATTCACAAGTACAGGAAGAAGTAGGGTTGAAAGTGATGGGCCCTATCGGTATCCTCGGTGGACCCTCAGGCCTCATCGCTGTGCCTTCTTGTTTCCTTCCTTTTGAGCGATGAAATGAAGGTTTCTTCCTTCTTTTTTCTTCAGTTTTTGACCGATTTCTCTCACCATTCATTTTCGCTTCCTCTGAAACCATCTGTCGCCGTCGCAGTCGCCGCTTTTGCTCATGCGAGTCGGTCCTCGTCGCAGCGAGCACCCCCTTCTCATTTCGTCGTCTCCGTTCTCCACACGTCTCACACTCTTTCTCCGACACACTCGTGGTCATCGCTACGGAAGAGAAATGGAGGAAGAGGACGAGAAAGAACGACGGGAAGCGCGAGAGAGTGTGTGTTCGTGCGAGTGTGCAGACATTCCGTTGAGAGACAAACGTCTGAATCTTCATTCTCTTTTCTCCTTCTCGTACTTGCTTTCAGTACATCTACTTTGCAGTTTACTCTAAAAAGCCATATTGATTTTCATAACGAAGAAGAGGAATTCATTTCTCACTTTCTCTATCCCCACAACTCTCTCCATCCATTCGAAATCTCTCGTTGTAGAGGGCAAATGTCGCTTCCGAGCGCTTCCACTTCTACGTCTTCATCCTCCGTTCCCAGTGACGTCTTCTTCACTCTGAAGTCGAAAGATGGCGTGAAATTCGAAATGTCTCCTGCCGCACTCCGTCAGTCAGAGACCCTCAGGACACTCGTCGACATACTGGGAACGAAGCCGGGAACCGATGACGACGCCAATATGATTCCCATCGAGAACGTCGACGCGGAGACGTTGGAGGTAGTCGTCGAGTGGTGCGAGCACCACAAGAATGACCCGACGGCGCCGCAGCCGGAGAAGGGTCCGACTGGAATCGTGATTCCGGAGTGGGACGCCGCGCTGCTAGTCGCTGACGAACTCCACATCCACCACATCATCTCCGCCGCCATATACCTCAACATTCCACTGCTCACCGACTACGCCTCGAAAACGATCGCCAATCGAGCACGGGGAAAGACGATGGAGCAGCTCTCCGCGTATTTCGTCGTCAAGTCCACCAAGTACAACGACGACTTTGATGTCGACCATTAGGGTCTCGCCGTCTATCAGTCTCGCGTGAATTGTACTCGTTTCTTTCCGTTCTTGCTTTAATCTTTCCTCTCTTTTCTCTTCCAAATAAATTGACCGAGATGCACCCAGATGATCGATTTTTCTCATTCGCAATGGTGTCTTATCGCCAGACCATACCGTGCCAACATCTCTACTGACCCCCGACCTTCCATGCGGGCGTGTCCCAGACAACACCCGCCACGGGCAGAAGTAGGCGTACGACGTCTTCATTCGACACGTCTTCTCTCGCAGCGAGTGGTCGGCTCTCTTCTCTCTCTCTCTCTCTCTCTCTCTCTCTCTCTCTCTCTCTCTCTCACCTCTTCTCCAACTAACCTCGTTCTCTTTTCAGTCTTCGCAACAATGTCCGCTGAACAGTTCTTCACCGTCGAGTCGGCGCAGAAGAAGATCTTCAAAATCTCGGCCGGCGCTCTCCGTCACTCGCTCACGCTGAGCAACCTGGTCAAAAACCTCGGCGCGAGCGTGGTCAGCGGAACCTCGATTCCGATTGAAAAGATGAGCGACGCAACGCTGAAGACGATCATCGACTGGTGCGAGCACCATAGGAGGGATGCAGTGAAGCCGTCCGTCGGCAAGGACATTTGTTGGCTCGAGCTTCCCGAGTGGGACGCGCGATTCCTGAGATCGATCGTAGGCGAGGACCTCCACGATCTGATATGTGCCGTCAACTACCTGCACATCGAGGAGCTGCTGGACTACACGTGCAAGAAGGTGGCGGACATGGCGAGGGGCAAGGATCCGCACGAACTACGCACCTTCTTCATGATCCCCAGCAACCGTGACGACGAGGGACGCCGTGACGCGGCTGCCGGATCGAGCAGCCACTGATCTCCGATGACCTCATGATGATTACTTATTTGTCTTCTCTTTCTGTCTATCACCATCTCAATGAAAACGAGTCATACCGAATCTCTTCTGACTTTCATTTACATGTACAATTAGGAAGCTGGGGTTGTTAGTAACCAGATGGCGACTTACGAATGCCGAAATCTGCAACAACAGTGTCTGATCGATCTGCCTTCATCCTACCCATTATCGGATTTCCGTCATTTTCTGTGAAAACCAACGGTTCCCACGTCTTGATATCTTTATTTGCCATCTCAGATCGCACTTTCTGCCACGTCATCATGTTCTCAATGGTCCAACTATCCTAGAACCGATCGCTCGATTCCATTTTTTTGACACAGATGGTGTCCGCAACGGATCCGTACTGTTTTCGTACGTATTGCATCCGCGCACAAACTAAATGGCATCTGTGAAGGCACGGATCGCGCGGACGGATCCCATTTGCGAGCCTCACAGAAGCATAGTGGCGTAACTGACCCGGAAACGTGTCCGTTACATGTCCGACGCGATTGAAAACTTTCTCCCATCGGAATCGAACACGAGTGATAGATTTATAAGACTTTCATCATAACCACTACGCCACTCACGCCACAAATTCATTCAACTCTTTTTGAAAGCATAAACCTTCTATTCACATAACGTCATTCCTTCGACTTTTCTTCCGTTCAACGTGAAAGTTCCGCTGAGCAACGTTCATCCATTATCAGTGACAGTACTACGTTGTTAAGATAAGAACGGTCGCCCGTATCACGACAAGACAACGTTGATAGCGAATCGAAAAGGTGACACAAAAGATGGTCAGGAGCAAAAGTTCGCTTTCCATCTTACTCCTGTTGTTTCCTTCCCCTCCGTACCTCTTTGTCATATTCAGTCCCGTCTCGAAGACATCGGTTTATCTGTTCGCCATCTGCTGACCTACCTGCACCCGCACAAGGGACCCTTTCTCCTCCTGACCTCTGCTCAACCAATCGATTTACGAGATGGGAACCGCAATGCGGACCGCGCGCGCACCCCTTTCCCACAAGGGGGACCACTCCTTCGACGATGCCACGACGCAACACAACGGAACGGAACGGATCGCATTCATTCGCCTCGTCTGCTCTCTTTCTGGACGGTCGTTCCCTCTGTCCTCTCCGTTCTTTCCCGCATCCTCCGTTCGATAGCGTTTCTCATCTCCTCACGTTTCTCCTTTTCTCGCTTTCACCATTCACGTTTTCAGAAAAACAACTATGGCTTCTGAAAACGCCGCTGTTCTTGTCGCTGACCAAAATGACGCTCCTGACCAAAAAGACGCTTACAAACAAGACGCTGTGGCTCCGGCTCCCGCTGATGATTTGAAACCTGTTCAGAAAGAAGAGGAAATTGTGGTCTACAGTCTTCAATCGAACGACGAAAAGATGCTGAAAATCTCGAGCAACGCCATCCGACACTCGGAAACGCTCAGCAACCTTATCCGAGATCTCTCCATCGTGCCGGGCCCCACCGAATCTTCGAGCATGATTCCGATCGGAAATGTCGACGAGGAGACCCTGAAGAACGTCATCCGCTGGTGCGAGAAGCACAGAAACGAGGAGCCGAAGCGCACGCCCGACGGCACCGTCATCACCGAAGTGACAATCCCCGAGTGGGACGCCGCCTTCATCGGCGGTCTCGACAACGTGCAACTGTTCAATATCATTTGCGCGTCGAACTATCTCGACATCTCTGAGCTGCTGGATTACCTGTGCAAGTCGGTGGCCAACATGGCGAAGGGAAAGAATCCGGAGGAGCTGCGTTTTCTGTTCGAGATCCCGACCGACGCGGAGGACGAGGCCGCCGCAGCCGCCGCTCGTCTCGCCCACGCCGCGAGAAGCAGCGTCTGAACACCCATCCGATCCTCTCTTTTCTGATTCTTCTCTCATTCTCTCGCTTGTAAATGCCATCCGTCTATCCGAATAAAAAGAGTCGAACAGAACTTTGCCCCCATCTTTCTGAAACTCCGCGAGCACACCTTGAAACAGCAGGTTTCATTACGCCGATAGATCACAAATCTTTCGATCATCTCTCGATCCGAAACGAGGAGACGATCAGAAGGGAAGGACGAACACTTCCTTGTCTGCAATACCCGCTGCTAAATTTGAGTGTGTGTTTGTATGTGTGTTCCGCGTCCGTTTCCTTCTCGATTCTCGGTAATCTGTCGTCACCCGTGGCGACTAATTTCGTCAACACACACACACACGGGTCGGCCGTTGATCATCAGAAGACGAGGCAGGTGCTGCCTTTCAGTTAGACACCACCTGCTGCCTATTTGTCACTTCTTTCGCCTTTCAGCCTCAACGGCACGTCGGCTCGGTCACACTCCTCTCATTCTTTCTGGTGTGGAAGGAGGATGAATGGGTGTCCTAATGGGACACCTCCGCTCTTGCATCAACTGCGACCAGAACTGGCCAGTTTCGATCCCTGTCTCATTGAGACTCGGTTCCTCGTATCTGTCTCCCTTATTCCCCCGTTGGCTCAATTTCCTCTCTCTCTCTCTCCAACACGGCGAATTGGGGGACAAAAACGAAATTAACTGGTAAGGGGGGCTAGAGTAGCGGCCAAACACTCGATTAACACACGCTCCCATAGAAGGCAGCATGGCTCCAGCTCGTGCTCCGCGCGGGGGCTCCGCAGCAGCGAGCGAGAGCCCAAAAACAACGGGCGGGTTACCGTGACAACCCGCGCCTCTAACTTCTCCTTCTTCTCCGTTTTCACACATTCAAGTCAGCCGCCGGCCGTCCTCGCACAACACAATCAGTCACGCTTTTCGTTCCGCTCCTCCTTCTCCTCCTCCGTTCGATTGTCTTCTGTCTTCTGTTTCGAGTCACCTCATTCCACGAGATTCCGGGTCAGAAGCGACGGAGACCGGATTGTTTGTAGTCGTTTGACATCAAGACGACAACGTCGATCTGATATCAAAGTGGGTACAAAACATCTCGTCGCCGACGACGTCATATCTTTCTGGAGAGCCGGATTAACTGACGGCACGGAACCGAATTCAATGGGTGCTTCTTCTTCTTCTTCTTCGTCGTCGTCTTTTCCGCTTTCTCTCCCTCTGCCTCCCTCTCTCGCTCTGAATAGCCATCGGAATTCTGGAATTCCAGAAACGAGCCCTCTCTTAACGTCATCATCACTTGTGTGTGCTTGCGCGTGGAAGAGGAGAAAAGATCGTAGACAGGTGGAACTCACAGTCTTCCTCTTGTTTTTAGGTCATTCGCCAGAATAATATTCCGATATTGCATTGCCCGTCGGGCGAATTTCAAGCCACTCTTTACATACATATATATAGATGAAGGGAAGAGGGTTTTCTGTCTGTTTTTCGTGTCTTCTGTTTTCGAAATTACCGAGCACTGCGATGTTTTGTGGTGTGTGTAGAGAAATGAAAGATCAGCGAGTCTCGTGCGGGCTTTTTGACCTACACTTTCTATACTATTTTTACTCTTTTGACCTACTTCTGATCTGCCAAACGGCTTCTTTCCATGCCATGAAAACACACGTGAGATTATCGTTAACAATGATGTGATGTGACATGATGCAATCGTACTAAACCCTGAGAACTTTCGTCTCGTGACTCCTGGGAAACCAGCTTGTCCCACTGAGCAATCCCATTTTCAGATCCATCCACCCATCCATCCATCCATCTAGACAGACGCCCATCTGTCGCGTCGCCTGGTGATGTTCAGATGGACATGTCCCATGTCCTCGTCATCGCCCCTCTCGTCGTGTTCGCCCTCTTCTTTCTAGCCGTCATCCTCCTCCGCTCGTTTTTCCAAATGAGGTGAGTTGACTCAGTTAACTCACTCACCCACGCCTTCGTTCCCCGATTTCAGTAAAGAAGAGAGTCGACGGGAGCGAATGCGACGCGGGTTTCCGCACACGTCGAACAGCGACACGGTGCTCGAGATTCCGTGCAATCCGAACTACAACGGCAACTCGCACAACACCAACAACACGACGAACAATCCGAGCCCGCCGAGCTACTACGCGGAGGTGATGGCCACCAACTCGTCGGCCCTCTACCCCGTCTACGTGCCGCCCTATGCCGCCCCTCTGATGTCGTTGCGAGACCCGAGACAGTTCAATGTAAGCTACCCCGCTCCCCTTTTCAACTTTCGAACCGCTTCCTGTTCCAGGGCCTTCCGGGACTCGCCGCTCCTCCGCCATACCCACCGCCACCGAGTTACAACCAGATATCGAGCTTCCCCGAACTTCCGAGCGCCCCGCATGCCGTCGTCGACGTCGCCCAACAACCGAGAATCACGAAAAAGCGTCTGGAAGTGACGCCCGTCGAGTGAACCTTTTCCCTTCCCTTCGTTTCCCGTTGCCAACACGATCCTTCTGTCCTTCCTCTCCCTTCTTCATTCAGCTCTCTCTCTCTCTCTCTCTCTCTCTCTCTCTCTCTCTCTCTCTCTCTCTCTCTCTCTCTCTCTCTCTCTCTCTCTCTCTATCTCTATCTGTATCTCTTTAGCTGAAAGCTTTCTCAAAACGGGCTTCTTTCCATCTCTTTTCTTCTTCTTACTCTCCTTCTCTCCTCCACTCTATCCGTTCCCAGTTGCACAAAACCGCACAACTATCCATTGTCAACAACATACAATCTTTATCATAACATAACCGCTTATTATCATTCTTCTGTTTTCCTTCCTCTTCCACTACTCCGCCTTGATGACATAGTCGATTTTGAGAGTGTGCCAGAAGGCGTGCTGATTGCCGAACCAGATGCGATAAGTTGCTGAAAGAGAGCGGGAAAAAAGAGAAGTGATGTGAGTCAGTAGCAGCAGCGGGAAAATGTGATCATGGGAATCGCCGGAATTCGGTTTCTTACCTGACGACGGACAAACAATCTTGTCGACGCAGGGCACCATTGTGGGACCGGGAATCTTCTGGAAAACACGGGGAAATCTGGCTGGTCTCGAGGGAACTGGAAGGCTTACACTGAACAGAGGATACACTCTGGTGTAGTTGGAGACGTCGTCCGAGTTGTTCGGCACCAGCGGCAGCTCGTAGATGGCGAATGCGAAGTGTCCGCTCGTGTGGATCTCCCACGAGAGCGTCTGTCCCGTCTTCACCTCGACGTCCACGAATCCGGTCTTCTTCGCCGGCACCGCCAGATGAGCCGCCTTCTCGGGAACCTTTCCCTTGTAGTAGCCCTCTTCCGGGAACGGAACGCACTTCTCGATGGGCGCACTGAACGGTCCGTCGTCTCCCTCGTCGTTCCAGTACGAGGGCAGGCACTTTCCATCGGCCAGCTTCAGAATCTCGACTCGCCAGTTTCCGCCCATGATGTTGCACTTGTTGCGAGTTCTCTCCGGCAGAAGCGGTCGCGCAGCGGTCCAGATCGCCGAGATGAAGAAGGGCACGTTGACGAGCACGAAGCTGTGCACGAGCTCCACGTAGTGCTCCGCCATGAAAGTGGAGATGGCGGAGAGACCGCCCGTGACGAGCGTCATCGTGTTCTTGTCCATCTTGATGCCCGTCAGATCCATCACGTACACCACCGAGCACTGCTCGTTCGTCTTCTTTTCCAGCTCCATCACCGCTTTCAGCATCGTCTCGAGGTCGTGCACTCGAGCTCGCAGGATCTCGTTGGTCGGAAACGAGTTGAGCATTCCCCAATAGTCGTTGGATCCGGTCTGCTCGATGTTCACGATGGTGTTCGGAATGAGGCCGCCTTCTCCAGTCAGACCACTCTTCCAGTGGTTGTGCACCGGATGGTTCCTCTCCTTCGCGGCCAGAGTGTCCAGTTCCCAATCGGATTTGCGGAAGAGCAAGTGGTTGATCAGCTTCGGCTTGATGACGTCGATCTTGTAGTCGTGCCCCTTAAGCCAGCGGAGCAGATTGAAATCGGTGTCATAGTACGGAGTCAGCTGGAAGAAGATGTGACTATTGTGACGTGGCATTAGGAGGAACGAAGACTCACGTGCTCTTGAACAGCCTCTCGCAACTCATTGATCGCCAGACGATCCGACTCGGAGATGGGCATTCTTCAACCGAACGGAAAGCGAAAATCAATGGAAAGTGTTGGAGGGAATCTTCAAGTTCTCCGTGTTTTCCCTTCCCCCGGACCGTCAGTCGAAGAGAGAGAGAGTGTGGAAGAGAGCGAGACGCAGACAGCGAGAGAGAAGGGGATGCGTCGCCGATTTAGGTCACCCACACAGTTCGCAAGGCATCATGTTGACGGGATGACACGGATGGACGATAAAGGCGTCTGATGATTACTGGTTTGCAGAACCGGCGATTATGACGAAAAGGGTCCTTGGACTGTGCGGTGGAGCGCATTTCCGATGACTTGTGGGAATGACGGAAGTATACTTGAAATATTGCATTTCGATACTGCAACACATCGATGACTAACTCCTCCGCGAAAGCGGGAGGAGCAAACAATGATTTTTCAGACCCTCCCTTATCAGAACGGGCGACTCCCCTCGATGCCCTCCACTATAAAAGTGAGCCTGAATGCGGCAATCACTGCGTCTGCAATTTGCTTCCCATGCATTTCTGTCTGTTTCTGAGTCTAGTCGCTGTGGGAAGTGCGGTGGATGTCACTTGTCCCAAAGATCCCGTCGACATCAACACGCCCGTTGGAAAGTTTCCCCGCGACGGAATCGCCACCTTCCCCAGCTCTTATAGTTGCGGAATTCAAGTGAGTCACCCCGAGAGGAGAAAGTGTTGACTTTGGCGGTTCCCTTCAGTTTTTAATTCCCGATGGGTTTATCGTCAAGTACTCGATTCAAAGCAACTCAGCGCAGGATCAAAGGGATCAGCTGGCCGTTATCGACTCGACTGGAATGGTTAATGTGTGAGGATTGGAAGTACTTTGACAGTCGATGACGTTCCGATTTCAGACAAGACGCCACTGGAGCATCGGTCTTCTACGCTCCGGCCAACCACTCCTGGGTGACGATCTCCACGAGAACCGCCAACGCGCAGTTCTTCTTCCAATGGCAGTTCGTCGACGTCTCCGTCTACGGCAAAGTCCAGAATCCGACCGGAACCACTCTTCCCCTGAACTTGAATCCTCTCACCTACTATCAGTTCGTCTCTCCAGTCGGACCAGTCACTTTCCACACCTCCGACATGAATAACAACGACTACGACGCGAAGTTGGCCTCGATCTATGTGTACGACGGCGAGAGTCTGGCGAACGGAAGGTACATGGGCAACTTGTGGCAGTTCACGAACGCCTATTCGATGCAAAAAACGAGTGGGAAGTCGCTGGTTCTGGTCAACTACTACGCCTACACGACGAGCTCGTTCGGAATCGCCAACGACTACGAGGCCGTGTCCAAGTACACCTCCTACCGGCTGAAGATGTTGAACAATGGCATCCCATTCACAGGACACGCCGACAAGTCGACCGGCACTGCCGCAGTCACATTCCTGTGTCGAGACTGCGACGAGACGTATCTGACTGGTTTGAGCATCGTGGATCGGGGTGTGGACAACCAGCTCGTGCAGTTCCAGCCGGCCACGCCTTCCGACGCCTATCCAGTACTATTGAACTATGGGTGAGCTTTTCTCTTCTTCAACAAAGTTCTCATTTCGAAGTTTCAGGGCCAAAGACCATTACGACGCGTACCTTCCTCAACAAATGCTCACAAACCTGTTCACGATGACGGTCACCAACTGCGAAGCCTCTCTCTCCCTCACCACAGGATCTCTTCCCACGTGGCAGACTCCGTATTCCGGAAGGACAGGCTTCATCTTCGCCCCGAGTGTGTGGAACATCAAGTCGTCTCCGAAGTACAACACAAACTTCAGTGAGCATTCGGAAATCGCACTCGAAACGGGAAGTCTAAACGATTCTTACAGCCTCCAACGACATGTACACGTTCGAATTCGACTTGGACTACGTGGAGATCACCCAGGCCGGCCAGAAGATCCACATTGAAGTGGGCTCGCCGGGAAGTGCTCCGCAAGTCGTGGAGTTCAGTGAGACGACGAAGAGGCCGGGAGGAAGAGTCGTCAACGGTACCTACTTTTCGACGTCTTCCTCCGCCAATTCGTTCGCGATGAAGTTCGAGATGAAACTCGCCGGTAGCCCAGCACCCACTGTAAGCGTTTCCTTTCGCATCTCATCTCTCACCAAGTCTTCTGTTTTTAGGTGACGCTCCCAGTCGTAACATCTCCGAAACCAACTCCGCAAGGACGGATTCAGTCGACGACGTCGGGCTCCACGACGCCGCTCCAATTGCTCTCAGTATTACTTGTCATTGCGAAACTTTCCATGGGTTGTTGATTAATGATGAATCTCGTCTTTCTAACACTTCGTTTTGCTCTCTTTGCTCTCAAATATACAACTCTTATCAGAATGATGCGTCAGAGTGTCATTATAAAATGGGAAATAGTTTGTTTCACTCTCCTTCGTTTTCCACGATGACTCGACTCACCTCACTAGTTCTCATTGTTTCTACGAGTTTTCTGTTCGAATCCGCATTCACGGCGCCTGACTTCTCGTGTCCGAGTGCTCCAATCACTCTGACCAATGCGAATGACGGCTCTTTTCCGGCAGGCATCACAGAACCCGTGCAGCTTCCCGCCAATGTTAATTGTACCTTACAGGTGAGGTTTATCTCGACTGAAACGAACCTAGAACCTTCTCTTTGCAGTTCGTGATTCCGTCTGGATATGTGGTGAAGCTCGATTTGTACAACAAAGGGTTCGCCAGTCGCGGAGACCTTATGACAATTGAAAACACACTCGCATTTGTCTGGCAGTACGCAAAATAGATCCAAACAGTTCCAGAAAACCGGAAGAGTATGATTCCAGAGTCCCACTCGACTGGAGCACGTATTATGCTCCGGCGACAAGCGCCAGCGTGTACATCAAAACGACTGAAAACCAATCGTACGGCTACGTTCGCTGGCAATTCCAGGCGGTTTCCAACTTTGGACAGTTCACAAACGCCGTCGGGAGCGCGTTCAAACTGAGTTTCATCCCCAACTACTACAATCACTTCACCTCCACCGTCGGCTCCATCGTCATTCACACGGCCACCCTCGACTCGGTCGACGATCACTCTCTCGAGCACGTCTACGTCTACGACGGCGCCAATCTGGAGTTTCCATACGTCGGCACTCTGTACAGTTTGAGAGGCGTCTGGAAGTCGTCCGGCAAGGATGTGGTGCTCGTTCAATTCTACAACGAAACAGTGGACTCGTACGTCTTAGCGAACAATTTCGACGGTCTGTGATTCACTGCTTCAGGGAGACGACGTGACGACGATAGTGCTTTCAGCCATTTCCGGCTACGACTCCTATTATTTCAACGTCATTCAATCGGGCAGAGACTGGAACTTGAATCGTCATCTGAATCCGCGAAACGGCACGTCTTCTGCCGTCACAATGTTTCTCGTCGACCAACCAGAAGCGCACATCGTCAACATGACCATTCGAAATAACGAGTCCGCATTAACCGGAACTCAACTGCTGCAGTTCAAACCGCAGTCGCCAACAAGCAATAAGGATGTGTTGTTGGCTTATCAGTAAGTTGGAGTGTTCCAGAAAACAAACAAAACACGACTGATTGGGATTCAGAGCAGGATCCGATGTCTCGAACAACCTTCCTCAACAGATCCCCGGGAACTTTTTCACGATGATCGCAACGAGCTGTGAAGCCGACGTCACCTTCTCCTACGGTCTCAATCCCAACTGGTTCGTCCCGTACGCTGGAAGACGTGGTTTCCTCTTCTCCTCTTCGCTCTGGAATCCGCTAGCATCTGCAGAGTACTCGAACGCCTTCAGTCAGTTTGTTTTTCTCGATTGGCTACTCATCTCGTCTATTTCAGTATCCTCGAACTGGTTCCGATTCACTTACGCCGTCCGATCGGTCGAAATCCCTCGAAACGGTGAGACTCTTCGAATCATAGTCGGCGCCGAGAACGGAACTGTCCCAAGCGTGACCGAATTCAAGGAGAGCACGAAGAACGGTGCGACACATGTGGCCGACGGAACGTACATGTCGACGACGTTCACCGGAAACGCCCCCAGCTCCTCGTTCTGGATCTCTTTCCAAATGGACGTCAGTTCCATCGCAGTCTGAATTCCATCACGTTCTCATTATTCTTCAGAATCTGAATCTTTTCACGACGGCAGCTCCTTCGTTGGAAACGACAACAAAAGGATCTTCGCCCAACACCTGCCTCGTAATGACGATTCTTTGCTCGCTTACTCTATCGGTTCTGATTTCGAAATGAAACAAAATGAGCTCTTTTCTGGCGCCGAACCGAAACACAAAACGTGCACCAAACGATACACAACCCGTCTGTGTTATCACTGATTCGTCATTCAATTGAAGAATGTTATAAAAGTAAAGTCTATTTTCTCTTTAGTCTCTTTGCGGCATCGCGAAGTCATGATTCCCTTGCGTATTTTCACATTCGCGAGTCTCCTCTTCGGATCCGTGCTCTCGGCACTCGATTTCTCGTGTCCCGCTGCACCGATCAGGCTCAACAACGGGCTCTCGGGCGTTTTCCCGACCGGCTCCAACGACAAAGTTCCATTTCCGTCCGGAGTGAACTGCAAGATTCAGGTACTGATTCCCTTTCTTTCTCTCGTCACTCGGTGCTTCAGTTTGTGATTCCCGACGGCTATGTGGTCAGGTTCAGCGTGTTTACGAGTGCCGTCGCGACTTCTGGAGACTTTGTCAAGATCGTCGATGCAATGCGTGCCACGCACATGTAAATGGCACTTGTCCCACTTTAATTCCAGTTTTTTTCATTCCAATTCCAGTTTTTGTTCAGAATGCCCACCGGCTACAGCACGTACTACGCGCCCGCTTCCAACGCTGCCGTCCTTATCACCACCGTCACCAACACTTCTTCGCTCTATCTCGGTTGGCAGTTTCAGCATGTCTCGAACTACGGCCGGCTGAACTACACCACGGGAACGGCTCTGAGTCTGAGTCTCCAGCCGGCCTACTCTTACCTGTTCACTTCCACCCGGGGTTCCATTGTCTTTACCGCCGAAACCGTCGACTGGTATCGGTACGGGCCGCTGGACAACATTTACGTCTATGACGGCGACAGTCTGACGTCTCCCTACGTGGGAACTCTCTATTATTTGAAAGGAAGCTTCAGATCAACTGGCAAAAATCTGTTGTTTGTCAACTTTTACAATGATACCAATGATTTGTGGGGTGTGGCGAATGACTTTGACGGTATGAGTCACCAATGTATTTTCCGATGACGTGCCAGTGTTTTCAGCCATTTCCACGTATGCGCTCTACAATTTCTACACTCTTCGGTCAACTGACATCAACAACCAGATCACCCTGAATGCGTTGTCACAGATCTCTGGAGCAGCGACGTTCCTCGTTGCCGACGGGAATGAAGCACACATCAGAAGTCTCACTGTCGCGAAAAACGGCATCGCTCCGCAGCAGATGGTGCAATTTCAGCCGCTGACGCCTTCTCAAAACATGGGCTCGCTGCTCGCTTATGCGTAAGAAGCGGTTGAGACAGTCAGAAGACGTGCGCATTCTTCAGAGCAGGAGTCGACGCCACGCACTTCCTTCCTCAACAGTTGCCCATCTTCCTGTTCACAATGATCGTCTCCAGCGCGCAGGTTCAGGTGACGTTCTCAACGGGACCCAATCCCACGTGGCTGGTTCCATACGCGGGACGACAAGGAACCATATTCTCGCCATCTCTCTGGAACCCGCAAGCAACTGCAGAATACGCTGCCAACTTCAGTGAGCTCCTCCGCCCGCTTTCCCATTCTTTCGTCACTCTTCACTTCAGCGTCCATCGGCCTGCACAGCTGGTTCACATTCCAATTCACCATTTCATCACTGACAATCCCAGTGGCAGGCGCTGAGAAGCTGCGCGTTGAAGTGGGCTCGGCGAGCAACGCTTCTCCGGCGGTTGTGCAGTTCTCGCAGTCCACAACGAGTCCGCAAACCCGGGTGGCCAACGGAACGTACATGTCGACGACGTTCTCCGGAAACGCGCTCGGCTCCTCGTTTTTGGTCACTTTCCAGATTACGGTAAGTTCAAGACCTGATGATTCTTGAAGATGAGCAAGTGAGTGCATTCCAGGATCCCACTCCTTCCGTTCCGCCCTCATCAACGAGCTCTCCGGTGCAGAGCACGACGAAAGGATGCTCCACAGTCTTCAATTTCCATCGTTTCCCGTTTTCCCTCTTCCTTCTGGCTGTTCTTCTGATATAAACAGTACGATGAGTCAAAGTGTTCCGCGGAAGTTTTTCTTTCAGCTTCTTATCAAACTTTCCTACTTCTAGCTTCAGTTCGCGATACTAAAAGGCTGAAAGCCACGTGGCGTCTTGCTCGACGGGCTCGCGGACTCTTTCTGGTCTCTCTTTCTTGATAGTTTCCCTTGTGTTTGATCTTTTGAAAAGTTCTCTCTCTTCCGCGCAATGATGTCACTCGGCCTGTCATAAATGTTTTTTGTCTAACCCCATTCAAGGTGAAAAGTGTCGTTATAAAAGGCGCCCATCTTCCGCAGAACAGGCAGTGTCTCACAATGATTCGCAAGACGTTTTCTCTTCTCTTCTTCTTCGTTCTTTCCGTCGTTCTTCTGGTCGCCGCCGTCCAGGGATGCGGCGAGAACGAGGTGCACAATGAGTGCGGCTCCCCGTGTGAGCCCACTTGCGACAACCCGAACCCAGTGAGTTTCAGCACTTTTTCAGATGGAATCTTCTCCCGTTTTCAGATGTGCATCCAAATGTGTCAATCGAAGTGCGAGTGCATCCGAGGATACGTGAGAGGTCCCGCCGGAAAGTGCATCGAAGAAAGCAAGTGTCCCAAGAAACACTGACATGCTCATTCATTCATTCATTTCGTCTGAATAACAAGTCAACCAGCAATTATCCCTCCTCTGGGCCGTTACGTCGCGTGTTTGCTCTTGATAAACTGCTGATAGGCGCTCTGATCTTCGGCGCTCAGGCTCTCGATGTACTCGTTGAACTCGGCGTGGAGCTGCTCGAGCGCCTCCTTCGCCGCTTCCGGATCGGTTTTCTCGAGTTGGAACGGTTCCTGAAGACGTCACTAGTCGACGATAGAAGACGTCAGGAACTCACATTGAACTTCGCGTCGAACTTCACAATCCCGGCGGCGCCCGTCTCGGAAACTCCGGCCGCCACGAGTCCCTCGATTGACTCATCGCTCGTCGGAATCGTCGGAATCGCCGCTTCCTCCTGGCAGAGCACGAGACTCGACAGGAAGCTGACGAATAGAATCGTTTGAAGGGTCTGCATCCTTTTTTTCAAAATGTCAAATTTTCCAATTTCCTGTGTGCGAGCGCCCTAAGTCCCTCGTAATTCCCGCCCGTACATCCGATCGGATAGGTCGTGTCGGATTAAACGAAATATCGATGAGCGGAGAATGGAGAATGGAGAAGTGGGAGTCCGAAAAGTGTTGTTTTCGCATTCGGATTCCATTGTGAGTGATGCCATATCAAGATTAACTATAGCTAATCTAGGAATGTTGATCCGAGCAATGGACTCCCATAGGGGAAGAGAGCAGAAGATCGCAGGAACTTTGACGCATTCGAAAGTGCTCGAACACCGAATCAGGCGGATTGCTTGTGCTCTTTTCCGGTGCTCACCTAGTGCTCTGTTTTTCTCCCCTTTCCACTTGTTCAATTTCGCGTTTCGACTCGAAAACACGAGTTATTTTCAATTTCAGTTCGAAGCATTCATTTTCAGCCAATCAATTGCATAGACAAGAAGAAAGGAGATCTATCGACCCGTTTTGCTCAAAACAGTATTACCGGATTGCAACATTTTGGGAGAAGGGCAAAGATGTGCGGGAAGGGGTTGAGAGAGAGAGATTAGGTCTCTCTCTCTCAGTCTTCAACTTATATACAGACAAAACAGCACGCTAGATGTGGGTATGACGTGGAATGTAGAAGAAGAAGCTCTCTCTAGTACATGTCGTCTCGGTGGTAGATCACGGGGTCCAACGGCGGCGGGCCCTTCTCGAGTCCCGGATACGGTGGCGGCGGCTCGCACGGCGGCGCGATGAAGTTCGGCGGATAGCACTCGTCGACGTAGTGCACGTTGTAGTAGCGAGACAGGTCGGGCTCTGACAAATGAATCATTTGCGGAAGCGAAAGGTTGTACTCGTTTCCCTCTCTCTGAGGGACGGGACGGGGGGAGAGTCATGTCGTCTGACGACGCCTATTTGCTCGGCTAGACTGGGGAGCGGTGGAATTGAATGAGTAGGAAATGAGGCAGCGGGGAGGGAATTGTAGGTAGTAGTAGTACCTGTGATCGTGAAGATGTTGTCTGTCCGACACGTCACCGCCTCTCCGTAGGATGGAGCCGCCTCGTCGACTGGCGCCGTCGGAATCGGTCCTGTAACGATGACGACGTTGAGGTCAGAGTCAGAAGAGGAGGAAGAAGGTGTGACCTACCTCTTTGCGGCGGCGGGAACGGATAGCCAATGTTCATGGCACTTCGGTGTCGCCGCTTCAGAATGTAGAAGATGTAGACGAGAAGGCTGAAGCTGATGATCGGCACCGCGATGTAGAGCAGAGCGTGTTCGAGAAGCATCTGGAATACGAACAAGTGTGACGATGATGAGAATGAGAGAATGAGTAAGTGGGCTGACTAGGTCAGACGGCGGGAAGCCGTAGAAGATTGATGACGGATAATGGGCAAGGGGAATTGAGAAACAGAACATGGGCTCTTCTTGATTGGAAGGAGATGGTGACATCATTTGGAGGGGTGAAGAAGAAAGAAGAAGAAGAAGTAGTGGTTTTTTGGGCGGGCCGGAGGGAGGAAGATGCGACAAATTGAATTGCGGACACTCTTCCCCTTCTTCTTCTTCTCCGACGTCTTCTTGGACATCTTCTGGAGAGAGAAAGAGAGAATCTGAATCGGTCAGATGAGCCCGGAGAGAGCCGGCTTCATCCTCCTTTTAATCCAAACGGAGAACGAAGCCGGGGGGAGGAGGGAGTGACTGCCCCGCGATACAATTGTGTATTTGTGGTCTCCGCCTCCGTCCCTCCTCTTCCTCTTGTTACAATGCGAGAATGCGAGAATCGTTCGTTCGGGAGGACGTCTTCTTCTTCCGGAAAAGGAGAAGACGACGTCGGAAAGTGCAAGTTGTTCCCCCCTTCTCCTTTGTTTGGAAGAAGGTCAGCGAAGAAGAACCGGCGGTTTCTCTCCCGAAGACGTGTGACGACATCCACGCGGCTAAGGTAATCAGATTGGGACTCTTCGGGTGGGAGCGACTGAGGGGAAGTGACGACGAAGAAGCATAAAAAGTGGGTCAAAGAACTCGGGCGTCTGAAGTGGGCTGCTCCTGCTTCTTCTGCTTCTAAGGGGCAGGTGTTCCTACCATGACGCACACAATCTCAGAAGAACTCCTCACCGCCACCACTTCCTCGCCAAGTCCATGCACAAATTGGTATCACCGAAGAAAGGGAACCGAGAGGGGAGCTCATCAGAAACCGACTTCCCAGTATTCTCTCCCCTCAAGTCTCGCTTGTTTTCGTCTCTTCCCAGTCGGCCACACTGTTCTTCTGTGTTTTCCTCTCCTGAAGAAGAAGAAGAGGAGAAGCCTCCTCCCTTGGGGTACACAGGCACTTCCTTCTCCTTCTTCTGATTGTATGTTTTCGAACGCCACCATCCCGAACTCGAACGGCGCACCAGAATTCGTGTGTTCTAGACGAGGCTGTGTGGGTACAAATGACCATTTCCCGATGTGTCATCATCAGCCACCCAAACTACGACGACGACAGGGCGTGGAGTGGCAGTTGTGGCCGGCCGGCCGCCCGGCGACGGCTACAATTTGAGTCGGAAGACCAGGTGATCTGGATTTGAGGTGGGCGGCGAGGGAGGGAGGCGCGTGGGTGCCCACTTTTTGACATACTTTCGCGGACCGTTTCAGAAGACGTTTTCAGAAGCCATTTTCAGAAGACGTACCGGAAGACGGCGGAAGATCAAAAGTGGAAGGCGTCAGAGGCCAGAATCCGTCCCGCTCCCCGGAAAGGTTATAATTAGCATCGCGACTAGACACAACACATTTTCACACACACACACGTACAATTTCCCACATAAAGGAGGAAGACAGAAAGTCGCTCTCATTCGATCGAAATTATTCTACGAATCGGGATTCGTGGCCGTGCCAAGTACACGTCTACATGTATTTTGTATTCTGGAAGACGTGGGATTAACGAATCCGAATTCGAGTCAGAAGTGTATCTTGTGTGAATTAGAAGAGGGTTACTGTAGATCAGAGAATGTAAGCTAAGGGCTAAGGACACGAGCACTTGGAGGGGAGCTTCTTAGAAGGCGTCAAAGGGCGAAAAGGCTTTGGGAGACGTCGATGAACGCAACAAAAAGGGCCTCTAGAATAGAATGGCGACGACGTGAGTCACACAGCCTGCCTCTCTCTCTCTTTGTGTTATTGTCGCATCTCCGCTGCTGAGCCGGCGCGGCGACGTGAAAAATATCAGCCAGCCAATGTGCATCAGCATTCTGACCATCATGCTGGTGTGGAAACGACGATAACGATATTATCGCATTGTGGCGCAAAAGCAAAAAAAAATGAGAGAGAGAGAGAGAAAATGCAGGTGGTAATATCCTGGTTTGCGTGATTTGTGTGGTGAGTGAGTCGTCGGGCGCTGGCGAAAACACAAGGTGATTTTTGAGAAGGGGAGACTAATTGTGGAAACAGATCAGGCCAGGAAGTGACGATGGGGGGAAGGAAGGAAGCGGGCAGATGGAATGAGTTTCGAGACTCTCTTAATGCACGGATCGGGGCTCTTTTGGGACGGCTCACAGCGAGACGGGGGGAAAACTGAGAAACCAAGCTCTTCTTTCCTTTCGGTTAAATTGGGGGCCTTCCCACTTTCTCACACACCGAAATTACAATTCTCCTCAGATTCTCAGATTCTCAGATTCTCGACTTTCGGCTCTGTTCCGTGGAATTTACCGAAAGAAAACAATAACAAACCTTTCCGTATCGTGAATTCGACGAGCGAGTATGGGAAAGTAGGTGATATATGGTTTCCCGAACCGAGAGAATCTATTTCGGAGCAACAGAGCTCTCGCGGAGCACTAATTCCGTGTGTTTTTTTTTCGCGTGTCACGGAGGGCTTCTTTCTCTTCTCATCGTCGCCGAGCCAGGGGGGGATTAGGTTGGAAGACGAAATGGAAGGAAATGGAAGGAGGAGACGAGTGTCTGATGACGTCGAGGGGGTTTTGTCAGGTGTGAGAGAGACCGAAATGGAAATAGAAAAATGAAAGGAGATGGTCTCTGTGCGACGGGGGCATCGAGTCAGAGAGTCCACTTTCTTTCACAAAGTTCACATTCTTTCCGTCGCAGGTGGTTCATTCGAGAGGAGGGGGAGGCGACCAACTAAAGTGTGCCTTGTGGTCTGGCACGGGCTCGCCGAGCCCTGGACCCTAGGCCCGGGAGCTCGCGGAGCAACGAGTGATGACAATGCCGGCTCGATTCCAGCTCTCGGCGCGTTTCTCACGAGAAGCGAAAGCGCAAACCGAGAACTTCTTCTGTTTGGAGCCGTGAGAAACATCTCTCTCTCTTTCTCTTTCTCTTGAGAATCTCCCGAAATAACCATTCTCTCTGTCTCTTTCTCAGTAAAGCACGCTTCACTCTCTCTTTCTCTCTTTCATTTCGAAGCAGACGCGTTCAGCGAACCGGAAAACGGTGTCAGATTATCAGCGCTTTTCAGCCGTTGTCACCCGAATCTTGCAGCAGCCTCGCAGCACGAGCACACACAACATTGTTATTCGGATCGCGACACAAATGCGATGGAATCGGCCGAGATAAAAACGGGAAGTGGTGTAATCAAAAAGGGGGGGGGGCCACTGGTCGGAAATTGGACGGCTTCTCGAAAACCAAATTTTGAGCCGACTGACTTCTGAATTTTGACGTCTACAAGCTGTGGTTGTCGAAGAAGGAATTCAGATTGGGAATCCGAAAAAAGAAAACCGAAATCCAATTTCGAACCGGGGTGTTCCGTTCAGTGAGAGGGATTCGGAGAAAATTGGAAAAACGATATGCTTTTCTTGGACTTTTTGTGAGAGGCTCCGTGACAGATTTAGACGGATTTTCGTGTTTTTACCCGTTTTCTTTCCTGATTTCTCGCTCTTTTTCAGCTGTTTCAGCCGCCAACCCACGGGATCACACAGACGTTTTCAACGCGTTTTCAGCTGGCTCACTCACAATCAGAAGAAGCCAAAATTGTGACTTTTAGACACACTTAATCCCCGCGGGCTCCTCTCACAAAGAGCACGTATTCAAGTGCTCAATGCTCACGGCGGAGCTCGGAAATTGGTGGCCGGGGGGATCGAGAATAACAATTCTCGAGCATTCGAGCACAGAAGGAAGAGTCAAAGGGGGGGGGGGGCGAAGTGAAGCGGGAACGAAAAGAGGTTTCAGATCAGAAAGAGGAGCACACAAAGATGTGCTCTCCGTGGAGGCGCTATAATAATTGGGACCGCATGGGGGGGAGGAAGATGATGATGGGAAACCGAAACGAGATTATGGCGAATCGAGGCACTCCGGGGAGATGAAGCCATAGGGTTGACCTAGTTGTTTTTGTATTGTCGCACACCCAGAAAGCTCTAGAAGTGGCGGTATACAGTAACCCAGAAAGCACCGGGCTAAAGATCGAGTCAGAACAACTGATGAAGCCGTCTGAAAGTGACCCTAACTAGATCACGCCCCCCTTTAACTCGAGAACCCGGAAAACTCAATCAAAAGATCGAGTGAGTTCGCGGGCTCTTTGAGCTCTTTCTCGCTCACTAGAGCACCAAAAACGAAGCGAAAGATGTGACAAACAAAACTGAAATTTTGAAATGGAAATAAAAAGCGAATCAAGAAGGAGGAGAGAAGAGAGAAAGAAGGCGTGTAATTATGCGGAAACCCGCGAATTAGAAGACGACGACGTACCTGCGTGGTCACTTCATCTCCGACGTCTTCTTCGTTGTCTTCTACACCTTCTCGCACGAACTTCGAGTCGTCCTTGTCGAATCGACGGAAGTAGATCGAGTTCCACACGCCGAGCATCTGGAATCGCCTGAAAGTGCCCGGTAATCCGCTCTTTTTGTACCGGAACGACGAGAAAGAAGAAGGAGGAGGCGATGAGTAAGAGATGAAAACACAATCGGTTAGTCACACACACACTTTCTTTTTTGAAAATTATCTCTCTTTTGTGGTTGTTCTCGCCAAACACCAGCGAAGATTCGCGAATGATGCAAACGCGCTACAACACAAATCGACTCGGTGACTGAAAGGGGGGCCTCGCGACCTTCTTCCAACAACAAAAATAATGATGCACTTCCTTCCGTTTGTGGTCGGAAGGAAGGAAGGCAGGAAATAAGGAAAACCGCCTTCTTCTTCGCCATTTTTCACGCCTCCCCTCCCATTCTCTTCCCGTGCCTTCTGTGGTTTTACTAATGAAGTGCCAATCCATTTGAGTGACTGATTACGTGGTTGGTAGGCCAGTGACGGATGGATGGATTGAAGAAAATCGAAGGGGGGAAGAGAAAGAAGAAGAAGATGAAGTTGTGGAGGAATTTGAATGAAAGTGGAAAGGTCCTCGAATGGAAGTGAACGAAACAATGAAAGGAAAGGGCGTCTCGAGAGGGGGTGGGGCAGAGATGTTTCCTAATTGAACGAAACATTTCATATTTGGTAGTTCGTACTAGAGTTGGAGAGCACTATTGAAGACGTGACTGGATCTTCCGGGAACGTTTTCGAGTGGATTGATCAAGCCTAGAAGACGTCCGAACCCTCCTAGCGACGATGGACTAGCGACGATGGAATCTTCCAGAAGGTCCACCGACGTGGGGGGAAAAGAGACGTCTTCATTTCTTTCCACGCTTCTGCTTCTAACCTGAAGAATCGGCGGAAAATGAGAGGGGGCAATGATGTGTTTTGTTTTCCAATTATCGCACCCCCTTAGGATGGCTCGCACTGGGAGGTCGTCCTTTATGGTCGAATTACAGAACGAAGGGAAAAACGAAATGGGCGGAAAGTTGCGAAATGCTGAAAATGCGGCCGGGCTGAAAGTAGGTAACCTGAGCACGTTTTCCCATTCCAGACGTCTTCTTGCCGGGGCTCTCGACTCATAAATATTTCAGTCCATCCTTCACGTCTTCCGCTCCACGCCTTCTTCTTCTTCTTCTTCTTCTTCTTCATCACATTTCAGTGTTCATTTCCAATTCGCGCGCGCGCGCGCCGGCCGGACGACGACGACGTGCCTGCAAACCTACACTTCTGTAATTTTATGCGCATTTTCATTGCTAATTTGTTTTTGTTTCCATCGTCCCCCCTCTCCCTTGAAAGCCTCAAAAAACGCAATTAGGAATCGAGAAGCAGAGTGTTGCTCTTTAATCTTCACTTTTTACACAGTAAACAATAAATATACATTGGGAATTTAGAGTGCGCAAAAAGAAGAAGGGGTCATTGGTCTTCCTGCCAATCGAACTTCTCGCTTGTTCGCACTCCGTTGTTCCGCATCGCCAACTGCACCATTTCGGTGATAAATGTGTAGTCGACCGTGTTCTGATACTTCAGGCCCATCAGATACGCTTGAATTCGATGGAACTCGACCTGAAAATGAGCGCTTTTTTGAATGTCGAACGTGCGCTTTTGTACGCCACTCGAACCCCGTTCACTCGTCGCCTCATTGGCTCAGTGGCAGAGCGTCTGTCTAGTAAACAGAAGGTCGCTGGTTCGATTCCAGCATGAGGCACCGAAATTTTTACTCACTCTCGGACAATACTTCATCATCAAGAGCGATCCGTCGGTCGTCCTGCACGCCTCCTTCATCGCCGCCACTTCCTTGTTCTGTTCGCGATGCATGAACGACCACGGAAGATTGCCCGAGATCAGCTCGATCATCATGTAGAACCAAGACTCCATGTCATCCTTCGCCGACTGCTCCTCCCCATAGTGTGCCGCGAGGGACGCGTAGCGGTTCGTGCCGCGGAACTTGATGTCCGTTCTCGGCGTCTTCAACTCTCCACTTTTGTCTTTGAACGATCGGCAGATTCCGTAGTCGACCAGGTAGAGCTTCAAATCCTCGGGCCGTCCGTTCATCATGTGCGGTGCGGCGATGCAAAAGTTGGAGGCCTTGACGTCGCGGTGAACGTATCCGAGATTGTGCAGAGTTTGGATCGGTTGGATGGCAAGAAGCGCCAAACGGAGGCCGGTGGAGAGCGAGAAACGGCCGTCCTCGAACATGAATCGCAAGTTCATCAGATTCTCGCCAAGCTGGAAATGGATATGTGAACTAGAACGAGGGGAGGAAGCTCACCAAAGGCATGATGATGAACTTGAAGTGCTCCTCTATCTTGCCGCGATCGATCATCCGGACGAGATGCTCGGCGCCCTTCTTGGCCGCCTTGTTCATGACGCTGTAGTCCTGGTCGAGTCCGTGCGAGTGCGCCTCGCAGATCTCGAGTTTGCACGCGAACGGTTTGCCGTCGGCTCGACGGAGCACCTCGTAGACGGCTCCGTAGCGGCCCTGCGCGATCTTGCGGCCGACGGCGTAGACGCCCTCTTTGCCGCGTATCAGACAGTTCTTCGTCGGCAGTTTGTCCTCGATCGAGCAGCCGGACGACTCGGAATTCTCGCAACTCTCCAGATCGAACGACATCTGCAATCATCTGGGTGGAAAATGTTCAGGAAAGAGAAACGAGAAGGGGAAGAGTCACACGATTCTTTCTTCCCTTTCAATGACCTTTGTCCCATGAGACACCGAAGCGAGAGAGTGTAGGGAAACGAGAGACGGCGAGAGAAAGAGAGAAAGAAAGATAAAAAGAGAAAAGTCAGGTGTTATTGTGTTGTGCTCTCTCTCTCTCGGCGAAGGAAGCATCTCACGGGAGCCGAGCCGAGTGATAAAATAAAAGTTGGCACGCGGCCAACTAATGGGCGGCTAAGAAATCACAAATCTCTCTTTTTCTCTCTCATGTTCCATTGAAATGAAAAGGAAATGTGTCTGCGCCGCGCGAAAGCGGCCCGTCCGAGATATCCGGCGGGAAAAGAACAGAAATGAAATCTCCCTGTGTGTTGTTTCTGTGTCTGTACACAGGAAAACGCGAGACGAAACAGAAAGATAGAGAGAGATGTTGACAGATAAGAGCAAAAGGAATGGGAAAAGAGCACGTCGGGGCGGAGCTCACCACCGACGGACTGCTTCTGATGCTCCTTCTGACGGCGAGATTCGGTCGGATCTTCTGAACGCTCCGCCCATCAGATCCGACCGAACAACATAAAAAGCGCACACAAAAACACATAAAAGCCGAGTGAAAATGTGAAAATGGGTCTCCTCCTCATTCGTTCTGGGGGCGAATTTGTGGCACATGTGTGCACCGCCACAATTCAGAATGGGCTCGTTTCTCGCGAAGAAGAAGAAGAAGAAGAAGACGTGCTGTGTTTTTGTTTTCTGTTCGTCCATTCTCGAGTGAGGGACGACGGCAAGTTCTCGGAAATCGAAACTCGACTCGAAACGGAGGAGCACAAAATGCTCGAGCTCTCGAGTGGCACACGGAGCGAACGAAAACGAGGTCAAAAGTAAAGAATGGAGTTGCTGCTGCTGCTCCTTCTGCTGCCGCTGCTCGCGGAGCTCACAAAGTGATGTGCTCGTCGGAAAAAAAAACATGAAGAGGAGAATTGATTGACCATGAGCACGCCATTTTATCGCCGCTCTCGAAGCTCGCCTCTCGGGGGCAAAACAACAACTGACTTTTCTTGTGCTCCCGCTCGTGTTTTCATGTGATGCTCCCCTCCCATTCCGAGAATCACAAAAGACGATAATTTATTGATTGATCGAAAAAAGTCGACGTTAAAGAAGAAGAAAAAGAAGAAGAAGTCATCAATTTAGAACAGAAAAAGGCACATTTTTGAAATGAGACGAGAAGGCGTTTGGGGGGCGGACAGAGCGGACTAGTGAAGTGGGCGGGGCTTGTTCGAGGAGATCTCCTCAGATTCTCTGGTTCGACATCAGATCGCTCTTCACCGACTTCTCGTCCAGATCGGACATCTCCGACGCCTGCACCTGGAACAGCGACTCGAGCCCGAGAGAGGCCTTGAGCGCGCGCACCGACGAGGCGTACAGCATGCGTCGGCGGACTGGCGCGTTGTCCGGACAGCTGGAAGCGAAGAACGGTTAGTGCGAGGGTGGTGGTGGCTGGAAGAGCACTCACAATTGGACGAAGATGACCTTGTTGAGCGTGCTGGCGCCCTCGGCTCCCTGTCTCTGGACGGTCACCTCCACGTCGACGGCGGCGTATCTGCAGGAACGGGCGGTTCTTTGTTCTGCACTCCCCCACACTCACCTGCACTCCTTTCCGTCTCCGACGGCCTCCTGCATCGAGGCGACGAACTCGGCGTACGGAGCCTGCTTCTGGCCCACCTTCTCGACGACGATCGCCGTGTCATTCTTGCCGATCTGCAATCGAACACTGCTTGTTGTCTGGTTTTTGGGGTCTCACCTTGAAGATGATGTAGCTGTGCTGATGCTTGTTGTGCAGAAGATCGTAGGCGGTCTTGCACTCAGCGTCGACTTTGACTCCGGAGGCCTGTACTTGAGATGTCATTAGACTAGCCGATTTCAACAATCAGTCCCCTCCCTGAGAAAGAAAAGAGTTCGATATTTCCACACGAGAGCAAGAGAAAATGTTAGTGAATCACTATCAGTCAATCAAGTTATTTCCGTTCCAAACGCAATTTTATTCTGAGTGATGACGGTGGTGAAAGAGAGAAAAATCAATCAATCATTGCAATTCTCAACGGGAGGTGAGAGATAGAGCACAACACAGTAAAAAGAGAGAGGGGATGAGAAAAGTTTTGAAATTTTTGGAGACGGGATGTGAATTGGGAATAAAAATAAAAGTTTCAGGGCCGGGTGGGGATAGACTTGGAAACGATTGAAATTCCGGGGAAAAGCGGGAAGGGGAGAAGACGTTACAATAGAAGAGACAGACAAAATGAGAGGGGCTTTACCACGCATTTGAAGACGCATGAAGAGCGCGACGGGAAAGAGGGCAGTTTTTTAGAAGGAAGCTTCCAATCGAAGGCTTCTTTCCCATCACATCTTCTCAGCACGAGGGGTTACCCGGCACATCGTATTAAATTAGTGGGCGCGCGCGTCCCCCAAAATATCAATCAATCGAGAAGAAAAAGAAGATAAAAATAGACGGAAAAGGATAAATTAGGTAAGGGTTAAGAGGTGGTAAAGTGGAAGTCGTGGAATCAAAACGACATCGTGTCAAAGACAGACGACGCGACGAGGAGACAGGAGGTAAACGAGCAGGGACTCGAAAGGAACACCACAAGGAAAACCATTCTGACACAACAAGCAGACACTCCAGCTTCCAATCGGAGGACAGAAAATGACGGATGACGTTGAGAGACACACGATGACGGACGAGAAAATGCGTCTAGTGGTCGCCGTACTTCTCGGCGAGCTTGTTCAGGAGCTCGCGGTGCGACATCTCAGATTCGTCAGAGACCTAAAACAAAGAAATTTTAGCTATTTCCACCCTGAGCGTTCAGTCTAACCTGGAACTGGAGGATCTTGCCGGTTCCGAGAGAAGCCTTGATGGCGGAGGCCGACGAAGCGTAGACCATCTTCTTCTTGATGGACGCACCGTCCGGACAGCTGAAACACGATAAGTTTCCAACATCAAAAACGGAGTTTACAATAACTCACATCTGCAGGAAGATGATCTTGTCCATCTTGGAGGTTCCGGCTCCGACACGCGAGCACGTGAACTTGAAGTCAAACACGGCGTAGCGGCAGTCAGTCAGGTTATCCGTGCGCCGCTTAACATCCTCAACGAACTTGTCGAAGGCAGCCTTCGACGAGTCATCGTAGTCGTCGCCGGTGACCTCGAGCTCCTCCTGCGAAACGGCGGCCTCGACAATGACGTCTCTCTCCTGGAGAATGACACAGTTTTGTTGAATTTCATTAAGATGCTTCTCACCTGGATCTTGAAGATGATGTATCTGTACTCCTTTCTTCCCTCCGACAGCTTTTGGAAGGTCGTCTGGACGTCTGGGTGGACCATCACTCCGGAAGTCGACTAAAAAACAGGCACACATAGAGGGGTTAGGTTAGAATAGAAAATACATCATTCATTTAGTTCTAGTTCCAATTCACTCTTCAGCACACTTCACATCAACACCATTCCATAAGAATTTTTCCAGTTTAACAGATTTTGGGCCCCGATAATATACGAGTGTGTTGAACAACTTACCATGTTGATTGATTTGTTGTTTTTGGTTTTCGGGGAAGAAAAAACAAGTCGAGTTGCCTGAAAAATGAAAACTTTCAATATTTCGCAATGTAATTGTTCGTTTCGATCAATAGAAAGACGAGTCGAAAGAGAGGAAGAGCTCACGAGGGCGTCGAGCGAACACGGTGTAACTTAGATAACGAAAAGCATCGAGGGGAAGAGAAGATAAGTGTGAGGTATATTGGCCGTGCTGGGCTAACTGGTGGTGGGCCAATGAGGCACGACGAAAGAAAAAGCAGCGAATGGGAAGAGAGTAGAGGGTGACAGAAGCAGAGCGGGCCGGCCGGCCGTCCGTCCGTCCTCTCCTAGCCACCCAACAGCCAGTCAGCCAGAGTGCTTGGCCTGTGCGACGACGAGCGCGGCCGTCTCTGTGTGTCGAGGCGACCACCCCGGCACAGAGAAAAGGGAATGAGAGGAGAGGCAAGAGAGACGAATGGGGATGGAGGGAGCGGAAAGAGGCGACACTGCCAGCAGCCAGCAGCAACCCGAATGGTCATCTCTCTCACTCACTCCCCTAGTCCGAGGCATACTGGCCGATCGGAAGAGCTTGCGAGAGAACCGAGACGACGACGGAACCGAGCAAACATTCGCCATGTGCAACACTCACACCATTGTCCGTTTCTCTTTACTCTAGCCCCCGAAAAAAACCCCAATGCCGTACACCTTCAGCTATGAGAACTTCGTTGAAGAAAATCGAATTGAGACGAAAAAGCGTCGGCTTTGGAAGCTGCAGACAGAAATCGAAGGAAAAAGCATCTATCGATGAATCACCGAAGAACGTACGTCTCTCTCAATATCGATATTAAATACATACACCCTCCCTCTCTGGTATCATTTCGCACGAGAAGCGGCGAGAAAAAGAGGGACGAGATTAGAAAACCAACCGTTTTTGTGTTGTACACAACGAGAAAGCGATGAGTCATTCAGACACATACGGAGGTGACGCCAACGCCGAGGCACAACTCAGAACCGTATCAAATGCAGTAAAAACTTATGAAAAATAGAAAATTGATGAGTGAGCGGAAACATGAACAAGGAACGGATTCGCCTCTGTTCGATACTTTGACCGAGCGCGGAGGGCGAAACCATTCAAAACGCTGCCAAATCTGCCACTCGACACAAACGGGAAAATACCAATCGCTTTCGACAGTTTGAGCGTAGCGTACTGTGAATCGGGGAAAACGACGAAGAAAAGGACGCTGCTGTTGCTGCTGCGAGGGGGTACAAACATAGGCGGAGAGACGGACGAAACAATAGTTGATGAGAGTAATTAGCGAAGGGAACTCGGCGCTGTGCGACAGTCGAAGCGTATAATCTCTACTTAGCGTACGCGCAGACAACTACACCCCACCTTCCGCCCTCTCGTCCCAAATCGCGTACCGACGAAAGTTCGCAAAAGTTTGAATCGGAGGACTGTCGGCGAAACGATTTTGGCTCCTACTGTTTTTTTGCTTCTAAGCAAACAGTAAGTACAGCTTCTCAAAGAGGACACAATGGGAGAGTGCGGCCAAGAATTTCGGAAGACCGAAAAACGACTAACCTTTGCCTGATTGCGAAATCATGGCGATACGGAAAGAGGAAGCGGACAGTTGTGGAAATCGTTCAAGGACGACATATGCATGTGTGTGCCGATGTGTCACTCACACAGACAACAGGGTCTATAGATTCGAGGGCTCCTTCATCGGAAACGGGCGAATGGACTGGAGGACGAGTCTGACGGGGGCATACGACGAATCAACTCGAATAGCCCGACGGACAGAAGTGCCAGATGTTGTAATGTGCGACGCGATGCGTCTCCGGCGCGCGCACCAGTATGTCCTCTACACTCTTCGGGCCGTCGCAGCCGCCGCCGCCGACCCCACTTCTCAAGAGTGTCCGGCCGTCGTTCGTCCGTTGTCCATCCGGCTGTTGTCCGCGCTCATTTCGGTCAATCAACGGAGAAGCGAGAATTCAAATGTATGTAAAAGTCTCAGAACATAAATGATAGGCGGCGAAAGAAACTAAATGAATACCTGATGCACTAGACGCGAGCGAAAGGGCCAGACGGAGTGGGAGACACGCTCCGCCCACTTCCCTTTTTCTAACAAAATTCTCCGGAACAAAAGCAATGATGAATCATCAGTTTTTTGGAAATCGATCAAGAAAACGAACGCACAGAACGGATGAAACGAGAATCGGCGGGCGCGCGCTCGCGGCGGCTGCGTCCAAGTGATTCATTGAAAATGACCCAGAGCGGTGAAGAAGCGGAGCGGCGCGCGCGCGCCCGCCTGTCCGTTTTCGTTTTTCCAACAGCGCCCATCGATTGACACAATGGGCCGTCTTCGACCGCCGATTGCCGCTGCGCCTTCCTTTCGTTTTCGGAGAGAATCGATCCAGGACCAGTGAGAAAGAAGAAGAGGAAGATGGGGTGGGGGTGAAATCGAGTGGGCGGAAGGTTCGAGAGATGGTTATTTCGCAATCGAGTTACAACGGAAAACATTAGGAATAACGAAACGAAATTTGCGATTTAGATGAGGAAATGCGAGACAGATGGCAAGGAAATTGCGAAATGTTCATGAAATTCGCAATGAAAAGCGTTAAACGCGATCGTTGTCGAAAATCTGGCACAAAAGATGGTCGCAAACCGAAATGAACGACTGGAATGGCTGACGATTCATCGGATCGAAAAAAATACCTTAATTGTGTGCAATTAGCAGTGAAAGAAGCGGGAACCGAAAAATTGCAAAACGAAAGTGTGTTGGAACACATTTTGCACGAGAATTTTCGAGAAAAAATGCGAAAATCGGGTGAAAACGGCGGGAAACAGAACGGAAAAGGTGACAAAAAATGGGTGGCGCCTCGTTTGAAATTTGAAATTCCGAAATCGTTGCGAGACCCGCCGGCCGAAATCGGCGGGTGTTCAAATTCACGGGCTGTTCTGTGGAGCGCAATTGCATACACCGGGGTGTTTTCAAAACTGGTCGAATTTTCAACCGAAAATCGGCGACGAGCGGCAGGGAACTGATGATCCGGCTGACGAAAGCGAAAGGGGGAAAAGCGAGGGGGTTGGCCGGTGACACAAATACATAACAATCCCTCACTTTACACAAAATCTTTGGAATCTCTCGGGCTCGACCTGCCTCCGCGGGGCCGAGGCTCGATGAGCACACGTGAGGTTCGCGAAAGTGTTGCGAAATTGGCGCGTTCTCATCTGAAAAGTGTAAACCCCCCGGCATTAACAATCCAGTTTTATGTGACACTGAAGAGAGGCAGAAGGGGGGAAAGTGTAAAAGTAATCGAGTCGATATGCAAATCGTGTGGCCCCGTAGGAGCACAATGTGTGCTCGGCGAGCAACAGAAAGAGAGAAAGAGCTCACATTATGAGGAAGAAGAAGCGAAAGATAGCTGAGAAAACGGAGAGCGGCGGATACCGAGAGGCAGCTGTTTGTGTGCAGAAATCCTTTGTGTACAGTGGGGGCGATGGAGAAGCGTCGGCGGTCGACGGGCGGAGGCAGTCGAAAAAAACGAAAGGGGGTTCGGAACACATGTGGTTTGTGAGCGGATCCTTTATTTTCAGTCCCAGAAACCAATCGATACAGAGAAATGTTGCTTAAAATGGAATAAAATACAATTGAATGATGAAAAGAGTCGGCAGCGATTTAGCACAAGTCTTGGCTCAAGTCCACCTGTCCATAGCGGTTTGTTGACAAATCGAGAAGTTCTTGGCTGAAAAAGACGCTTTGAGGTGTTTGTATCGAATTGCCAAACTCACAATCCGTATGGTTTCGCGAAGAGCATTTCAGCCACCTCGACGGACGACATCTGCGGTTTCAGCACCTCGTTCGTCAGGTAAACGAGCGATTTTGCGAGCAGATCGATGCGCGAAGACTTGGCTTTTCCCATCGCGTGCAACATCGCACTGTTCACCTCCTTCGCTGTCTGCAAATGATCAGTTTCCCCCGGACAGTTCCTAGTTTTCAGTTGCCGCTTACCACTTCTCGCTCCTCCTGACTCATGTACGAATGGTATTCGGACGTCTCCGTGACGCCTACAACCATGACGGTGAAGATCTTCTCGATGATGTCCATGCGCTCGTCCGACGGTCGCTGCTCGTCCTTCAGCAGGTGCGTCCGGAAGTACTCGACCGGCTCGTGCGTGTCGCCCGCCCGGATCATCTCGATGATGTGCTGCTTGCGAACGGCGAAGTTCACGTTCTCGTCGTCCATGAGCGACGGCGAGATCTTGTGCAGCTTCTCGAGCACCAGCTCCATGTTTCCCTCCAGAATGTCGGCCTTCACATCGTTGCGCACGTTCATCTCCTCCATCGCCTCCAACGGCAACGGAAGATCCATCTCGCGGCAGTAGGTCTCGATGACTTCCGAGTGTCCGTGGTACAAAAAGTAGTCGAGCACCATCTCGGCGAGCTCCCGACGCGTCGGATTCGGCCTCATCACTTCGAGGTAGGCCTGGAACGCCTCGTCGGCGGCGTCGTCGGCTTCTTCGGGCGACGGCTCGAGGTCACCGTTCTCTGCGTTGTCGTCGAGTATGTCGCTCGGATTTAGAATAGCGTTTCGTCTGGAAAGAAAGAAGATTTGGGCCTTTTCCTCTAGATGGCCGATGTGGTTCTTACGTCAAAGTGGGAAGAGCGAAGTTGGGCATCGGAGGGTCTCTGGAAGACATCGGGAACCACTCATCCAGCTGGAATCGCTCCATTTCTTCAATTGTCGGCTGGCTGATCGTCGACAGCGTCTCCCACGTCATCGCGTCGCCATTCTCAGAGTCTTCGTTGTCGTTGTAGTACTCGGGTCTCTCGTCTTGCTCCATTGCATCTCCGTTCCCTTCCACGCCTCCATCGCCGTCTTGCCCTGAATACTCTCGGTCGACGTATTCGTCGTATTCTTCAGGCGCTCTTTCTTCCATTGGTTCCTCGTCGTCTCTATAGTACGCATCGTCCTCTTCGTTGAGGTTCCCGGGAAAGTTTTGAGACATATTAAGGCTGAAAATATCGTTACTGAGAGGTTGGAACAGTAATGGAGAAGGGAAGAAATGGCACGACGGAGAAATGCAAATCAATATGAAAGGAAGGCGGAAAGGAGGGAGGAGAGGGAGAGAGAGCAGAGAAAAAGAGGAGGGTCACGAGACAGCACGACACTCTCCTCGCTCGCCGCACTCTCTCACCCGCTCTTCATTCATTCGCGGCCGATAGCAAATGCATTCGAAAACCATTTACAGATCGAAAACACTGCGATTGGAGTTGATAAAATGAAAAAACAGATTTATTGAAACTTGGCGGTTTCGGTATATACAAAAACGTCGAAGGCTGTTGGCGAGTGGGAAGTCTACTTTCTGCGGCAGCACTGTCCGTTTCCGCACGGCGAGTAGTTGGCCTGGCAGGAGCACGAGTTGGAAGAGGACGGGCTCTGTTGGCAGGCGGTCGTGGCTGGCTGGGCGGCCTGGCACGAGTTGGAGCACGAAGCTTGGCACGCCGGTTGGCACTGGGCGGCGGGCTGTTGTTGCTGCACACACTGCTGCTGGCAGGACTGCTCGCATTGCGGGGCGCACTGGGCGGACTGCGCGACGGAGGTCTGCAGCACGATCTGGATGACGGCCTGGGCGGGGGCCTCGGTGGTCGAGTCGTACGGGTTGTACATCGGGGCGACGGTCTGGGTCTGTTGGGCGGTGCACGAGTTGTCACAGGCTGGCTGGCAGGCCGGCGCGCAGTTGGCGGATCCCTGGTTGTTGTACGGATCGTACATCTGGGAGTTCTGGCTCGAGGACTGGGTGTTGTAGACGACCTGCTGGGTGGCCTGGGCGGTCTGCTGGCAGATATCGGAGCACTGGTTGCTGCACGCCGAGCTGCACTGGCTAGCCGGCTGCTGCTGCTGAGTGCACGAGGACTGGCACTGCTGCTGGCACTGTGGCTGGCACTGGGCCTGAGCCTGCTGGATCTCGAGCTGGATCTGGATGACTTGCGGCGCCTGGGTGGTGGTGGACGGAGAGTCGCAAGCGACGTTGCACTGCTGCTGGCACTGTGGTTGGCACTGCGCGGCCGGCTGCTGCTGCTGGACACACGTCGACTGGCACTGCTGTTGGCACACTGGCTGGCACGGCTGGTACTGCACGACTGGCGCCTGGGTGGTGGTAGTGGTGGTGGTCGGCGGGTTGTACATCGGGGTGCTGCACTGGGACTGGCATTGCTGCTGGCACACTGGCTGGCATTGCTGCACCGACGGGCTCGACTGGCACTGTTGCGAGCAGCTCTGTTGGCAGGCCGGCGCGCACTGCGAGGACTGCACCTGCTGGATCTGCGGGCTGCTCTGCTGGACGGGCGCGCACGAGCACGACGGCGACTGCTGCTGGACTGGAGCCGACTGGCACGAGCACGACTGCGTCTGCTGGACCTGCTGGCACGAGCACTGCGACTGCTGTGGCTGAGCACATCCACACTGTCTCTTCTCGCGGATCACGCTGCCCTGAACACTCGGATCATCAGAAGACGTCAAAGAAGACGTTCACTCACATTGGCCACGAGGGCGACGGCGAGGAAGGCAATGGCGAGCGTCGAGAAGCGCATTCTAGTAGAAAGGAGGGAACCGAGTGGATCGGATGGAGTACTCGCTTCTTCCCGTCCTTTTATACAGGCTCCCTCAGCAGCCGCCTCCCACCCATCCCGTAACTTCTTGATTTCCGCTCTTCCGCGCATTCTTTCCGCGTCTCGGTCTCATGGAGGGTAAACAGTTTATTGCGTGAAAAAGTGTTCGTCTTTCGACTGGAGCCCCCGAGTGAGCACTAGAATAAACTGCCTCCCTCTATCCAAATAATGGCTTGCACCGCAAAGAAATAACTGGTATTCCTCTCTTCTTTTCTTCTCTCACATCTCTTCATTTCCTTTTCTGGGTGCAATCTGCAAAGTTCTCAAAGTTCTTCAGAAACCTTCATGGAGCTCACAATTCGTTCCTGAGGACTCTTCTTTCTCGGAATGATTGCACTGATGGTCGATGGTGTCGGATTCACGGAAGGCCGGAACAGACTTCTTCTCACTTCTCCGTTGAAAATGAACGTGAAGACTCTGAAGTTCCAGAGTCGATCCGAAGCTGAAAGGGATGGACGAACCCATCGAGTGAGTGCACCGCCAGCCAGCTCAACGAAGTGATGATGAATCCGTATTCGGGGTTCTTCAAGACAGTCTGATACGTGAACTGGGTCCACGGGAAGATGAAGAGGAGATAGGTGGCCTGTGCCAGCGACTGCTTCACATATCCCATCTCCCTCTTCGAACTTCTCGTCGATGCTCGATTCTTTGTTTGCTGAGCATTACGCGATGAGCAACTTCCCTTCTACCAGTTTCCCTACCATTTCGATGACGCTCTTCAGTTTCATCATCGTCACCACATCCACAGTCACATTGAGAATAGACGTGCCGAATAGCACGTAGATGCCAGTGGCTCTGTCGTACCAGACACAAACCGGAAGGGAAGTGTAGGTGAAGGCTCGATAGACGGTACTGTAGTAGCATTGGCACTCCACTGAAAGAGATCAAAACAAATCAGATGGCAACGGAAACGCGCTCCATTGCAAAACTCACGGATCTGAGTGAAAAACAAGTTCAGAGCGACGGCGAAGCAAAAGTTTCCCAAAATTATGAGCTTAGTGTTTCCGGGACTGAAAATCCTTCTGTAAGCGAACGGCGTGAAGACGGAGAGGAGTCGGTTGAAAGTGATGATTGTGTGCGAGTGAGTCGCCGCCACGTAGCAGAGCATGAGCACGAATCCGCAGACGGAAGAGAGCTGCTCATCCGCAAGAAACGGAATCCCGCTGAAACTGTTCAGGCTAGAAGTTTTCCGGGTTTCAGAGAAACGTACAACATGGTGAGCGGAGTCGCGTAGATCAAATACAGCGTCGAGAAGACGCCGTCAGTGACAGCCAGGCTGACGGTGAGCAGTGAAAACGGATGACGCATGTCCCTCTTCGACCAAATGATGAAGACTATCGACCAATTGGTGAGGACTCCAATGAGCGACACCTTCAAAGAGGACCGAGAGGGGTTACGGTAGTTTCGGGGGAAGACTCACGAGTCCGATCGAGGATCCGATGACTATTTCTAGTGTCATTCGAGAGGAAGAAAGTGGAAAGTTTGTTCCGACGGGAGCGGGTTGGGGGAGTCTTGTTTTCGGTTCCCACCCTGATAATTAGGAACACGAACAACTCAATTTCTTTTTTCTCTGTTCCTGGTAACGGGTGGGAGGTAAATGACAGGTTGCAGACCAAAAAGAAGTATGAAACCAAGTTCATTTCTCAAAAACCACTTTGAAAGTTGGTGCCTAGAAAACGAGGGGGAAAACAAGTTAGTGGAAGCTCCGTTGAACGGTGCTCACAAACGACGGCTTCACCATCGTCGTTCTCGTCGAAGTGAGATTTCGTCGAATTTCACCGTTGAAGATCAGTGTGAAGATCCTGAAAGGGGGAAGCGAATGCGGTCGCGTCGCGGTTCGTGAGCCTACCCGTCGAACGAATGAACCGAGAGCCAGAGGATGGACGAAAAGATGAAGGCGTACTCTTTGCCGGGAATCAGACGCGGTCCCCACGTGAAGCAAATCACGACGGTCAGCACGAAAGTGGTCTGTGCGATCGACTGAAAAGTTTCAGTTTCGTTTAGCCTCCTGGGTCAGTTTCAGACCTGCTTCAGAAAGTTGAACTCTTTGCGGCTTTTCTCCGACTTCTCTCTGATGTTGAGCACCTTCCGAATCGTGACCAGATCCAGAAAAGCGCTGATTATCGTCAGCGAGAACACCTCGTAAAAGTCGCCGTAGGTGGCGTAGAGCTGACAAATCGGCTGACTTGTGTAGCGGAATGCCACCGCTTCCGCACTATAGTAGTTCTCGCATCCCACTGAAATCTCGCCGTTTCAGCCAATTTCCAGACAAGCACAAGAGGAGACTCACGTATTTGAAAGAATAGTGTGATGATTGCGAATGTGTAGATGAAAACGAATGCGACGATGTACTTTGTGAACGTTTGGCTGAAGATCCGATGATAGAGGATCGGTGTGAAGACGGCCAAGAAGCGGTTCAGTGAGATCACAAAGTGCACGATGGTGCCCGCGTCGTAGCAGATCATGAGCAAGAAGCCACACGTGGAAGACCACGTTTGCATGATTCGGATGTCGCTGCAGACTTTCAGACTCAATTTCAGATGTTCGCAGGTGTCTCCAACTCACAACAAGACCATCGGTGTCGCGTAGAACAGGTACAACGTGGAGAACGTGGCGTCGATCGAGGCCAACGCCACGGTGAGCATCGAGAACGGCTGCTTCAGTTTCGTGACTTTGTACATGACAACCACGATGATCCAATTGGTCACGAATCCAATCAGGGAGCACTGGAAAGCCACTGTCTTCTCATTTGACCTCAGTCTGTTTGACCTACTTACCACAGCCATCAACAAGCCAATCGGAATTTCGTTGGCCATTTCGAGTGGAAAAAACGAAGTAGGTGAGGTATCAGGACGGGTCCTGTCACACTTCCATATTATGAAAAGAGTGAGTCAAATAACTCGATTCAGAATAATATTTCCCCACCCGTTTTCTCCGTCACAGACTCGCCGCTTTTTGGCCGCCCTAATTGGTTTTCTGTCATAAGGAAAACGGAAACGAGACAAGGTGCGATTTTGGGGTTTCAATTATAAGGTTCAAGGTGCATCGAGCCGGGGGGAGAAATTGCTCTTTGGATCTTTTGAGAAATGAGATGATTCCGATGATGTCTTGTTTCTTTTAGAGACACAGAAGAGCAAAGAATCAGCGTGTTAATATGAGGAAGTCAGCTGAATGGAAGAGGGACACACTTCAGGTGTGCAGTGCAAAATAACAGAAATCGGCTAGATTCGTTGATTCGATTTGAGGGCGGGCGCCGGTGAAGGACTACTTTCCAAAGATCATATTTATTAAAAAGATAAGAAGAATATATTGATTTAGAGGCTGACCGACTGTTTCGGAGTGACCGGCACATCCGCAGAAGCCGGCAGGAACCAGGCACGGATGTCCGAGTTGAAGATCAGTGTGAACACTCTGAAACTGGCGCCCTTTCAGAAAACCACAATCGCTATCCAGCTCACCCGTCGAAGGCGTGCAGTGACAGCCAGAGGAACGAGGAGAAGACGAACGTGTACTCCTTCTTGTTGATGATCTTCGGCGGAATCGTCAGCAAGACCACAATGAAGAACAGGAAAACGGTCTGACTGATCGACTGTTTCAGCATATTCAGTTCTTTTCGGCTCTTCTGACGGTTCTCCCTGATTTTCAGCACCTTCCAGATTGTGATGGCGTCGAGAAACGCGACGATCGAGGTGAGCAGCATTTCTTGGCACGCGTCCAAGTAGAACCAATACTCGTCGCAGTCCTCCTCGTTCGAGTACTGGAATGCGTAGAGGTCGGCGCTGTAGCGGCTTTCGCAATCAACTGAAATGGATCGAAGGTGTTGAAGTGGTCTGGCGTGGCATTGCGAACGACTTACAGTAGTGAAACATCATTGAGTTGATGAAAATCGGAATGAGAATTGTGAACCCGACTATGTATCTCGTTAGTTTTATGCTGGAAGGGGGATGGAAAACTGACGAAAGTTTCGCGAATACCTAAACATTTTCAAGTAGAGAATCGGTGTGAACACTGCAAAGAAGCGGTTCAACGACATCAGAATGCGTACTTTGGCAGTAGCCGCGTAGCAGATCATAAGCAACAAGCCGCATATCGAGGACCACTCTTCGAGTATCGAAATATCACTGAATCTCTGGACATCAGCGGGAAAAGGAGGTAGTGCACCCTACAACAGAACCATCGGCGTCGCGTAGAGCAGGTAGAGCGTCGAGAAGAGCCCATCGAACACGGCGAGCGTCACAGTGAGCAGAGAGAACGGGTGCTGCAGTTTGGTGGCTCTCGAGATGACGATAACGATCAGCCAGTTGGTCATGACACCAATCAACGATACCTGAAATTCGCGATTGAAGGAAGATAAGAGGCCCGAAAGGTGACACCTACCAGTCCCAAAAGAGATCCGATCAAGACGGCAGAAACCATTTTCCTCTTGTTTCTCGACGTCGCAATGTGAATGGGCTCACTGCCGCCAGACGCTCGTAGACAAAACTAATTTCTGCATTTTCAACAGACGTTAAACAAATCAAGCCGGTTCCGTTCCGATCAGCTCGACGAATGTTCCCGAACGAGGAAGTTTCTTTGACTCTACACATATTCCAGAATACACAGAGATTCTCAAAGGACAACACTGTTCCAGCTCTTCGGAGCAATCGAAGAGCCCGAGAGCTTCGTGCGGATCTCGTGATTGAAGATGAGTGTGAACACTCTGGAAACAAGAAAAGAGGATGTTTGAGATGGTTTGCGAGATCCCAACCCGTCGAAAGAATGCAGTGAGAGCCAGAGGAGGGAGGAGAAGATGAAGGCGTAGTCGTTTCCCAACTCGAGCTTCGGAGCCAGAGTCATGACGAGGACGATGAAGAGCAAGAAAGTGCTCTGGCTGATCGACTGCAACTCCTCATTCCCGTCCTCCCGTCGCTTTTCCGAAAGAGCTCACCTGTTTGAGCAAGTTGAGCTCTCTCACACTTTTCGCACTCTTCGCCCTCATTCTGACCACCCTCCGAATGGTTATCACGTCCAGAAGAGCGGCGATGAGAGTGAGAGTGAGCTCTTGGTAAAAATCACCGTAGAGCCCGAAGAGCCGACAGACTTCTTGCTGCGAATACTGGAATGCGCGCACTTCCGAATTGTAGTAGTTGTCGCATCCCACTGAAAACATGAACAGTGAGCTCCACGCGGAAACGGGAAGGGCTCACAGATCTGAAAGAACAGAGTGATGCATGAGAATGAGATGAGGACGGTGAGCAGGAGAATGCATCTGGTGAAGTTCACACTGAACACCTTGTGATACGAGATCGGTGTGAAAACCGCCAGGAAGCGATTGAGAGAGATGATGAAGTGGATGGAAGCGTTCGTGTCGTAGCAGATCATCAGAAAGTAGCCGCACAGGGCGGATCTCGCTCGGAGAATCGGAATGTCACTGGAAAAGAGGAACGGGGTGGAGAGCAGGGTTACGGTAGCTCACAACAACATCATAGGAGTGGTGTAGAGCAAGAAGAGCATCGAGAAGAGTCCATCGAAAACGGCCAAGCTCACGGTGAGCAGTGCGAATGAGCTCTGCAGTTTTGTGGACCTCCAGATGATCACGACTATTAGAGAGTTGATGATACAGCCAGCCAGGGAGCACTGAAACAATGCAGAAGTAGTGAACGCTTTCGAGAAAAGGAACTCACAGCACCAATTAGAGCACCGATCAGCGTCTCGGAAATCATTATTCGCCTAGGGAAACGAGCATTGATCGAATTTTATTGTCGCGAGACGGCGTGGCGGAGAGAATAATTGGCCAGTCATTGGATTTCCGATGTTTTCCTCTTTGTCACCGTCGTCGTCGTCGTCGTTGGAGTCAGAAGTTCTGTGATCTTTGTGGCTGTGTTATGAGGGGTTGGGGGGTCTGAAATTGGACGACTGTTATTCGCGAGTCTGTTGAAATCATGACAAGAAGAGAAAGAAGACGTCGGGGTTTCTGATGATGTGACGCTTTGAAGCCAACCTGTCACACTGACATCAACTTTTCTATAATTGAATTTGTCCGTTTTTCGATCAGTAGACACATTCTCTTTTCTAATTTTTGCTTGAAAACAAGTTGTTTTTCGAAAATGAGCACACGAGAGAGAAATGTTCCACTCTGAATGGGTTCCAAAGAATGCACCTGTCCAGTTTACACTACTTGTAGTTCTTTGAATTGCTCCTTTCGTGTTTCGTTTTCGATGTGCATGTCTGTTGCAAGCGAGCTCGGTGAGCAAAGTTCGACTCTCGGGTCTCTATTACCTGCCCCTGAAATAGTCTGTTTGCTCGACAACCAGTTTCCGGTTCAGCGCCCCCGGTGAGAACAAGGTCATAATGCAAACTGAGACAGGAAGTTGCGCCATTACGCTTTATTCTTGCGCAACAGTTTTTTGGTTGCTCTCTTCTCGGAGGGCTCATTGGCCGAACGCTCGGCTTTCCCAGAAAACCGGAATTCACGGAGCGGAGGGAGTAATATATAAGCGGGTGGGGGAGCGGCATTATCATCCGATCCACTCGGTTCCCTCCTTTCTACTAGAATGCGCTTCTCGACGCTCGCCTTTGCCTTCCTCGCCGTCGCCCTCGTGGCCAATGTGAGTGAACGTCTTCTTTGACGTCTTCTGATGATCCGAGTGTTCAGGGCAGCGTGATCCGTGAGAAGAGACAGTGTGGATGTGCTCAGCCACAGCAGTCGCAGTGCTCGTGCCAGCAGGTCCAGCAGACGCAGTCGTGCTCGTGCCAGTCGGCTCCAGTCCAGCAGCAGTCGCCGTCGTGCTCGTGCGCACCCGTCCAGCAGAGCAGCCCGCAGATCCAGCAGGTGCAGTCCTCGCAGTGCGCGCCGGCCTGCCAACAGAGCTGCTCGCAACAGTGCCAGTCGAGCCCGTCGGTGCAGCAATGCCAGCCAGTGTGCCAGCAGCAATGCCAGTCCCAGTGCAGCACCCCGATGTACAACCCGCCGACCACCACCACTACCACCACCCAGGCGCCAGTCGTGCAGTACCAGCCGTGCCAGCCAGTGTGCCAGCAGCAGTGTCAGTCGACGTGTGTCCAGCAGCAGCAGCCTGCCGCCCAGTGCCAACCACAGTGCCAGCAGCAGTGCAACGTCGCCTGCGACTCTCCGTCCACCACCACCCAGGCGCCGCAAGTCATCCAGATCCAGCTCGAGATCCAGCAGGCTCAGGCCCAGTGCCAGCCACAGTGCCAGCAGCAGTGCCAGTCCTCGTGCACTCAGCAGCAGCAGCCGGCTAGCCAGTGCAGCTCGGCGTGCAGCAACCAGTGCTCCGATATCTGCCAACAGACCGCCCAGGCCACCCAGCAGGTCGTCTACAACACCCAGTCCTCGAGCCAGAACACCCAGATGTACGATCCGTACAACAACCAGGGATCCGCCAACTGCGCGCCGGCCTGCCAGCCAGCCTGTGACAACTCGTGCACCGCCCAACAGACCCAGACCGTCGCCCCGATGTACAACCCGTACGACTCGACCACCGAGGCCCCCGCCCAGGCCGTCATCCAGATCGTGCTGCAGACCTCCGTCGCGCAGTCCGCCCAGTGCGCCCCGCAATGCGAGCAGTCCTGCCAGCAGCAGTGTGTGCAGCAACAACAGCCCGCCGCCCAGTGCCAACCGGCGTGCCAAGCTTCGTGCTCCAACTCGTGCCAGGCCGCCCAGCCAGCCACGACCGCCTGCCAACAGAGCCCGTCCTCTTCCAACTCGTGCTCCTGCCAGGCCAACTACTCGCCGTGCGGAAACGGACAGTGCTGCCGCAGAAAGTAGACATCCCACTCGCCACCATCCTTCGACGTTTTTGTATATACCGAAACCGCCAAGTTTCAATAAATCTGACTTTCTTTTTAATTTCTCTTCGTTTTTTGTCTTTATTTGTTCCGACGTGGGTTCTATTTACACCGGCGGCGGCGAAGGAGCAAAGACCGTTTTCGAGTGTCTCAACCGAAAATCAGAGAGTTAGGAATGCATGTTTTTCGAGCTGTGAAGCATCACTTAATCTGAGATGTTCCTGATCACAGAACTTGTAATCAAACCTGGACTTCGCAATATCAAGAATGCAAGAATACTTAACAGAACTCTGCCCTTCAGTTCTAAAGAAGCGACACAATAAATAATAAACATATTATCGTCAGTTTTCTAGGTCTTCGCTGTACTGCCAGTATTCTCAATCTCTTATTTCCTTCTTTCGAACAGATGATAAATCTATAATTTTTGTAAATGAAGTGTGTGACATCCACGCTGTAAGAAACTTTCCAACGAATTTCAGTTCTTATGAGCTCAAACAACCCAAAAGGAAGAAAGAAGCTTTGTAAAGGGCGAACATGCATTCCTAACTCTCTGATGTTCGGCTGTGACACTCGAAAACGGTCTTTGCTCGTTCGCCGCCGCCGAATTAAATAGAACCCACGTCGGAACAAATAAAGACAAAAAACGAAGAGATAAAAAAGTCAGATTTATTGAAACTTGGCGGTTTCGGTATATACAAAAACGTCGAAGGATGGTGGCGAGTGGTGTGTCTACTTTCGGCGGCAGCACTGTCCGTTTCCGCACGGCGAGTAGTTGGCCTGGCAGGAGCACGAGTTGGAAGAGGACGGGCTCTGTTGGCAGGCGGTCGTGGCTGGCTGGGCGGCCTGGCACGAGTTGGAGCACGAAGCTTCACACGCCGGTTGGCACTGGGCGGCGGGCTGTTGTTGCTGCACACACTGCTGCTGGCAGGACTGCTCGCATTGCGGGGCGCACTGGGCGGACTGCGCGACGGAGGTCTGCAGCACGATCTGGATGACGGCCTGGGCGGGGGCCTCGGTGGTCGAGTCGTACGGGTTGTACATCGGGGCGACGGTCTGGGTCTGTTGGGCGGTGCACGAGTTGTCACAGGCTGGCTGGCAGGCCGGCGCGCAGTTGGCGGATCCCTGGTTGTTGTACGGATCGTACATCTGGGTGTTCTGGCTCGAGGACTGGGTGTTGTAGACGACCTGCTGGGTGGCCTGGGCGGTCTGTTGGCAGATATCGGAGCACTGGTTGCTGCACGCCGAGCTGCACTGGCTAGCCGGCTGCTGCTGCTGAGTGCACGAGGACTGGCACTGCTGCTGGCACTGTGGCTGGCACTGGGCCTGAGCCTGCTGGATCTCGAGCTGGATCTGGATGACTTGCGGCGCCTGGGTGGTGGTGGACGGAGAGTCGCAGGCGACGTTGCACTGCTGCTGGCACTGTGGTTGGCACTGGGCGGCAGGCTGCTGCTGCTGGACACACGTCGACTGACACTGCTGCTGGCACACTGGCTGGCACGGCTGGTACTGCACGACTGGCGCCTGGGTGGTGGTAGTGGTGGTGGTCGGCGGGTTGTACATCGGGGTGCTGCACTGGGACTGGCATTGCTGCTGGCACACTGGCTGGCATTGCTGCACCGACGGGCTCGACTGGCACTGTTGCGAGCAGCTCTGTTGGCAGGCCGGCGCGCACTGCGAGGACTGCACCTGCTGGATCTGCGGGCTGCTCTGCTGGACGGGCGCGCACGAGCACGACGGCGACTGCTGCTGGACTGGAGCCGACTGGCACGAGCACGACTGCGTCTGCTGGACCTGCTGGCACGAGCACTGCGACTGCTGCGGCTGAGCACATCCACACTGTCTCTTCTCACGGATCACGCTGCCCTGAACACTCGGATCATCAGAAGACGTCAAAGAAGACGTTCACTCACATTGGCCACGAGGGCGACGGCGAGGAAGGCAATGGCGAGCGTCGAGAAGCGCATTCTAGTAGAAAGGAGGGAACCGAGTGGATCGGATGATAATGCCGCTCCCCCACCCGCTTATATACCGCTCTCTTCCGCACTCGTTCCGCACTCGTTCTGCGCGCGCAAACATTCCTTCGCACAAAAAAGAGTTCTGGAGCTTCAGAGGGGAAAACCTATTAAAACACTTGAGTAAACGGGAATTCGTCTGGCGCCGAGCAATGACACCTTTTGATTGTCAACATTCGCGTCTCATTGTGCGCACTGTGGGCACGATCATTGTGCTTTGGAAGATTGCTCTTTCCCGAATATGCTCACGAAAAAAGAATTCATACTGAAACATTCGACGAATAACACATTCTGATCTCCCGATCTCTTGCTCTTGTTCACTTTCCCGTGGGATTCAGATTCGAGCTGACACGTGACAACGGGCCGAGTCTGGAGGTGTGGCGCGAGATTTCCCGATGGCACAACAACTTCTGGATCTGACGACGGACGCCGCTGAAAACGATTCGAGAATCTAGTATGATCTACACACCGATCATTCTGATCTACCCGTTGATGACGATCAGAAGGAGAGAGTTGAGATGCGAGAAGAGGATCCAGACGCTGTTGAGAGTGGCCAAAGTGACGTTGGTCATTTTGAACCAGGATTCTGAGACAAGAGAACGTGATTTTCGGTGCCAATCGGGGTTTTTCACACACCTGCGTTATGCCAGAGTATGATCAGAATAGCCATGTAGGCCGTGAGAATGGTCGCTTGGACGAGAATGCCTATTTCGGTCCGAAGCGAGTGAGCACTTTGAGCATCACGTTTTTTCTGAATACACACCCTTCTTATCGGTAAGAGCAAGGATTACTGTACCCGATAGATACTGTAGATGATGAGCACGTACGAGCAAAAGCTGAGCAGAAGGGTGGGAAAACAGAGGACGAGCTCCAGTTCGGCGAACAGATCGGCGAACGGGACTGTCATGTCGTAGGACCAACTGGGGCCGACGAGCATGAAATTCTGGGTGGCACATCCGATGAGCCAGATGGCTAGGATGTAGATGGCGCCGAGAAACAGAGCTGCGATCATCCACAGACTCCACTTCGTCGGCTTCAGTTTGAAGAACGCGATGCCGATTCGAGTGGTCGCCAGAATGGCCATCAGCACGAAAGTGGCGAGCCAGAGAGTGTTAGCGGTGCAACCGACGATCTGGAAATCGGAAGATGTAGTCGTCGTGGCGGACTTCTGAAGAGGTTACTCGAACAAAGAACTCGAGCTTCTCGTGGAAAACGGGAAAGATGAGAAAGAAGCCGGTCAGGAAGTGGCAGAACGCCTGGGAGACGTCGCAGTAGTTGATGACGTTGATGAGTTTGTAGGAGATGTTCTCCCGAAGCTCTCTTCTCACGTGAAGCGTCTGGAATTCTGGATTTCAAAGGAGAAGTGTGTCACGTGACACTCTTACATAGATGATGAGTGCATAGACTGGGAAAACGATCACCGACAGAAGAGTGTAAATGATGCCGATGGTGACGAGCTCCCGATCGGGATTCACTTGGAAAACGCTTGACATGACTCCAGAAGATGTCGAAGCAGGAAGGAATCAGAAGAAGTTGGCTTCCGATCCGACAGAAGAAAAAGAGCAGAATCCCACGGTTCACGAGTGTGTAGTCCTTTTTGTGAGTGGTCACACCCCTTTTCGTGATTAGTCCCAGTGAACTTTCCTGTCGCGATGAGAAGCAGTGAAGGGGAAGTTTCAGTGTGTCATCTTCTGAAGAGTCTATTTTGGCTTCAACTGAAGAGAAGAGAGGAGATGTTTCAGAGATGTCGGAGGCTTTATAAGGAGGGCTCTGACTAGAGAACATTCAAGTTCCGGGAAGTGCTGAAACGGGGACATTTGCGTCAATCCTCAATTTCAGTTCCATACATTCAGACTAGAAGTTTTAAGACGTGAAATAAATAACGAATTGACTCGAAACTTGCAGCCCTGACTCTGAATGAGTTTTGATTGATGGCGAGTATGAGGAAACAAAGTACGGGCATGCTGGTTTGGGTACCAACAGGTGTCACTCAATTTGAAGTTGCTCCCTGTTTTCCACTCGGAGATCTTGATCCAAATGCAGAGATCGCCGATTCTCGACTCGAAATGAATCGGATCTCACGAACTTTTCAGCAAGAAAATGAAGAACAGAACAAGTGGTAAGTGCTTTTATATACATGTCCTTCAAACAAGGGTGATGTGTGCCTCCATCTGCTTCCCGGGGGCTATTAGGAACGGATGTTTGTCTACAGACGAAGAAGATTCGTATCGATCTAATTGGCACTTCCGACACTACCATTTACCGTCATCTGATGCGTTTTCAACAACATTTCGGACTCTGCGAGCTTCCAACACACATATTTCATCGACCAAACTAGATTGGAGTCCTACATCACTTTTCAGTAAAGTAGGGGTCTAATTCAACTTTTTTTTCTTTCTTAAACTCAATATCCCTATTGATTTCCTGGTTGCAATGAGACTGCACGTGTAGACAATGAATCCGATGACGATGGAAGTCATGGCGACGATGTAGAGGACTGCGTCGATGCAAAAGAACGAGAGCATGCCGACTCGTGCTCCGGGGAGCTCGAATATCTTGTGAAGACCCGGGTTGGCTGCCGCAAACTCGAGCCATTCGATGAACCGATCTTTTGAATGGGTCGGCTTCTCGGAGAGCATCTTCTGGAGCATTCGGGCGTTCCGGAGGTATCTTGGGTCGAAAAGTATCGCCCGGATCCCTTCCTCGATGCTCTCCTCTGTTAATTTCGTTTTGTCTAGTCGGAATGTAGTGCCTCGGAGCACTCCTGAAGCAGGATACACATAAGGATACACACTTTGCTCGTTGTACCATTATCAGCGTTGTGGGGCTGATCGGCAAACAGCGGGATGGCGACTATCGGTTTGCCGGCGTAGGAGGCCTCGTTGAACGAGTTGAGGCCGACGTGCGAGATGAATCCGACGACACGTGGATCGTCTGAATTCTCGAGTAATCTACAGTAATCTGGGACAACTCACAAAGGAGGTCGGTCTGCGGGAGCCATTCTAGCAGAAACACGTTTTCCGCCGCGGCGAACATCGCCTCCTCGCCTTCCTGCACTTCGTATTTCCAGAGAAATGTGTATTCGGGAAACTTCTTGAACACTTTCACGAAGTTGGCCACTGCATACCGAGGGTACACTTTTCCGGGCACCTGTGTTCCGAAACTGAAGATCACTGTTCCATTTCGTGACCTAGACAAAAGGAGATCCAATTGTGGATCGAGAGACTTCGGTGTCGGCAGATTGATGCCTCCGATGTACTGGATCTGAGGAGATAGTGGGCGGGGCTTCTCCATGATCTCGTTCGAGTTGACGAACGTCACATCAACACTGGAGATGGCCGTCTCGATGCTGAAGGTGTCGCCGAATCGCTTTCTGAAGATGCCCTCCTGGATTCGTTTCATTTCAGGAGCCTGCACGTAGTAGATGTACGCCCAGTTGACGACGTTCCAGAATCTTCCAGTGAGCGAGGAGAGGTCAGCTTGCTGGAAGAGAGCTGAAAAGAGAGAAAGGTCTTAAAGTGAACAGGGAGAAGAACTCACGAACGGTAGTCGAAGGGACGTTCGGGATGCCCAGAGTGACTGCCTGAAGAGGCGAGATCGGGACGGCGTTCGAAGTGACGACCGACGGAATCTTGAACAGCGACACCATTCCAAGGGCACAGAAGTCGAACTGAGAAGTCACCGCGATGTCGTACTTACGGGATCTGATGAAAGAGTGCAGCTCTTCGTCGTTGACACTGACTACAAAAGGGGTCTGCTCCGGGGATTACGGTAGCCTCTCACTTTCACACATCTCATGCCCGATGCTGTTCCACTGACGAAAGTCTCCGTATCGGAACGGAACGTCTTCGAATGGATTCAGAAGATGTGCAGTGTTGCCCCAGAGACTTCCGTTCTTGAACTCTATCGAGTAGACTCTCTCAGCTCGGTTCACTCCGTTCCCCTTGACTCTGTCGTTGATTCGAGCGATTATCAAGTCCTGCGGCTCACTTTCCGACTGTTATCGATAGAGCGCACTTACCACAGTGTGACCTCTATCCGTGACAACTTTCATGAGGGAATCTGCGTAGTCCAGGTGGCTTTTCCCGAAAATGTTCATGTAGAAGAGCACTCTCAATGCTCCGATTCCATTGAAGAGTGGAAATAAGACGAGGAGAAGAGCAAGAATGTGCATTTTGAGAGCGAATACAAACAGTGTGAGTGGGGAAAAATAAACTAATCAGACACTCGACACGGTTCCTTTTATAGGCACTACACAGTATGTGTAAACTGGCAAATAGTTTTTTGGTGCATTGACGTCTTCTTCCGTATTCCGAAGAAGACGTTGTGGTCGATCTGTGATGCGGGAAACGTTTCAATCATCTCGAGAACTTTGAATGCTTACAATGCAAACGGCGGTTGGCAGTGACCGCGACGCGACCGCAGCGCGTGTGAATGACCGAGTTAGGGATTTCTAATGTCAAAGAGATTTATTAAACGTAAATACAAAAAAAAAAGTACAAGCCTATATTGGGAAACCCGAAATGAAGAAGAAATTCTAAAGCCGAAGGTGTTCTATTGAGTCTTGACCTTTCTTTTGATGATTCCTACTTTAGTGACGACCCCTTTAGCGAGTCGATACGTTCCATAGACGATGAGGAGGCAGGAGAAGAGGATGAAGAGGACGGCGTCGACGCTGTAGTACTTGAAGGGTCCCATGTTGGCACCGGGCAACGCGAGCACTTTGTGCAGTCCGTGACACTTTGCCGCGAACTCCATCCACTGAACGAACCGATCTTTCGGCTGATTCGGCTTCGAGGCGAGAAGAACTTTGAGCGTGTGCGCATTCTCGATGTAGGACGAGTTGAAGAGGATCGCTCGGAGGCCCGCTTCGATGCTCTCCTCCGACAGATCCGCCTTGTTCAGAAGGTAGGTTGTTCCGCGGGCCACACCTCAAATGATGTTTTCAGACGACGCTTATCACTCGAACTCGCTCGACCCTCACCATTCTTAGCGTTGTGAGGCTGATCGGCAAACAGTGGGATGGCGACGATCGGTTTGCCGGCGTAGGAGGCCTCGTTGAACGAGTTGAGGCCGACGTGCGAGATGAATCCGACGACACGTGGATCGTCTGAACTCTCGAGTAGTCTACAGTAATCTGGGACAACTCACAAAGGAGGTCGGTTTGCGGTAGCCAGTCGAGCGGAAACACGTTTTCCGCCGCGGCGAACATCGCCTCCTCGCCTTCCTGCACTTCGTATTTCCAGAGAAAAGTGTATTCGGGAAACTTCTTGAACACTTTCACGAAGTTGGCCACTGCATACCGAGGGTACACTTTTCCGGGCACCTGCGTTCCGAAGCTGAAGATCACCGTTCCATTCTTCCTCTGATTCAGAAGACCGTCCAAATGTTGGTCCACTGGTTTCGGAGACCTCAGATTGATGCCTCCGATGTACTGGATCCGATGGTGGATCGGACGAGGTCTCTCCATCAGCTCGTTCGAGTTGATGAACGCCAGATCGACTTTACTGACGACTTCTTCCATATCGAACTCTTGTCCGTATCTCCTTTTGAAGAGCGCAGTCTGTTCGGCACGAAGTCGTGGAAGTTGAATGAAGTTGATGAATCCCCACGCGAGAAGGTTCCAGACTCTTCCCGATAACGTCGACAAGTCGTTATCGTAGAACAGTGCTGAAAGTAGATTTCGTCTGAAACGAAGATGTTACGTTTTCTACTCACGAACGTCCTGAGAAGCGATATTGGGCAGTCCGATGGTGACAGATTGAATCGGAAGCATCGGAATCGCGTTGAAAGTCGCTACAGACGGGATTCCAGCCTTGACAAAGATCCCACTTCCACAGTAATCGAAGGTGGAGACCACTCCCACATCGTACTTCTTCTCCGCAATGAACCGGAAAAGTTCCTCGTCGGCGAGAGCGACTGAAACGACGCAAAAGGGGTTGGATGTGGGATTACGGTATCCGATTACTTTCACAAAGATCGTTTCCGATGAGAGTGTACTGTCGGAAGCCGTCGATTGCGAACGGTCGCTTCTCGAACGGATCCATCAGATGGGCGGTGTTGCCCCACTGACTGCCGTTCTTGAATCCGAACGTGTAGATGCGTGCCGCCTTGCTTTTCCCGTGTCCCGTGACTTTGTCATTCATTCTGGCGATGATCAGATCCTGAACTTTACGTCTTCTGGCAGTTTGACAACATCCGATCTTACCACAGAATGACCTCTTTCCACAAGGCTATCAATGAGAGAGTCGCAAAAGTCCAAATGGCTTTTTCCGATGGCGTTGATGAAGAAGATCATGTTCGCCGCCCGGATGCCGGCGATCATAGAGGCGAGGAGGAAGAGCAACTTTATCATTTCTACAAAAGAGTGTGTTTCACGATTGCAAAAGGACACTCTTCCATATTTATAGCATCCGCAATCACTGACCGAACAATACAAACTACACACCCCCACCCCCTTTTTGACTGCTATTTTGTCTCTCGTTTATCGATAAGTATGACGAAGACGTTGGGACGACGAGGGATCCTGTTCACGTGAAAACAGAAGCGAAAAGGGGGGTGGGCTGTAGTTTGTGGTGTCTCATTTATCAAGTGGCGAGATCAAAATCTTCTCGGAAAGTCAGTGTTCAGTGACGAGATGTTAACGGGGGAAAACGAAGAAAAGGCCGAAAACTGGTAGTCTTGGCCTCTAAATGACGGTCATTTCGTTGTTTGCTCTCGTTTCTTATCAACACGGCTCTCTAATCGCTTCAACTATACAACTATTGGGGTGCTGATAAGAACAAGACGAAATGACCGCAACGACGTGGCACCGTCAAGAAGAGAACAACGTCTTCTCCGACCAGATGGCCTAACTTTTCTCGGCCACAAAGCTAGGCCACAATGTGAATCGAAAAGTTGACGTGGCATTTCAAGTGATACACTGAATTGGAAGTGGAAAACTGATAATGAAGGGGGGAGACTGAAAATATTTACACTCGTGATGTTTTCAGACACAATCGCGAGGACAGAGGTTGACTGAAAGAATAATGTTTTGGGGGAAGGGGGTCTGAAAGACTGAAAAAGAGCCGCGATTCTTCTGCTTCGTCGTTCATTGAACACTTTGCTCGACGGAAGCGATCTTTGGTTCCAATTGGAGTGCGTAATCAAACTGTCAGCTGCTTCATATTTGGAAGCGATGGTAGAGCAGTTTTGAATGTTGTAGGTGTGGTGTGAAGTGGCATTACGGGGTCACGCGTGCTTTATTGAAATGAAGTTGTGGGCTTGTCCTCCCGGAGTCTTACGACTCCTTGGAAGCGGTGGGAGGATGCTCGAGTTGGAGGTTAGAAATATTTATGATCAATAGTCAGTCGAGTTGGCATAGGAAAGAGAGTAGGGATTTGAGTGAAGAATTAGTAGTCTAGGATAGAATATGCGCGTGCGCAAGGATAGAGTGGTTGGCTGTAGATCGACCGGAGTCGTGAGCAGCGTTAGGGTAGTCTCGACGGTGAGTAAGTATGACGAGCAGGTTGTGAGTAAAGAGTGTGGTGACGCGCAGCGTTCACTCTTCTAGACTAGTCTCGAGGTAAGCGAATTTAGGATAGAATAGAGTTAAACGCGCGCCGCTTAGTTTAGACGGGATTTTTAGCAGAATTAGGGACAAAATTGAGCGAATTTTGGGCGCTAAATAATCGAAAATTACGCTGGATACAATAGGGAGCGATGTGCAGCGAGTAAAAGAAAACTGATGTGAAAAAAAGTCGGATCCGCAGCGTCGAAAACCGTCGTAGATTCGGAGAAAATCCGAACTGTTTTAGGAACAAGATTTGTTCTCGAAGATTCCTCGTTAGATGTGCAGGTCGCGTTGTTGTGGGTCTCGACGCGCACGACTACTGTAGGCGGCGCGGCGGCGATTTGAACGTGCGTCTTCCTGCAACTTTATCGATTTTCTGTGGTATCGCGTGTTTTGGTTTGTTTTAGCCCGTTCTAGATGGATTTCTTCTTGTCTTTGTACTAGTTTCGAGTAAGTTTATTTTCTTGATAGTTTAGGTGACGTTTTGTCTAGATTTGGCTATGAAAGAAGTTGTGATAGGCGTTGTCAAGGCCGTTTCACGACACTCCCCCCCCGGGCAAAGTGGAGCCCTTTGTCCATTTTGGCATAGTCGATCGGTAGCTTCGCTTTTCTAGGTAGTCTAGTTTGGTTGGTTCTAGTATTGCTAGGCTGGGTTACTGTAGGTTGGGGAATATTCTGAGGTACATTGGGTGTCGTTTCCGACCCCTGATACTTCACCTGATTTGGTACGTCCCGGTTCCCGTTGTCCGGTTCTAGCGTGACGTGACGTGGCACTGTCTCCTTGTCTGGTTCTGAGCCGTCCTCGATCGTGTCCGGTTCGCTGACTGGCTCTGGATTCGCTGACTCCTTCTCCACGTCTTCCTCGACCTCGAGCGGGATCAGTTGGCACACTGGTTTGTCCAGGGTCTTGTTGTTGCATCGGATCGACACAGTTCGCACTTTTCCATCCGATGAAGGTTTGAGCGCCTGGATTACTCCTAGTGCCCATTTGAATCGAGGGTAGTTCTCCTTTTCGACGAGAACGACTTGTCCTGTCTTGGGCGCCAGCAGTGTCACTCCTTTGTGTTTGGCTTTTGATTCGCGTAGGTTGACCAGGTATTGGGAATTCCACTCAGTCCACAGAGTTTCGATTGACTGGTTTAGTTTGAGTAGGTATTGTCTCGTGACTGACTCGGTGTCTCCTGCTTTGATTCTAGTGTAGATAGGAGTAGTATCGTTGGGTGTAGCTAGCTGAACTCCTGGTGAGAGGAAGTCTATCGGTCGTAGTGCTGGACTTTCGTCAGCTTCTCTAGGGTTAGCCGTGATCGGTCGACTGTTGACTGCGGCTTCGACTTGAACTAGTACATAGTATAGGTCGATGTAGGTTAGTGCTAGTTTAGAGATAGTCTTGTAGAATTGTCGCTTTATGATTTGGACTATTCTCTCGTACACTCCTCCCTGCCACGGAGACAACGGTGTAATGTAGATTAGTTTGATTTCTCTAGATGCTAGGTAGGAAACTAGTGATTGACTCTGGTTGTGTAGGTTTCGTATATCCTTGTTCAGCATCTCGTTGCCGAGCTTGAACGTAGGTGCGTTGTCGCAGTAAATAGAACTAGGGGCACCTCTTCTTCCCATATATGCTTTGATTGCATTCAGGTAAGATGCTGTAGTGTTGTCTGGTACTAGTTCTAGATGTACTGCTCTCGTGACTAGGAACGTGACAAGCAATATCCATGCTTTGTTAGCTCTAGACTTGACGTTAGTGTAGGTGATAGGTCCAAAGTAGTCTAGACCCACGTGGGCAAATGGGTTTGCTTGTGTAGTTCGGCATTTCGGTAGACTAGTGGCGAATGGATATTTGAACGGAGGTCTAGTGTGCTTCTTGCACTGGAAACAGTCTTTGACTATCTGTCTCGCGATTACTCCGATCTGCGGGATCCAGTACCGTTCTCGAATAGCTGTGATTAGGTAGTTGGGCGGTACATGTGCTCTGGACTTGTGGATATCGCGGACAACTAGTTTCGTTAGTCTATGCTTTCGCAATAGAACTATAGGGTTCTTAGTTTCGGTGGGTAGATTAGAGTTGTCTAGATTTCGTTGATAATAATAAATTCCGTTCGTACCTTTCACTGCACCTAGGTGCTTGATGTTCTCCAGATCTTTGCTGAGCTTTCCGTCTTGGTAGTGGTCGGCGATGATGAACTCCCTCACCCAGCTTCTTTTAGCTACTGGGTCTCCTTTTACTCTTCTCAGCTGCTTCATCGCATCGCTTTCCCACGCCTTGTTCGGTAGCTTCTTGATGTAGATCGTCAGTACTCGCTCAACGACGTTGATGAGCTTGTTCAACGAACTCACTCTCCCATATGGGATGAATGATCCGTCGGCACCCTCGGACTGTGAAACTGCTAGGATAGCTTGTTCTAGTTTCGGTTTTGGCTTGGCTAGGTTGTGAACATAGTTGTCTCGTGTGACTCGTTCTAAGAATTCTTTTGGAAAGTTTACCGTTCCTTCGAGCTTTGTTGGCCATAGATTCGGTGGTCCTTGTAAGAACTCCGGTCCTTCGAACCACAACTTGCTCTCGAACAGCTTGACCATCGTCGTTCCTCTTGATGCGATGTCCGCCGGATTGTCCTCCGATGAACAGTGATGGAAGGAGGGGTTCAACTGCTTCTTCTCCAGATCTTCGACTACCCTGTAGATCTTGGCCACTCTTGCGTCGACGAATCTCGTCAGCTTCTGTCTTTTGAGGATCCAATACAGGGCTATCATGGAATCTGAAAAAAATCTGATTTTCGTTAGCTTGTCTAGGTCCAATTCTCGGAGTAGCGTTGCTGCCATGTTGGTGGCCACTTCGATGCCCATTAGTTCTAGTCTAGGTATAGATATCTCGGTTTTCTTCGGTCGGACTTTAGATTTGGACATGATTAGTTTAGTGATAGGTTTCCTAGTTTCGAATTCATAGTGTAGATATGCTGCTGTCGCGAAGTGGTTCTGTGACGCATCGCTGAATAGTAGAATTTGTATAGCTCGATAGTCATAGTTGGTAGTTATTTGTCTAGAGAAGGTGAACGAGCTCCTGGAAAACGATTCCTTCACTGACTCCCACTGTTTGAGTAGTCGTTTCGGGATCTTCTGTCTCCAGTTGAGTGTCTCTTCCCATGTTTCTTGAATAAGTTCCTTGATCGGAACCATTAGCGGTGATATGATGCCTAGGGGGTCATAGTTCGAAGCTAGGAATGATAGAAGTTCTCGTTTAGTGGGTATGTGTTTTGGAGGGATAGCTAGTTTGATAGTGTAGAGGTCCGTGACGCTGTCCCATCCATGGCCCAGAAATTTCGACGCTGCAACTTTCGATTGGTTAATTTCTGGAATCTTGTCTTGAGTAGAACTAGAATTGGTTAGGAAGTCTCTTAGATTCATTCCCATATTTGAGAATATCTGGCGAGAATGTTTGTATATGTCTAGAAGCTCGGATTCGTTGTTAGTAGTAAACGCTAGATTATCTACATAGAGGTTTCTAGTAATAGACTCGTTCATCCAATGGGGATGCAGTTCTAAATAGTATTGTATAGTGATGGCTAGCAAGAATGGGGAACACGTCACCCCAAAGGGGAGACGTGTGAATCGATAGGTAGCGATGTTTTCTCCGGTGGGTTCCTTAGTGGGGTCCCGCAGCCAGAGAAACCTCGTAACATCTCGACAACTAGACTGGACTCGGACTTGATGGAACGCCTTCTCGACGTCAGATATCATTAGGAATTGTTTAGTTCGTGATCGTAATAGTATGCCTAGAATCGTCTGTAGTATAGAGGGTCCTGGGAACAGACACTGATTCAGCGAAAGCTCGCCTTTCATATGACTAGATGCATCGAGGACAATTCTTAGTTTAGTAGTTAGGGACTCGGATTTCATTACATTCCTATGTGGAATATAATAAACAACTAGTTTAGTTTCTAGTTCGTTTTCGGGTACAGGTTCGATTATCTCAGACTTGAGTTGTTGTAGGATAGTAGTATGGTACTCGTTTAGAATGCTAGGCTGTTTGGCTAGACTATGAATTAGGGCTTGTAAACGTCTGATAGCAACAGGATAATTGTTTTTTAACTCACTTTCTCTCCCATTGAATGGTAGGGTTACCTCCAACTTTCCGTTCACCATCTTGGCTTCGTTCTTGAATCGGAGAGTTATGTGATCTTCCAACACCAATTCTTCGTCTCGTGAATCCGGCGGTGAGATTCCAATGTGTTCCAATTCCACCATCTGATTGACTCGTCTGTGCAACTCATCTTCAGTCACTTCCGAACACTCGTCTATCTCGCTCATGAACACGAGATTATCCTGGATATAGTCTAGCTTGTCTCGTTCGTTAGTTTCCCATGACTCCTCATTAGGAGTAGGATAGACAATGATACCCAAAGCGGTGTCCTCGAGGACTCTTCCGCTTGGTAACAGGTAGCGTTTACTCTTTTGAGCAACCTTGGTTATTAGAGAGTTGCCTAGAATCAGATCGATTGGTCTCTGATTGAACTTGTCTAGGTTTGTGATAGATTCTAGGTCGAGGTTGTAGTTTCTGATAGCTAGTTTGTCTTGTTTGTTTAGAGTCGGTGCCTGGAACTTGATAGGGATGTTAGGATGGCTCGCCATCTTACTTGACCAAACTAGATTGTCTTTAGATTTTAGTTTTAGCTCGACGAAGTTGGAATGGATCGTTTCCGACCCGTGTATTCCCACTACTTCTAGTCTCGTGGATTTTAGAATAGTTAGACCTAGTCGGTAGATAGTTGCATTGGAGATCATGCACTTGGAAGCTCCTGAGTCGATTAGTCCTAGAAGGTCTTGCCCTTCCGGGGTTATGACATGGACTAGTGGTAATTTGTAATTAGCGTCTTCGAGGTTGCTAGCGTAGATTCGGATAGGCGAAGGATCGTTTAGGGGGGAGCTTGTGTAGTCTAGGGTGGTCGTCGGGGCGTTACGTACGAAAAAACTGAGACTCTAGTTCTTTTCGACCTGCCTCGCTCGCTTCGTAGTATCGTTTGATTAGTTTCGATAGTGGGCATAACCCTGTGTTGTGGTCCTCACCACACCGTGTGCACATCCGCTGTGACTTGCACTCAGCTAACTTGTGTCCACTCCCGACACACCTTTTGCACTTGTTGCCCTCCTTCACGATCTTCCACTTCTGTTCGAGAGGCAACGGGCATGCTGGAGTCCAATGAGCTGCGTCGCAGAATCGACACTTCTTCTCCCTGTTTGGCGGGAGCTTGGTTTGGCTGTAACTCTGAGAATTTCTAGTGTAATTAGTTTGTCTAGGTTTGTTTTGCTGGTAGTTGGTTGCTAGGATTTCGTTATAGGTAGTGCTCGGTTTAGATCTAGACCAGGCTTGGTCGGAACCGGAATTTTTCGGTTCCGAGTTCCGACTCGCAATTCCGACTTTTTCGGGTCGGAACTTTCGGAACCGACTTAAGATTCCGACTTTTTTAGGTCGGAACTTTCGGAACCGACTTGAGATTCCGACTTTTTTAGGTCGGAACTTTCGGAATCGACTTGAGATTCCGACTTTTTTGGGTCGGAAATTTCGGAACTTTCGGAACTTATCGGAATCGCCTATTTAAAACCATTTTCGCCTCAAATCACACTTTTTCTTGATAAAATATTCGATTTTAGTTCCGAAGTTCCGAAACGTTCCGAAAAGTTCCGAAAAGTTCCGACTTTTTGGTTCCGAAGTTCCGAAAAGTTCCGACTTTTTGGTTCCGAAGTTCCGAAAAGTTCCGACTTTTTGGTTCCGAAGTTCCGAAAAGTTCCGACTTTTCAGTTCCGAAATTCCGAAGTTTTTTCGGAACTTTTCGGAACAATTCCGAATTTAAAAAAAACGCTTCGGAACGGAATTCGGAATTGTTCCGATTTTCAAAAATATTTCCGGAACGGAATTCGGAACCGTTCCGATTTTCAAAAATCTCTTCGGAACGGAATTCGGAACCGTTCCGAGTCGGAATAATTCCGAAAAGTTCCGGTCGGAATGTTCCGATCGGAACGGTTCCGACCAAGCCTGATCTAGACTTAGCCTCGTCCATATATCTCATTTCTTGTATCTTTTCTCTAGCGCAGGCCACCGCCTCGAAGAACGACATTGGTCTGCTTCGTAGTCGTTTCCGGAGGTGAGCCATTACCGCTGGTGGCAATGCCTCGACGTAAATGTCGATGTTCATCGGGTTGTCGATATCAACTCCATTCGCCGACATTAAGTTGGCCAGATTAAGGAACGAGTTGTTGTCGACCTCCATGAGGTCGTAGTTACTCTGATTGATAGTTAGGGTTCGAAATTTGTTTAGCATAGCGGGTATTCGGTCATAGGTGTAGTGTTGTTTGAGATTGTTTAGGCATCTAGTATACTCGATAGGTGTGAACGCCGAAGACGTTGCGAATGTTCTAGCAGTGCCTGTCAAGCACTGCTTTAGTATAGCGAATTTAGTGTATACGTCAACGAATGGGTTTGTATGGACTAGCTCGTTATAGGTGTTAATGAACTCGGGGAATTCTTCCGGGTTCTCACCTGAGAATGGTTGGATAGATTCTTTTAGGTCTCGAATAGTAGGTAGGCACTTGTATTGTTGTGTAGCTTTATACATCTCGCTAGTTTGGCTCGAATTAGGTAGTTTGTTGGCTAGGCTAGAAATTTGTTTCTGTAGATTTTGAATAGTAGCTAGGATTTTTGAGGATTCAGACTCGTTAGTTTCGGATTGATCGAGAAAGTTTAAGGATGACGGACTCTCAAAGAATAGACGCTGCTGGTCGGTGTCTCTGCGACGCGATGGCGACTTACCTGCGGTCGTCCCGACGGTTGACTTGTCTTGTCCTGTCTCCTCTTCCTGATCGTTTCCCTCTTCTTGTCCTTCTTCCAATTCATCCTGCGTTATGGCTCGCTCGACTTGCTCCTGTTCCTCTCTTGATAGAGGCGGAGACTTTGCTAGCTCTCGTTCAATCTGTTCGGCGACTACCTGAAGTTCCTCGGCTAGTCCCTGTAGATCTAGTGATTCGGAATGATCATTTATAGATTTTAGGTAGCTAGCTCGGTTAGGAGACTCGTTTAGACTAGGATGTTCGGCTAGTTTTGTCTCGATGACTAATTTGTAGTTGTTACATTGCTCGATTGCAATATTTAGCTTGCGACTAGATTGGGTTAGCAGCATCGTTCTTGTGTTGTCTAGGGGATAGTCTAGTATAGCTCTTGCTCTTTCTAAAAGAGTTTTATGAGCATTCGCCCGTTTCGTGGCAGCAGTTTTCAGCGCCTTTAGAGCCGTTTTGACCTCCGGATTGTCCATTGCTGATTCGTGCGGTGTACACGAATGATTGTCCCAGTTAAGTCTGTAAACTATCACATTGTCTCATTTTCCCGTGTTGTTTTCGACTGTCGGTTGGCCACCCGATGCGTCGATGCCGGATTTACGATTACTCTGACAGTTATCGACTTGTCTTGGTTAGATTCAGGAAGACATAGTGGTAGATGATAGATTTATGAGGGGTTTATTGCCCCCGACTAGATTATTTTGGTTTGGGTTTAGGTATAGTTTATTGTCTAGTTTAGGTATAGTTTATTGTAGATCTAGGAGACGATTGCGTAGGCGGTGTGCTGATGGTTGGATGAACGTCTTCCTCCTCCCGTGTAGCACTTCTTCCTCCTTAGGACTCGATTCGGCTCGCTAGTTCTCGGATAGATTTCTTTTTAGTCTAGATGTCTTCTGTCTAGTTGGTTCTCGTTTAGTCTCGTTTAGGTACTGGAGAGACAAAACGAGGTATTCGAAGGTCCGCGACCTTTCGATGGATTAAGGAAGACTTTTTCTCTTCTTTATTGTCTTGACTTGTCGGAGTATCAAAAGAGTAGAGAGGAACAAGGATTTGGTGGGTTAACAACATGAAAATGAACACTTTAGTCTTTGGTTTGAAATTGAGTAGGTGTGCGTTGGGTAGCTTAGATATATGAACTAGTTTTGGTTTGTCTAGGTTAGGTTTAGTCTAGTTTGTTTCGAGTAGGGCGGGTACATTCAAAGGGAATAGGAGCGAGAGAAAAGAAAAGAAAGAAAGAAAGAGAAAGTTGAACAGCTAGATTCGGATAGAATGTCTGCGGCTCGTGTGTCTCGTCGAAACTTGTGTAGTAGATTGTGGTGGTTGGGTTAGTGTAGATCGGTAGACTCGCATGTCGTTGAGCTTATTCAGGATATTGAGTGGGACAAACCGCATTCAAATGACGCTCCCCGCAATAATTACACGTACGATGAGCATACGGGCAGACGGCGTGGGAAGCGAGCTGCGTACACTGGACGCATCTGTGTCTTGCCTCCAGGAGTCTCCTTCTGGAGTCCAGGCTTGGTCGGAACCGTTCCGATCGGAACATTCCGACCGGAACTTTTCGGAATTATTCCGACTCGGAACGGTTCCGAATTCCGTTCCGAAGAGATTTTTGAAAATCGGAACGGTTCCGAATTCCGTTCCGGAAATATTTTTGAAAATCGGAACAATTCCGAATTCCGTTCCGAAGCGTTTTTTTTAAATTCGGAATTGTTCCGAAAAGTTCCGAAAAAACTTCGGAATTTCGGAACTGAAAAGTCGGAACTTTTCGGAACTTCGGAACCAAAAAGTCGGAACTTTTCGGAACTTCGGAACCAAAAAGTCGGAACTTTTCGGAACTTCGGAACCAAAAAGTCGGAACTTTTCGGAACTTTTCGGAACGTTTCGGAACTTCGGAACTAAAATCGAATATTTTATCAAGAAAAAGTGTGATTTGAGGCGAAAATGGTTTTAAATAGGCGATTCCGATAAGTTCCGAAAGTTCCGAAATTTCCGACCCAAAAAAGTCGGAATCTCAAGTCGATTCCGAAAGTTCCGACCTAAAAAAGTCGGAATCTCAAGTCGGTTCCGAAAGTTCCGACCTAAAAAAGTCGGAATCTTAAGTCGGTTCCGAAAGTTCCGACCCGAAAAAGTCGGAATTGCGAGTCGGAACTCGGAACCGAAAAATTCCGGTTCCGACCAAGCCTGTTCTGGACCTTCCAGATGGATAGAGCTCACAGGCCTCCGCTTTGTGGCCGTGTATCATACACAGATAACACGGAGGTCCAGCTCGATCCAAGTGTCCTGGTCTCGGTGGTTGGCGTCCTGCTTGATCAGCTTGTGGTCTTGGTGACGGTGTTCTTCTCTTCGCTGGGATCTCCGCTTCCTTTTTCTCCCATGCCTCCTTCAATCCGATCACGACTCCCCTCATCTCTGAGATCTCTCCCATGAGTTGCATCTGGAGTAGTTGCGTGCGTCGAATCATCTCTCCGAACCGATGCTCCAACTGGACATCTCTTGTGTCGACTTTCGCCTCGATACGGATGATCGCCTCTTCGATGTCCCCAAGTCTCCATACTTGCTGTCGGTCTTGATGACCTTCATCCGCGCCTGGCTCCTTAGCGTCTCCGACGGCTTCCTTAGGCTCCTCGTGGTCGCCTCTCGGTTGCTCGTCGACTTCCTTGGGCTCCTCCGCGTCCGCGATCTCGCCCTCCACTTGGTCGACTTCGTCGCCATTTCCAATGACAACCTCCTCGCCCATCGGGATCTCCTTATCCATTTTGAGACCGACGTCCTCCATTTTCAAGTCCTGATTCGTCACCTGAACGTGTCTCGTGTTTCTAGATTAGAATAGTTAGAGATATATCATTCGATAGTTTAGTTGAGAGGTTTAGACGCGCGAGCGAGCGCGCGTGCGATAGACTATATAGTCTTGTATAGACGCAGGTGGTTAGATCGGTAGATGGTGGTGTGTGTGTGGGAGAGGCCGCGCGCAGTGTTGCGGGATGCCCGCTGTGTCCGACCCCGCCGCCTAATGGTGGATAGATTTGTCTAGTCTCGTTCGGTGGTTCAGTTTGTCTCGCTTAGATGGGGTAGATAGGGCGTGAGGGCTCTGCCACATCCCCTGTCCCCTACAGGTGAGCCTCTCACTCTACTTGACTCGACTTGAAAGGTTGCTTCCTGGTATTGGGTTCTCGACTTGTTTCGTCTAGGCCGGATGCACCATGTGGGCTTGTCCTCCCGGAGTCTTACGACTCCTTGGAAGCGGTGGGAGGATGCTCGAGTTGGAGGTTAGAAATATTTATGAGAAATAGTCAGTTGAGTTGGCATAGGAAAGAGAGTAGGGATTTGAGTGAAGAATTAGTAGTCTAGGATAGAATATGCGCGTGCGCAAGGATAGAGTGGTTGGCTGTAGATCGACCGGAGTCGTGAGCAGCGTTAGGGTAGTCTCGACGGTGAGTAAGTATGACGAGCAGGTTGTGAGTAAAGAGTGTGGTGACGCGCAGCGTTCACTCTTCTAGACTAGTCTCGAGGTAAGCGAATTTAGGATAGAATAGAGTTAAACGCGCGCCGCTTAGTTTAGACGGGATTTTTAGCACAATTAGGGACAAAATTGAGCGAATTTTGGGCGCTAAATAATCGAAAATTACGCTGGATACAATAGGGAGCGATGTGCAGCGAGTAAAAGAAAACTGATGTGAAAAAAAAGTCGGATCCGCAGCGTCGAAAACCGTCGTAGATTCGGAGAAAATCCGAACTGTTTTAGGAACAAGATTTGTTCTCGAAGATTCCTCGTTAGATGTGCAGGTCGCGTTGTTGTGGGTCTCGAAGCGCTCGACTACTGTAGGCGGCGCGGCGGCGATTTGAACGTGCGTCTTCCTGCAACTTTATCGATTTTCTGTGGTATCGCGTGTTTTGGTTTGTTTTAGCCCGTTCTAGATGGATTTCTTCTTGTCTTTGTACTAGTTTCGAGTAAGTTTATTTTCTTGATAGTTTAGGTGACGTTTTGTCTAGATTTGGCTATGAAAGAAGTTGTGATAGGCGTTGTCAAGGCCGTTTCACGACAGAAGTATCATCACTGAAAAACAGTGTCAGGCCAGCACAACGAGAAGGCATCCTCGATAGCCGCCCACTGTTGAGTGACGTTGAATCCCTGCGTGACCCAACTTTTGAAGATCGCGTCGACGGTGGTGCTGGAAGAGGCGAAACTTGCCAGCTTGATGACGTACCGCATGAAGACGATTCCGCTCTCCATCACGACGCTCGGGCCCGAAACCCGTGCGAACAGGTCGTCGAGCTCGTTGTTAAAGCCTGAAGAGAAGTGTCGCGTGACGTGACCGCTTCAAAAGAGCCCACTCATCTTCAAATCAGCCAACGTCTTCTTGTCATCGGCATTCGTGATCGTGTAGGCGAATCTGTCGGCGAGAACGTCGTTGAATGCGTACTTCACAGTCTGCTTCACGAGACACACCAGATCGGCGTCGAAGAATGAGTTTTGGGACTGAAATGATTTGAGTTTCTTTGGAAAACGAATAGAAAATGCGGTTGAAACCTCGGAAAAGACGACGAGAAAGGCGATGGAGAAGAAGAAGAGAATTCGTGTGGGGCGACCCATTTTTCAGCCGTTTCTCCATTTACAGATCACCTTTTATAGGGGTCGAAATGCTATTGTTATGTTGATTGTGGGAAAGAAAGTTTCCGGGAGAAGAAAAAGATGATCTCCAGATGTTTTCGTTCAACCGAATAGTTTTTGGTGGCAGCAAATGGAATCTCGAGTGGAATTCTGGAACTATCGAAATCAGTCTGATCTTCGGATGTTCCTCAAAACTCTGGTACAATGTGACGAATTCAAATGATTTGATTCATTCCAGAGAGGACTCAGATGTATGAGATAGTCAGTTTTTATTCAATTTGCGATGAAATCAACCGATACTTAATTATCAAGGGTCGGCGGCCAGCACTTGCGGAACGCGTTCTCGATCGCCTCCCCCTCGGCGGTCATGTTGAGTCCCTGCGTGACCCAGTTCTTGAACACCGCGTCGATCGTCGTGCTCGACGAGACGAATCTCGTCAGCTGCGTCAGATATCGCGCGTAGATCGCCGAGCTTTCCGCAATGACGGCCGGACCGTCAACCGTCTCGAACGCGTTGTCGATCTCGTTGTTGAAGTCTGAAGAAGATAGGAAGTGGTGTGACGTGACGTGACACCTTCAGGTGAGTCTTACTCGTCTTCAAGTCGTCCAACGTCTTCTTATCGTCTTCGTTCGTCACCGTGAGTGCGAATCTGCCGATGAGCCCGTAGTTGAACGAGTACTTGACGGTCTCCTTCGCAATGCAGACGCCGTCCTTGAAGTACTTCGCGAGGCGTCCACCAGAATGAAGGTACGACGAAATCTGAATTCAGACGTCGATTTGGGAGCCGTAACCCGGGGACTGGGACCTGTGGAAGAGCCACGAAGACGACGACGAAGGCCAGCAAAAAACGAGTCGGATTTCCCATTTTGTTTCCAATTTCCGCCCTCGGGCTCTTCTTTTATGCGGGGTCAAACACCTTTTGTTATGGTAATCTGGGGGAGAAAAGATTGTTGCAAAAGCTGATCTTTTCATTCATTTCAATTCTTTTTTTATTGCATGTTTCCAGCAAATTGAGTTGAGTTTTGGTGTCGAGAGGATAGGTGCGATTGGAAGAAGAACAGAGAATAAACGAGAAACAGAAAGACAGAATTGCGAATTGAAAGTTGGAAAACATGAAATGAGAATGGGAACAGCAACGATTCAAGTCTTCACAATCAATCAGTCAATCAGAATACAGAGCGAATTTCAGCACAAAACGCGGATTTTCCATTTTTGAATGGATGCAAATGGGAAGATTATGGCGGCGAATCAAAACGAACAAGGGGGAGCATTTATACAGAGAGGACGTGCTAGAAGAGGTTACTAACAAGCACTAGTTGAGACGGATTCTAGGAAGGCATGGGAGAGGGGGGGGGGGGCACATTCAGAAGAAGGTGTGACGGAGATTCTGGAATTCAGAATTCAGAATCAGACGATGCGAGGAGATCGGGAACTATACACACAGGGGGACGGGAATGATGGAAAATATCGATTGATTTGCCAGGAGGGGTACCCTTTTCAGACCGAAAACTCTTCAAAAACCATTTGGGATGGGGAGATCTTGAGTAAAAAGATGAACAACAAGGGAAGAGCTGGACCCGCATCGGCGAATTATAATAGAACAGACAGGTAGGTGGAGTAGAAGACGTCATCGTTACGTCTTCTAGAAGCTGGTCCAGAAGCGAGCCCACGAGGCGGCCATCGGGAAGACGAACAGCATCCAGGACGGCGGTTTGAAGGTGGTTCCCGACGAGATTTCGTTGTCTCGCCGATCCTCTGGCACTCTCGACATCGGGACCCTTCGCGAATCCTCGTCAAAGTCGTCCGCCTTCACCACGTTCGTCTCGGTGTCGTGCGGTAGCTCGACGCCGTCTGGAGTCTCCGTCGTACCCACTGAAGTCGTCGTCGTCGTCGTCACCTTCTTAGTCGACGTTCGCCGCTTCTCCTCGACCGCCTCATAATCGGCGAATCCGACTGGCACAAGATCTGAATAGAATTGTGGGTTGCAACGGGAAATAATGGAAATGATCACCATCGTCCTCATCCTCAACACCGGCCACTCGTGGATCTTGCTTATCCGCCGACGGGTAGAGAACGTTGTTCGGCGCCGGATGGGATCCTTCGTCCACGTAGTCGCCTCCGAGGTTCGGAGTGTCATAATCGACAAGGGGGTTCTGCTTGAGGAACTCGGCAGTGGGCAGAAGAGGAGCCATCGGGTCGGCTGGAAAAAGGAACATTTCGAGTCGAGTCCCGGTTTCTTATCAGTCTGCTTCTCCCTCTCTTTCCCGAATGTTGCGATTGTTTCCCCCCGGCGAGAGAGGAGCGCCAATCAGTCTGTCCCGTCTTTGGCTGCTGCCCAAACTGTTTGCCCTTTTTGTCTCTCGCCTTCTCCACTAATCAGTGTCTTGAGCGCTGCGCGCGCGCGGGCTCTTCCGAGCACACGAGGGACCTCTGACGCAATCGGTCGCTGTGTTCAGACCACTGTTTCTCTTTCACTTGGCTCTCGGACGCAAGCCTGCGCAGGTGTGCGCGCGCGTCATTTTTTGGAAAATAGATAGAAAAATGTGTGCGCAGAGGTTTTTTTGTGCCTCGGTTACAACACAGAGAGACGCGAGAGAGATAGAGGGCGATGGAGGAAAGACGGGGGGAAGCAATCAACTGATAAATACTCGTTTGCACGTTGCAAAGTGTAGGTTGGCCTAGGATTCCACACCAGCCGACTCACCCTCATCGGTGTTTCTGCGATCGACGAGCTTGTTGCAGAAATCGGTGAAGCACATGCAGTGCTTTCCTTTGCCGTCCGGCTCCAGCCAGCATCCGTCCTTGGCCTCCTCCATCTTCTGACCTGGAAGAGGGGGCGGATGAGTTAAAGGGAACTGAGGGAATCGGGTAACGGACCTTTCATGGCGAGAAGACAGAACGCGCTGGCAGTCTTGTTGTCTCCGGCGTCGACTGTAAACTTTTCGAGATTAACAGAATAGGAGATAGAATTCGACTTACAGATCATACAGGCGACTCCTTTGCACGTCCTCTCCAGACTGCACTCCTTATGATCCGGCCCGGTGCCGAAACAATCGTAGCATTGGAGCGCGTTTGTGGTGGCGAGAGCGGCGAGAAGAACAAGGGTAGCGGTGAAAAGTGTCCGTGTTGTCATATTGTAGATTGGCTGAAACACATTGAGATTGGGATGGGAATGGAAAAGGACGAAGGCGCGAAGGGGGAGAAAGTTAGGCCAGACACATTGGCACCGATCGGATTGGAAGCGAACTCCGATTGTGCGACAGTGGCGACTTTCGAAAAGAGCAACTTTTAGAGGCTCCCCCTCCGGTGGGCGAAAAGTGGGCGGAGCCTAGGCGAGGAGGGAACGCGCGTCGTTGCTCTGTGGAGGGGTTTAGAAAGTGAAAATAAACACCGGACGACCACCATCACCGGCGATGAGCGCGCGCTCGCGCACAGAGCGAGAGAAGATGAAACACAGACTGATCTTTAGTGGTCTGATGATGAAGGCGATGTGCGCGGCTGCTGATTGCGAGAAGCGGCTCTCGAAACGAGACTTCTATCAGTTTATTTTCGGAAGAAAAAGAGAAGAAGAAGAAGGTAACCGATCTCCCCTTTCCGATCTCGCCACGAGTGCGCCCGCGCGGGGGAGAAGATGGTCAAATGGGATGAAAAGAGATATGTGAGGAATGATGTGAGGATGGGGATGATGATGATGGTAAATATAGCGACGAGAGTTGCAAAATGATATGCTCCACTGCGGGGGGTGGTGGTGGTCTCTCCAAGCCTTGATTTCCTATTACTCCCGATGGCATCGACCGCAACGCGACCGCGCCGCTCATAAATCAAACTACTGTAGAAGAAGGAACTCGCAAATGAGGAAGAAGAAGAACGAATGGGTGAAAGAATCAGTACACACCGGCCAAAAAGAAGATTGGAAATGGCGACTGACTGACGCAAACATTCGGTTTGGTTACGGGGGTCATGTAGGAGGAAACCTGTCCGAATAAATCACAAATTTGATAAACCCATCTTCTCTCTGGTTTTGCAGAAAAGAAGATCAGGCCATCGGAAGTGAACGACTACAGTAACCCTCTTTTCTCGCGAAGACGCCGTTCTCAAACTCTCAAAGGTGAGAAGTTCGCCGGGAGGAATGAAGAAGAAAACGAAAAAAAAACACCCGCAAGACCAACGAACAACTGTCGAATCGAGGCGACAAAAACCGATCCGGAGCGTGATTTGATAGATGGCGTTTCGTTCCCAAAGCCATCCATCATCCATCCGCCGTCGATCGCTTCTGACGGCGCGGCACTTCTGACCTCTTCTAACTTTCTCCCCAATCGGACATCGAAGACGACGCAAAGCAATACACACTAGAAGGAGGACTGACCAGCAGGAAAGGGGGAAGGAAAATAAGATTGTACATCATGGTATAAACGTATAAATGTACACTCACTCACACAATTTGTATGACCAGTTTCGACTCAACTTCTTCCACTTCTTCAACTGTCGGAATAAGAGGAAAGAAGAGACACGCCTTCTGCGGTGTTTTTTCTCTGATTCAGGGTGGGGTTCGGTATGCAAATTTCGGAATCGGGGTAAGTGGAATGAAGTAGGTCGGAGTGAAGCGAGACTATTGTAACTCGCCGCTTCAAGATGCCTCGTACAGTAACCCAGTGGGTCCCAAAACTTGAGAAGACGAAACAAAAAACCATTAGGAAAGGAAGCTGGATTGTTCACTGTACACCGGGGAGTGTAACACGAGTAAATAACGAAAAGATTGGGAGACCCTCCTTTCCAATGACGAAGCGACCTTTGCTTCAATTAGAAAATCGAGGTGCTCACTGGTTTGATTCATTTGAAAGTGCAACTAATCGCAGTGGTGAAACCATTCATAAAGTGACCTTTTGGTGCCATCAACAGACAGGCAGGAAGTCGGAAAGAGCGCGCCGAGGAGGGGAGAGACAAATTCAAACAGATGCGGGTCACTTTTGTACTTTCTTGCCCTCCCATTCCCTTCTTCATCACTCGTTCTCCCATGCCAAACTACTCATCGCTTTGTCATGCCCTCAAACGGGCGGTCCCTTCCACCCGTTCCCTTTTGTCTTCTGCCGCGCACTTACTCACCGCCAATATGGAAAGCTTCGTCGGCCTCTAAACTGTACGCGTGTGGGTGTGTGTGTGTGTGTGACTTCCTCTTTGGGATGACTTGTGATGAAGAAGCAGATGACGATGAAGAAGGAAAAGAAGACGTGAAGGCGAAGATGAAGAAGAAGAAGAAGGTGTTGTTCTTCTGAAAAACGAAAGGGGTGGGCGGTGGGATTTGTGTAACTGTAGTGTGAAAGTTATCACTACGAAAGGGACAGAAGACCTGTATTTTCGTCCCCCTCCCACGCAGTTGGAACACACAAATCGACGAAGAGAAGAAAGAGAGTGGAAAAAGAGGAAGCGGGCTATGGGGGGTGAGCAAGCAATTTATCAGAAAAAAGAGTGTGAGTCGGGTGGAGCCGAGACTCAAAGGAAATGATATCATTTATCATTTCTGCTTATCGGTTCGCGGCTGCACAATGGAACGCCAACTATTCGGGAGGACTGACAGGAATGCCACGGAGGAATTATCATATTTCAAGAGAGAGAGAGTGATAGGTTGGTGACACTGGAATTCACACTCCCGCCGCTCGATTCGCCGTTTTTCACTTCTAAGTGGGCAAAGTCTGAAGTTTCGTTGTGCTGAGAACAGCTGCTCGTTGGGGAACGTTCATGTAATGAAGCGAAGATGTTAACTAAACAGTGGACATTGGGAAGAGCTCAAATGAGCTCTCAATTCTCTTTATCTGGGGTTTTCCTCGTAAGGATAGTCGGTTCGACTGCAGCATTGCCTTGAGTCTATGCTTTGAATGCACTTTGCATCTGCGAGCCTTCGAACATCGGACTAGGACTGAGATCTCTACAATTATATACAAAATGAGCATTTCCGCCAAGAGCTGCTCCTTGTGTCAACTAGAGCTGTCCTATATCATTTTCAGTGGAGAAAAAACCAGTAGGACCTAGCTTCTACCGCTTCGTTGATCAGATGGATCAGTTGACACGGGATCGAATGCAAACATCGAAATTTATAAAACAACAAATAAACACCCACGGGGGCGCAGGATTGACCCTCCTCCGTCTCAAGAACGCATTGCGAACAGAAAAAATTGTATTCGGAATGACAACAACTACAACAACGTCAACAGCGAAAAAAAAGAAAACACATTTGGGCATTCCCCGGTCTCAAAGTGGACACTTTCCAGAGGACGACGAAGAAGAAGAAGCAGACGCCGAAAGCAGTAACAAGATGCAATACATCAAGAAGCGGGGCGGAAGCCGTTTTTTGCAACATTCTCTCGCTTTTTAGTTTGTATATGTGTGTATGTACATGGTGGATGAGAGGCGACGAGGGAAACGGCGCCGACCAACGAACACTGGAGAGAAGGGACGAGGCGCGCGCGCCAGAGAAGGTCGGGAACACTCTCGAAACAGGCGTGAAGGGAGAGGAGCGAGGACAAAGGGCAAGCGAGCGGAAGAAGAAGAAGAAGACCGGGGCCAAGTTGAAGCAGTGTGACGTGGCATGGCACTTGTAGAAGTAGAAGGAGAAGTGGAGTACGGTAGGTACTAGTGAGTAACGCTTAATCGCAGTACATTGTAGCTCGGAGCAGTAGGGGAAGCAGAAGTTGTCCTTTGCTCATTTCACAGGTGAAACATTGGGAATTATGACGTGGAAATCCCATGTTTTGCCGAATATATCTGGCAAGTCATCTTTTCACAGCTAGACTCTATTGAATGCAATTCTAATTGGAGGGCCAGCCATGCCAGGGGGTAAATATCTTCTTCTTCTTCTTTTCTTTCTCACTCTTTTCTGCCACTCATCGGATCAAACAGCAACGAGAAAGTGTGAGAATCTCTCGAAAAGTGAGAAGGAATGGCGTCTCGGAAATCTCTTTCCTCTCCCTTTTCCTTTTTCGTTCGGATTATGTTGTCTCTCTTTCTCTTCTCGTTCCCTCTTTTCAGACCGAAAAGAGGGAGAGAGATTGAGAGAAAGAAAACACAACAAACGGCTGGCTGACACAGAAGAGGCGGACGGACCCCATTGCGAGAGCAGCGGCGAGAAAAAAAACAACAAGAAGACGAATAGAAGAAGGAAGCAAGAAAAAGTGCAGCGCGGCGGCAGAGAGTGCGCGATGAGGGATTAACCGAGAGCGGGAGGCGAAATGAGTGTATGAGGCACAAGTGACGGGTTTATGACACTGATTTTTTTGTTTTCAAGTGTGATAGATGTGCTTTGGGAGGCGGCGAGCAGGACCGCCAACGAATCTCACAACTTCTCACAACGCGTCAAGATGAACCTAGGCCGTCATTTCGAGAATCTGGAGGATCCTGTTAGTCTATCTGACACTGGAATCTGGGCGTCGATCGCTCTTCAGGCTCAGAAATCAGCGCAGACCTTAGACCATTGTTACAGTATCCGTTCTAGATAATTCCAGCCAATTTCTAATCTTTGCAGAACAAGAGGAAGAACACTGCAAAACTCTCGACGTGCTCAGCAACGACGACGACGACGACAAGATAATAAGCTGCGATTTAGACGACGAAATCTCTTTTCGTTTTCGTTTTTTTCTCTCTCTCTCTTTTCGGCTCATGGCTCAAGAGGGGGCACTGAAGAAGACCCCCGATGGCCGAGAGAGAAGAACGAACGGGAGTGGGTAAATATATACATACTAGTGTCTGTGTGAACACTCTTGGAACACAAAACAACAACAACAACAACATCGTCATCATCATTATCACAAAATCACCGAATACCGGTCGTTCTGAAGATGACAGACCTGGAAGTTGGACCTGACGACAGAGATTGCACTATCTTCGTGCTACCTTCACCTCAGATTTCCTAATATCCTTCTCAAAACTGATGAAAGATTCAGAAAGGTGTCAAGGTTCGATGGTGAACCACTGAGCGCTTCGTACTAAAAAGTGACCAGGTCCAACGGGTATTGCCGATTTCCCGCGATGCCAATGATAAAAGTAGGTCATAAATATCAGGCCGTGAAGTGTCTTTTCTATTACAACACACTCACTTCTCTCCCCCGGCTCGTGGGGGGTCCGGCCAGTTTCTCAAGGTGTCAAGGAAAAAAACAGCGCGAACCGGTTGTGTTCGTCAAGTTGGAAATGTAGAAGGAGAGGAAGGGGATCAAGGTCATCGTCGCCAATTAGTAGACCTCAAAACTAAAACGGAAGAAGAAGGCTGAACTTGAGTGGGCAGAACCTAAGAAATGCGAGAAAAGCATCGGCTGGGAAAGTGCGTCGTTTTCCCCCCGCCCACTACCTCCATTTTGCTTGTTTGCACTCGAGCCGGACACTTCAGAGCTCATGCAAATTGGCAGGGCCGAATTTCGAAACTTTCAACAAGGCGGATCCGGGGGTGAAGACAGTGGAAAACACTTGAGACTTGGAGGAAAGCTCAGAAAGCTCGAAGTGTTGGGGACAGGCAAAGGGCAGGCGGGAAGAGGCAGGAAGGCACCGCCGGGTACCGGTATAAACAAAATGAATGAAGAAGAAGAAGAAGAAGGGAGGAGAAGGAAGCTTCTCTTTTGCCCCCCGGTTCATGATGAAGTGTACTACGAGAAAGTGTGATAGCAGGTAACACCCTCGCCTTTCGCGGAAACAAGGTGATGTGATTAGGTCGGTGTCTCCATTTCTCTTTCGGTTCTTCTAGTTCTTATTGTAAAAGGTGCGAGGGTGGAGGCACCAGTAGAGAGAAGTAAAAGAAGACGTAAGAATCCATTGAAATTCAAATCTATGCGCGAATGCGAAGCACTGAATATTCTATTGCGAAACTATTCGTCCTCAACTTGAATAGATGAGGGATGGAGAAGCGGGACGAGAGGCGGAGAAGCATGTGTTTCTGATAAGTTTCGAGACGCAAAGTTGCTTCGAGTTAACCGTCGGAGCTGAAGTCTTGAATCACTAGATGTCTCGGATATCATTCAGTTTCAGTGTGAAACGAAAACATCGACATCTTTCTTGAAAAGGTCGGAAGTATCGGCAGTTTTTTTTCTGAGGAGAACTTTCGCTTCGTTTTCCAGTTCACCTAGTTTCTGTGTCCTTTCTCAGATCCAAAGATGAAGAAACACGGAAAAGAAAAGCGGCTGCGAAGTACAAATCGTTTCCAAATTTCAAATATTTGGCGAAGAAGCCCCTACTTGTGACCTATGTAATCCTGATACTTTGGCAAAACATTAGGAGAACCGGGCAAGAGAACGAGCAAACTGAGCGGTAAAACGAGGACGTCAGAAGAGGGGAAACTGTCCAATCATTGCCCTCACGTGTCACACATAAACCTTATCAGAGAGCTGCAGGAAACTGAAAAAAGACCTTATTTTAATGCTCTTCAGCCGGCAATAGCGGTGTTCTTCAAAAAGAAGCGGCGGAGAAACGAGGTCAAAGTGCAGTTTTTCATGTATTCAGAAGAAGGTCGAAGAACAGATTTCGGGATGAACATAGTGGCCGATATGCGAAATCTGACAAATAACCGTTTGGGAGAAGGAGAAGCGGAATTTTCGGGGCGGGAAGCCCGGCAAATTCAAATCTTCTTGTCTTCCTCTCCTTTTTCTTCTTGTCATAAGGTGTTTCTCGTTCTCTTTGTTTTCCGCTCTTTTCTGCGCGCACGCGGAGGCGGAAAACCGATGCGGAATAAGGTGATGTTTGTGTTTCCGCGCGGAAAAATTTGCGAAAAAGAGGGGAAAAAAGTGGCTGGATTTCACACGGATTTCGTTTCGGATTGAAACTTGAGAGCCGGTTTGGCCAATGAAACGGATGGATGGAAGATCGAAACGAGCGGTGCAAGAGAGAAGAATCAGTGGATTCTCAAATTTCCGAACTTCAAAAGTTCAAATCGAAACTTGAACGATCGCCGTTCGCAAAGCAAAGGATGAACTATTCAGCGGCGAAGGCGAGGAAACGATCACTTTTAGAGTTTTGAATGGAAAATAGAGTGATCAAAGCGGAAAATCACCATTTGAGCCGAAGTGGGTCGTAGAATGAGGGAAATCTAACGAGCTGTATGGTGAGCGCGCCGTTCGATCAGCGGTGAACACGAACAAAAACGCTTCCTCGGTGCACCGGTCATTTCCTCAAAAAAAACAAAGAAGCAAGAGCCAACGCAAAACACAAACACAGCGAAAACCATCCGAGAAGCGAACGGAAACCGGGTTTCGGAACGTCAAACAGACCAGAACACATGTACAAACACACATTTGTTCGATCGGGAGCCCAAAAGTGACGAAAACGAGGAAGCGGGCTCGTTGGAGCCTCTGTCGCGAGTTTTGCAACATTCTCGGTCTCAGGTGAAAGCAGGACCAAGGTGTTTCGGGGGTCCGGAGTGAGTGTGTGGAATGCGGGAGAAGCCGAGAAAAAAGCTGTCACTTCCTTCTCTTTCTACGACGAAAAACGGAGAGACATTTGTTGAGAACATTTGTCAAAAATTCTCCGCTCCGCCCCTTCGTCCCGATTTCCTCTCACCTTGCTTTCGAAAAAGCGCCGATTCTATTCAAAAAGTTCGCTTCCGTTTGTACCGCCGGCCGGGAGGGAAGTGAATCAAAATAGAAACATACACATAATTGTCTTCTTTTCTTGTCCGACGACAGAAAGCGTCGTGTTCTCGAGGCGGGTGGCTCTCACGAGAGTGGACCCCGGAGCCCCGTGCGGAGTCAGCTGTTGAGTTCTTTTGCTCAAACAAATTATTGCGAGCAGCATTGTGGGCCTCTATTAATCAATGTCCACTAAGTGGATTGGGATCAAGATGATCGTGATCTAGATGGTTATCAAGAATAACAGATCAGCACGCAGGCAGGTACTAAGGTTGGGGGTGAATTTCTGATTTGGGCTGCGCTCACGCTCGCGAGCATGGATTTTCGAAAATGGCCGTTTAGGTGCGCTGAGTTCTTTATGCGATATTTTAGGTATTTTTTAACTCAAGACAACGGGAGCTGGTATGGAAACATCGCAAATGTTCGAGCAACCAAGTTTCCCAATTTTGAGAGTTTTTCGAAAGGTTCGGGAGGTGTAATTCTGAAAATTTTCGGGAAAAGAACGGCTGATTGATTAGTTTCCGCAGTTCGCCTTGACTGACAAGACTCCGGGCGAAATCTGACACTTTCAAAACATTTCATGCGCTCGCGAAACCGCCATGGAATTGAAATTTTACCGGAGATTCCCTGAAAATTGAAAAAGAAAGTAAAATTTCCACCTGCTCGAGTGATTTCTGCCTAATTTCTCACACTTCTATGCTCGAGGAGGGCAAAGAAAAACGAGAAAAAAACATGAAAAAATGGGGGGAAAGGAGTTGGAAAGCGCATAAAGATATCCGATTTCATAGTTTCAGCAGCTCAACTACGCGCTTTTTCATTACTGCTCCGACGGACTCGTCATTGATGAAGATATTAATTTCGTCACGATTTCCAGCGCACCGCCTGAAAAATGATATCATTCAGATTTTCAGAGCTTTGAAAAATGGGTTCGAACAAAATTTTTGTCGGCGCCGAGTCGTTCGAGTTGCACTGAGAGGAGCTGCAGCGTGAAAAGCGGAATAGTATACGGAAAAACGATATTCGGAAGATTTTGATGAACGTTACCTGATCTTGCGATTTGATGGAGCAGTCGGCATGCTTCGGCGATAATCTTGTTTTTGGGTATCGACTAGGGCAGTCTTCTTCGAATCTCAACGCCTTCTCGAAAGGCATTCTGCTCCGACATGTCGGACACAGTGAAGACGTGGAGGAAAGGGACTAGGGCAGTGTTGTTAAAACCTCAACGTCTTCACAAAGAGCATTCTGCCTCGACGAGTCAGAGTGAACATCATCGCTTTTGTGAGCAAGATGAAAACTCGACAAAAATGCATGGCAGCAAGCTCATGGTTGAAAAAAAGTGATCGGAAAAAACCGAGGAAACAGTAAATAACAAAAAGTTACCGAATTGTTTGTAATCAATCACAGGGAAGTCATTAGAAATACACGAAAATGTTCGAGAAATTAGAAAGGGAATGCATTATGCAAAGCCTGGAATTCAAACGGATCATCCGGTTTCTTCGGAGGTTCCGCCTGCTCGCGGAGCAGTTTGAGCTCGGCGAGCAATCGATGGGCGGACCGGTGCCGGTATCGGAATGGTTCCTCGCCGTCCTGCTCCAGATGACGAAGACCGTTGTCGAGGCCTTCGGGAAGAATCGTCGGATAATAGTCGATCAGCTCGTGACGTGGAAGAGCCTCGTGCATCGTTCGGACGAAATCGAGAGGCAGGTTCTGGAAAGAGCATTATGAAACGCATCCCACAATCGACACCTACAATGTTGCGGGTGATGAGGAACGCGATGAAAAGCGGCACGTTGATGGCTTTAACGTTCTGTTTGTATAGTTCCCGAAATGCCGGTCCATCGTTCCGCTCGATCAAACCATTAAGGTCTGAGTATATCTGCATCTCTTCGGTCAAAAATTCGTACTGCTCATCTATCGTGTGATATTGCATTCGGGCAATTCTCGTGTTTTCGGGAGACGCTGCGGGAACCGGCAGCTCTAGATGCGGATAGAGGACACGCGTCTTGATGGTGGCTCGTTCGATTTCCACCACCTTTGGTTGAGAGCACAACTGGAAGCACTCGAGAGATTCCGGATAATATCCAAATAGGTCGGAGAGAATGCCAAGATGGTAGAGGCTACGATCGTTGGCGCCGGCGAGGTCTTTCAGGTCGATGACTGGTTCATAGTTGAGAGCCGCCGTCGCCGAATCGAACCGATACGAGAGCTTCTGAAAAATTGGAATGCAATCGAATCTCATTCGGAAGTTTTCTATACCTTCATACTGTCACATAGATAAATTGAATAGCCGACGACGGCCGCCAGGGTGGGTCTGATGCAGAGAGCCTGTCTGAACATGGCCAACGCGTCGTGCTGTATTTTGCTGCAGTGGGCGTGCTGAGCCCATGCACACCAAGCGTCCGCATTGTGCGGATTGTACTTGATCGCCTGCTCGAGCACTCGCGTCGCGTGAACCATCTCTTCTTGTTCTAGACACAACACACCCACTTTCAGCCATGCCGCATCGTTCGCCTTGTTCAATTGGAGAGCGCGCGAGAGACAATGGAGTTGCTCGGTGGCGGGATGCTTGGCGAGTCGTTTCGCCTCGGCCAGAAGAGTCCAGATGCACGAACGAAGCGTGTCGCTAGTGGTGAGAGACAGGGCGCGTGGCAGTACAACGAGCACTTTTGGAAGGATGTTTGAATCCTTGTCAAGCTTGAACTGGGCAAGAAGCGCCATCGCGACGTCGTACCAGGAGAGAGCGTCGGATGGACGGGCTCGCACAACTACCATGTAGAACGAGGCCGCTCTGGCGATACAATCCCGTGGGGAAGAAACCTCCCACGACGGATCAACCTCGAAGTAGGGAAGAATTCGCTGAGCATACTTTCCAATGACGAGCATCACGTCTCCAAGAAGCTTGAAAACCGAAGCGTACTTGAACTCTCCTTCTGCCGGGATGCATCGAGTCAGGAGACGTAACGCCTCCTTCAGGTGCTCTCGCTTTGCTTGTCCGTGAGTCCGATTGTGCAGGTTCAGACGGACTTCCGCCTCGGTGAAATCGAGAACAATCGGGGAGTCGGCACAGCACTTGAGCGATTTGGAGGCGATTTCCGAACGATATTCGATGATCTTTTCAAGAGCGTTGTCGAATTCTCGCAATTGGATAAGGACGCGAATCAACGGAATCGTGAACTCGTGTGCATCCTCCATCGTGGCCAGCTCCGCGTACGAACTGACGGCGGCCCTCAGGTGCCCTTTCCGAGTGTACGCTTCCGCCAATCTTGCCCAAACCGACTTGTTATCCTTGTACAGACGCACCATTTTTTGCAACTCGTCGATCGCCTCGGTCAAGTTTCCGATTTCTAGATATGCTCTGAATTTAGACTCAGTCACAATGCTTAGAGCATCAGACTTACATAGAAAGTGCTTCGCCGAGCCAGAAGAGCTTCCTTCTGCTCCGCCTTTTCGTCTGAAACTCTTTGAGAACTTTGAGCCGATCTTCTGCGGGCGCTTTTCTGCGAACGAGAAGGTCATTGAGCTCTCGCACGTATTCCTCGTTCACCGGGCGAATCGCGACGGCTCTTTCGAGCAAAGATCTCGATTTTGTCGGCGCTTTCTTCGACATGGCTTTTCCGAGCAGAAAGAAAGCTCTACTGCATCGAACGTTCAGTTTCGCAGCTTTTACGAGCAATGCGTTCGCATCGAGACCCGCTCGCTGTTTGATTTCAGCCGCAATCACCAGATCCCGCGCGTTTTCCTGCGAAAGTTGCTCGGCGAGTTCCAGGTGCTCTGGAAGGACGGGATCTCCGTGTATGAGATGTTCGATTAGCTGGAGGGCGGTGGATTGTTCCGGAAAACTGGCGAAGAACGCCGGTGCTGGATCCTCTCCGAACATCATTGCGATTTTCATCTCTTCCACTGCGAACTCTGCGTTTGTTAGGTTTCCCAACGCTTGAAACTTTTCCTTGTTTTCCGGGTCGATTTCCAGCAGAGCCCGAGCGAGCCATCCTTCACAAAACGGAGATTGGAATGATTTGCGGATCAACAGCACGATTCGTTCAACGGCTTCCCAGTTCTCTTGCTCGGCGAGCAGTTTCACGAAAAGCATCGACTCCGGATAGCTTGGGATGACGGATACGTGTTCCAGAGCGTCGAGAGCCGAAGAAATGTCTTTTTCTCTGAAAGCATAAAGTATTTCTGCTAGATTCTTCGATGAGACGATACCGGAGAGCCTTTAACACCTCATGAACCTCCGGCGACGAGCAGAACACGTATTTGACGAATTCCGGGAAAGCATTACCCACGAAATGCTCTCTGCAAGTGTGTTCCAGCATTTTTCGCTTCACCCATTCGTCAGTTGTCAATTTTGGACATATTTCAACGATCTGATCGAGGGAGCGAAGCGAGTTGTGATACTTAACAAAGCAGAGCGCGACTTGCGGGTTGTCGGCAATTTTCAGATTATTCGAATGTTTGAACGTCTTTTCGAGCAGTTTTCCCAGTCTTTGCCCCTCCGGAAGGCGGAACTGGTCGAGAAGAATCGCAGTCAGCGCCGCCGCATCGTCGCCAAATCGAAGCTCGTCGAAGTTCTGGAGAATCTCGTTCCACATGTTCAATTCTACGAGCAGACGACGTCGCGCTCGCTCCGCCGCCTCCTTTTTGTCTTCGCTGGAATGCTCTTTGCAGAAAATGCAGGAAAACACGAGCTTACCAATTGTTCTGCACGAATTCACAAATTCGAAGCGAAAATTGGTCAGGCGGGACGAGGGATTCAAGTTCAAACATTTTGAAGACTCCCTTCCAAGCCATCGCATTGGCCGCATCTATTTCAATAGCCTGGAAGACAGCGCGTTTCGAATTCCGCCCAAAACAGCGATACAACCAACTTTTTGATATAACTCATAACTTTGTGGGTAATTCGAAATGTTTGTGAAGGCGAGGGCAGTGTAGCAGAGGGCACGATAATCCGGAACGCCTTCCAGGTGATTCTGAAAAGAAACCAACGTTTTTGGCAGTTTCCAACCATTTTCATACCGCTAGCAAGGCGATAACTTCGTCATTTTTACCCGCTTTCAGTAGATTTGTAGCAGTCTTCAAATCTTCTTTTAAACTACCCATATTCTGAAAGAAAAAACGATTTTCGATGGGGGAAAACAAGCGTTTTTTTTCTGTCAGAACACGATCCACGCGAGAAGCGCAAGCGAAATCGAAAAAAGCGCAAGTCTGGCGCCGGCGCGCGCGCCCTCCACTCTCTCGAGCGTAGCCGTGGAGCGCGCTTGCCTGATATTTACGGCCGTAAATAAACACATTATTCCAGTATTGCGATGAATTCCATAAAACTATTGGAATTCGAGTAACTAGAAAGAATCCATAGGAAAGCAGGCTTATAGACACAATTTCCTTGCGACCGGGATTGAATTTCCGGAGTGTTGGAGAAATAGGTGGACAAATTGGAGAGGAGAAAGCGGGTTTTCAACTTAAAAACTCAAATAAACTGATTATAAAGACGTCTCGGTGAGAACTTGGTAAACTATAGAGGAAATTCCATGAAAGTCAAGAATCTATCTATAGTTTCAATTTCGCTTCGCAAAATCTACACATTCCTGATCACTTTTCACGTTTAAGTTTCAATTTCTAATGCCACGTCATAACTAGAACCTTGCAGCATTGAAAACGTGTTTCAGTCGGAATTCGAATTCCCGCCAGGTTCTCGTGAGCAGACTTTTTTGTTCCGAACAAGTGATAAACGAGTGCAAGGTGTGAGAAACGAAAGAAACGGCGAGAGAGCGTGTGATCGGTGGAGACGCAGACACGAAACGAGCGAGTGGGAGAGCTCAAAAACAATGGTTTTATATCTTCCGGAGTAAAGAAGAGGATGAAGCTCCACTTCCTCTCAGCCGTTCTCTAATCCCCACCTCTGAAGCTAGTATTACTAATCTGTGCCCCACTGTCGTTGTCAATGGAGCGCATTTGCATCCACAGAGATTTCTGAGCCATTTCGTCGAACTTCGAACACTTATTATTGACACTTTGGGGCGGCAGATCTCTTAGTCTTTCTCTCTCTCTCAAAAGTGGCCTCAATTCATCAATTTGCGCCCCGTTTCCTCTCGTTTCCTGTGCTCCTACCCTCAAAAATCACTCTTCCTCGTCTTCTTCTTCTTCTCTTTTTTGAGTGGGAGGGACGGGAGAAAAGAGACACATGCGTTTGGGCGTCATCACTGAGAGAGAGGAAAGAGAGAGAGAGGCAGTAATCCGACCTTCCATGAAACCTTTCAGTTTCGCTTTCTAAAGGTATCCCTCCACTTTTTATCATCACTTCCTATTCCGCCTCCGGAGCCTTTCGGGCCGTTCATCGGGTGGCCGTGCTATTCCTAGGCCACAGCAATGGCTCCGATTCGGTCCGATCCCCCCAGTCCTGCATTCCATTTCCGGCCCACTTCGTCTTCCAGTTTCGCATCTCGTGCCCACCCAATTCCAGCCATCTGAGGCCCCATCGCCGCTCGTCGCAAATTGAAAACATACTTGTACGAAGCGCGGGGAGGGGAGTGAGCTCGGCTCGCTGAGCATTTCAGTGCTCTCACTCAATAATTCACTCGTTCCGCCCATCAATTCCCCATTTGCCGCTCCCGTCCCATCCCCTTCAATGTTTTCTCCCAACTCGGTCGAGTTGTTTTTGTATCCGCACCTCTAATCGCAATTCCACCTGTTCCGCCCCCTCCTTACAAGTGCTTCCTCCCACCCGTTTCTGTAATCCGTCTGGTTCCCAAAGAAAAGTGTGTCCAGTTGACTCTATGCGAGTCACCCCCCCCCCCTAATCCCACCAACTGCTTCTCATTGCTAGTCGTCGTCCCTTTGCTTCTCATAAACCCCGACGCCGAAATGTCAATTCGGGTTAAGTTCTCCTCCTCCATTTCTTGCACTTCCCCCCATCTGTCATCCGAGAGGCGGCTCTGACCCTCTCGAAATGGGTCAGTGGCGGCGGCGGCGGCGGCTCAATTCATTCGAGAATCCCATTCTTCACACACACATACAGCTGTCAGATTGGTTTCGAAATCCAAGTGGCCTAGTTCCCCCCCCCCCCCCCCCCCCATTGGAAAAGTTCTTCCATCGAAGATAAATCAAGACAAATCGCGCCCCCGTCATCCGGGGGCCACCGTATCTTGTTTTCGGTGCGGGGGGCCATCTTCCCTTCACGACTGCCTCCGGGCCGACCATCAGATGGTATCTGCCCCCCGCATATCCAATGACTCCCTCTTCTTTCTTCCATTGTCCTTTTCCTTCTCTACAAGTGCTCCTCCTCGGCCCTTCTTCTTCTTCTTCCTCCACCTGCCACATCCATCCATCATCTTTTCGCCCCTCCTTCCACTCTCGCATCTCTCTTTTCTTGTTGGTTCCCACAAGTAGGCCCACGGGAGCGATTTTTGAGCACATCTCTCGTACCATTTCCCTCTCTCTCTCGCTCGCGGAGCATCCTTTCTTTGAGAGAGCACACTTTCATTCACGGCCGACGCCTTCCGTCTCCAATCGAATTACCTTCGCTCCTGTTTAGTGCGAGCGGCAACAGCACATCAAGAAAGCGAAAAGTTGATTAACTTCTTCTCTCATCTCCATATGCGAGCACGCGCGCGCGCGTGCGTGGCACAAAGAGCATCAATAATGAGCAAGTGTTGATGAGAAAGACCCCCCCCCCCTTCCAGAAGGAGAGTCAATTTAGCCGCCCCGAGTGTCTCCGAATTGCTAATGGAGCATGTGCGAAAGATATTCCACTCGACTTCTCCCTCTCTCCTTTTTTGCCGCGCGAGTGTGTCATCCCATCCCATCGCATGCTCAATGGAGCGCGTTTGCAGCACAGTCACTTTCGTTCAGCCCATTCAAAACGAGCTAATTCGATTGTCAACGACGGGCTGCTCCGCGAGCCGGCCCCCTCGACCTTCTTCAGATTCATGTGTGTGTGTGTGCAGCTGAAGAGAGCCACTGGTCAGTTTTGGCTCCGTCCTTCTGGGCTCCTCTTCCGACGAGCGAGCTCACAGGAGCACCGAGCTAATTAGAACTGGCTGTTGCTTCTGCTGGTGCCTGTGGGGGGTGGCCATGTGATATGGGTCAGTCCTCTTCTTCTTCTTCTTCTACTTCTTCTTATTCCTCGTTTTGCTCCAAGTCGCGACCACAAAGCACCAGAAAAGGGGGCGGGGCGTCGAGAATAAGAAGAAGACGTCGGGTGTGTACGAAAAATCTGTCTGTCGCCCGTTTTTTTCTTCGACGATTCTCCGGGGACTACACCCTCTGTTGGCCCGAAATTGGCGAGAATTTGTGTATTTTGTATGAGGATTCGAGCCCGGACAGATTGGCCTGAAAACCCATGTGCTCCGCTCATTGATCCCTCTTCCCAGGTGCTCGATTGAACTTGACAACTGTGGTGCTCGAGACAAACCAAGTATCGCAAGTGCGCTCCACTGCACTCACAAGAAGCACTTTCGGACCCGTTTTCTCTTCGGTTCCCATCCTCATAAATCACGCCTTGTTGCCCCCCTTCGGTCGCCCATTTCGCCTTCTTCACGTCTACTTCTTGTGTCCGTTTCTCCGTTTTTATTGGCGCTGTGGCAACCTTCAAAACGTTTCTCCCCTCAATTCACCACATCAACAACTTCTTCTTCTTCTTCTTCTTCTTCGTCAACGTCTTCATTTTGTTGTCGATTCAGGTAAACGAACGAAACGATATGAACCGTTTGATCTACTTGACGGCGCTTTTCGCCGTCGCCTACGGCCAGGACGCCGACAACGAAACGATCGTCTCTGCGGTGAGTCGTTTTGAATTCAGAATTCTGAATTCTGAATCCCGCGAAGATGTCACGTCACGTCACATCAATCATGTTGTGTTTGCAGACGCCGATGTGCATCGAATATGCCGACTGTATCCATAAGGCGCAACAGAAGGCCGAGGAGTGTCACATTCTGGAGAACAACACCGAGGTAGTTTCATCGTGAATGATTCAGTAGTCGTCGTCGGGAAGGGTCTCAGGGTTACGGTATTGCAGAACATGAGACTACTGTGGTCTCGCGCGATTCGTAGGATATGCCGCCGAAAAAAGGTTCGGCGAGTCCGAGTGGTTCTCTCTGTTTCTTTCTGTCCTTCCTCTTTGGGTTCCCTTCATTTTCTCTCTCTCTCTCTCTTTCTCATAGTCTCTTTTTTTGCGGTGCGGTAACCACGAGAATGCTCCGAGAGCCCGATTCGGAAACGCAATAATCTAAGTCCGAAAGTGAGTTTCAGACGACGAACGGCAAGAAGGGCGTGTGCACGGAGGCGAAGAAGATCCATCTCGAGATCCGATCGATCCACGATCAAATGTCCGACGAGATCGAGACGTGCGTGCGGAAGAAGGCCGACGGCGTCGCCGGCATCAACGAGAAGAAGAACGAGAGGTGTCACGCGATTCTGAAGAAGAACGCGAAGAGAGCCGCCATCGAGCCGCAGAAGAGACGGTCGAAGAAGGAGAAGAACAGTCTGAAGGCGGCCGCCAAGGTGAGCACCCCGTCTAGTCACGGAGACTTGTGATCATTGAATCCTACCCTGCCTTGCATAAAGTTTACATTGCAGACGTGTAACAAAGAGGCTCGCCGACTCAAAAGCCAGTGCGCTCGACTCGCCAAGTGTTGTCCGGCCGTGAAAGTGTTCGTTTATCCCGCCCCCTCTTGTTTGGAATCTCACTCTCTTCTTGTTTCAGATGCCATCGAAACGAGGACAAGACCGAGTTGGAGGAGAAGAAGAAGGCGTTGAAGGAGGCGACGAAGGACTGTGCGACGAACGGAAAGAAGAGCAACAAGAAGACGGGCAAACGGGGCGGCGAGGACAAGGAGCGCGAGGGCAAGAAGGCCAAGGGCGACAATAAGAAGAGGGACGGGCTCGGCAAGTCGTTGGAGCGAGCCGCCGCCAAGAAGAAGGAGACGCCGATCGGCGGCAAGAAGCTCTCGGCCGCCCTCGATGATATGCACTCTTAAGCGCCTCGGAAGTGCGCTCTATCGATAATTATTCGAATATAGTTATTTACCCTCCCCTTTTTCTTCTTCTTCTTCTAAAGTTGTGACCCTAGGCACCCAGCAAGCTTTTCCCTCTTCTTCTTCTTCTTCTTCTTTCTCGATCTCACCCGCCTCTAATGATTTGATGATGTTTATTTGCTCTGATGTGTGGCACAATGAAAAATGGATTGAATAAAGTATTCCGGTCATGAAGGTGTACACATACAGGTAAGAGATGGTAATCTGACTCTGAAGAGAGTCGGTGAGTCAGGCGAAAAGAGCAAGAAAACAAAGAGCTTAGGAACTGGTCTTCTTCTTTCTCGATCACATACAGACTGACAAACAAGTACAGTTGCAACTTGCTGCTGCTGCTGCTGCGCGGGGTTACGCACCCCCTTTCTTTCTCATTGTTCAGCTACTGGTTCTCTCTCTCTCTTCTTGCCTTCACAAATAACGTGTGAAGGCTCGCGCGCACAAAAAGAAGAGGAAGAGACCGGTAATGTGGCAATGATGATCGATATCGTTTACGTATGTGTGTGTGTGTGCATGTGCGAGTTTACTTTTAGAAAAGGCGAACCCTCCCTCCCTCCTCCCACTGTATACTGAAAGGACGCCGCTACCGCCTTGAGATGGAGAGAGAGCACCGAAACTTGCGAGACGAGAGACGAGCTTCGTCCGGTTCCGCGCACACCTGAGCGGAAAGGATGGGCGCTCACGGGCGTGGCAATCAAGGGGGTGAAACCGATGGAGGGTATAAAAGCGCTCAAGTTGGTCTGATTGGCATCCGTCCTTTCAGTTCGGCTCCTCCGATTCGAATATGCGCTTCTCGACGTTCGCCATTGCCTTCCTCGCCGTCGCCCTCGTGGCCAATGTGAGTGAACGTCTTCTTTGACGTCTTCTGATGATCCGAGTGTTCAGGGCAGCGTGATCCGTGAGAAGAGACAGTGTGGATGTGCTCAGCCGCAGCAGTCGCAGTGCTCGTGCCAGCAGGTCCAGCAGACGCAGTCGTGCTCGTGCCAGTCGGCTCCAGTCCAGCAGCAGTCGCCGTCGTGCTCGTGCGCGCCTGTCCAGCAGAGCCCGCAGATTCAGCAGGTGCAGTCCTCGCAGTGCGCGCCGGCCTGCCAACAGAGCTGCTCGCAACAGTGCCAGTCGAGCCCGTCGGTGCAGCAATGCCAGCCAGTGTGCCAGCAGCAATGCCAGTCCCAGTGCAGCACCCCGATGTACAACCCGCCGACCACCACCACTACCACCACCCAGGCGCCAGTCGTGCAGTACCAGCCGTGCCAGCCAGTGTGCCAGCAGCAGTGTCAGTCGACGTGTGTCCAGCAGCAGCAGCCGGCCGCCCAGTGCCAACCACAGTGCCAGCAGCAATGCAACGTCGCCTGCGACTCTCCGTCCACCACCACCCAGGCGCCGCAAGTCATCCAGATCCAGCTCGAGATCCAGCAGGCTCAGGCTCAGTGCCAGCCACAGTGCCAGCAGCAGTGCCAGTCCTCGTGCACTCAGCAGCAGCAGCCGGCTAGCCAGTGCAGCTCGGCGTGCAGCAACCAGTGCTCCGATATCTGCCAGCAGACCGCCCAGGCCACCCAGCAGGTCGTCTACAACACCCAGTCCTCGAGCCAGAACACCCAGATGTACAACCCATACAATACCAACACCAACACCAACGCAAACTGCGCCCCAGCCTGCCAGCCAGCCTGCGACAACTCGTGCACTTCTCAGCAAGCCCAGCCAACCTACACCCAGCAGTACCAGCCAATCCAACAGACCACCGTTGCCCCGATGTACGATCCGTACAACAACCAGGGATCCGCCAACTGCGCGCCGGCCTGCCAGCCAGCCTGTGACAACTCGTGCACCGCCCAACAGACCCAGACCGTCGCCCCGATGTACAACCCGTACGACTCGACCACCGAGGCCCCCGCCCAGGCCGTCATCCAGATCGTGCTGCAGACCTCCGTCGCGCAGTCCGCCCAGTGCGCCCCGCAATGCGAGCAGTCCTGCCAGCAGCAGTGTGTGCAGCAACAACAGCCCGCCGCCCAGTGCCAACCGGCGTGCCAAGCTTCGTGCTCCAACTCGTGCCAGGCCGCCCAGCCAGCCACGACCGCCTGCCAACAGAGCCCGTCCTCTTCCAACTCGTGCTCCTGCCAGGCCAACTACTCGCCGTGCGGAAACGGACAGTGCTGCCGCAGAAAGTAAGGACACAATTCGATCGATCGAAGATTTATGGGTACCCGATAGCACATCGCTGCTCAATTCTAGTCTCATGAGTCTTTTTTGTATATACCGAACCATCACCTTGCGACCTTTTCTTGTTTCTTGTTTTCTATCCTAATAAATGCATTACCCTCGTACTCCGGCTCTGTTCAGAACACACATTCTAAATGGAATCTCTGAGAAGCGCATTTCCCTTCTGTTATTGAAACTGTTCATTCTCTTCCGCGTGGGTTCTGTTTGCTCACTTTCGCGCCGGCACTCGGGTTGGGCAAAGATCGAAATGTTCAGGAAATGGCGGCCGAATCAACAGCTGATGGAAGGGGCGCGAAAGCGATTATTATTTTCGAGTGCCATCGAGACTAAGACGTTCAATTTGAATCGCCGATTCCTTTTTCTCTTCCTCCCCGAAGAGCCCAGCGAATGAGCATTCCGAAGGGAGGAGATGCTCGTTGTGTTCAGAGATCAAGTGTTTATGTGTTGGCACTTGAAAAGAGCACCGATTGGCATGGAATGGAATGCGGAACTTCATTTCAGAGCTCTCTCTTTCCGTAGACAATCTCCTGATATTTCTTTCCGTTCCGGTTGATATCATCGTAAATCTGAAGTCGTCCGTTCTGAAAGTGCTCCCTCATTTCACTCTTAGGATAGTCGATTTTGAAGTAACGATCCGGATGGCTCAAACTGTACTTCTCCCACACTTCCACGCCTTCATCCCGCCCGTTTGGATTTCTGAAAACGATCCCTCAGTTTCAGACAATTTCAGTCATCGCATACCCGTATTTGGCAAAGTTCGTGAGCCAAGTGCCCATCATGTCCATCACTTTGAACTCCTCCTCTTTCGGATCGAACTGTCCGTATCCTTGTCCGAGAATGTACTTGAGCTCCGATCCGTGAGAGGCACCCAGAAAAGCGAAATTGTCCGTTTTCGGATGGTAGACTTTGGAATTGAAGTAGTCGAACGAAGCGAGATAGACGTTGTTTCCGTGCTTGGCGCACGACTTCACTGTCTCGAGGGCGCCGATGTTGAACCACGAGTCTCCGATGAACTCGATCAGCTTCTTGGTAACCGCTTCTTTGTCCGATTTGTCAGTGTCCTTGATATAAAAGTCAAGAAGTTTCCTCTGAACTCCTTCCGGATTCTCAACTAGATCCTGCCCGAAAGCAGTTGCAATTGCCACTTCGAAGTTCTCCGTGACATTCTCGTACTTGTCAGGGTTGTAACTCTCCCATCCGAGCCCTTCGTACTCTCCCACTGTCACGATGACGTCCTTCTTCGGAGCCTCTCTTCTCAGCTCATCCAGTGGTTTCGGGAAGAAGTCGCCGTCCAGGTTCGGCACGAAGAACAAGAATCCAGAGGCATTCGACTGAAAGTCTTCTGTTTCTCGGAACTTTGAGTTGGGTTGCTCCTGGTACCATTTGAGAAGACTTTCGGAATCTGAATTTGAGATTGAGAAACTGAAAGATCGATTTTAGGATAGGCGAACCGTCACCAGTGTGTCCGTGATGTCTAGCGAAATCTTTGAATATCCTCGCTTGCTCATCTTTTGGCCGAATCGCAAAGTCACAAAAGGCAGTTCCAGAGCTTGCAATGAATCGGTGAAAGAGCTCGTAAATAAAGTGACAGTTTAAGAAACTTCAGACTTCTAGCTTATACCGTTGGAATGAGGGCTCAGAGCTAGGAAGTCGACACTTGCCCCGCCGGCACTTGTCCCAAAGATGGTCACATTGTTCGGATCTCCTCCGAACGAGGCGATGTGCTCGTGGACCCACTGGAGCCCGAGTGTCTGATCCCAGAGTCCGTAGTTCCCACGTGCCACGTCATCCCCAGTCGTCAGAAATCCGAGTGGACCCACACGGTAGTTCACTGTCACCACTACCACGTCCTTCAGCGGCACCGTTCTGGAAACATACGCATGAATGAATGAGGGACGGTTCAATCAGGCAGACCCCGTCAGAGTGTAGTCGTCGAAGAAAGAAGAGAAGCCGATTTCGAAGCCGCCTCCGTAGAAGTAGACCATGACTGGAAGTCCATGCGAGAACTCTGTCGAGTTTGTTCTCGGAGCGAACACGTTCAAAGTCAGACAGTTGTCCTCGTCGAATTCGAAGTCGTTCGGAATCAACTGAAACTGTTTTTGCAACGAACTTCAGAAGAAGAAGGCGTCCCCGTTACCCTTCCAAAGTTTCCAGACTGCGGACATCCGGGACCATACTGATAAGTATCCCTTGGCTCCGCCCACTTTTCAGCAGCTACTGGTTTCTTGAATCGAAGTGAGCCAATCGGAGGCTTTGCAAACGGGATTCCCAGGTAGCCATCGACTATTTTGTCTCCCTGAAAGGATTCTAAACGCATCCAAGAACACCCACACATCCGTCACAACAAACAAGACTGACCCCAATCGGTTCTCGGCGCCTCTTCACACAAACCCCGAACTCACATGCCGATAGATGTTGCCTCGAATCGGTCCACACGTGGCGTTCAGCACTTGCGAATTCCGTTCGGACTTCCTCGACAGCGTCGCCGAAAGGCCGCCGAGAACGATAAAAGTGCAGACGAGGACGAGAAACGCGAGAGAGACAATGAAAATCAGCTGACGTTGTTTCCTGGCGATCGGCATGCAGAGACGCGAATGGGGGGCGCGTAAAACTACACAAAAGAGTGGTGGGGGAGGCGAGAAAGAGGAGAAAAATAATAGGTCGAAAAGATTCCGAGTCGCGATAACCATTGTGAATCGGAGGGCATCGGGAGGTGGAGGACATGGAAGAGGATTCACGCCACCGGATTCTAGGCCACGGGAGGGACGAACCGGATTTCTAAACTTGAAACTTGAACTGTACTGAAACAAAACAAAAGAATACTGTTATCTGAAAATAACACAGTCAGCCTTCATTAAGAATGTAGTTACTTCATTTCACCGAGCCATTTTTGCAAGAAAACAAGCAAAAGAGAGCGTCATGGGAATCATTCTGTTTTCGTTCTCGTATCCTAAACATCTCTCTTGTCCGTCACCATTTTCCGTTGGTGTCTGGGTGCTCGGAGCATGAGCAACTCTTCCGAGCCTCTGTCCGTTTTCCAATTGAACCCCGACGCTGACATGATCGTCTACGGGATTGTGTACTCTTTTCTGGCCGCAGGAACGTTCCCTTTCTATCTTCTGATGTTCACAGTCGGAAGGAAGGAGAAGTCGAATTGGAGTTTCAAACTGATGAACTTGATCGGCGTTCTTGAGGCGATCGAAGCGTTCGGCCACTTTGCATCGTCTCCTCTGCTCGTTTTCCCAGTGTTATTCGAGAAACTACATTTCGCTGTCTTGGTAGGTTGTTGATCCTCACAAACCAACGCACCTCTTCATCGTCTCAGATCGTCGGACCACTGATCAACTGTTGCTGGCTGGCCGTTCTCCCCACAATGGCCACTTTGGCAGTCTGCCGAGTTCTGATATTTGGAAACGTCATCAAAATCGAAAAGACCCCCATTATTATCAAACTGGTCTTCTTTCTATTGATGTCGTGGTGCTCTTTCCTGTTCATCTACGGATGCGTCACCCGGAACTTCATGATGTATCCACCCACCTGGGACTACGACTTCGAAGCTCCCAACGCGAGGCTTTTGAGCTTCCTGGAAGTCATTCTAAGCTTCGCTTCCATTGGAATCTCTTACTTTTGCTACTTGACTATCACTTTTTTGATCTACCAGGTGAGAAGGGTTACCAACAACGATCTGCTCATGTACAAAGGTTCCAGAGACGAAAAATGACGAGTGGTTCCGGGTCTTGCACGGAAATAGCCATCCTGCTACAGTACACCTTCATCACCATCTACATCACCACACTGATCATCATATTCCACTCGGCCGATCTGTGGATGGACATGTCGAACACGCGGAATCTAGCCGTCATGAACTCCATGCTCATCTGCGCCGGATATGTGAATCCCGTGAGCCTTCTGATCGTCAACAAATCGTTTCGGAACGACTGCAAACGCTTCTTCGGCATCCAGAAGCAGCGCTCGACGAGCATTGTGTCACTTTCCTCGAAGTTCCGAATGACAGAAACCACGAATACAGGAACTTAGTCCCATTCTTTGATACTGTTAGAAATGAATGCAATTCCCTTTGAATATGTATATCCCCATCAGTTTCAATCCAAGAACCAGAGAAGAAAAGACGCACGAATGGAAAACAAGGAAAGGAGAAAAAGTTAATCATGAGAATCTGTGTGTTTTCCTTCTTTCGGCTCGGATTCCGCTTCTGATCCTTGTCACTAATCCACTTCCGAGGAGTTTAAGAATGAGCAACTTCGTTTTCCAACTGAATCCGAACCCCGCCATGATCGTCTACGGCGCTGTGTACTGTCTTCTGGCTGCCGGAACCCTTCCGTTCTATCTTCTCATGTTTTCTGTCGGAAGGAAGGAGAAGTCGAATTGGAGTTTCAAACTGATGAATGTGATCAATGTACTGGAAGCCACGCAGGCCATAGGACACTTTGTGACATCTCCGCTTCTCGTTTTCCCCGCATTGCTCGAAACGCTTCATCTTGTGGTTGGGGTGAGGAACTGATGATGTCGTTGTGATTCGTGACCTATTTTCCTTTCAGATCATCGGTCCGCTCATGAACTGTTGCTGGCTCGCCGTCATGCCCACAATGGCGACTTTGGCGGTGTGTCGAGTCCTTCTGTTCGGCAACGTCATCAAAGTCGGCGAGACACCTCTTCTCATCAAGCTAGCCTTCTACTTGTCAATGATCTGGTGCACTCTCCTATTCGTCTATGGAAGTGCCAATCGCAACTTCATCCTGTTCCCACCCCTTTGGGACTACGACTACGAGACTCCGTACGCACAACTGTTGAGCTCTCTGGAGCTTCCAGTGAGCTTCCTTTCACTCGGAATCGCCTTCTTCTCCTACCTGACTATCACTTATTTGATCTACCAGGTCGGTTGATTCTCTTGTGATCGCGGTCCAAGTGCAGTTTCAGAGAAGAAAGATGACGAGTGGTTCTGGATCGCGCGCGACTGAAATAGCCATCCTGCTACAGTACACCTTCATCACCCTCTACATCACAATATTGATTTTCTTCTTCCACTCGGCAAACTTGTGGATGGACATGTCGAATTCGCGCAACCTGGCGATCATGAACTCTGCGTGGATCTGCACGGGATACGTGAATCCCGTGAGCCTTCTGATCGTCAACAAATCGTTTCGGAACGACTGCAAACGCTTCTTCGGACTTCAGAAGACGCGATCCGCTCTCATTTCGGTGGCCAACTCGAAGATCGGCGCTACTGAAGTCACGAAGACGTTGACGTAGCTCTCTTCCCATCCTTTTAGCCTGTATCTTCTCGTGTAGGTTCATCGCTCCGTGCAATATAAACAAAAGAAACACCGTCTAGCCGCCAGTTTTCATTGAATCGCAAAGTCGGAAAACAAGAAAATGAGAGCAGGGACTCGGTTTGTTTTCCGTGTTCTGACTCGCGTCTCCGTTCGTTCTCCAACTTCGTTCTTTCTGAATTCGGACGTCTGTCTGGAGCATGGACAACTCTTCCGATTTGCCGTCCCTTTTCCAGTTGAACCCGGACACCGATATGATTCTCTATGGGACTGTCTACTTTCTTCTGGCTTTCGGAGCCCTTCCGTTCTACGTTCTCATGTTTTCTGTCGGAAGAAAGGGAAAGTCGAATTGGAGTTTCAAACTGATGAATGTGATCAGTACACTTGAAGCTATAGAAGTAACGGGACACTTCGTTGCCTCTCCGTTGCTCTTGTTCCCAAATTTATTGAAAGAGCTTCACATAATTGTGGGGGTAAGTCAAGGGAAAAGCTGCACGAACCCACTGCCAGTTCCAGATCATCGGCCCAATGATGAACTCTTGCTACCTCGCCGTTCTGCCGACAATGGCCACTCTGGCCGTCTGTCGACTTCTCATCTTTGGCGACGTCATCAAAGGTGGAGATGTTCCTATCGTCATCAAACTAGTTTTCTATCTTTCAATGGCCTGGTGTCTTTTCACATTCATCTTCGGGAGTATCACCCAGAATTTCACCCTTTACCCGCCCTACTGGGACTATAACTTCGATGCTCCGTACGCGAGTCTGATGTGTTCTCTGGAACTTCCCATCAGTTATGTTCCCCTGGCAGTCTCGTTCCTCTCCTACGTGGCTATCACTTTGCTGATCTACCAGGTGAGTCTACTCTTTCTCTCAAGATCTTGCCTTAAATGGAGTTTCAGAAGAAGAAATTGACCAGTAGCTCCGGATCGCGTGCGACTGAAATAGCCATCCTGTTACAGTACACCTTCATCACCTCCTACATCCTCATACTAGTGCTCTTCTTCCACTTCCACTCGGCACACCTCTGGTTGGACATGGAAAATCCGCGGAACCAGGCGATCATGGCTTCCATGTGGATTTGCGTGGCGTACGTGAATCCCGTGAGCCTTCTGATCGTCAACAAATCGTTTCGGAATGATTGCAAACGCTTCTTCGGAATTGAGACATCGCGGTCCGCTCTCGTTTTGGTCGTCCACTCGAAGATCGGTCCATTAGAAGCTTCGAAGGCAATGACGTAGTTCTCCAATGGAACAGCGGACAATAAAGTTTGACACGAGGACATATAATATTTACAAAGCCATTCTAGGAAACGTTTGTGGAAAGAGAAAAACGAGTATGGAAGAAAACAAGAAAGGGCATGGAGTTAGTTATGAGAGTCTGTCTTCGTGTTTTCAATGTTCTGTTTTTCTCACATTCACTTTTCTGGTAGCACTATGGAATGTCCCCCCACTTAAGTGTCTAGCATTCCCCTCAGAATACCCCCCCCCCCCCCCCCCCCGGCTTTTAGAATGCCCTCCACAGATTCCAGGTGGGGGTAAAAAGGGTACGTCAGTAAATACTAACGTTCCGCATTGAAAAAAGTCAACTTTGACTTTACGTGACTTTGACAGAGTTTGACTAGTCAAACTTTGTCAAAAAAAAAAGTTTGACTGCGCGTGACTAGTCAAACTCTGTCAAATGTCAAAATGAGTTGAAACGTGGAATAGTCAAAAATAGTCATCCACGTTTGACTTTTTCTGACTAAAGTCAAAGTCAGTCAAACTTAGTCAGACAATTTCTAGTGCGAGAAACTCGGTTTCGAAAGTTGGAAGAGCTGAGGAAGAAAAGAAAGGTTTATTGTCGGACCATCCGCACTGATTCGGCCCCATGCCGCTTGATATCAAAATTCCGATCCGGGCCGGACAGGGCCGGCCCGGATTGGAATTTTCGGAACCGGGCCGGCCCTCAATTTTGCAACTTTGTCTCATATCATTAGGAACCAGGGTTGTCTAACCCCGGGTCGCGCCGCAGTCTCTCCGGCCCGACTGGGGTTGGTAGCCCGAACAAAAACAAAACTTTTTTTGCAAATTTTTTTGGAATTTTCGTCTGAAATGTGCAAGCACAAATTATTACCGTAAAACCTGTATTAGACCGGCATGCCGGTCTAATACAGGTTTTACGGTTTTAATTTTCAACCCTTAGCCACAGAAGTGCCGTTCAAATACAGGTGCCGCTCTAACACAGGTTTCACGGTATTTTGTGTACAAAACTTAACACTCAATAATCTCAGGTGGGCCCAGGCAGAGATGAAATCTGAACCGTTGGCTCACTAGTCGTTCTTATTCAGTCCCCCACAGTCCCGCCTGAACCAGGTCGGGCCCTGGGAATCTTTCGGGCTCGCCTTGGATAACAGTCTGACCCATTCGGAAACAAGGCGACAAAAAACTCCGGATTCGGAAAAAAAGTGGAGCCTAAGAGAGCGAAAAAAAGATGACTTGACGTAATTGGGTCACGGGAAGAGGGAAGACGACCGTCTCTCCCTGTCGGAGACTGCCCAATCTCACGTGAGGTCACGTTTTCGATTAAAGTCAAACTCAGTCAAGTTTGACTTTTTCTGACTTTTCGCGGGTTGACTGAAGTTGACTTTTGACGTGAATGACTTTTTTTCTAGTTGACAAAAGTCGACTTTTGACTCGTTTGACTTTTTCAAAAGTTGACTGGAGTCGACTTTCGACGTGAATGACTTTTTCAGAAGTTGACAAAAGTTGACTTTTGACGTGACTGACTTTGAAAATAGTTGATGAAAGTCGATTTTTGACGTGACTGACAATGACTCGCTGTTGACCGAAGTCGACTAGTCAACTTTGTCAACCAATGTCAGAAAGTCGATTCAATGCGGAACGTTAATTCATTTCCATGATGGCCTCATTCCGTGATAGCCTCATTCCCGTGATAGCCTCATTCCCGTGATAGCCTCACGTCCACGGTCGTCTCCTCGTCTCCCTCCAACATGGCAAAGCGCAAGAAGAACTCGGATACGCAATCTCGAAGCGGCTGCTGCGAGAAGAGAGTTTTGGAGGCTGAGAAGAAGTTTCTCGACGCCATCCAGAAACTTGAGCTGGAGATGGACCGGCGATTCAAACTGTATGAAGCCACGCAAGTTCAACAAACCGAGGTGCTGGCGAAGCTCATCGATCGGCTGGAAAAGATGGAGAGTGCGGGCCGCGCGGTCAACCAGGGGCTTTCGAGTGGAGGCCCAACGAACGCTCCTCCGATGGCTGCTGATGAGACGCCCGAAGCCAAAGAGCGTAAGCGTTCGGTGGTCGCTCTAAACGTCCCCGAACGGTCCTGTGAGTCTAACCACCAGAAGTCTATTTCGGATGTTGAAGCGGTCACCTCACTCTTCAAGCATCTGGACTACGGCTACCAGGCTGTGGCAGTATACAGAGTAGGAGCTCCATCTCCGAGCCACCCCCGCCTGCTGAAGATCGTGTTGCCGTCATCCCAAGCCCAGAGGGATCTGCTTCGTCGTGCTCCCGCCCTCCGCCACTTCCCCACCGGTTCGCCTCGGCAAGTCTTCCTTCGGCCGTCACTGACACTGGAAGAACGTCTGAAAGCCCGTGAGTCCCGCCAACAAAGGAACCGCTCTCCCCCCAATGATAACCCCCCAACTATGAATGTTCACCCCTCTACCCCCGCCGTGAGTACGGCCCCTCCCCCCCTTCTCTCTGCGTCCAACTCTACCCCGGTAGGCCACCATACGGGAAACCCTACTATGCATCCACAGTAATACCTTCACCGGTCTCGCCGCCATGTCACCCTCCCCCACCTACTGCTTTCTCCTCTTCTCCCCGACTGTCCCTCTCCAACAATCTCTACATAAACATTGTATCCGCTAACTTGAGATCGGCTTTATCTAACCGGCTAGAGATCCACGCTATTACCAGCAGCCACGCATACGACATCCTTTGTTTCCAAGAAACCTGGCTTACTTGTGCAATTGATAATCGCGTACTTCTTCGATCTATTGATACATACCAAGTATATAGAACAGACCGCAGTGAAAACGTCAGAGGTGGTGGGGTCTGTACATTTGTGAAAAACGGCATTTCTGCAACAGTAATTCTGTCAGAGTCCAAAACCGCAGCCTACGAAATTCTCGCTCTCGACCTTGACATCAGCGTTACCCCCACCCGACTTATCAACATCTACCGCCCCCCTTCCTGCTCCCACCAGAATTCCCTTCGCCTCATGACAAAAGTTCAAGACCTTCTCTCGCATCCTGGTAATTCCGTCATCGTAGGCGACATTAACATTAGCGAAGTCAATTGGCATACTACTATACCCACCTCGACCCATAGGCTAGGCACTCTTCTCGCCGACCTCTGCTCGACCTATAACTTGAAGCAATTTGTGAAGACCCCCACCAGGAAGGAAAAAATTTTGGACGTAGTTCTGGCGAATGTCCCCATCCGAAACACGTCAGTCTCGGGCCCAATTGGTTCCAGCGACCACATGAAAGTAACTTTCCAATTAGATGTCCTGGTCGCCCCCAAAATTCAAAACATCCTCATAAGAGATTATCGCCGCATGGACTGGGCAGTCGCCACCGAGATTCTCTCAAACGTTAACTGGGGTGCCCTAATCAATAATAATAACACTATCGACGAAATTTTCGGCACTTTCACCTCCATTCTAAACCATGCATTTTTGTCATCAGTCCCCCTGTCCGAAATCGATCCCACATCCGGTCACCTTCCCCCTTATCTCACTTCCTTCCGGAATCTGGTAAACCAAAAATACTGCCAAGTTTCGAACTCTAGAAGCTACGACCACTTCATCGCATATCTCAAAACTGCCAAACGTTTTCGGAAGAAACTGCTTAAGTTTCAGCGCAATCATGAACTCAGCGTATTGTCATCGAAAGGCAAAAACCGTTTCAGCTCTTTTGCGAAATCGCTCCTAAAATCTAACGATAGGTCAATACCTACTCTCTCCGATAACTCCGGCATTGTTGCCACAACAGATCTAGATAAGGCCAACCTTCTAGCAAACACCTTTGAAGCTCACTTTTCGAACAACCCTACTAAATTTAGTCCACTTCCCGCAAACTATTCCTCTAGCCAAGAAATCCCCCTGGTGACAGATGATGAGGTACTTAAGAAAATCCTTAAAGCCAGGAACTCCTGCGCGATTACATCCGATGTCGTCCCCTTCAAATTTGTTAGACATGTAGCACACCTCATCGCCAGCCCCCTGTCCCAAATTTTCAATCTAACTATGATAAGAAGCGAGGTCCCCTCAGCATGGAGAAAGTCAATAATTATTCCTCTGCCAAAAACTAAATGCCCGAGATCCCCGTCTGAGTTTCGGCCAATAAGCCTAACTTCACACCTCTGCCGTATTTACGAGAGGTGCCTCCTAAGCAAATTACTGAGCTTTCTAGATCAGACCAAATTTTGGAGCCCCCAACAACATGGGTTTCGACCCAAGCGCTCTACAACCTCCTGCATGCTCGAGGCTCTCAATGAATGGACTGAGAACGCAGATAAAAAACGTCAGACGGACGTCATCTATTTCGACTTCGCCAAAGCCTTTGATAGAGTGGACCACTCCCTCCTGATAGATAAGCTTATAGACCTCAAAATCAGTCCTTTCCTAATCAACTGGCTGAAAAGTTACCTCAATGATAGGCAATTCTCAGTCAAAGTCCAAAACGTATTCTCATCCCCCAGAGTCGCTAAGTCCGGTGTTCCGCAAGGAGCTGTCCTCTCCCCAGTCCTCTTTGGAATCTTTGTCAACAGCCTGGCCGACTCACTCCCCCAAAATGTACACTGCAAGCAATTTGCTGACGACCTCAAAATTTTCGCATCCATCTCCAGGAACACCACCAACAGCCCTCTAACTGAAGCCATTAAAGCAGTCCTGTCCTGGTCAAAGAACGCTAAATTAGATCTGATGAACGCAAAAACTGTTTGCATTTCTCTGGGCAAAGTCACGAAGTTCTACGACTACAAAATAGAAGGAACCCCCATTAGACGCGAATCCCACGTTCGTGACCTCGGGTTCATTATAACCAAAAACCTTGACTTCTCCTTACACTGGCAAATTGCGGAAAAAAAGGCGAAATTCGTCCTAGCAAAAATATTCCATCAGTTCACAAGCCCCAACACCAGACTTTTCACTCTGCTCTATAAAACCTTCGTCAGGCCTCTTTTAGAATATGGCACTGTTGTCAGCAACCCGACCAAAAAACAAGATACTAGAGCCATAGAAGCAGTTCAAAACTCATTTACCCGTCGCCTTTTGGCTAGACAAAAAGGGAAGTATCTCATCCCCTCTGACCCGGAATACCTCACGGCCCCCCAACGTAATGCCCTTTTCAAACTCGACTCCCTAGAAGCTCGCCGCAAACACATTGACAGGGTTACCATTAAAAAGATGATTGCCGGAAAAATCGACATCACCACCTCTGAGTTTTTCACTCTAGCCCATAACAGCCGCACTCGATCCAAAAATCGATTTCACTGGCCTAAATGCCATACTAAAATCCGTCGCGCATTCTTTACAAATCGTGCTCTCTCGGCAATGCCTCATCTCTCCCCAAGTTAATTTACTGCCGATCTCAAGTTGCGCTAACAGCTCCCTATTCCTTATTCTATGTTATTCTATTCTTCTTTTACCACGCACTTCAAGTCGTATAATAAATAAATAAATAAAAACTAATGTCAGAAAGTCGATTCAATGCGGAACGTTAGTAAATACGAGCTATCTCACACCTCTACAGTTGAAAAACGACTTCTACCGTACCTTACTGGTCTCGCAGCGGCATTGACGTATGTCTCGCTGGAAACGAGCTGGATTTTAATTTACGGGCTGAACAGAGCGCGGCCGAGTCTGGAAGATTAACACTTGTGCTTTAGCTAAAAGTGCTTCGTTTCAATTCCAAAATGAGAATCTTCCAATTGAAATGTGTTCTTTGTGTCTCACAAATCAACCGAGGTTTGTGACCTCCTCCTATTCCGTGTTTTGTGTTCACTCGTCTTCTATAAAACAAAGGGAAGCGATGCGATTCTCAACCTTCCGCGTTCAAAATGGGCGGTTTTCTGTCTCATTTGAAACCGGAAAACAATTCGGAAGTGCTGAATGCCACGTGTGGACCGATTCGAGGAAACATCTATCGACATGTGAGTTGGGACTGCAAACGTGTAGCTGCCGTTCACGGCAACTGTTTTGCTACAAGATTGATCTATCGATTATCGAGATGAGCCACTTTTTGTCACATTTATCTCGGTCCATTATCTAGGTGAGCCCCGCCTCCCTTGTGTCGCACCTGTCTGACCCATATCTTGATCCATAAGTAATTACCGTAATGAGTCACCTTGTGACGCGTCTATCTTGATAAATTATCTAGATTTAACTGTAGAATTCGGTGCCACCTGTCTCGTTGGAGCCGCCCGACATGGTGTTACGTGGCATTGGTGTAACGTGTTGGATTGTCTTTCGGCTTTTCAAAAAACAATTTTAAATGTAGGTTTTTTGCCAGAAAGAAGTGAAACAACCAATAGTCTTATTAAATTTCATTGCAAATTATATTTTTAACCTGGAAAACTGCTCCCGAAAACAATTCCCGAGACGGGCGCCGGTTTTCATTTCCCGCACATACCGTTATCGTCAACTGACATTTCAGGGTGACAGAATAGTCGATGGCTACCTGGGAATCCCATTTGCGAAGCCTCCGATTGGCTCGCTTAGGTACAAGAAACCAGTTGCTGCTGAAAAGTGGGCGGGGCCTAAAGATTGTTATCAGTATGGTCCCGGGTGTCCGCAGTCTGGTGATTGGAGCGGGCTCGTTCCGGCAGGACTCTTTTCGTTCAACGAAGACAATTGCCTAACGTTGAACATTTTCGC